>OY293830.1:50944248-52154873 GCA_958507055.1 Crioceris asparagi | reverse complement strand
ATAATTAGAGGGAAAAATTTCGATTGATTAAATAAGCAAACATAATATGAAATAATTATTATCAACAATAATGCAGAAACACAAAATACAAATTTATTGGATGAGCTATGAAATATAAATTTATGCACCTGAATTATTTGAAATGACACTTTGTGACGCCTATAAAATAAAGATTGCGTTGCCTTCGGACATACGAGCAGCGCCCTATCATGGTATTGAAGGAGATAAGCTTGAAATACTGATGTCGTAGCTTAGATCGACAAACGTAGTAGAGAACGTAGCTCTTGAATGATTACACACAATAGCCATGATTCGTGAAACAAACTATAAATGGGTTATAGGATAAGTAGGTACTATCCTTCTTTATGCTGTTACTTCTGAAGTTGGTGCATACCTATAACTGCACAAATGGAAAGGTATCAGCACCAGATGAATTAATATTGTTTTGTATTTTTCAGTGCACCTACTAAGAAAGTCGTTTCTAGTTTTTGTAAAACAGTTTTTTTTATGGTTGAATTATTTTGCTTTTGAATTCTAAAATACGATTTATAGTGAGGTAGATCTCTTATCTCTTAAGGATATTCTTCTATAAAATCACAGGCTAATAACATCTATCTACAGCTAAATCTCTTTCCCAAAAATGTCTCCAACTACAAAATTCTTTGCTACACAAGTGTGAAACAAAAAAAAGTGGATACATGGCGGGAATCTTATTTGGCCTTCGCACCTTCTGCGGCTCCTTCTGGTCCATCTCGCTACTTGGCAAACGATGAACCACAAACATCACAGAAGTGCTGCACATGCATCAACGGTAAAGCACAGTCACAGAGGTGGTAGGTAGGTTGTAGTGCCGCAAGCTCATCGATTCTCAACTTGACCACCACAGTCTGAGTGTGTGAGTATGTCAACCGAATGAAAATTAATGACCGATTGTTTTCGCTAATTTGATAAGAAAATTAATTGCTTGTCAATGCCGCTATTTACAACAAAGGCTGTGTGAGCGCGATCCCCATGCTCCTAATTCATTGTGTTTTTTGTGCTTTTTTTACTTTTGTTTCATTTTCAAGACAAGCCGCAACGCGCAAAAGTCTTTTATCCCCTTCACCCCTCATCTTATCTCCGGGCATAGTTTCACACTGCATTTGTCTGGAATTTTGTTCGTGAATTTTGCATATACATGCATAGAAAGCAGAAGACAATCTGAGGGCATTCCACGGATAGTCCATGACATTTTTGTGGTAACGAACTGGTTTGCTCGTTTTCAGCTTAGAGAGCTTTTTCGACCTCACGAAGATTTATAATTTTGGAATGCGATTCATTGTTGCTGCGTTATTTCAGAGTTTACCTATTAACAGAAAATTAAAGAGAGCAGATAAGGTCATTATGGGAACTCCCAATATGAACCTGTGTATAAGGATTAGAAATAAAATGGTATAAAAATGGTTTTTACATTGAGTTACAAATAAAGTTTTTCGGGTCAGTCAACTAATACTGTACAGTAACTAGTTCCCGGAGAAGATGTCTATTATTCCTATAACAAATAAGTGTTTCTCTCATGCATCTGATTTGGGGGAAATTCGGCACCATCAGTTGGATAATTTTTAATTGATCGAAAAATCCGTGGCTGTTTCAAATTGTAGACGATAAGCAGTCTATTGTGGATACCCAATATCCTTATTATGAGGGAACTGCTAAACTGTCGGAATAATTAGATTTTCTTTCATGGAAAATGCATAGATGAGTCATTTCCACCCAGTTGCTCATATGTAGGATGCATTAATTTTTGCAGCATCTGTCTTGTGAAAATAATTTGTGTTTTCCAAATTGATTTCATAGAATAATTTCCTGTTCAAGGCCATATTGTCATTTGCTTTCGGTATTACTACGAATTACGAGAAATAAATCATGATTCGGAAGAATCACTTTATTTACCCAATAGTACGCCTTCGCTCTTCGTCACAATTGCATGTTATAGTCAAGTGTGCGGATTTCGAGTACTTTCGCTACGATAATCAGTTCTCGACAGTTGAACTTCCCAGGCAAGTGTTTTGAAAAATAATTATAGTACCAAGGTCCTATTTGTTGTAAGAAATATTCATTTCACATTTTTGAGTGTTTCATTAGTTATAAAATTTCTTGAATGTCATTTATATTTAGCGATCTCACAATATAGCAATCTTGCACATTCAGATTGTTGCAATTTGGAAACCGTTCAACTACCTTGGGGGAACTTTTCGAAGTAAGGAGATTGTGATTATGCTTACACTCCATAAGCAACAAATAAAGTTGCTGAACAATATTTTTTAAATGTGTCTATTTCTGTGATGAAAGTCTAGGGTTCAAATCAAATCTATGTCGTGGAAATTACCATTAGGTAGGATTTATTCTAATTAGAACGAGACTACTGATGTAAATACATGTAAAATTTATCCTCAAGCATGCAATCGTTGAATTTTGCAATAACGCAATGCAAATTCCAAGAAATAATAAATATAAGAAATATGATGAGAACTTGTTTGAAACATTCACAGTAAACAGACAGAAACAATTGAATCTAATCATCAATACAAAAATAATATATACTGGGTAGTTATGTGGAATTAATACAATTTCACAAACACAGAATGTTCCCATAACGTAGATGTAACAATAATGTTGATTTTTTACATATAAATATTCAGGAACTCAAAAAATGAACACAAAAGATGAGAAAAAATAGATAAGCGCCTTTTTGTCAAGCTTATGAAAATGAGTTATATATAGAATAGCATGCGATATATCTGCTGTTGCAAGAAAAAAACTGCTTACGTAAACAAGAGGATATTGAAGAGGAACGGTATGAACTTATTTATACAAGGTGAGTCATGAGACAATTTCATATTAAAAGTATCAGAACCACAAGCTATTGATATATATTTGACTGACTAACAGAAAACAGAAAGCAATTATGCCTGTCACACTGGCTAATTCTGAATAGTTTAGGTTACGTTGGGCTTTGTTCCAAGTCCTGTTAGCTACAATTTCTGATAGTCAGGATTCGTTCCTACCCAATCTTTTTTGACAGTGGTTAATAAACTATTTGATCGGATGGTTTGCGAATTTTATGCTGAGTATTTGTTAAGGACATGCGCGGTGTTATCAGAGGAAACCTCATAGTATTCAATGCATTTATTCCATAGACTAATAGGTAAGTATTCTACTTGAATCTAACCAAACAAAGTGATAGAGCATATGTTTCTATTTAGATACTTGAGAAAGAATTCACTTGTTTATGTTTTTCATTGATAGTTTAATTGTGTTATGAAATAATTTTACTTCAGGGTTGCAATCTCAATTTCATTTGGAGTTATTAATAGTTGCGTATCAAATTATATCATTAGGTAGATTCTTCTTTTTCTCCCGACTATTTTTCTCAGAAGCAAGTACCTAGTATTTATTGATTTTTAATTGCTTCCATTAGCTTTTTAAACAGCTTTAATTACTTTCGGTTCTTTTATAGATGGACTCCGCAGCGATTTCTAAGGCCCCATACGGCCTAGAGATTTGAAATATCGAATTCGTACTTAGATCGCAGACATCTCGCCGCATGTTAAGCTCCAACTGTGATTCAATATTGATTAATTATATTATCTGATTCAAGCAAGATCAAACTATTTCTTCAACATGGAACGACAATGTCGGACAATGATATCCGTCTGTGTTCTCTGGTATATAGGTACTCTCTGGCAGATCGTCGTATATATTGCTCTATGGTTACGTCGCGCAGTTCACTGTCAGCATTCGCAATTGTCAGACATCAAACGTTGATAATGCTAATTTAAAATTTAATCTTGTGTTGTTGTAGACAAACAGTAATTTGTTATGGAATTGTTGTTGCTGGTAAACAGATATAGGTACATAAGTATAGTTCAAATCAAGAAAAGGTGAGTTAGCAATAGCATCGGTACGATTCAAATCTTAAATGTCTAATAAAAACTATTTTTTTTTAAATTCTACTTGTTACCATTGGAATTGTATATGTGTGACTGACAGGTAGAGACTTGTCTGAATAAGTATTTGAATATATAACTCATGAAAATATCGAGATATTACTTTATTATAACTTAGTCCATAACAAGATGATAAATAGTCCTAGGACAAGCAATGATAACGAGACATATGCTATGGTAGATATTAGAGAACGAATAATAGATATTCAACTTTTATCTTAGTAACTAGATATATAGAATTTTTGAACCAAGGAAAATACGAATATTTAATTTGTTATACAAGTTAAGACTATTACACAAGACCCACTCTGTATATCAACACAAACAAGATATACAGAACTAAAAGAAATAAATAAAATAGTAATGAGAACACAGAAAGCGTTGAACGCGTCACTCATTAGAGTCTCTGGCATGTTATTATGTTTGTTTGTTATATTTTCATAATATGAATACCGATGGAATTTAATTTATGTATGTATGATTGTACCGTTCTCAGAGGCATACCTACATACAACATATACCTTTATAGAGTAAATATAGATTAGATATGTATCATGTTCACTCTCTTCGGAAGCACTAACTAGCGGCCCATGAAGAAACCGGCTAATTATGCTTATATTATGATTTCATTTAATTGGTACTAACAAGAAAAAGATGAATGAAAGCTTTTTGTGTATCATTTAATGTTATTAGATTGACATTATTTGATAATTGGACGTACTTGTGAATGTTGTAAGTAATGTGAAAGAGAAACCTTTTTTATTAGAATAGAGGCTGAAAAAGTAGACAAAAGTGTGGAGTAATCTTGAAAATGATTGACACATTTACAGGGGCATTTTGAAAAAATCTTAAAGGAATGTAGAAGGATGACATACAAGACAGTGAAAGAGGTGAAAAGAATTGAACAAACAGAACAGTTTAAGTTAGTCATACGCTCTGATATCTAAATATACTTAATACTGGTATGGTAGATAGCATAGGACTGCTATGACTATAGAATAATGTTGGAGCGTTAGGATTAATATTATTGCAGTTTTCTATCATCAAAATATTTTTTACAATACCAATAGAATTGATATTATTTTTTATTTTTCAGTGGAACAACTGATAAAGTCGGTCCAATTTTTTGTAAAAAATATTTATTTCACATTTTTGAGTGTAAAATTAGTCATGAAAATTGTTGAACGTTCACTAATACCCAAAAAGTTATAGGTAGGTTTAGCTTGTACTAGCGAAAATACGCATATCACATATTTCAGACTTTACCATTGCGAAACTCGGAAACCGTAACTCTTTTAAAAAAATATGTTCAATTTAAATGTTTCCGGATATGGTCCCCTCTCTAATTTCCAAATCTCGAATTTTCGATTTTCAGAAAAATTTGCCCCTTCCACATAGCTGAAACACATATTTCAGACTGTAGCGCGGAAACGTATGATTATTTTCAAAAATGTCCAACTTAAACATTTCGGGATATGGAATTTTCGTTAATTCTGTGGTCTCGGATTTTCAATTTTTGAGAAAAATTGCTCCCTCCACCCCCTTTGGTGGCGGTTTTTGGAGGGAAGGAGATTTTGGATTTGATTTTCCTCAACATGGGACCATTTCTCAACTCTCCTCTTTCAAATGTAACAAAAATCGTCTAAATCGGAGTACGTTTAATATGCAAAACGCGCGAACAGCCATAAAAAAATAAAAAATAAAAAAAAGCAATCTTACAACCGAATTGTATACCTTCTCCTTTTTTTAAAGTCGGACAAAAACGTACAACTTTAACTTTGAGGAAATAGGAAGGGAGGGAGGATCTGTGTCTATTGTTTAGTCACAAATCTAATAATGCAGTGAAATATATCATATTCGTATTTATCCATATTACCATCTGCATTAGATTAGCCGGTGATGTTATAGTGGGTGTGCAGACGTATTCACATAAAAATGTCATTTAACTGTTGTTATGTATCAGTTTAGTTTAGCTATACTTTTCAGTCAAGTGTCATAATTATAGTGTTTCAGTATCGATCAAAAACGAGACAAAATGAGAATGAAACACACAGTAAATACCTAATGGTATTGGTTCTAGACAAAGGAAATGGAGATTACGGCACAACTCCGACCTATGCAATCCTTTATTTTTTATCACCAAGTTTCATTTAGTTGTGGCATTACTTTAAATATGATTTAAGTAGAGCCTAAATAAGTTTTGCTACCATTTTACTGACAATTATAGAAATAATTAAATCAAAAATATTGGAATCTCCGATTCATTTGGTTAGGTAATAATATGAGAATTGAGCTATGGTTTATAATTTGAATAGAAGAGTTAATGCACACATGAATTAATAGTAAGTATTTTTAATTACAATACAGATTGGGAGAAAAAATATAGAAAGAGTAACCCAGTTTAAGTACCTTGGATGCTATATCACCGAACTTCTAAATCCAGATAAAGAAATAAGGAGTAGAATAGAAACAGCCCGAGCAACATTCCAAAAAACGAAACCACAATTCTGCAATGATAATGTGAACCTAATAATACGTCAGAGAATGGTAACATCTTAAATATGGTCAGTGTTACTGTACGGGGCAGAGACCTCGACAATTATGGCCACTACAGTTAATTGGTCAGAAGTGTTCGAGCTATGGTTACATATTTAGAACTATACAGAATCCTAGAATTGATCATGATGGGAAAAGTGAAATGACGTAGAAGAGTTAATAAGAAAGCAAGATTCCTGGATAAGGAAATCCGTGAATGGATCGGTATACGCAGCGCAGAGGGACTTTTCCGACTGACGCAGAATCGAGAAAGACTTCCCAAGTGATTGCCAACGTTAGGAGGGACCTGATATAGTACTTGAAGAAAAGGATTCTTTAAATATATAAATTGATTTATAAATTAGGTGATGTCTCCAATTCATTAGCTTTGGTTTCTACCGTTTATAATAAAAACACCGTATTTATCATTATACAGTGAAACGCAATGAAAGCCGCAAATGGAGGAGATTGCTCGTTCTATGCAGAGAGTTGAATTCCTATTTAAAAATTGATTTGAATATTAAGACGGATTTTCCCTTCCATTTGGTCCAGAAATGCATATTTTAACATTCTAAGGTTCATTTGCTTCCAAAACTGATTTCATCTACTAAGAATTGTAAGCTATTCCAAAATTATTTTCAAGCTCAACAACGACGCGAAGTAGGTTGACTGTCAGTGATTGGTGTGATAGAAACTGGGAAAGAGCAATTTTAAAATCTATCACAATAAGTTTGGCCCTGGCCCATGCATAAGAAAAGAATTATTCAAATCCATATCTTGTAGTAAAATATGTTTTGAAGAAAATGTACAAAATTTATTGTAATAATATTCATTGCGATGGGCTCAAACTCTCTAGCTATATAAGAACGCACCACATTGCTCCGGCACTCTTCCCTTACAGGCCCTTATTATTTCAGACACACGTAATAATTCACAAGGAGCAGTATCTGTGCCGGTCAGTTCGGTGGGCCGTATTATCAACATGCATGATGTCATCAGCAGTGCCATATCATTTTTCATTTACAAGTTAGAATCCTACATATAAGGGTACAAGGCTTCAGAGTTTTTCGTCCCCATATATATATAATATTATATAGCATCGAGATATTAAACGCCTACTCACTTTTTCTATATGTGTTATTTATGGAATAGAGTGTCTGGAGAGATTTTCGACTCTGTGTTTCATTTAAATCTGTACAAAGCAGTGTCATAATTTGAATAAATCAGTAATGGCAACTTGACTTAATTTCGAAATGATTTGCGATGGATTGTCTGAACTAATAAAAATATCCAACACCGATAAATTAAACAATTCTTTCAGGAAGAGATTTAACTGAAAAAATCCGTGCTACATATCAAAGATTTTTAAGGCGTTATTCGAGACTTGCCATGATTCTTTCAAAACTACTTTATAAAAAAATAAACTCATATTCAAGTAGATTGTCTACTTTGCTGAATAATATTTATTGTATTGGTACTCATAATTTTGAATTTTTCTGAGAGATTAGTACCCATATTCTTAATCACTCTTGGTTTGGTACTAGTTTAGTTTGTTTGTTATTACTATGGTTATATCAGTTTTAAAGTAGATGTGATGTGGGAACTGAAAATATTTCCTAGACATGTCATATCGCAGATTAAAAAAATACTTCAACACACCAACACTTAATTTTTTTCATCCGACAATTGTTTCGACAAGGAAGTTGGCTTCTACATGTTGATATATTTTATCAAACTTTGCTCGGGTAACACAGGATTTAGAGTGAGTCTATTAGAGTATTACTAAGGATGTTCAATCAAAAATGTGCTTATTTCTAGTTAAAATGTATTGCGATCTTTAGATCGGTAAATATTGTATATCGTTCGCATAGCTCATAATTTACAGATTTCAAAATAAATATGAATGTGAAACATATAGCTAGTGTGGACCTCGACGGTCACACCCATTAAAAAATGCAAGTATCGCCAATCGATTTCTCGGCTCCTAAAACACCATTTTGCAATTTTTTATCCAAAACTGCCGAACTATTCAAGAAAAAGTTTATGTCAAGAAATCCACTTGCATAGATGATTATAAAAACCAGAACCTTGTTTATAAACCAAATTTGATCAAAATCCTTATAGTACCTACCGGGATAAAATTTATTGATATACATATATATAAAAATTGCCGTTAATAATATATATTAGATATGTACAAATTTTCATAAAAAATTTCCGATGAAATTATACGGACCTCATATTAACACCTTTTATTTACAAAAAATGTGTTTTTGTCAAGCTTATGAAAATGAGTTATCAAAAGCATGCGATATATGTGCTGTTGCAAGAACAAAACTGCTTACGTAAACAAGAGGATATTGAAGAGGAACGGTATGAACTTATTTATACAAGGTGAGTCATGAGACAATTTCATATTAAAAGTATCAGAACCGCAAGCTATTGATATATATATATTTGACCGACTAACAGAAAACAGAAAGCAACTATGCCTGTCACACTGGCTAATTCTGAATAGTTCAGGTCACGTTGGGCTTTGTTCCAAGTCCTGTTAGCTACAATTTCTGATAGTCAGGATTCGTTCCAACCCAATCTTTTTTGACAGTGGTTAACAAACTATTTGATCGGATGGTTTGCGAATTTTATGCTTATTATTTATGCGTATTCGTTAAGGACATGCGCGGTGTTATCAGAGGAAACCTCATAGTATTCAATGCATTTATTCCATAGACTAATTTGCCGAACTATTCAAGAAAAAGTTTATGGACTTCGAGGGTGACTCCCATGCTTTTTGTCAGGAAATCCACTTGCATAGATGATCATAAAAATCAGAACCTTGTTTATAAACCAAATTTGATCAAAATCATTATAGCACTTTCCGGGATAAAATTTGTTGGTATACATATATACAAAAATTGCTCTTAATAATATATATTAGATATGTAGATATGTATCTACAAATTTTCATAAAAAAATTCGGATGAAATTATACGGATCTCATATTAACACCTTTTATTTACAAAAATGTGTTTTGTTGAAAAAAATATCATATTTGATCTGGATTCGAACCGAGGAACTTCAGCTTAGTAGCCGAAAACTTTACCATTTCAGCTTTAGAATGATTATAGGCTTATACTGAGTTATTACGTATAATCTGAAAAAGCCTTAAAATAAGAATATTAATTGCTAAGAACGATTTTTTGGGAATGTGAATACAATCAATCGATTCAATACACTCTAAAACCCATACATATTAATTTTCATCGAAATCGTTGGACCAGTTTCCGAGATAAAATTTGCATATATATATATATATATATATATATATATATATATATATATATATATATAATATATATATATATATATATATATATATATATAGTTGAATTGAACCTACATTTCGTAGGGTGCCGCAATAAGAACGAGGTTTGTCGTCTACATATTGCGTTTGTGTGCATTCTTTCCACTATACTGCTCAATCAGATTGATTACCAAACATAGCATCAGTCTCCCAGATATATATCATGATTTCGAGGTTGTTGCCTCTCATCAGTATATCGTAGGGTGAAGAGCCATATTTGATAATCAATCCTTATTTGGAACTCATACTTGTATCAATCTTCGGTATAGAACTGTCGGTGGAGACAAGTATGAGCGATATATTAAGCATGTATAATGGTGGATAATAACAATCGGCAAAGGTTAATAATTAATTAAATAATAATTATATATATAATATTATTCATATTCAAATATGTTCACCTGGTACGGATAGCTCATTTATTTAATTAATTATATATATATATATATATATATATATATATATATAAGCATTGCTTCGTTTAATATAATTAGATAATGAGATAAGCCATTTTTGAATTATCAGTTTTCAGTTTCGTCCATTAAGACTAACAACTTTGGAGGGAATATTCGGATATTAGATATCATTTTTCTAAAGTCTTTTTTTTATAATATTTATTCATATAAATGTGATCCACAAAGTTCCAAGGAACTTGTCTGTAGTTCCTAGTTTTCCTTACATGATTTGTTTTGCTTTTCCATTTGCTTACAATTAATATATCTTTTTCGACGAACCACGAACGGAGGATGTAGGTATATAATTCGACTGTCTGCTTTATTTTTTATGTTGGTGCGCGCGTTTTATATAGTAAATGTACTTCGATTTTGATGATTTTTGATTCAATCTCCTTCCCTTCGAAAACCGCCCTGAAGGGGGTAGTGGGGACAAATTTCCTCGAAAATCGGAGATGCTAGAAGATAACAAAATAACCGAAAAGGTTTAAATTGATTTTTTTTTCAAAAGAGTTACGGTTTTCAAGTTAAATTGATGTTAAAATCTCACGTATGTGAATTTTTGCTCTGTGGAGGGGACAATTTCTTTCGAACTTTCAAAAACTGGAAATCTTTGGGTACCACATGAAACACAGAATTTTTGTAGCAACATTTATAATGCACATTTTTGTTCCCTACAGTTACGGTTTTCGAATTACTGCGATGGTAAAATGATTAAATCTAAAATACTAGGGGCCGATTTCATATTGTAACCATAATGGGAGATTAGTTGAGTCTTAAATTTGTGTAACTCATATTTGTATGACAGAATTCAAATATTGCATTTCCTAATAACTTTTATAACGTCATTCACCTTATCTTCCGTTCTTTTAAAGTAACTTTGTGTTCAATCAAAAAAATTATGAACTTTTTAATATGGTATTAAAATTATTATTATTTTATCATTATATTATTTGGTGCTCGTACTTGTGACGCTGGTGTCAAAAGTTATCAATTGCCAACTGCACAAATTCAAAAGTAACAGCACCAATAGAATTAATACCTATTATTTCGTATTTTTCAGTGCACCAACTAATAACGTCGGTCCAATCTTTTGTAGATAATATTAAATATTTAAAAGAAGAATCAGGATAATCGGCTCTATTTTACTATGCAAAACATGTAAACATCAATAAATAAAAAAGCATTCGGTGATTAAATTACGTATTTTTGATGTTGTGGATTAATTGATTGATAAAATGAAGGCTTGAGTCTGTTATTTATAGTTTCCATCTATTTATATGCTATCTTTAATCAAATAAAGGTACCTACGATTAAACTTAGTATGGGTGACCGAAAATTTTGATTTGTAAAAGTTATGATGAATAAACCAGACATCTAAAGTACATCTGAATCAACAACAAAATAAGGATTCATATATTATGTAAATTATAATACAAATCTAATTTATTCTTGAATATTTTTTTGTCTAATTATAAATATTATGTACACGTCACAGGTTTCACAATAAACATAAAAGAACAACCGGAAGTGTGTGCGGCTGCTACCATTCAAGTTCTCATCATGATACAAGAAAGAATATTTTAATAAAAATCAGTCAGTAAGATGCTCTAGTTTTTCTTTTCTTTATTCTTCTACTTCTTTAGCTATTCCGCAACAATATTGAATATATGTATGTATACTATGTACATATATGTCATAATAATAATACTCAAGTCTTATCTTTGCGTGTCTCAAAAGATAGAAATGTATGTTTCACAACATTGAATGCTAATAGGATTTGTGAAGATCTGTGTTAATTATGTAACTAAGAATAGTTGTCATAAATATAAGTAGTTATATAGCCAGTATTTCCTATATTTACATAATACAGGTATTAGATCTAATATCTCTATAAGTATTGCGTAGTCTTACATAGGTATACCGGTGTCCTGTAAATTATTGTTATTAGTAGAAGACATGAATTTCCTCTTTTTCATAATTTTTCTACTTTTCTTCTTTGAGTACTTCTAAGTTATCACTTTTTACAGTTTTTGGAAGTATGGAATTACCTTTGGGAATAAGACACCACTTTCCCTGAGTAGGTATATTAATGGTCTCATGTTTTCACAATTTTATCTATTTTAGTAATCTCAATTATCTTTCGCTTTTGCCCCATATTCAACTAAGTACATGCTTTTTCTTCTAAAATCACGTACGTACGAAATAATATTAATTCTATTGGTGCAGGTACTTTTGAAGTTGTACAGTTGCAGTTGGATTGATAACTTTTGGCACCAACTTCACAAGCACCAGCAACGATAGAATTAATATTATTACGTACTTTTCAGTGCACCATCTAATAACGTCGGTCCAATTTTTTGTAAAAAATATTTATTTAACACTTTTGAGTGTAATGTTTGTCACGAAAATCGTTGAACTTTCGCTAATACCACTACCCACGTATATTCTTTGATAGTCCTTGTTACTATTATTGTGTAGAGATCTCAATGCGCAAATACGTAGACGTATTTTAGATTTAAACATTTTACCACCGCTCTTTCTCAAAAACCGTAACTCTAAGGAAAAAATGTTCATTATAATTGTTGTTAAAAATACTATTGTCTTTCATGTAGTGCCCACAAATTTTCAATTTTTGAAAGATCTCGCCCTCTCTATATAGCAAAAATGCACATATTTGAGAATTTAACATGCATCTTACTGGAAAACCGTAACTCTTTTGAAAAAAATGTTCAGTTTAAACGTTTCCGGATATAGTCCTATCTTTAATTATAGCAACTCAGATTTTCGATTTTCGAGAAAATATTATGTTGTTTAAATAATTTTGTAACGATTTTTAGTTAGTTTGCCCTGATGAAGGTAATCATTATTCTCGAAATCTTGGTGTCATTCAAAGAATAAATACCAATTTGAGTGCACATTTCAATGACATGGAAGAAATGAGGAACCTTGGTCTAAGTATCAGTATCAGTATAAATGTTGCTACAAATAATTTCGCCTTTCGGGTATGTGGTATCCTCAAATTTCAGATTTTCGAAAGAAATCGCTCCCTCCACATAGTGAAAATACGCATATTTGAGATTTTAACATCAATGCAACTCGAAAAACGTAACTCTTTTGAAAAAATGTTCCATTTAAACACTTCTGGATATATTCCTATCTTTAATTCTGCCATCTCAGATCTTCGATTTTTGATAAAAATTGCTACCTTCTCCTCCTTCGGGGGGGGGGGTTTATAGAGAAGGAGGTTTCGGATTTGGGTTTTGACGAATATGGGACCATTTCTCAAGTCTCCTCTTTCAAATGAATCAAAAATCATCAGAATATACAACGGGCGTACAAACCAAAAAAAAGCAGACAGTCGGATTGTATCCTCCTCCGGGTGGGTTCGTCAAAAATACAAAATAATGTTCATTCCACTGTTGCTAGTACTTTTGAAGTTGCTTCCAAAAGTCTTCTATGCACCTATAACTACACAACTCTGAAATTACCAGAACCAGTAAAGTTTATACCTATCGCTTTATATTTTTCAGTGCAGCAAGTAATACATTCGATCTTGGTTTAAAAAAAAAAAATGGTAAATGAACCAATAACTGATTTAGGTAATTAAAGTGAGTTAACTCTTTTGAAAAAAATATAAAATTACAGGAAAAACCATGTGACATTGCAAGGCTCTTTATGAGAAATGCATATTAATTAACTCGATATTTGAAAATATATATTTTACAGGTAGGTACCTACATATTTGAAGAAATAAACGAAATTGGAAAAACTTTTTCTGAATTCCCGCCGAGCATGCGGATATTTTTGTTTTCTTATTTAATTGGTTAATTTATTTCCATTTTCAAACATATAAATTATGAATCTTTTTGAGTGCTTAGGCCATTCTGTTCCTCAAACACTATACATACTGAAAGTATCAGAATTGAGATCAAGCATTGGAAAAGTACTCAAAAACATTCCTAATATTTTTGAAGCTGTCCTGATATTTTCGGCTAAACATAATCTACTTTTCATGTGGCCCCAAAACACTTCAACATCTCGCTCAAGTGGTCGAGATAAGAAACCACAGCGATCTGAATAAACACGAAATATCACAGGTACCTATATACCCTTAAGTTACAAATATTTCGGCATCCAACAAAGAAGAATCTCTACAATATCAAATGTGCCAACAACTTCAAACGAGGCGTTTTACAAGGCCACAAAACTGCAAACATTTTTCATACTCTTCTGCCCCGCTCCATAATATGTGAGCAAATACTAAATACATATAACATGACATAGAATGAAAGAAAGAATATCCCGAAGAGAGAGGGTCGCAACGAACGAGAACGTATTTTCAATATATCCTTTAGGGAAAATATCCTTTGAGTAAACAAATTTTATTCTCGACAAACGTTACTATATATAATATATTATATTATTATATGTTTGCGGTACGTGTGATTCGTTCTGTATGGCGAGAGGATACGCAGATGTGCTTTTGTTGGGACCTTATGCAAACACTACGATGATGACGGTGACAACCAAAGGGCCGAAAATACTGGAAAGGACATCCGCATCCGCAACACGGATTTGTAGATATAATGTATAGGTACTATACACACCATGTCCCAGTTTTAAGTAGGTACATATATGACTTGTTAAGGGGAGCGCGCCAGACATATCGTCTAATGCACTAAGAGGTTTATCAGGAATTATTCGATGTTTTTGAAAGAATTAACAGAGCCTAATAGATTCCTACAGGGGATTCCTAAGGTTAAGCTCTACTTGTGATAATTAAAACTATAAAAAATATACAATGCCAACGACAAGGAATATTTCGTTTTATTCTTATCACCAGAAAAATGTTCATTGAGGTTCTACTTAATAGTATCACAAATCATTTGATGAGACTAGCTATAGTAGCATATAAAAAGTACATTAGAATTAATTAATTAATTTCTGTGTATCATTATTTTTTTAAGAGAAACAAGTGCTCTGCGCTTATCTCTACACTACTTTATTCCCTTCAAACATGTAGCCTTTTATAGTATGTATTATTTTTCTGAATAAAGGTCTTGTGAGATGTAGCACCACCTTGTTGAGAGGAAACATTGTTTAAGTCAATATTCAGAATTTGTATACAAAATAATATATACCTAGCATCGCCCCTGACATTACCCTATTTGTCTTAAAAAATGTCCTTTAAAACACATTCAGTTTATCACATATATAATCAGGTGACAGCCTATGTTTCAGCTTAAAAATAAACAAATATACATTGAACATAATCCGTTTTTTGACGGACAGCATATTTAGGACACTTAACATGGATATAATAGGTGTATACTGATTACATTTCAATATCAGTCTCACAGCTCTGTTCTGTATTTTTTTCTAATTGGTTTATTTTATACTGTGGCAAATTAAATAATAATGTTGAGCAGAACTGTAAATAAGGAAGTGCAATTGTGTTATAAAGAGATAACATTGTATGCATTGACAGATGTTTGCCTATCCGGGTTATAAACCCAACTTTCTTTGAGAATTTTCTCATAATGTAGTCTGCATGAGCATGAAAATCTAAATTGAAATCTAAGATTGTACCTAAATATTTGATTTCTATATCATAAGGATTTTTTTCGTCACTTATAGTAATATCCATATTATTAACATTTGTAGCGCCCATTCAGGATTTTTGGCGAATACACAAAATTTGGATTTATCTGCATTTAAACTTAACTAAACTTAACTTATTATTACAAAGCCACCTATATAAGTTGTTCAGTTCAATATTTATATCCACTAACATTTGATGTAAGTTCTTACCTATGACATATATCAATGTATCATCCGCAAACAAAACTATTTTACATTTTTTGGCTACTTTCACCATATCATATATATCAACAACAATAATGGACCTAAGACTGTTCCCTGTGGTACCCCATGATTTACACTTACAGATTCTGATAAATGATTATTATAGAGTACACGCTATTTCCTTTTGCACAGATATGACTTAAACCATTTTAAAACATTATTCCTAATTCGTTGCACATGTTTCCAACAGTTTTTCATAAATGGGAACTGTGTTAATTGATCGAGACTCGTGATGATACTTTGTATTCTGTATCTTCGAAAAAGAAATTACAGTAGACAATTTCCATGACTCTGGAAAAGTACCACTACTAAGTGATGTATTAATTATATTCAAAAGACGGTCGCCCACGCTATATACTCCTGGCAATAGTATTTTAAGGGTCTTCCAAGGTTCTTTAGGGTTGTTTTTATTTAAATCTATAGTTTCTGAATAAAAATTTTCCTTCTCAGCTCTAATTTTAGTGACAATTTTATTTCTCTTAGTCTTATACTTATTTCATGTGTCATCATTCTTATCCTAAACAGCCCTTTTATATAGTTTATCCCTCTCTTGTATCATACTGTACGGTGTAATCCATTTTTTATCTAAATATTTTTGTTTTTGGACAATTTTAACCCGAGGACACATAACGATTTAAAACATACTCAACGTCAGTGACAAAAGAATCGACCTATATGTTTACATCAGATATATTTTTGCTCCAATTATTATTATTAAGCTCTTCGATCCAATGAAAAAAATATATTACTTCACATGATTTGAACTATATATTATACTGAAATAAAAAGAAAGAAAAAATACAAAAAAAGGACCGACTTTATTAGTTGGTGCACTGAAAAATACAAAATAATTTTAATTCTATTGGTGCCGTTTTAGTTTGTTTTTGTAGGCACCATCTCCAAAAGTACCAGCACCAACAGGATAAATATTAGAGCTAAAACAGACGAAGCGTTTTGTGCCGAGAGGTGTCTCCTAAATGGAACTTCTGTGTATCAAAACAGACGGAGCGTCAGCGGTTTGGTTGCCGAGTCGGCAGTCGAGCGTACCCTGCCAAGGATCATGTGCCGAAAGCGTTTTTATGACTCTAGTCGGCACATGTTCGCATATAGGGTAAAACACACGAAGCGTATTTTCGTGGCGGTTTTTATGTTTTGCGCTGATTCATTGTTGCCAGTTCAACAGATAAATATGGAAAATATGGACATGGATACATTTATCAACGAAATTCATCTTAGACCTGCCATTTGGGACATGTGATCGACTGATTATTCAAACAAAAATAAGAAAAAACGTGATTGGGAAGAGGTAACGGAGGCCCTTGATAGCGAGGTTGCGTTTCCATAAAAAAAAGATAATTGTGTAAATTTAACAATTATTAACAAAATAACGAATCTGCGCCTAAATTGTTCAAGCCATTTGCCATGAGCTTGTACCTTAATGTTGCTACGTACATATAATCTCTTCTTTAATTTGGCCATCTCACATTTTCATTTTTCAAAAAAAATCCACATAGCGGAAATTCACATATCACATATTTCGGACTTTAACATTGCTGAAACCGTAACTGTTTTGAAAAATTGTTCAATTTAAACGTTTCCGGATATGGTCCCCTTTCTAAACTTCCAATCTCGAAGTTCTGACTCTTGTAAAAAATTGCCCCTTTTACATAGCTGAAACCCATTTTATTATTTTTTAAATGTCCAATCTAAACGTTTCCACATATGGAATTTTCTTTAATTCTGCCCTCAAAGACTTTCAATTTTCAAGAAAGATTGCCCCTACCACCCCCTTTGGGGAAAGTTTTTGAGGGAAGAGCATATCTAGTAATGATTTTTCCTATGGGACCAATTCTCGATACTCCTCTCTCAAATAAAAAAAATCAAAATCTGAGCAATTTTAAAAGGCTTAACTTGCTTGTAAACATTCTCCGTATGGGAAGTCGGTCAAAACAAAATAGACCAACTTTATTAGTCGTTGCACTGAATAAAAATAATATTAATTCTATTGGTGCTGGTACTTTTGAAGATGGTGCCAAAGGTCTTCTATATAACTACAACTGCATATCATCCAAATTACCAATACCTACCAATAGAATGATTATTATTTTTGACCGACGAACCCAAACGGAGGAGGTATACATTTTTTTTGATTTGTACGCAAGCTAGAGAAATGGTCCCATATTCGTTAAAACTCAAATCCAAAATCTCCATCCCTCCAAAGGAGAGGAGAGGACAATTTATCTCGATAATCGAAAATCTGAGACGGCAGAATTAAAGATAGGGCAGTATCAGGAAACGTTTGAATTGAACATTTTCTTAAAATAGTTACGGTTTTCAAGTTACAACGATGGTACAATGTCAAATATGTCCATTTTTGATATGTGAGGGGGAAATTTGTTTCGAAAATTTAAAATCTAAGACAACCAAATTAGAGCAGATTATTTGTACCAACATTTATATTTAACATTTTTTCCATAGAGTTAGGGTTTCGAGTTACAGTTGTGGTAAAGTTTAAAATGTGGTTATTTCTGCGACGGTGTTTTTAGACTTCTGTATAATAACAACTACAAGCAAAGAATATACATAGGTAATGGTATAACTATAAGCAACTGTCGTGACTAATGTTACACTCAAAAGTGTGAGATAAATATTTTTTCCAGAAAATTGGACCAACGTTATTAGTTGGTGTCCTAAAAAATATAAAATAATGTAAATTTCATTGGTGCTGGTACTTGTGAAGTTGGTGCCAAAAGTTTTCAATCTAACTGCGACTGCACAACTTCAAAAGTACCAGCACCAATAGAATTATTATTATTTTGTATTTTTCAGTGCACCAATTAATAACGTCGGTCCTATTTTTTGTAAAAAATATTTATGTATTTTTCAGTGTACCAACTAATAATGTCGGTCCAATTTTTATTAAAAACATTTATGTATTTTTCAGTGTACCAACTAATAATGTCGGTCCAATTTTTATTAAAAACATTTATGTATTTTTCAGTGTACCAACTAATAATGTCGGTCCGATTTTTATTAAAAACATTTATGTATTTTTCAGTGTACCAACTAATAATGTCGGTCCAATTTTTATTAAAAACATTTATGTATTTTTCAGTGTACCAACTAATAATGTCGGTCCGATTTTTATTAAAAACATTTATGTATTTTTCAGTGTACCAACTAATAATGTCGGTCCAATTTTTATTAAAAACATTTATGTATTTTTCAGTGTACCAACTAATAATGTCGGTCCAATTTTCTGTAAATAAATATTACCACTTCACTTGATTGAACCATACCATACTTACGCACAAGGACATTCTCAAAAAATATTACTGACATTGACATTAGTTGAGTTGATATAACGAATCAGAATATCATGTAGGTAGATAGAGCGTAGAGGTTCAAGGGGTAAGGTTTCCATGCCCATGCGTAGTTCCCGTGAACTAATCCATAACTACTGCTCTTTGCATAAATATATATGAGTTTCTATAGTTTCATGTTCAAATAAAGATTTATTCGATGAACCTATCGATAATAATTAATCTTTACTGGCTCAGTATTGAACATGACAGGCAGAGAGATGCCTCCCATTTGGTTATGAATACGAAATTTCAAGTCTTTTGCTCGTATTGGGCATATAGAGTGTAGGGCATGAGAGTATAATCTGTAGATTAAAGAACTTATACTATTGTGTTTACATATCTATCTGAACGTCCACCGGTCACTGGCCATCCAGAAGAAATAAAAATCTTAAACTTTGTACATATTAAAAGTTGGTTGGGAAAACTAACGCTCCAAGCTCCTTTTCAAGTTCCTCATGAAATTTAGTGGCTGTCGGTTATGAACTTTGACGATTCTTCGCACATCAACTCCCTAATGAGTTTCGCATGCTCTTGTTTTAATAATTTTAATTCATTTGAAGGAGGAATCTGCCAACTATTCCTTTCACCTAAACGCAAATTTCATAAAAAATCACCTGTCGGATTATAAGGCTGATTCTGTAGTAATGCTTCGGGTCTTCAAATATAGTTGAAGAATTATGGCTCAAGGGTATGTAAATAAATTAATAATACCCCTTCTGGCAGCAACTGGGATACCTATTCCGAACAGTGTTATGCTTTATCAACGCTAAACTTTTATGTTCTATTAATATTAATCTAAAATTGATAAATATCTTTGGTAAAGTTTCGGTTTCATTTGAATAAGAAATGTATGATTGTTTAGCCTTATCCTGACAGTATTTTGAATTCGGAGCGAATTAAGTAAACAGCCACGTTGATTGATTCCAACTCCAAACAATCACAATGAATAAGTCAAAAGTTCCGAAACAGCAAATATCGAGTGTTGATTGGAAAATATACTTCTTCCTTCAGTTGGCATTGCATTTGGAAATAATCATAATTTATAAATAAATCCAAGAACACTATCGCAAATTATTAATAATTCTAATGCATATACCACCACTCGACGCAGTTGTATATTAATGACTTAATGTCTGGGGCCATTATTTGGCTAGCTAGTTATATGTACTACTTTGCACAAACTCGTTTAGCTCTAGTTGAGAAAGGTTATTTAATTTTTAATTAGATTGCCAAAATATTGATTGTCAAGGCGCATTATGTGATTACAATGTCCAATCACATTTACAAACAATCAGATATTTAAAATGGAGATTTAACAATGACATTCATATTATATAAGGTCTACACTAAAGTGGATGGATATGTGTTTTGGAACTGGACAGAATTCGAATAAAAATTGTTAATTTTTCCAGTAAAATTTAAAATTTGTTGTTTGAATGTCCTTAGACTACTGCATACAATGGTTTTCAGGATTAACAGAACTGTCAGAAAAAAGTGCATATTTTTGTCTATTATCTAAATTTTGGAAAAAATCAATACAAGATTCCATTTTGCTCCTCTCCCCCCCATAAATATGTAATGACAACATTTTACACAGCAGTTTTTCACATATTTCCCTATAAATTTTTGATAAATCGACTTGATATTCTTTCTACGAATCGTTTCGTATACTTCACTGCAACTAATCTATGTGAACAAACTTGAAATTTATTGGAATTTTAAATAGATATTTTTTTTAACAACTCAACAATAAAGTAGTACGCCGCAAAAAAAAATTCAATTCTCTGATTCATTGGGGATTTTTACCTGGAAATAACTCGGGAAGTTTTAAAATTTGGCAGGTTTGTAGGTTTTGGTGAGCAGAACAAAATGCACAATTGCCGCCAGCGCCACCATCTTGCCAAGACAGCCGCCAAAAACGGTTTTTCTCAATTATTTCCAAAACTATGCGTTTTTTGAAAAAATATACAAACGAGCAAAATGAAAGACAAAAAATTTCATACAAAAAATATTCTGAGCATATTTTTGCTAAAATGAACCGATTAGGCAGAAATTTCGTCGTAAAGTTTAACATTTTGCGTAAGAGGTGATTTTTCGAAATCAAATTTATAGTGGGTTCCCCTAAACTACTTCTTTAGGGTATTATATAATTTTGTCATTTAACAGTGGCATATCGTTTATCCAATTAATTGAATAATGCATTATTTATTAATGGCCTTTTTCCAAACCACCCATGAGGTTAAGTACACGGCGTGTTTTTTAACGTGGTTTCTTATGTAGGCCTAATCCACTTTATAAGAAGAAATACGTTTTCTATGTGCAAAGGCCCGACGGAACTGGTTCCTCAATATCATTGCTTTCAACGGTGAACATGTTTGTCTCTATTTCGGGATCAACGTTGTGTTGTGTGGATGTCTGTAACTGGCAAAAAAGCATTGTACAGTAGGGACAGTTTTTCGCATTCCGGCTTCAGAAAACAAGGATAATTGATACGGTGCCAACTTATACTGCAGATGCTGTTCGAGTTCTTCGTTGTTCTGTTTTGAAAAATAAGTAGTGGGTTAACGGGTACTACATTATCATCAATTCGAATACTCGAGTTCACTGCTCTTAGGGGCAGTACTTTGTCTTTGCGTCTCAGTACCACATCGCCAAGGTTTTTTCCATTTATATTATTTATTCCAACTTTCCCAGTTTTCTCCGCCTTAAAACAATTTATTGTTTGATCTCCAACAACGCCTGTAGAAATAGACATTATTATCAGTTTAGGAAAGTTAGTAAAATATGTAGTAATTCAATCAGCTCTTGAGCCTAAACCGTTAACTTTATAAAAAATATGCTTAGCACATATTTTGTATGAAATTTTCTCTTCCTTCATTTTGCTTCCTACATAGTTTTTCAAAAAAGGCATAGTTTTGGAGATAATTGAGGAAAACCGTTTTTGGCGGCCATCTTGGCAAGATGCTGGCGCCGGCGGAAAGTCTCGAATTGTGCATTTTGTGAATTTTAGTTCTATTTACCCAAACCTACAAACCTGCCAAATTCCAAAATTTACCGAGTTATTTCCAGGTAAGCCCTTCTTTTTATCCCCAATGACTGGCCTATCAAGCTACTGTGTTATAAAATATTCAAGATACCTACTCAATATTTGATTTAAAGTGTATCAAAGTAGGTTCGATGAAGAAAAATGCAATGAAAGTGATCTTTTTTCATTTTCCAAAATTGTAGTAGAGTAGCTCGTAAACTCGAGATTACATGAATTGAGGTGTATGTCTTAAATTTCTAATATACCTGGGTACTAATCTAAAAAGATTTTATACAAAAACTGGGACTGACTTTATAAGTTCGTGCACCAAGAGTATAAAAAATGAGGTAATTCTACTGGTGCTGGTAATTTTGAATGTAGATATGGAGTATGGAGTTATATGTAGAAGGAAGAATTTTGGCATAAAATTTGAATAAAACTGAAATTGAACCAAATCCTTTTTAAAGCCAAATTTATATCGAGGTTGAGAGCTCTGCTATTTCAATGAATAACATTTCTCTCAGCCTATTCTCTGAAAATTGAAGTAAAAATGTGATGAGCTTTCTATTTTTGCGTTTTTGAGTCCAATGACCAGTGTCTCTTCTTTTAGTTTAAATAATTTGACTCCTTCGCATGTTCTCCCTGATGTTAGGTATTCATCAGACAGATATAGGTACCTAGAAAATTTTAATTTAATCAAAATGTCACACATCCGCAAAAGCATGTAGCTATGCATAATCCATTTTAATATTCAAACTTTTCCTTGCTACATGCTCGTACTCTGGTTAAAAGTTCTAATTATGGAAAAAATCCAGCAACGTCGGTGTAGGTACATACGAAGCTGGACAAAACGGAATCCTTGCAGTTTTTTCTGTTTGAAAACGTGAACAAAACAAAACACACACACACACACGGAACATTCATTTGGAATTTGAGATAATTGAATATGACTGGAGGAAGGACAACGAAATATCATCATATTTGAATGTAATTCCAACGAATGATAGCGAAAGAGGAATATAAACACAGTTGTGTAACATATCAGAACTGTTATTAATTATTTTATTTAGAAAATACTAACAAGTCATAATAAATCAGAGCCACAGGTTATAAGAAACAAAACCCTCAGCCGTATTCATAAGCATATCTTAGTAGTTACGCATCTTTGACAAAACGCAGCGAACAAACCAGAAGTTGCTTGTTCTCCTGCTTCTTTCACGATCAAAATTCATAGTTCGTATGCTGAACTAAGAGTCATCATAGTATATTCAATGAACCAGTTGGATCATAGCACAGGTAGATATGTCAAAAACGTTGCCAAGTTTAAAATTTGCATTGATTAGAAAAGCTAAATACGTATCATAGTTGTCTACTATTACATTCATCCTTTGAAATGTTTAAAAAAGATGAGAATAGGATTTCAACAACAGTTTTATCAGACAACAAATACATGACAAGCAAGGTGAAACAGATTTCGAAGAATCGACCAGAAAATTCTGAGAGTAAGTAATAATTTATTCATCTTGATAAATCAAGAAATAGAGTTTAAATACCTTACTAGAGCTAACAAATGTACGTATATTTTTTGGTGCTACCCCAGACAAACGTTGTCCTACAGTGTCATCTAGCGGCGAGTAACAACCAACAGGATATCGTTATAATATTCTTAGTGCTTAAACACCTACTTATCTAATTGTCATGGCGATCGGTTTATTCGGTGTAGAAATCTGGTGGCAATAGGTATAAATGTATAAATGCATTCAGATTTATAGGTTTTCAAAGTCAGTCTTTTTGAAATGTCTATAGAAAAGACTCTAGATGATGACGTACATGCGTTACTTATCTAAAAGGACTATATTATAGACATATATAATTTCAAATCAAATAATTTTTCATAAAAAAGAAAGGTAAACTTTATTTATCCTAATTCTTATATCTATCTCTCAAACAAAATAATAATAATTATATAAATTAGAATGGAGAGACATTGACTACTTTATTAACTTAGAGAACCCTAAAAATAACATATTTTGGAAATTGATCTGTTATTACAATACATAATCTCTTTCTATACAAATTATCAACTTTTCAGAAACATACACACCCATATTCATAATTAAGTGAGTTTGGTACAAGTTTAGTTTGATTCTAAAACTGCTTCCTACGATATAATGGTTACTATACCAATTAACTACCAAATTAAACTAGTTAGGAACAAAGGTTTGATTATTAATAAAGCTGATAAACTTTAATCAGTATTTTAATTGCCAATTTACTCATCGAAGCACCACTTGCTATTTAAACCTATATCATGTGTCCAAAAAATGAATTTAAACGCTGTAGCGTGTAAAACTACTAGATGCATTTACGTTTGAACATTTTTCTATTTAATATTTTTTTATCAATGTGACACAACACAAAACGCGAGAGAGTCAGCATGAGGTACATCGTTAGGAGATAATCCCTATTAGTCGATCCATCATCCTGGATTCAAACAACTGTCAGATTTAACCCGCTATAGTCCCGGGAAGGTGGCTTTCACACTATACATACATATTATATAGATGAAAAATGTGCTCAACGCTGTTTGCAGTTCTCACTGTGTTATAGTTCCTGCATATATATATATATATATATATATGAACTTTTTGTTTACATACACGCATTAGCTCGGGTATTTACTTGACGGATTTGCCCATACTGCCGTTTTGGCCATTGTTGTGAATGTAACTACCACGACCCGATTTTCTGGTGGTGTCTCCCGGTCAGTGGTGGCGAGCACTGACTTCATATACAGGATGACAAAATATATGGTATGCATTTGATATTAATTGAAGAATATTTTAAGAAACCTCAGTAGTAAACCCAATAATCAGCCATTTTTGACCGACGAACCCCGAACGGAGGAGGTATACAATTCGACTGTCGGCTTTTTTGTTGGTTTCAAGCGTATTTCCGCTGCGATGTTCTAAGATCTCTACATATAGTAATAACAAGGACAAACAAAGAATATACGTGGGTTATAGGATATTAGTGGTATTAGAGACGTTCAACGATTTTCGTGACTAATATTACACTCAAAAGTTTAAAATAAATATTTTTTACAAAAAATTGGACCGACGTTATTAGTTAGTGCACTGAAAAGTACGAAATAATATTAATTCTATTGTTGCTGGTGCTTGTGAAGTTGGTGCCAAAAGTTATCAATCCAACTGCAACTGCACAACTTCAAAAGTACCGGCACCAATGGAATTAATATTATTTCGTACTTTTCAGTGCACCAACGGTGCACGGTCCAATTTTTTGTAAACAATATTTTTATAAGACTATTTATTCTATTTATGAAACCATTACCCAAACTAAAAATATATCTCTCTGAATCTTGTGCATTAAAAATACCAAATAATATTCATTTTATTGCTGCTGGTACTTTTGAGGTTCTGCAATTGGAGTTAGATAGAAGATTTTTGGTAACTTCAAAAGTACCAGGACCAATAAAATTAATATTGTTTTGTATTTTTCAGTGCACCAACTAATAAAGTATGTCCATTCTTCTGTATTTCACACATTTGAGTGTAACATTAGTCATTAAAATCGTTGAACGTTCACTAATACCAAAGAAGATAGTAGTTATCCTTATACCCATATAATATTATATTCTTCGCTTTTACTTGTTATTGTTCAGAGATCTCAGAACATCGCTTCGGAAATACACATATTTCAGACCACTGCTCTAACTCGAAAACCGTAGCTTTTTTGAAAAATGTCCATTTTAAATGTTGCTACATGAAAATCTTCAATTCTTCAATTTCCCCGTCTCATATTTTCAATTTCCGCGAAAAATTGTCCTCTTCACATAGCGGAAATACACATATTTCAGTATTTACCATTGCTGTAGCTCGAAAACCGTAGCTCTTTTGAAAAAATGTTCAATTTAAACATTTATAATTGCCTCATCCACCTTCTCCTTTTTTGGAAGTCGGTCAAACATATGATTCATTGCTGAGATATAGTGTTTTTTATTTAAGAATTATTTTGACCAACTTTAAAATATTCGTCTCTATCATAGTCCTTAGGAAGTGTACTGGTTGCCTACTATGATTTCCCATTTTGAATAGTATTAATATGGAATGATTATTTCAGTATACATTTTCAATTCTCTGGTACTTTTTTTAAATAAAAGCGAAATATTTAAAATTAGCCAATAAACAGACTGAAGTCACAGGGCTATACTGAGGATACTCGAGAATTTCTGAAAGTAATTGATCATCTAGCGACGTTAGTATCTTTGATTGACTGATATTATCGTTTTGTCCTGTAATCGGCTTTTTGTCTATCTAGGTGTTGGCAGTAATAACCAACATTTATAGCCTAGCAATTTAATCAATTACGAAATGCCGAATCACAAACTTCTTGAATGTTTTCGTCACAATTGTCTTTGGACATCGGTTCCGACTTTCTACGGCTTCACGCCAATAGTTGAATTGTTCCGACCCAGTCAAACACTTGAGTGCCTTGTTTACTCTACTGTGAGTGTACCTATTGGAGTTTTCGCAAGGCTCAACACATTCATTCGAAAGCCAGCTCAAGATATTAAGGTCCTGAACCACCAGCGAGTAAGACCAGTTCGTTTGAGCAATTTGAAAATTCTGGTTCTGAAGAGATAAATTGCTACAAATGTAAACAAAGCTTGTCTAAATGTTATGTAAGTTACATGAATTTTAATGGGGGTATCGGGCTTGAATTCACCGTCTCAAATCTCACTGAACTTTAGGCTGCATTTACATGAACGTCAATGGCCTTGTGTGGCAGACATGACGCGCATTAAGCTTTCAACTTAACATTTGCTCATAACTACAATTAATAATAAATATGGGATGACATTGGTATTTTAAATGATTTTTAACTAAAAAAAATTTATTTATGATTTAACACATCAATTAACAGATACCTTAAAATTTAATTTACATTTGTTATATTTTCATTATGTTTAAATTGAGTTTATAAGCTAATTTCAAGTCATAGAGCATTGGAGAACAAAGAAGGTCATTATGGCAGCGTTTCTGACATGGAAATATATGAATGGAAACGACAATGACATTGGCAGATTTCAAAAATGATATCAATTTGAACGCACTATAACCTATAAACATTAAATAAGCTTTCCTAAAAATGTTGACAATGACACTCAACTGTGGTGCCAACTGGTGACCACGAAATATAGTCCTACTGAATTGGTGTATTTGAGTATTTTCAGATAATTTTCAACAAATAACAGTTTCAGTTAAAGCAGGTAATCTATTATTTGGCATTTCCAGACGCATGTTCTTTTGTATTGTATTTATAAAAGCATTTCTCTCATTTGCGGTAGCCTTTAAATGCTTTTCTTTTTGGATCTCTCGAAATAAGAATATTCAAGAATCCGAATACCTAACTGAATCACCTGGTATAGCTCATAGCAATTAGACAATAGTCGACGGATTTATAACATTTATGTATCGAAGCATTTGTATGCGCGCCGAACGAATGAACATATATAGTAGATATACAGAGATTCTATTGTTTCACTTATAAAATTATGAGCTAGCTGGACGATGTCTCTCATATTAGCTTGTCTTGTGCTGTCATATCTTTTATATTATTGAGAAATCGTGACCACATGAACAACATGGAACAAGCATAAGGGACGACAAGCATTAAAAACTGATTTATTGGCGATTGTTATAATCAAGTATTATTTGTTGTACATTGGAGGGGCTCTTTGGATCTCGAGGTACAAGTTAACGATAGAAAAGTTTTTCTTTTTTGAATAAGCTGTACCTACTCTATAAAAAAAGTCACCATCTTGGCATTTTTTGATGACTTTTCACAGAATTTTCTAAGAGTAGGTACCTATCTAAAAATATTTCACTCTAATCTTCAATAACTAGCAGACGCCCTCGACTTTGGTCAGGAGCTCTAATCGAACTGCCTATTTTACTTAGTTTGATCTAAAATTAATATTGATAGTTAGTAATAATATAGAATGTACTCTGTACTTAAATGATAGGCGAAATGCTTGCCTCATTGTAAAAAGGAGCTATCAAAATGAGATTTGCTGTTTCAGAGATAAGCGCCAACAAAAAAAAGGACACACACTTGTTGTTTGTGACTTGCAAACAGCCATTTGGGTTCTGGCAAGAATACTTCCATTCATTAAATCAAATTGTATTTATAATAATTCATTAAATCATTTATGAAATATATTATGCGAAAGTCAATCTTTTATTTTATTGTAAGATGTAACATTGTAACGGGCAAATTGCAATGACTGGAAACTATTTATTTTTCAAGTTTTTTTATTTCTACACTAAATACCACAGATTATTTATATACACTATTTATATATCTTAAGCCACACTATAGACTACTATGTACAATTTATATTTACACTATTTACTACGGTATTTGGAGCGAGCATTATTTATTTATGTTGTTGGCGGCCCGGTACTAGGAACCCAAGTACACCGGACGGCACCGTACTCCCGGTCTCTACCATACTCCGGCCTCCACCGTACTGCCGGTCTCAGCGGACTGCACACTGCACCATGATGCCGGTATCAACCGTACTCCGGTCTCCTCCGTCAACGCACTTCGCACTGACTCACACCGCATCCTCTCTAATTTATAGGCATCTCGAAGCATCCACCAGCATCTTCCCATGCCCCGAACATTCTTCCGATAGCACGAACTCGCTACATATATCAGGATATAATCTTGACTTTGGCATATATCGGTGACCAATAGCAGAAAGTACGCCTTACATTCGTACCACCCGTGTTCCACTAACGTCCGTACTCGCCAAGATGCTCCGCCCTCTGACAAGTCACACTCGCCTACCCCGATAATGGCGTCGACACTATATCCCAGGTTCGTTACAATATATAAACATTGCGAGAAATAACTGGTGACATCATACTCTATCCTGACGGCAAGATTGGCCATTTTTATTTTTTTACCGCTACACCAAGGATCATTTTAAAGAAAATATTGTAGTCGTAAAAATATTGTGTTTGGTTCAACAGATCTTTATGTTCCAGAGGACCCGGAGATAAGAGAATATTTTTTCAGCCATTGGTATTTCTGTTTGACAGTCTTTCTGTCTGGATGTGTGAAGATTATCTCGCGAACAGATACACTTATTTTGTTTTTCTTTTTCGTTTTGTGGGATATCTATACCGATTGCCGGTGATACAGATTGGGCATCATTCACCCACTGGTTACTAGCGATTTTGATGTCTAAATCATTCTGCTTAAAGCCGTTTAATACCTGCTATAACGAGTGTCTCTGCATAAAAGCAGGAAAAGTAGTTATGCTCAAATGAACTGATAAATTCTATAACAATTTATTCATATTCTAGCTAAACGGTCCCTCTTACGGCAAAACTGTATTTAGTTTTGACTTGGTAAGCATAAAAACGAATAGCCTTCATCAGACGTTTTTTATATTCGATGGAAATTGTTTGAGGAAACTCTTATGTGTGGACCGACCAGATTTTTCATGGTAGTATTATTCATATATAATTCACTATTATCGAATATTCTCATGTGTGTAGGAGGCTCTATTAATTCACCTGATGTTCATAAAGAGTAAGTAAGATTTGCCTGCCAGTCAAAACAACATTACACAAATATTGAATGTATACTTTGAAAACTTCAAAGAGCAAATCCATATTACATACTTCCTGCAGAGTGTTATCTTTTACTGTCCACATCCAAAATAAATAGAATAATCTTTCGCTGTGCTTATTTGTTACAAAAAATCCAATATACTCAATATATAATTCATCTAAAATTAAGCGAGCTCATCATATTCATCTATCGATGAAAAGGACATCATCGAAAACAAACTCATCAAAAGCTCAGACTAAAATCGTTCCATCGAGAGAAAATCTGCTCAGACAAATAGCGCTCGGGAATATAAATTGCGGCGGATGCTATGCACCGGATATATCATAAATATATACAGGGTGAGTTACATGAAATGGTCTATCAATGCATATAACAACTGTCCAGAATGACAGATTTCATATTATTTCACATCAAATTCAAGTCCTCAATTCTGAGGAACGGAGACCACCAATTAGTCTGTTATGAGTTAATTAATTTTCGGTATCAAACAGTTTCAATTTCTTTTTTTGATATAAATTTTTGACCGACGAACCCCTAACGGAGGAGGTATACAATTCGACTGTCTGCTTTTTTTGGTTCGTTCACGAGTTTTATATAGTAATCGTACTCTGATTTTGATAATTTTTGATTCATTTGAAAGAGGACGCTTGAGAAATGGTCCCATATTCATGAAAACGCAAATCCGAAATCCCCTTCCTTCCGAAAACCGCCCCAAAAGGGGTGTAGGGGGCAAAGTTTGTCTAAAATCGAAAATCTGAGTTGCTATAATTAATGATAGCAAAATATCCGGAAACGTTTGAATTGAACATTTTTTCAAAAGAGTTACGGTTTTCGAGTAAGATGCATGTTAAATTCTCAAATAAGTGCACTTTTGCTATGTGGAGAGGGCGATTTCTTTCAAAAATTTGAAAATGTGTGGGCACAAATGAAAGTCAATAGTATTGTACTGATGTACTGATATATCCACATAATAATATCTAGTAACAAGGACAAGCAAAGATTATATACGTGGGTTATAGGATATTAGTGGTATTAGCGAACGTTCATTACATTACACTCAAAAGTGTGAAATAAATATTTTTTACAAAAAATTGGACCGACGTTATTAGTTGGTGCACTGAAAAGTACGAAATAATATTAATTCTATTGGTGCTGGTGCTTGTGAAGTTGGTGCCAAAAGTTATAAATCCAACTGCAACTGCACAACTTCAAAAGTACCGGCACCAATGGAATTAATATTATTTCGTACTTTTCAGTGCACCAATTAACACGTCGGTCCAATTTTTTGTAAAAAATATTTATTATGTTCCATAGCCCTAGTACTAGTGTTCTTACTAGTTCCATTAAAAGTACACCCTATTTAGCTTCGTCAATTTGGTTAGAAAATAACTAAGCGTCCAAATTTGTGCCATTGTGATTTTTAAGCCCTTAGGATTGAGTCTATTCCGTACACCCACAATAAAATGTTTCTGATTCAGAGTCCTCATTTCCAAATGACACACTTACCTATGTCATCGGAACCTTGGAAAAGCTAAACTATATTTTTGGTAGCTTAAGCCAATGGTAAATTGGAAACTAAATGATCTTAAGGGGCTGCCTATTTTGACATTCTTACCGCTACCCTAAGAATAGAATAGAATAGAATAGAATAGAATAGAATAGAATAGAATATAGCTATATTTCATATAAAGTCTTTACAATACATATTAACAAAGTATCACAAAAACAACAAATGAAATGGCGTCCGAACAGCAGTAAACTACAAACTAAAGAAATCTTCTAAACAATAAGGTTCTAAATCTAATAACAATTGCTTTGATGTTGTTTTGAATTGATTAAAATCTTGTATATTTTTCAGTTTGTGAGGTAGCTTATTGAATATTTTGATACACATATAGGACGGGTGTTTTTCTGTCATTGCCAATCTATGAATAGGATAGTTTATATCTAGAGTTCTAGTATTATACTTAATATTTGTGTTATTTATTAGAAAAGATTCTTTGTTTTTAAATAAGTACATTAGGCATTCGTGTAGGTATAAGCCATAAAGAGTTAAGATACCCTTCGACTTGAAAATCCCTCTACAACTCTCCCTATAACCTATTTTGAAAATAATACGTAGAATTCTTTTTTGAACCTTAAATATTATTTGCGCAGTAGAACTATTTCCCCAAAAAATAATTCCATATCTCATCAGAGACTCGCAATTGGCATGGTACAACATCTTAAGAATCTTTTCTTCTAAATATTTACTAGTAATCCTAATTGCATAGCATACTTGATTTAAGTTTTTTGTCAATTTTTCAATATGTGGAGACCACTTCAAGAATTCATCGATAGTAATACCTAGAAATTTAGTCTCTCCTACAGTTTTGACATCTTTACCGTTAATGGAGAATATAGATGGTTTTTCTTTTGTTGTTCTGTCGGTACTGAATGTAATAATGTTTGTTTTTTCATCATTTACTACAAGTTTATTTATTTCAAACCACCGTTTTGCTTTTATAAATAGATTGTTACTATCCTCGATCAATTCTTGAATCTTTTTCTTTCCTATTAGCAGATTTGTGTCATCCGCAAAGCTGGTAATTGCAATATCATTATTATCAATTATGGAGTTTATATCGTTGATGTATATTAAAAATAAAATTGGACCCATAATACTGCCTTGCGGAATACCCACAGTATTTGTTAAAGGCTCTGACTCAAAACATCTACCTTCTTTCTTAATTACTACCTTCTGCCTACGATCCGAGAGGTATGATTTGATCCACCCCACTGCATTCCCACGAATCCCGTAGCACTCGAGCTTCTTAAGAAGATACTCATGATTGATGCAGTCATATGCTTTCGACAAGTCAATAAATAAACCGGTGGCTAGTTTACTATCTTCCAAAAACTCGAGTATAGTTTTCGTGAACTGGAAGATTGCCGTGTGGGTAGACCTACCTTCCAGATAACCGTGCTGAGTATGGTTAAACAAATCACATTCGTTAAAAAAATATAACAACCTATTACACATTGCTAATTCAAAAATTTTAGAGAAACTAGGTAATAAACTTATTGGTCTATAATTTTCTAATAAATCATGATCGCCATTTTTGTATAGCGGTTTAATTAGTGACATCTTTAATTGTTGCGGAAAAATACCAAATTTGAAAGAATTATTTATTATGTGACATAATACAGTCATGACCTTTTCAATACTTAGTTTGACTATACAAGTTGGAACTTCATCCTCTCCACTGCTACATTTATTTTTTAATTTTTGAGATATCTGACGTAGCTCATCTGTAGAGACTGGTTTAAGAAATAGTGACTTATCATTTTCAGGAATATTACATTTGAATGGATAGGTTTTTATATTTTTCATTAATTTGGGAACTACTTCAATAAGAAAATTATTATAGTTTTTGGCAATATGTAATGGCTCTCCTTTAATTTGACATTCTTCTTTATTGCTAGTTTTATTTTTTAATTTGTTACAAATTGACCACATTGTTTTCATTTTATTATCAGAACATATTATTTTGTTTGCGTAATATTCTGATCTGGCAAGATTTAGCGCAGAATCATACTCTTTTTTTGCTGTTTTATATTGATCTTTGTATTCATTGCTAAATCTACTCAACACTAAAAGTAAATCTAGTTTATTTTTACAAAGTTTGATTTTTGGATCGTTATAAATGCTACTGCCTTGCTGTCTCTTATTGTTAAGAAGTTTTAACGGAAAGCTTTCATTAAAAATTAAAAGATAACTATTTATAAACAAATCCCATTGCTTATTTACATCAGACCCATTAACCTTATATATCTCGCTCCAATCCTGGTCATCTAACCTAGCTAGAAAATTCTTTTTAGAATGTTCCGTAAAAAATCTAACATATTTTTGACATTTTTCTTGTCTCGCTTTACCTATTTTAAAATATATTTTTTGTGCAGTGTGATCAGACACATAGTTTTCATAAATTTCACTTTCTAATTGCATATCTAAATTGGTGAAAATATTATCTATACAACTTCTGTTTCTATCTGTGATCCTTGTATAATCAAAAATACACTGCTGAAGTAAAAATGACTGTGCTATGGAAAGTAATTCAGATTTATGAACATTATCATGTTTTAATTCTATGTTAAAGTCTCCTGCCAATAATATTATTTTATTTTCTACACAAGCAATATTTAATAGTTCTTCTAGTTTCTGAAAGAATATGTCTATATTTCCTGTACAAGGCCTATATATTGATATAATTATAAAAGATTGTTTATTCAACATACACTCAGCTGCTGCACATTCAAACTCACCAATAATAGAGAGGTCATTTAATTGTTTTCTGTTTATATATTTAATGTCCTTATGTATATAAACTGCTGCACCTCCATGTCTGCCTTCTTGTCTACATAGTTTGGACGCTAATCTAAAGTTTTGGATATTCATTAAATTTAATTGTTCCTCTGACTTCCAGTGTTCAGTAATACAAAGGAATCTACATGTACGATGTTTTTCTAGAAAATATTGTAATTTATCTATGGAGTTACCCAGGGACTGAACATTCTGGTGTATTAGTGAGAACGTCTCCATTTTATTATTGTAATGATTGTTGTTGGATGATTCACTCATAAAAAATCTCCACTAGGTTGATTTTTTCTGTATAACTGAAAGTTAAACCGCCTTATTCCTACATTCGGAGGCCAAAATTCCGCAAGTATGTAAGAAAATTATTAAAATCTGGATATCAGGTTTTCAGCAAATCATTACGTTTAGATCACCCTAATTTATTAAAAAAATTATGCTCAAAAGAAATTTCTTGCTATTAGACGAGAGGTCAATCTTAAGAAAAAAAATAACATGTTTGTTGCATTGTTATTCTCGGAGCGCTGATAAATATAATAAATCCATCGACTGATTTTCTCAGTAGATAATATTGACACCATGTTATTTGGTCAACCCCAAAACTTGCTATTGAAATAAAGTCATCATCAATTTCTTATAACTCTCACCCTGTATACAGATACTTTATCGCATATATGAAACGATTGATCTTCCTCCTCTCTCAGTGGACAAGTGTTTACAGGGTCAATACCGGAGCTTTTCAATTAGTATTGCGATCTATATAGTACATAGAGATAGATATTATTTGCGGAACTCTCTTTTCCTGGCACAAACGGAGAGTTATGATTTCATATCCGGAATTGGACTCTTGTGTGTGTGTGTATCTGTTTGTCTGTTCGTCTGTATTTCTCTGTGTGGGTGTGCGCGGATACGACGACGTCAACCACAATCTTATTTGTATCAATATTTGTATTGGACATTTGGCTAGCGGGCCCCAGATATATAATATCGCTCTATATATATATATATATATATATATATATATATATATATATATATATATATATATATATATATATATATATATATATATTTACCATTACGTTTGCTTATATTTATTGATGCCGAAGGATGTGCTGTCGACGATATGTCACATGATGTTTTTAATAAGCTAAAGATTGAGCGTAGTGGAGTGATAGAGATATTGGGATGTGTAACAGATTCAGCGTTAATTAATTACTATTATTGATACCATGTGAAAATTGATAAAGTTATATTTTTGTCTTTTTGGGACTAGTTCGAATTGTTTCAAAGATCGGCTTTCGTTCTTGATACGATTTAAAGGTTAAGCAATCTTTCAGAAATCATATGCCTGGTGAAACCAAACCCTCGTAAAAGCTTTCGACAAATATTTATAAAACAATATATACAGTGCGGCCGTAAAGTAAGGAATTAATTCAGAAATGTTCTATTTCTTACTAAGCATTTCTTAGAAAATATAATTATTATACAGGGTGGTCGGAAAAAACCTTGGCAAGTAGTAACTCATTTTTTTAAATAGACACCCCATTTTCTTTCATTTTCTGATTCCTGATAAAATTCGCGGGAAGCGCGTAGATGCAGGTTAACACTGACCAGCTTCGATCATCGAAGTTAAGCAGCACAGTACGTTTGGGAAGGGTTTGGACGAGTAACCGTTGGTGCGGGCGCGAGTTCGTATCTCTGACTGTCGCATTGCATTCTCCTCCTCTCGTAAGGCAACGAAAAACCAAATAGAGTATATTTCCCTAGTACAGCTCTCTGGAATGGTGTGCCTTGAAATGTATATTGAGACATATTGGTGGTTCGGAATCCACGTTAAACTGTAGGATCCCTTGTCTGTGGTAACACTTTTAAGACAGAGAAACTTCCAACGTTCGAATACGAGTACGGCACTCAAAGAAGAAGAAGCATTTTTCATATAATATGTCCTAAGCCTAAGTTCAAATATTTCTAAATAACAACGTATTAAAAAATATTATAACTCTAGCAACAATTCATTTAAATCAAAACTGGCCATGAGCCAACAAGACATTACAAATTTTACTATTACCTACATCATAAGTGGGCTATGACTTTTTGATAGAAAACACTTTATTGTATTTGACACTTTATTTCGATTTTTCGATTCTTAAATATTCTCAGTACCTTTTTGCCTAGTTTCTTGTGTATGAAGTCTGCGAATTATTTAATAAAAAATATATTGATCAGCCACCAATTTTGCAATCAACAGTAAGTAAGATTGAGAAAAAAATGAATAAATAAATTGGACATGCCCAAGATGCTTCAAAGAATGATAGGCCATCAGTTTCTGAAGAAAAGCAATAATTGGATGTTTTACTGTTAAGTGTCCAAGAACGGCCTCATGAGACATATAGAGAAATAGCATCAGAATTAAGTATTGGAAAAAAGATAGTGCTCAAAATATTGCATGTAAGCAAATACTACCTTTACAATATGCAAGTTCTTCAAGAACTTTACGAAGACGATTATGACAAACGTCTGTAATTTTGTGAGCTTTCACATGCTATGTGCTCTAAAGATCTAAATTTAGTGAAAATTATTTCGTTTTCGAACGAAACTGCGATCAAATTAGACGGCGAAGTAAACACTCAAAACTACCGTTATTTGTTCTACGTAAGCCCGCATTGATTGGGAGAAGCCCATACTCAAAACAAAGAAAAAATCAACCTATGGGCTGGTATTGTAGGAGACACTGTTATAATACCAAAAAAGAAAATTTAACTGGTGACAGGTATTCGCAGTTTTCCATCTCTCTCCGTGAATGGCCTCCAAGGTTCCCGGACTAGACCCCTTTACACTTTTTTGTGGGGTAACATTAAAGGACAAGTTCTTAAAACAAAACCTTCAGTTTTGGTTACTTAGATATTCGTATTGTGGTAAAAATAGGACGTATTACACCGAAAATCACTAATAATGTCTAGGAGTTTATTAATCGTTGAGGTTACTGTCAATTAATAAATGGAACACATTTTCAACATTCGATAAAATGAAATGAACTATATAATAAATTTTGTAGTATCATATTAGCTCATGTCCTGTTTTGATTTAAATATTATTGTTGCTCATGTTTATGATAGGTATTGGCGAATAATTTTTTTAACACGTTGTAATGTGAAATCAGTTGAATTTAGGTAGGTATAGGGCATGTTTCATGAAAAATGCTTAGAATTTTATCAATAATCCGAAAATGTATAAAATTGGGGTATCTATTTAAGTTAATTAAGTTACTAGGTACCTGTCAAACTTTTCTGCAACCACTGTGTATAATAATTTTATTAAAAAATGCTCGACAACAAATAAAATCGACGTTTTCAAAGATTTGAAAAAAATGCTTAGAAGAGTAGTTACATATTACTTACTCCACCCTGTATATACTTTTTATTCTTTGCCTATAAATTCGCTATCCCTGTCTATCTGTCTTCATTTCTGTATCGCTGGTTTCTTCGTCTAAGCCTCGCAACGGACTTTGATACGATTTCTGTACAATATAATTAAGTTTTCTTATGTTAGAGAAAATTAGATGTTATTCAATTCAGGTATCAAAAAATCTGTTTTCGAACAATAAAAATCTATGTCTGACTTTCCTTGACTATTAGGTGATAAGTTTTTGTACTTAATGTAAAACATTAATGATGAATAAATTATCCATCTATATGGTTATTTGAATCTTTTGGGTTTAGTCATTTCATACTCCATTTTCGTCGTCATTATTGGAGCCTCATCGTTCAAGTCAAAATGCAGGTAATAAAAAAATCCCGATGGCTCATCGTCAGCGTAATAGGTAAATTTCATGATTTTTAATTTGTTCTGTATACGGATTATATCTAAGTATAGCTTTAAAATATTTTTGATAGAATTTATTGAGCGGCTATTTTATGAGATTTTTTATATAACTTTGGTCAGCCGCCAATTTGACTGATTTTTTTAACAAATTCGATATTGATTTTGATATTGAAATTCAAGACGTTCGCCCTGATGAAGAGAATAAACATTCTCGAAAGCTTGGCTTAATTCAGATAATTTTATTTGATAAATGACTCCATCCCCATCCATCCATCCATCGCAATAGGTAGGTAGTATATGACATTTACTTAAAAGTAGAGAAAAATAAGTAGTTTCATATATTTGGTCTGGCTAACTGATTTTTCATAAGTTCCAAAAATTCTGTTTTCATGAATGAAATGTGTATTTTCTAGAAAAGAGATTTTTTTCAAATAAGATTGAATAATCAAGATAAAATATTTTATTTTAATGGACTTGGATAAAATTCAAAATAAATGAATAACAAGGGATTTTAATTTTAAGAAAAAATAAAATTAATGAAACAAGTGCAATGCTAGTATTCATAGTAATGATGCTTGCTTGCAGTTTTGTTATAACTAGTAATCAGAAACACATGCTAGGAGATGTTACCTACCAGAAAAAATAGCCAAGATTATATACCTCTGACGTACTTTGCAAGTAACTATTTTTTTTCCATCGACCGTAACCCCCAAGGACAGTTCAGCCAGGTATCTCGGTTGTTGTTGAAGATAGAACCTTGCGGTTTTCGCGTTCCTTTGTCACTTTTTTGTGAAACTCAAGATGGTCCGAACAGATTTTGCCTAACTTCTTTTGTTCATAAGTTACGGGGCGTTTTTGAAAATTCACACTTTTTGGGTCCCCCACAGATCTACGAAGTTCCTCAGCGATAATATCAAATTGAAAATTTATCCTATAGAGAATTTTATGTAGAATCCAGTGGTGCACGCATTTTTTTCTGGGTATGGTAATGGAAATACGACTCAAACTTGTAATTTTTTGGAACACCCTGTATTTTATTATATCATTGAATTCGTTTTTTTTTCAAAATAATATATAATATATGAACATAAAGTTTTTAAAAATGCTCCAAAATCACTACAACATTGAATTATAATAGTGAGCTATGGTTTTTTCATACAAAAAAGGTTCCAAGTGACGGAATATTACTTGTAAATTTTCCATGAAAGAAACAAAAACAATACTAACGCTAATTCAATAACAAAACACAAAACTTGTTTATTGAATTTTTAAGTTTGATGTCCATTTCCCTAACACATAATGCATAATGCATTTAAAATATTAAGGGCCGTCTTTGTAAATTCTAGAAAGCTTCCTCTGTTGTGGCTCATAATAATATATAAATATAAAGTTTTCAAAAATGATATAAAATTACTAACACAATGTTAATAGTATAGTGGCAATTTTTTGAATTCGAGAAATTTTAAAATGGCTTTAAAAAATTTTAGAACAACGAAAAGTGTAATATCATAAAATGTTTCAATCAGTGCCATGAACATGTTGACGAAGCTTTAGAATCATATTTAAACAGGGAAGTCTTAAAAACAAGATGTCATACAATGTCTTATTGTAAAATACTCGTTTACCTTTTTAAATATGATTATAATGCTTCGTCAAAATTTTCATGGCACTGATTGAGACATTTTATGATATCATACAGTTCGTTCTGAAAAAATCTTAAGGCTATTATAAAAATTTTCAAACTCACAAAATCGCCAAGCACAAACCCAATAGAACACATAAAAATTGATTATTATGACAGCAGATTTGGTAATTCCTCCATAATCACTTGATAAAACAATGCTCCAAAAGGCAACAACAATATTTGTATCCTCTGTGACCTACTATAAAAAATCACAAATAATAATCCCTGTAGTAAGACATTGAAATCCATGGTACTATTAAAATTCAATGTGTTAGTAATTTTAAAGCATTTTCTAAAACTTTATGTTTATATATTATTATGAGCAACAACATAGGAAGCCTTCTAGAATTTACAAAGACGGCCCTTAATATTTTAAATGTATTAAGACGTATTGAGAAACTGAGTCAATTATGTATTAGAGAAAATGGACATCAAATTGAACAATTCAATAAATAAGTTTTGTGTTTTGTTAGTGAATTAGCGTAAGTATTGTTTTTCACAAATAATATTCCGTCAGTTGGAATCTTTTTTGTATGAAGGAACCATAGCCCACTATTAAAAATCAATGTTTTAGTGATTTTGGAGCATTTTTTAAAACTCTATGTTCATATATTATTCATATATATTATTTGAAGGAAACAATTAAGGAATTTAATGAGACAATAAAATACAGGGTGTTCCATTGAAAAAAATATAAGTTTGAGTCGTATTTTTATTACCATACCCTAAAAAAAATGCGTGCGCCACTGGATTCTGCATAAAATTCTCTATGGGATAAGTTTTCAATTTGACATTATAGCTGAGAAACTTCGTCCTTTAACTTATGAACAAAAGAAGTTAGGCAAAATCTGTTCAGACCATCTTGTGTTTCACAAAAAGTGACTAAGGAACGCGAAAACCACAAGGTTCTATCTTTAACAACAACCGAGATACCTGGCTGTCTTAATCAAAATGGGATGCACTGTACAATGCAAGAAAACAGATCTTATCAATTTTACCTAAAAAATAAATAGTTAGAACCATTTTTACCTGTGAAATCCATTGTATACTGTGAATTAACCTGAAAAATTTACGATATTTACTAGGAAAAACTTAAAATAAATAAATTTAAAGCTAATCTTCCAGATGTCTTGCGTAAATACAGGAGTTTTCATTCTAACGCCCGTCTTTTTCTGTCTATCTATACGTTTCTGAAGCAGAACAGGTCTATTAACATTTTCGGAACACGTGAAAAACTGGCACATACCTGGTATACAAATATGAATATTCATAGACAATAATAATCTCCACTTGATATCAAATATAGACAAGTTTTTTTCTTCCTAATTTGCTATTCAGTTCAAATATATCATGTTTGCATGCATATTTTATATATCTATTATACGTAGCACCAAAATCGGATGTGTTCACTCATTCATTCATTGATGATGATGTTTTTTTGGTGAAAGCGGAAGTACACTACAGGATATCACGTATATGTGTAGTAGGTACATGTAGATACAGACACAATTCATCGTCTTTCAAAGACACTTTTACTGTTGTTTCTTCTATATAACAATATATATCTATCTATCTTCCTCTTTGCAACTTAATTGTGTTAACAAAGTGTTAACAGATACCGTTTAATGGCTATAGTGTTTGTTTTCATGGATGGTTGGAGTGCAATCTGAACCGCTTATTTAGAAACGGAAACGGTGATTTATTATTTTTGACCGACGAACCCCGAACGGAGGAGGTATACAATTCGACTGTCTGCTTTTTTTTTTTTTTTTTTTTTTTTTTGGTTCGTGCGCGCCTTTTATATAGTAGACGATCTCCGATTTTGATGATTTTGGATTCATTTGAAAGAAGGGGATTGAGAAATGGTCCCATATTCATAAAAACGCAAATCCGAAATCTCCTTCCCTCCGAAAACCGCCCCCGAAGGGGTGGTGGGGGCGAATTTTCTCGAAAATCGAAAATTTGAGTTGCTATAATTAAAGATAGGACAATATCCGGAAACGTTTAAATTGAAAATTTTTTCAAAAGTGTTACGGTTTTCGAGATAGACGCATGTTAAATATGTATTTTTGCTATGTGGAGAGGACAATTTCTTTCGAAAATTGAAAATTTTTCGATACTACATGAAAGATATAATTATTTGTAGCAACATTTATAATGAACATTTTTTCCTTAGAATTACGGTTTTCGAGTTAAATCGGTGTTAAATGGTAACAACTAAAATATTCAAGCGTATTTCCGCCGCGATGTTCTGAGATCTCAATAATAACCACTACAAGCAAGGAATATACGTGGGTAATAGGATAAGTATTATCTTCATTGATATGGTATAGTGAACGTTCAACGATTTTCGGGACTAATGTTACACTCAAAAGTGTGAAATAAATATTTTTTTCAAAAAATTGGACCGACGTTATAGTTGATGCACTGAAAAGTATAAAATAATATTACTTCTATTGGTGATGGTACTTGTGAAGTTGGTGCCAAAAGCTATCAATCTAACTGCAACTGCACAACTTCAAAAGTACCATCACCAATAGAAGTAATATTATTTTATACTTTTCAGTGCATCAACTATAACGTCGGTCCAATTTTTTGAAAAAAATATTTATGGTACATATCATTTTCTGTGAGTGACCAAAACCCTATTATATCAACGGGAAGTGAAATGATACGCGTAATATAGTTGTGAATGAGAAATTTGCAATTTTTTTTCGGAAGTGTCTCAGCAATTCTTGGAATTATTTATTTTAGCTAATGGATATTATTTCAAATAAAATTTGCAAGAATATTTATTGGATAGTTTTAATACAAAAACACTTGTACCTAAAGTAGAAGTAGCGTGTGCTCAAGACATAGAAACTTCAATGGCAAAAATATAAATCAGCACTTTCAAACTCCATGGAGAATAAGGCGTTTATGGAGATATATAAGACAAATAAATTTGAAATTTGGTTATAGCCATAGTCAACTATTTGGAGCATCTACCTGTATCAACTAAATTATTTCAAATATCCCTATATTTTACTTTATTATTTTATAGAACATCTAATTTGAAGGTATTCTTGATAAAAATTTCAAAATCAAACCATTCTTAAGATAATAATTGTGAAAATGGTTTTCTAAGAGAAATTATAGGAAAAAAGGTTAAGTTAACTGGTATTTTGTATGGTGTGTAATAATTTAATACAGGGTATCCAAACATATTTCTGCGTGAGTGTCATTTAAAAGAATCTAAAAGTCAGTATTCTAAAATAAAAAATACTGTACCTCACTATATTATTTGATAAATGAGAAGAGAAGATTTCGATGTATGTTAGTCCTAGGATTCTTTAATTATTAACATTTTTTCAGAAAATGATTTTATGTTTACGTATACATATATATTCCTTCATCTGAAAACAGAAGTTATCCTTTGAAATGTGCAAATTTTTTTCAATGATTTATAATATTGAACTGCATTGCAGTTCGGGATCCTTTCGGCTTTGTCAAAATAACAAGAAAACACAACTTTCCAGTTTCAGAATTTTATTCTCCCAAAATAAAATTGTTTTGGTACGCCACTGGCAATACAATTTGATACCAAATTTATCGATGACACGTGCAGTCTGGTCTAGTTACAGATATGTCCTCTTCTTTTTCCTTGATGATTCAACTGGGAATAATTTGATTTCGAATTTCACTGATTTTCACTCTACGAGAAATGATCTGCCCGTCCTATGAGATTTTCAGTTTATATAGGGAATTAGATTGATCCATCCTTTTTCCACTTATTTGAAGTGCATTTAACTATTCCTCACACTCCGTAACACATGGGTTTCATCTGGACAGATCCTTGGCATTCCATGCTCATTCCAAGTGAAATTCCTTCTCTTGCTTTTTGTTGTTTGTTGTAAATAGAGGAATTTTCGTTTTTCCTAATTAACTATTCAATGGTATTGAATAGAACCCTTAATTTTCAGAACAATATGAAATGCTTAATTTGAAATATATACCTACTTATATTAATACCTAAAGGGTATTCTTTGAACACGTTTCAAACCATATTGCGATCTCGGAGGAATTAGTGATTTGACATAGTTTAAGTAGTGTAGATATATGGAGAAGTGCAGAAAGATAGCGTATTTGCCTCTCTTCCAACTGTCCCATACTTTATCCCTGGCCATCGTATTTTTATATAAATAATACTCAAAAAATTACACTTATCCAAGAATTACGCTATGTCCTAGGTGAACACGATATATGCGGTGCGTGCGTTGCGTTGCGTGCGATGCGGGGAACGTATACGATCAAACTGTTAAATATAAATGATTATGTAAATCACACTTGTGGTTGATAAAGAATGGGATTAGGTTTATTATTTAACACGTAAACTGCCACATGTGTTGTGATCCCAGAATGTATGTAAACTAACAAACCTAATTTTACAATTGGCCCCAGAAAAAAAATTGAAAATAGCCTTCGGCAGTTAACGTGTTAAATTCATTTATTTGTAACATTAATAACATTTGGAAAAACTATTGTTGGCGACAACCACGCCAAAAATTACGATTTTTTTGGGATATAGGTACGTATTTTGAGGCGTAGATTACGAAAATGAAATCAAACAAACATTTACTTTTGCCAAAGTATATCTATATAAGGTATATATATAGAAAAATTTTAGGTGCTATTTCTATTGGAGCCATGGTTCACAAATACAAAAATAAATTAACTTGTTGCAAACGCACTAACATACTGAAATGCGTGTGATTGCCGCATCGCACGCAACGCAAGCATCGCATATATCGTGTTCACCTAGGACATAGCGTTATAAAGATATACGCTTTGATAGAAGAAAACATAGGTTATTGAAGAAATGTCTACAGATGTGCACTATCTACCAGAAATCCATGATAACTTTTAGACCGTTGATTTTGAGAAATTCAATTAACGGTGATAAGTATAATACCTAACGTTTAAGCGTTTATAGAGCTGAGTGACATGAACTGATACAAAAGTATTCTCAAGGTTTTCTTCAAGTGTAATAAAGTAGGTAATATGTAAATTGTTTGGTTCAAATCAGAAAGTTCAGAAACTTCAACTGCCCGTGGCCAGCAGGAATAATATAGATTCTTAAAAACGTTTTCCGGAAAATGCTATAAATAGAGGTTATGCAAATCAATAAAACTATTTTATTTTTATTTAGATATAAACTCTCGGCTGCCCCCACTTCAATATTACTGATATTCATTTCCATTAGAAAACTCGTATAGACTTACAATTGCTGAATTATATAAATTTAACTCACAGATTATGGGAAAAGTTTGATAATGTTAATAATAAATAATAAATTTATACTAATAAACTTTTTTTTAAGTACCTAACTGAAATTTTAAATTTTTGTTTGGTTCTTGAGGAACTATTTTCAACGCGCAAACGTAATATATTTATACATTTGGGAAGATGCGTTTATTATGTTATTTTATCGTCACAATCATTTTTTTTTTGAAATTTCACAGTAAAGCTTACATTAGGTATATATGCTCCAGAATTAAATTAGGATCATATCATATTATTTTGTTATATACGGATATTCGGATATTGGATCAGTAAGTAATTGAAATCTCAAGTACTAGCGACATTTAGAATGAGTCAAATCAAATCCAAAACAAAGCAGGTGACATTTCATGATTACCTACATCATTCATCTATTTAATTTACAGGTTTTGAACTGCATGTTAAGGTGAAGATGAAAAGGAGAATCTGTCATGAAGTACGATTCAGAAAAACATCGGATAATATCTACATTGTGAAATGATATTCAATCAATGATGGAAGAACGAAATGATGGCTTAATGAATTTAACTCTTCTGTTGTACTTGAAATATGTTGAGTGATCGAATAAAAATATTATATTGCCTATCACCTACCTTTTTCTACTCGCAGTATTAAGGTGACTAGGTAGGTATATACATTTTAAACACATTAATTTGTGAAATTAATCATACTCACTCCAAAAACTTACGTTATTCTATTGTAGCTTGCACTCGTAATTGTTTATAGTTAGTTGCGTTTTACTCTTATTTATAATATAGTAGGTATATAGTTTCTTGATGGAAAAGGCAACTTTTTATTTATAATTTTGATTGTATTTTCATTTGTTTATATCGATTTGATTGCTAATTGTCAGTAAATGTTTGAATAAAATTTCAAAGATCTATATTAAATTCTCGAAAGGCATTTGATATTCTTTACTATGTTTTGTAATTTTAAAATTTCATAGGTTTTGAGTAACGTAATTATATCTGATGTGGATTCTATTTTAAATATTTCATCAAAAACGTTTGAAGCTGAACCTCAAAATTGGCTTCTTCGACAATTACCAAACCAAAGGTTTTGTGGGACTAGCATATGAACGATTGATAACTGAATTCTTTTCCTTGCTTTGTTTAAATAAATATACCAATAAACCAAATAAATATCATAAATTCTTTCTTATTTTGCTATCTTTACCTATATAACCTAGGCATACCACTGACGTGACAGTCAGGACACGCAATGGCGGACGATAATACTAATCCATTAAAAAACATAAAATGTAAAAAATGCAAGTCTCGCAATACAGTGCTTCCAACGCAAAAAATTGTGAGATCATATGTAAAACCAAGTCATTTAGCTTAGCTCCTATCTATGGAAGTACCTATTCAACAACATTTTCATAAATTTGATCTAATTATCTACCCACCATCATTTATAGTCACCGAATAATTATTAGACATCTGTATTTCTATAATACATGTATAATGAGTCGGCAATTGCACGGCTCCCTCACTGACAAATAATCAAATACAAATGAAATATAATACACTAACGTGTTTTAAAACAGTATATATGTAGAATGTAGGTAGGTATATTAAAACATCAGGACAACATGATCACGTAAGAATAAACTACCTACTATTTAAAATACTTTAATGGATCTCATTCCTTTTTGTATGTAATTCTCCTTTGTTTCTTCTCATAGTCTATGTGCATGGCTATTAATAAAGGTTTTCCAATAATTCAACCAGAATATGGCGATATAATCTGTATATTTACTGTTTTACTGGTAGAGCCCTAAAATACTAGCAAATACCAGTAAAAACTGGCAAACCGACAACCCTGCACTTTGGCTACGCGCTGCGCACGCATATTCTGTCTCTGTCTGTGGGTCAGTACTGGGTGCTGGTCAGTATTCAGTACTCCAATGCCAGCATAAGAAGGCGCATGAACTCTGAGCGGTATTTGAACGTAATCATAATCATATTTATCATTATGAAAACGAATCTGAAATTTAGGAATGTAAGTTTTTCCTCTCATTATACGCAAAAAAAACTAAATGCCAAATTTTAAGTTTCTGAGTCTCCTAGAAGTACCTTAGAATTTTGATGATCGGTGAGTGTGTCAGTGACAGAATTACAGAAATTCGACTGGCGATACCTCGTAAACTGAAGTTATGAATAGTATATCATTTAGAACTATAGCTAGATATATTATGTCTTTCAAGTCTGTGTAAATTCAGACTTCTAGCTTTCTCAACAACGAAGTTACAGGGGGGTCGAAAGTGGCCTGAACTGCTTCGAGAAAAGGATAGTAGGTACGTATGTGCTCGACTTGGCGTAGATGTAGATATATAGCGCCTAACCTAACCTAACCTAAAGTATAAATGGTTATTTCAAATAAAATTTCATATTCCCTACTTGATGATTCATACTCTGGTTAAATGATTCTACTTGAGAAAAAAATAAGTATGATCACTGTTGTTTGTTACGCTGAAAATAATGAAGTGATGTGAGTGGACACACCGGATTTTTCCTAGGTAGTCACTAATTTTATACAATTTGCTTCATAGAGATATCTGTCAATGAGAAAGTTCGGAATAACAAATTAAGATTGTAGTGTATATATAGAGCGAATCAGAACGTACATTTTTTAAATTGCAAAATATACGTAACATCAATAGTGCAATATTTTTCAACAAGTTCTCACAAAATATATTGTGTCTCGATGACAAATCGTTTCATTTAATCGACTATATCTATTCAAGTGTCATACCACAACGATTTTATTGGGCATATAGAAACACACTTTAACAGCCACTCGAAAAAGAGTTAAAGCGATAATAAATATATAAAAATAACGGGATTTATATAACCGATAAAAAGGCATTAATGAATCCCCATGGCGTAACTTTTATGACATCTTCCCATATAATATCAATCAGGCCACACGGTGATGGATTTATTGGGTTTATATATATTTGCCATTATTTAGGCCAGACGCTTTGTATTTGTTTTTCCCATAAGATTGAATTCGATATATATATATTATATTAATTAACTCACGAATGAACTGGCTAGATATAAATAATGTACAGATATTTGTTGATCTCGGTAAACAACTGTGTGTGTGTCTAGATTAACAGTGATCTACATGTGTGTATGGGGTAGTAGCCCAGGCAATAAGGTAGTTCTTCATAAAACAAATATTTTTTTTATAAAAAGTAGGCACGACTTTATTATAACAAGTGATAATTCCAAGAAAAAGGCATAAACTTTTAAATATAAAGCTCTTGCCCGTTTGTGGCCTGAGAAATCACTGCGGACCAACCTTATCCACTTGAACAAAGTAATAAAAAATATTTAATATTTAATATTTTGTACTAAAAACTAGACCGACTTTATTAGTTGGTGTACTGAAAAATATTAAATAATATTAATTCTATTGGTGTTGTTACTTTTAAAGTTGTGCAGTTGCAGTTATATTGATAACTATTGGCACCAACTGCACATGTACGAGCACTAATAGAAATAATATTATTTTGTATTTTTTAGTGCACCAACTAGTAACGTCGGTCCAATTTTTTGTAAAAAATATTTATTTCACACTTTTGAGTGAAATACGCATAAGAATTTTAGATTTTACCACAGCTGTAGCTCGAAAACCGTAACTGTAAGGAAAAAAATGTTCATTATAAATGTTGCTATAAATAATCTGGTTTTTCATGTGGTTGCCTCAGATTCTCCATTTAAAAAAATACACATATTTGAGATTTTAACATCGCTGTAACTCAAGAACCGTAACTCTTTTAAGAAAATGGTCAATTTAAACGTCTCCGGATAGGTATTTGTCCTATCTTTAATTCTGCAACCTCAGATTTTCGATTTTCGAGAAAAATTGGCCCCACCGGCTTTGGGGACGTTTTTTGAAGGGAAGAAGATTTCGGATTTGAGTTTTTCCGAATATGGGACCATTTCACAAGTCTCCTCTTTCAAATCAAACAAAAATCATCAAATTGTAACTATATACAACGCACGCACGAACCAAAAGTAAAAAAATATTTACCTCTTCCCTTTGAGTTCGTCGGTTAAAAACACAAAATAATATTAGTTCTATTGGTAAGTTCAATGTTGTGCAGCCATAATTATATTGGAGACTTTTCACACCAACTTCAAACATTTTCGGAAATGATGTCTTCTTTAATATTGCCAGATATTTTTAAATTTTCGAAAAAAATACCCCACCTGAAGGGTAATTTCTTGGAAATAGGAGATATTGCATTGTTAAGAATATCGGAGAATCTCCCAACTCTTCTCTCTTCAATGAAAAAAGAATGATCAAAATCAGTGAACGTTTAATATAAAAGCAATCAATAAAAATTGAGACAGCCGAATTGTAGGTATGCCTCTTTGGAAAGTCGGGAAAATTCGGTAGAAAATTAACAAATCATACGTTGATCTTATACTGAATTCGTGGGTCCCACAGGTTGAAATTTTGCCGCCATTTCAAAAAATGACACCTAAAACTGGTGGTTCCAGTGAAAAAATCAATAAAAATAATAGTGCATAATAGTGTACAGATTTTGTCATGTTTTTTTGTCTATTTGTTGGTTCTAGAGGTGAATATCATTTTGTGTGTAGCTTAGGTACCTACATACTTATCTATAAAAATTGCTCTTATAAAACATTTTCCAAATTATAGCTCGAATTCTGACAGAGTCTATCTGCCTAGTCTTTGATGTTACAGCACTCAAATATTGATACAGCATAAGCTAATGATGGTATGCTTCCATACAACACTCAATTGCTTCACAGATGAAGGTTCTGGAGCAAATGGCAACAGAAGCCGATTTTCGACGGAATATTGTCTCTATCGACAAAATATATTTTTGGATTAATGACCATATGAAAAAACAAGTTTATTGCATTCGGAAGGACATCAATTTACATATTACCCTATGAGTTGCTTAAAAGAGCAGCACTGAGCTGTGGAGTCATTGGTACTAAATGAAGCTGGTGCTATCATAAATATTACCATCAAGAGGTAAAGTTTAATGATAATAAACTGGAAAAAATATCTGCCCCTTTCAAATTTGTCAATAAGAGAACACATGATATGCGTATTCGATGTAGAAGAAGAATTCCATTCGCCATAATCTTCATCAAGATCTTTTTTCCCGGATGTAGTTATTTTTAGTTATAATTGCATGGCTGCCTGGGCTATAGATACGTAGAATATATATTGTATGATATGGGGGAATGTTAAAAACCCATCAGTTTTTAATCTGGATTAGTTTTGTATCAAATATATATTGTATAAAATATAGTATAAAATTCATTGAATTATCAAATCAACTGTGTTTTTGAATTGAAATATGTCTGGGGCATGTTTTTCCATATACTCGTTTAATTTGAATTATTGGTAGCTCACTAATTTGTTGGATAGCATGTCGTATAAAATTGTGAATAATAAATTAAAACTTTGATGTAGAAAAGCGGGATCAGTTGTTGAAGGGGATTTTGTATTTGTGCGTTTCTTGAGGAAATCGAAAGATCTTTGTTTATGAATCCCGTGAGCTCTATTTATTACTATTATTATTAAAACTGAAGTTGAAGTATTACAGAGATGTTGTGTAATGCACGAATATGTTCAAATTTTGCCAGTCCTTCATTACCCGATCTAGACAATTCCTAAATTGTTTGATTGAATTTGCACCGACTGATTAACTTTTAAGTCTGTCCCAGTGGTAGGTACACCACCCTGCTTGTCACAAAAATTTCTCAGTTGATTGTTACATTTATCCTTTTTAAATTATTGCTCATTCCTGCCCTCCGGTATTGCTAAATTAATATATGACTTGCGTAGTGACCATTTAGTATTTTGTATGTTTAAGGAAGATATCCCCATGTGCTCGATAATTCAGTGTTGAGAGACTTATATGATTTAGTCAGATCTCATGAAATAAGTCTTTCAATTCATGGGGGATTTTAAGGGTTTCACATATAATGGAAGCTAGTGCTAGATCGTCCATATTACCATGACCATGAAAATAGATCTGAGAAGTCAAATAAACAAAGCGGCTGCCATATCGGAACGCTTAAGGCAAATAGTTTGCACGAACCAATACTTCTGTACAGACAGCAAAATAAAAATTTATAAGACATGCATCAGACCTGTAATGACACATGGAATAGATGTTCGAGAGGAAATAAACAAAATAGAAAATATATTGGAGTTGGAGAAATGAAAAATTTATGAACCATATTTGAGAAGACCAGAAGAGATCGAATCTGCTACTACTAAAGATGGCTTATTGAAAGAGACAATGGTACGCGCATGAACAACGTATGGATGAAAACAGGCTCAAACGCTCAGCCCTAGAAGGGAAACCAGTAGGAAAGAGACACCTGAAAGCCCACCCAAAAGATGGATAAACAGTTGGCAATGCACTTCTCAAGAAATAAGGCAAAGGCAACTTCAAAATTAACAGGTATTAGTGTTAGTGAAGAAGGAGAAGGCATATACTGGCCAAATTTTAGCCTGGATCTTACCTAAGCTCATAGTGTTTTAGAACTATGCCTTTGGATATATAGATCCTTGTGTACTCTAACTTGGAAGGTACGTCCACATTTATCCTACTACAGTAGTAGTAGTTTATCTCTCACTCCTACACGTTTTGTTTGTAGAGTAAATACCTAATTGGTATCTTTTCAAACGTATATTCGAAGTGAAGATAAATTACCTACGTTAACCAGCTTATTGTCATCATATGCCTGTGCTCAGTTTTTCAATCTAGATGAACGGTTTGTGAAATTAGACTTTCTAAGAGAAACCAAAATTAACGGGGTCGCACAATAAGTGCTTACAGGAAAAATGTTATTAATTCATTGGCATTTCTCGTTTCCATACATTACACAAAGTACTGGTCAGTGTGATTAGTCTGTAGTTGTCAGCTTATTTTCATAACTTATCTTCTAGAGGATTGGGCTTGAGAATTTTGTTTTTCTTTCCAGCTGGAAAAATTATGTTAATAATCTACTTTCTTGAATAGTAGTAATAGTATCTATTGGGAGTAATAGATATTGGATTAGCTTTTACAATCTTTTCCTTTAGATGATTTTTGCTTAGGTCTATGAATACCTACATGATTCATGAGGTGCTAGGTTATGTGGCAAAACGTTGACCAGTTGTTGCGAACGTTATGTCATACCATTTGCACCTCGACTTTAAAGAGCAGTCCGTTAACCAAGTTTCTATTATTAATATTATGCATGCATTTGTGTTTTGGATGCTTATTTTCGAATTGTCGACCTTATATTTATCATAGAAATATAAAAAGAACAAATTATTAGAATAATACTAGCGAAGAAAATGTATTCAATTATGGGGAACTGTTCAAGTAGATCGTAGAAGTTTTCACATTGCCATGTTAATGACTCAACCAACTTCTTTCAAAGTTATTTTTAATTCCGATACAATTATTGAACTTGATGCTTGATGATGACTATAAAAAAAACAAATGAACCTCTCATTGATATGGCCCTAACTGAGAAACTCTTGACAATTTTAGAAAATGCTCAATTTAAAAGCTACGTTAAATGCAGGCTACTTTGGCCTAGCCTCTTAGGCTCAATGTGGGAAAAGAACAATTGTCTTAGTTTTGGCTAGGGACGACACCAAGCTAACAATGGTTATTAATAGTTTTCTAATAGTCTACTAGTGACAACACCTATAGATTTCTTCACTCAGCAAAGATAAGTGACTTTTCAATCTCTCAAACTTTCAAAACTATTGGAGATTGTCCATATTATTAAAAGGTATTGGCAACCTCAACCTACTTTTATTGACATTTATTTATATTTTACGTCCATATACTAATGTGTGTATTTCTTTTACATGTAGGTGTGTATTTATTTCAGATTGTAGGAGCTGCCTACGAAAGAAAAGATTTTATCCAGGGACACGAACTTGCTTTTGATAGTCACCCCAAAGAAACTTTTGAATTTAGATTCTAGTTTGCATTAGATTGATGAATGATGGAAGAATAATCTTAGACTAATTGGTTAATTTAAATCAAGCAGTTCTAATTGAAGGATAGCCTACCTGTCTATCCTTGAAAACATCTAAAAAGTGGCCAGTTATTTATGAGAGAGAGATTGTAACAGTATAAAATTTACTATTCACTCAGAATTGGATTTTCTTATGAACCCAAGTCTTTGTTTAGAATAAACTAGTTAAACAACGTTTAAGATATGCTAAAGTCACCTTTAACCTAATTAACCCAAACCAAGAGTAACGCTCGTCAAACTAGGAAGTTAAAAAAGATGTTATATCCCTCCTACAAAATAAAAAAAACTCTTATTTATTATATTCCATATTAAGTCGATGAAAATGTTACCATAGCTCAGAAATAGCAAAATATACTGAGTTAATACGACTTGAATTAAAAAAAACCAACAAAGTGGGAAAAGTAACGCGCGTTTACCCGGTAGGTACTGATAATGATCCCCACTTTAATTTGCCTTATAAAATTCTTGATATTGATTTCATACAGAGTGATTTGGAACTGTCTTTAAAATTAAGAAGGAATGATCAAAATCGGTGCACATTTCCTATGCAAATCGAGGTTACAACTCTCAAACAAGGTTATATACTTTCTCCCATCAAGGAAATTATCTAAAAAAGTGAAACTAAAAATAAATAATTTAATTGGTCTTTCAAACTCAGTCAAATTGAAATTGTGAGCGATCACAAGAGAGAGAAATTTATCTTCAAAAGTTCTAACGAATAATTTCTAACATAGAACCATATGTATAAAGATGCACAAGCAACACTGGTAGCTGGTAGTCTGTAGTGGTTAATCCGTTAACAATGGCTTTATATATATTTATATCCATATTATATATCTATAGACATATATACACAGATATCCTCATATATTCCCATGAATGGGAGGCACAGACACAAGCACGATTTAGTATAATTTTATGGTCAGACTACCTGGTGGGTCTCTACGACAACAACATACACACTGAGAAAGAGTCTGACTGATGGGACCGGTAGCTACACAACACAACCACACAGGGCCCATTCAAGGATTATCATTCTTATGATATCGGGATGAAGAAGAAGAAGAAGCCTCTTTCTTGGAGTTGATACAACCCGCGCGTATACAACAAGATGGGTGCGGTACATACAACCTACCCAAACACCCTGATTCCACCATTCAGATAAGAGGAACAAGAAAATTGCCAATGAATCTTACAAGCACATTGTTGTTAATCTCTCAGCTCAGGAGTCAACTTGATAGTATATTTTTATTATGAGCCATTTTTCAGGTTGGCAAACAACAACAAAAATATCGTTACATTGAAGTGGTAACAACCTGTTTAATATGCAAAATAAAATAAGGTAGAAACAATTTCAGCCGTATGGTGATTTAGATAATAATGGTTCCAAATACAGCAAAATAAATAGATGTGGTTAAATACATTCTGTGAGCAATCTCTAAATTATATAGGCATATAGAGCATAAAATGGCATTCAAATGGCAAATTTAAGACTGACTACAACTAGTTGAGAATCCGAGCACATCAAGCCATCGAGCCATCGTCTAGCATCATATTCATTCATTCATTCACTTACCTTATCGGTTGTGTTCGGTCTATAAGCTGATCGCCTAATAAAACTGTTCCGAGTCGTTTGGATCCCATTGATGTTTTGGGACATTGTAGCGAGCTACACATGCGTCTTGCTCAAATAAAACTGCGAGCAGTGCCGAAAATCATTTTATTACTCTTGTCTTTGAAATCTTTTGAAGTTCTTATGTATCTTTTGAAGTTCCTATGGACCTACCAGGTCCAATCATAATCAAATATTAATAAAGTAGTGCGACTTGACATAGTTGTTCCCAAATTCGAAGAATACATTTGGTGAGTATAAACTTCCCAAGTCACATGATTGTGTGGCAAAGAAGAAAAAAATTCTTTTAAAGCAACTAAAGGACGTTATGCACTTCGGGAGGATTTATGGAACTGAAAAAAGTTGGTATTCAGTTAGCGAAGCCGTGATGATGATTTTTCCTTATACAATACTAGGTTCCAATAACCTACCTCCACACCAGTTTTTACCTTCCTGTCACTTGGAAGTAACGAAATTTTTTTGATAAGCGAGTTGTCAGTGAGTTTCAAACGGCATTGTCGAGTTAACATTGACAGGTTTTCTATTGATAACTGAAATTTTGAATTAGAAGAGACACTCAAAGTTTCATGTTTTTATGTCAAATAGATTTTAAGCTATGGAGGGGTCGATAGTGGCCTGAAATGGTTCCTATGATATAACCCACTGCCGGTGTGTGACCTTGTTGCTATGTGAACTTGGCTAACACAAGCATAATGTTAACTAATATCATAAAGAGTGCGATTTAGGGTCGATGTTTTCCTTTGTGGGGCTCATCTACGTTCAACACGCCTTACTAAATGGTGGACATGGTTGTTTATCGTTGTTTTGGTCTCTCAAGCATACCCAAATTTACTTTAAGTAATAGGTAGATACCTACTTCAATTGGTCCAAGTGATGCACCATGTTGAAATATTACGAATGGGTAGACTTTGGAAGTCAATGATTCATAGTGTCATATGGATCTATCTCAACAAAACGGTGCAACCGCCGATGAAGACTGCCAGGTAAACGATGAGCTTTTGTTCGTGGAGTACAGAAGTAACTAGCTGCAAAGGTATGTTGTACGTCGGCGAGTTGGACAGCCTAACTATAGTAGAAAACATCAAATCCCATCGAAACTTGTTATTTATCAATCAAAAAATGTCTGCAAAAGAAATACCGAAGCATGTCTCCAATCCAAGTAAATCCTTTAAAATTGGTTTTAATTTTGAAATACTAGATACACAAAGTAGCAATTTTAATAAATACCTAATTTGTTTAGAAAATACAAATATTTAGCAACAAACTCAGCTAATGTATTAGGCGGAGTTCTTATCGTAGTACCTAGGTTCTAACATATTTAGCAGACAATTACTCTCAACTGAGTACATCAAGCAACTTTTTGTTCTGGTACGACACGAGACTAACCAGTATATAGTTGGAATCCCTTCCCTTGAAATCTGTGAAATATTTTAGCAAAATGTTCTCCATAGTGAATACTCCAGTCCCAAATTTGTCTACTGTGCCTTTAATTTGCATGGAAACTGGCATATTGGCAAGTACAGCCCTACAGTATCCGCACTTACCGAGAAATGAAATTGAATATCTGCGTGAAGTGTGAAGAAGATCATCAAACTAGCTTTTTCAATTCTAAGGCTGTGGTCAAATTCTCCGAAGATGATATTATCCCTCCATGAGATGGTTACTGATTACATGGAAAAAGATGATATTATTGTACCAGAGGTTCACTACAGACACTCTCGTTCTGCTAATACTCAGTTAATATCCAATTATTTTTTCCAGATTAAGATCCAGTGCTTGAGAATTCTTTCATTTAAGTTTCCAGATTTCAAGAATTTTCTTATTTCCAGAGCTGTCATCATCCTAATGATTGGATCTGCGTCGAACTGTCGTCCTCACTGTTCTCCTGCATCAATGAGTGCATCTGGTTACAAGTTTATTACCAGAAAGGTCTCCTTCCCTTTCGTCGATGTTACATTGTAGATCAGCCTCTTTTAGCTTTAGTTTTATTTCACCATTCTTCTTAGTCTTTGCTCTCAATTTATGAAGGACAACTGACACCACTTGTAGCATGCTCCACTTCACAGTTGAATCCCTTGAATAAATTGATACGTTGCTGGTCTCAGTTTATCGCATATTTGCTGTAACAGGACATCGGCGGTATTTATTCCGACTCACTACCTACTCCCTAAAAATCACTATAGGTATATTTGTAACTTATAATTATTGAACAATATTGCTTGAATATTTGTTGCCAAACTTTTTATTAACGTAAAAGAAATTCAACTCATATTAATTGTTGAAGTCCCTTCATTACAGCTTTTCAGGGACTAAATCGAAATACCTGCTCAAATACTAAACTTCTCGACCTCAAGGAGACAAGATATGAAATTTTCCCACAATCCAATCATAGTTGTTCTACCTGCTGAGCACTCTAGAATCATATTATACGCATATACGGAAGAGGAAAACAAAGATGACCATTCTTCACACATCTTGCTGGAGGATGCTTGCTGCATTCGAAAATTCAATATCGAGTGGTATTTAGGCGGCGTTCGACATTCCGTTTTACAGAGGGAGATATATTGGTTTATATATATGACGATTTGCCTTCAACTTCCATTATTCCCCTCTCTATATCCCAATACAGCTGTCAATTACATCGTGATGGCTAACATGCTCGATATTAGATTCGGATTATATAAGGTTTTCCATAAGATCAGTATCTTTATTATATATATATATATATATATATATATATATATATATATAAGAGATCCAAAAAATATATAGTTCTCAGCTGAATGCGGAATCAGAAGTAACATTTTTTACTTGATTCAGATGAATAAACTAATAAATAACGAAAATTGTGAGAGCAGACAACCTTATAATGAGCGACAATAAAATGAATGAATCATAATGAATATTTAGGTAAACCTATGATCTCAGGTTGAGGACTAAAACAGAAGTTGACAAGGTCTTTCTCATTTTGTTATAATTGTGGTGAGTCGACATAATAGTGTTCTACAAATTCAAATTTCGACTTGACTTGAAAATCTCCGAGACTATACGAAATTACATTTCACAGAGGTTAAATGCACATGCCGAAAATCAAAATTTCCTGGACAATATTCATTCTATCATATACCACCATCAATTTGAAGAGGTGGTAGATCGTTAGAGACACAGAGTCAGTCAGGGGCCAACAAATAATGAGTAGGTAATGATAGAAGCCAGGCTGGCAAACTATAGACAAATAAACATTTCGCCAACATTTTCTAAAATAATAAAAAAGGCGATCTTGACAAAATTCAATTATTAGTTGGCGAAAACTCAAATTGTTTGTTGCTCATAAATTTAGATTAAGAAAAAAGAAAAGTACCTAGGTACTTGCATTAGATACATTAGAACAAAATTCTCGAAGCTTTCGAGAATAAACAATAATGTCTAATAATCTTTACTGATCTGTTAAAGGCTTTTTATTGTGTCAATCATGACAAATTTATAAAAAAGAAATGAGAGGAGTTTCTAGAAACATCATTCAATCCTACCTGCGGAGTAGAACCCAAACAATAATGACAATGTAAGACTGGAACGTCTTACTAGTAGATGAGTACCAATGGGATCCACAATGGGGACTTTTTCATTTTTTATTTATACCCATGTCGCTGAAACGAGAACTGCTGACCATATTATACGCTGATGATAACTACAAAATTCACCCTGCACAAATAATCAATTAATGGTATCTATTGATAATATTTTAGCAGGTATTAGTGATCATGCAGAACAATGGTTCAACCATATTGACTTATTATTGAATGAAATAAAACAGAGATATACCTTTTTACAACTAATCGAGTATTTTGAAGTACTCCCTGGCTTACCACACATTAACTCCATCTGTGGTAAACTGGCAAAATAAGTTTTTGCCATTCAGCGCATAGCCGTGACTGTGAGAAATGAAGTGGCTTTTAAAACATACCATTCAATATTTCACTCACTAATGAGCTACGGAATACTGTGTAGGGAAACAAACCCGAAATCTACACATTTGCAAAGAGTCTTTACATAACAAAAAGCAACTGTACGAAGCATTATAGAATTTATACTGAACACTGAAAACTGCTTATTTAGGTATCATGACACTATTTTGACAAATTATCTATGAAAACATCACATACGTAAAAAAATAACCTTGTGCTTCTTACATCCAATTCTCTCCATACGGGAGAACTGCCATTGGAATGTTTAATCCAAATTAAAATGAGCCTTTATCAAATCGATGATTTCAATCGGCTCCTTGTAGATTCCCTTGCACGCAGCTAATGCCCCTATTGGTGTCATGTTATGTTATTGTTGTTTGTATATATATATATTATTGTATATTGCATATATGTCTTGTCCAATTTGTAATTTATCGATATAACATATTCTATTATATTCCAGATTTGTTGGAAATTGAATTTATTAAAATAAGCTAACTTTTATCAATATTATACTCAGTTGGACCATCAACAATATGTCATAAGAAGAATAATATAAAATAAATTGATGATTTCTTTATTGTTATCTAGATTCTGTCCCAAAATAGTTCGTTTTGTAATAAAGTAAGTTGACAAAGTAGCTAGACCTCAAGTATAAATAATACAACAGATTTCAAAAATGACTCGATCGTGCAACTCTTTAAAATTGAACTAGGTAGTCAACCGGATATATTTCAAAACAATCTCTATTATTTTTGAGGTTCCGAACACAAACTGAATGGAGATAGAGAATCCAAACTCGTATTCTATCTCTCTATATCAGTCAGCCATAGCTATTTTCTCCGAATCACAAAACCAAGAAAACTGAAAACTCACATAGTTATGTTTCTGCAACAGGAACATCTATTATTGTAAATGAATGAATATTTCGAAGATTTATAGCTTAATCAAAATCTGTGGTGCTGATTTTAGGAAAGCGATCGTTGAAATATAGTAAAAAACTATTTATTGAATGTGGACCTTGAATGTCGCAACCATACATCTTGTTATTTTAAATTATCTTTATAATAAAGTATATGCTCTCGATTTCATGGATTATTCGTATCACAAGTCCTTCAACAAACAATTCATATTATACTGACTGGTATATTAGATCTTGAAGCTGTTGTAGCTGCATAGCACGTCAATAACATGGACAGCAGCTATACATATTCACTCACCACCACTTGAGCATCATTTCCTTTGCTTCTAGATACTACATTCCGAGCCTGTAAGGCAAAGCATGCAGGTTTCCTACATAGATATATGTATATGTATTCAGCAACAAATCCAATATAGCCCGATGTGGGCGTCGACACGGGTTCCTCCTGGCAAACATACAGCAGAAGCAGCTTCACAAGAGAGACAGCAAGCATGATCATTGTGTCTGTGTGTAAACTGGGCCTCGAGAATGTACTATATATAAGGTCAAACACAAACACTTTGCTCATATATTGAACATGGTAACATTGCGAGTCATTGTTGGTTTAGTAGTAGTGTAGAGAGAGAGAGAGAGGGATATATATATATATATATATGGGATGATCGAAGGTGTGCTCATGTAATTTTCATGTGATTCAAAGGGAGCCCAAGATGGCGCGGCACACATCAAAGACATATATAACAACATTGATTGTCGGGCGGCAGCAGCCTCGATCAAAGTCCAAGGACGTTGTAGTAAGACAATTAGATCCACAGAAACGCCTTCGTTGCTCTGCTCTCACCCCTATTACGAAAAAAGGGAGCCAGCATACAGATAATATTGACATTACTCGAAGATACTTGGCAGGAGTCGAACGACGACGTTTCTGTGTTAATTAAATGTGTGAGAGAAAATATATTTTTGAGTAAAGCAACACTAGTGAAACAGCGAAACTATGTTTTTTGTGTACCTAGAGAGTTTATTGTTATAGAAGGGCCAAATCAGTAATCACGTCAGGTACAGGTTTTACTGGAGCTTACATAGGTGAAAGTAAACGAATTTGCAATTTACAGGTGTTGCCACTATGGACTGTAAAGATGGCAGATGTTGACTTCTAATACATCACTGTTCTCATGCGCCAATAATATGTTTGCCGTATAACTAAATGAGCTTTTTTATTTTCCGCAGCTGAAGTTTAGTTGAGAAATTAAATTGCAGCGTACCTACATTATAAGTAGACGGATTTAGTTTATATTAAGTAGAAAAAAGATTAAGAAAGATCACAGTCTTGGGCATCGAATTTACATATCAAGTTATGGAAATAACTGAACTTTTTGGCCTAGAAGCTGAAACAATTACATGTTATGGATGGACCGTCCATGCTTCAGCATGTCCCTCAATTTCAGTGCTGAACCTACTCGAGCTTGCTAGTATTATTTTATTCTAATTATAGCTTAATAGCTTCCTTTTCTCAATATATATATATTTTTATATATATAGGTATATAATAGATTAATGTATTATTTTTTTTAAATTGCATATCAGAGCCGCTCTCTGGTGGTTGAGAGTGGCCTGTTGTGTTTCGAGAGATGAATCTCTATTTTGCTTCGGGGCTACGCATGATTATTAATGTCAAAAAAAAGAGTTTGGATTTGAGTCAGAATTGGACTGACTTTGATCTACCTATAACATTTTCGGAATCGAATAAAACATTTTACAAAAAAACAAGTTTACAAAATTATTTAATGAGAATAAGGACGCAAGGTAGGTACTAGCTTAATAAACCATGAAAACAGATAAAACTGGAAATGAGAAACAACCGGCTAAATGTGCGTCAAACTCGCACACGAAGTTTTCCTTCCCATTGTGGCGTCTCGACGGATGAATGGACTTAAAATGTGTTATTCTAGTTATCTAGCATTTGCTAAAACATTTAACTGTCTACCTATTAAGGTCAAGGAGATTTAGCCCACTGGCAGACGGACGGACGGATGGATGCACTTAGTATTTATTGTTGTAGTGAGAATAGAAATACAAATTCTGTTAAAATTTTAACTGTCTATTCATTACGGTTCATTACATACACCCACTCACAGTCGGACAGACGGATGGACGGGCTACGAAATTCATGTTATAGCGAAAATAAAAATACTCATACTCATGGCTCATAATAAATAACAGACGGAAGGACCAACAGCGGAGTCTCAATAATAGGGTCTTGTGCTCACCAATTTGGTAGGGAATCCTAAAAATGATACAAGAACAACTGCTAGAATTTTCAAGGGCGGCCCCAAATTCGTCCTCAAGCAGGTAGTACCTAATTTCTACTACCATAATTCGTCCCCATACTAACTACGGCGCTTTAATCTCCTACCGGAATTTGTACCCGGACAAGAGATTAAGACATTTATCCTTTCTTGGAAATATAAATATGTAATTGCCTATTAAATACAAATTCTGCCAAAAGTGTAAATTACTTTTCATTCATATTGGAATGTAATTTCATCTGAAATAACATTCCTGGCTAAGTTTTGTTTTTTATTTAGGTGTGAAAAAACATGGAATGCTTTGTCAGTTTGAGTGAAAGTGAAAATCATGTGCTAATTGTATGTAGACACAGTAATTTAATGCCAGTTTTCATTCTATGCATCCATCAATTTTTCATTCTATTGAAATTTTCACAGGGAGTTAAAAATTAGTTTATCTGAATGTGCAAGATCCAGTCTTCAAGCAGTGCGTTACTAGCACAGTATAGGTAAAACACCTATACTGTGGTTACTATGAAAATCGATGTGTATAAAGATGGACCTGTTTCAAGATTTGATTTTGGAAATGTATAGCTTATTTTTATAAACGTTGAATGTAGGTACATAATATGTACCTATTAGTGCGTGTATAAAACAGAAGCAGAGTTTTCTGTTACTTTACAACTTTAAATAAAATGTGTTTTGTGGTACTTACCACAGTAAGTTCATTGTTATAAATATATGAAAAAATATTCTATGAAACGAGTTAATCAATAGATTTTAATAAGTAGCTATATGGGTTATTCATACTGCTATAAAGTCGTGGACAAATTTAAGGACCTATTTTTGAGGACCTACTCTTATGGGGGCCAAGTTTAGGCATACTTTTCCATGTAAGAGATTAACTAATTACTTCATTTTATTTTTGGGGACCAATTTTGCTACATCCAAGTTTGAACAAGCTAAAAATGATAGAAAAGGTAATACCTACTTAATTTTTTGGGTATAGGACGTTTTGGCGTCGCCGGTTTGGTGCCACCGGTTTAGCGACGCTGTTTTGGTCTTGCAGTCTTGGTCTTGCAAAATTACAAGGCCAAGACCGAGACCAAGACCGTCTATGCAAGACCAAGACCAATACTGGGATGCAAGACCAATACCAAGACTAACCTGGTCTTAGTCTTGCTGCAAGACTTGCGAGACTTGCAAGACTCTTGTAGTTCCGTAACCAAACACCAAATTGGTAGGAAACATATCTATTATTTTGCTCAATGATAAGTTAAGAAACGCTAATAAATAACCTAATTAATTTAATCTTTGAACTCCCTCATTATCGAACTTTATTTTACAGATTCTAAAGATATTGAATTTAAAGTTGTTGGGTGAAAAGCGAGTTCATTTTAAGCTTCTAGGATTTCCGGATTTCAAAAAATTCTGAAATACCCTATACCTATACGTAATTTCAATCCTTCTAGGATTTCCCTTACCGAGCTGTTTTCAAAGAATCCCGACAGTTCGTAGCCAGGGGAAGGTAAACTACACGGTTTTTTATTTTTATTATTTTTTTCTATCGCGCAGAATGTTTTAAGCAAACGTTAAAAATCATCTCTAAATCTGATATCTTTTTGATGAAATTTATCCAGTGGCCACTTTTGGAGATATTTGAAACTTTAGATAGCCCTTATTTTGAAACTATTTTTTCGATCATGCTCATTAACTAACTCAACTGAGATATTCACATGACTGACTTTTTAAATAGATACCTAGTCTCTAATCTCTACCTGTTCTTAATTTTATTTTTTTGGAAAAAGCTTTCTACAAAAATTGAAGTTAGTTTTATAAACCAGAAATACTTTTGATCGCTTTCAGAGATTCATTCTATTTTATTAAAGAAAATGGTACAAAACCATTGTAGAATGAGCAAGAGTTATGAAATAGAAGTATGAAGTAGAAGTATGTAGTAAAATGAGTGCTTAGGACGGATCATACCAAGAAAACACAAGCTGACTAAGTCGCGCTAGTAAGATACGATTCTCATATGTGAATGGTTATTATTAATTTATAAACTTTATTAATTAATTACGCATCTCACTTGCCCTAACTTAATTCTACGCACCTAGTTTTATTCTCATTACTTATTCTACAATGGTTTGGTACCATTACAATACCAGGCGTATTTGTTCTGGACAATGACAATTTTTTATACGGTCGATATTTATCCATTTCGAATGATAATATACTTATAGGCAATCTTATAAGATTATGAATTACATACTTCCCATACATATGCAGGGTTCTTCATCATTTAAATTAAGCAATTACGGTTTAGAATCGCAACAACTTTTCACACTTATAAAAAGATCAAAATTTTTGCAAGAGTCTTGCGAAGTCTTGCATGTCTTGCAGCAAGACCAAGACCAATATCAAGACCGTATATGCAAGACCAAGACCCAAGACCAAGACTAAGGATTCGATGCAAGACCAAGGCCAATACCAAGGGTGCAAGACCAAGACCATATTATATAAGATATTTCAAAATAATTGTTGGTTTCTTTTTTAAACCAGTATTTTTGATAGGTAGTTTAGCTACCAAAAAAGGATTCAGTTCAATTTAAAATAAAAGGATGTCGTTTCTCCCAAAAACTTCTCACAAAGAGGACAATTTTTTTCAAAAATCACAAATTTGAGACAAGAAAATTAAAAAGACAAAGACAATTCTTGTGCAAATTCAGAGTTGACAGAATCAAAAGGCCTAGTGTCAGATTTAAATAAATGGATATATCGAAAATTGTGTGTGAAGAGTAGAGAATAGATAGATAATAACAGTAAGAGAGAGAGACTGAGACAAGGACGCGTGCTGAACCATCGTCGTCTCTTATCAGGCGATATGCAGCAGTAGCGGCACTGGGACGCACCTTTATGACTTTATTAAACACTCATATATGTATACTATGAGAATTTAATTAAATTCACAAACACACACATACTCACACACTGCATCAATATTTAAAATGAGACTAGCGTTAACCCTCTGGTATCTCTATATAACTATCTATATACATACATATATATCTGTCTCACTTCGATGTGAGTTGGTTATTCGCAGCAAGCGCTTCATTATAATATTTTAATCGAACATATGTCAAGCCGCCTAATCCATAATCAACATTATCCCTTCTCTATATCAATATAGGTATATAATAATATACAATAATAATATCATCATTCCTCCATATATGTTATAAATATTTAATTAATGTGCCGAACTCCCTGCCCGTAGGTATATGAAGGTAGGTACACCCCGAGCATCCCAAAATATCAATGGACAATTTTTATGGGTCACTGATCATATTATTATTAAATAAACAACACACGCATATAGGCTCAGTCTCACTCCACCATCAATATTAAATTTTAATCAAGCAGATTAGTTTGTCAATACATACATATAGGTATATCAATATGTATATATAGGTAGTATCGTAATCCTTTGTTGTATATAATCAAGAGTTCAGGTATCTGTGTTTATCTCTATATACATTATTGCATTATGGGTTATTGAGGATGTTCATAATTCAACCAAATTATAATTTTGGAACGAATTATTTTGGACCAAACGTATAATATTGTTCCAAAACTGGATCGGGGTATTATGTGATTTAGGCACAGAAGTAGATGAATAGGTCCTAATGCCGAAATAAATACTGACGTGGACTCCAGCAGGAAGATGGCGAAGACCAAGAGAAAAGCTGGCGAGGAGGAATAGATGGGGAAGAGTTCATGATGGAACGCTATGGAGTGACCGATAGCAATGGAAGTTCCATTGTCAAATAAACAAAATATTGAGATTGGAGATACGTAGACATGGACTTTCTGATTTAATTTTGCGTTGATTTGCTCAGATTTCATCATGTCCGTGTGTTTCCACCTATCGAATAAATACCGAAATGCTTTTCAATGAGGATTCAATTGGGTTTTGTAGCAAATTAACATTCTATTAAGTGTGATAAAATTTGATTGAAGAAGAACAACTCAAACAGCTACTCTATTTATCTGACGACTTTATGCAAGGACCGAAGTATTCAGTTCGGTTATATGTTTACTTTTTCGCGGATTGAAGGGTACAAACACTGATTCTGATAGCTTTTTTACATTGAAAAAAAGAACTATTAAAAGATGCTTTCTCCATGTTTGTCCAGTAAAAGACATCGTTTCTCCACCTTTCATAAAGAACATATGAGAGGAACACTTTCCTATGAAAATAGCTTTAAAAAACGGAAATTTTACATTTTGTCTCGCACGTTTGTATGTCCGACGTTTGAACATGATTGTCCAGCAATTATTTTTCATTTGTCACCCTCCAATAATTATATAATTGAAAAAAAATATTCGTTATTTGTATCTCTAACGTTTGTTCATGTTTGTTCAGAAAAAAATTCGTTTGTCCACATTTTGTTAGAAATTTATAAGAGGAACACTTTTTTTATAAAAATAGCTCAGAAACCAAAAAAACGAGAATTTTGCACTTTAATTCGGAAGTTTAATTTGCCCCACGTTTGTCCATGATTCTCCAGCAATTATTTTCATTTGTCACGCTCCAATGATTATATACCAATTTGAAAAAACTTTCCCCTTTTCCTTTTAAATATAAATATATAAATATAAAAAATAAACAGGATAAATTAATTCGATAAATAAACATAGCATATAGACAATATAGATAAAGACACGTTGAGAAAGATCATTTTCAACGAAAGTTTAGTCGAAAATTTGAGATTTTTACTGTGGGATGATTCAGAGAGATCCAAGCTCTGGGTCTAATAACTAAAGTTTTGATCTTTCATTCAATTGTTCACAATTTGCTCATGAGTCAAGGTATATGTCATATTCACTGAGGGACAAGAGTTGCAAATTGCATTACAAGCTGAGTCCAAGAAGTGAAAACTGCAGGAGTCAGAGATACAATTTTGTAATACGAATGTATAATATGTAAGTGTAAAATTGTAGAAGATGCAAGTGAAATCATAGAAAATGTAAAATGCAGATGACCCGTTGTTCACGCTTGCGTATAAATTACATGGAATATAACAAATGATCATTATAAAATCTACGAAAATAATAGTTTTTGCGTAGGTAGGTAGTTTTGGTTTGAAAGCACAATTTGAGAGAACAGTAGATAAACACGTAAACCGTCTGGACTGGTTCTATGTCTGAATGAAACTTGAGCCAGAATGTCATTTACTTACTAGTGCAGTAATCATAGTCCAAAATGAGTTGTTACTCTATGAACCAGTATTCTACCTACAATGAAAAAATCTCATCATTGCTGTGGGTATTTCTGTTTCCCCACTCACTACTCAAGAACTAAACTTCCAAGACAGGTATTACAAAAATATCATTAGATTTTATTCATAATTGCTTCCACCTACTACCTATTATCCCCTGTTGTCAATGGAGTAAACAATAAATGAGAAGAACGCTCCTGAAAAAAAACACCATCATCTATATTATCAAGTACCTACGTACCGAACAATATTCATGATATATGTATTGGTTTTTTGTAAGAGCAGAGTTTTGTACGAATATGACCAAACAAAACACGAGTTCGACATCGTTGGCCGTTGGCCGTGTGTTGTTGTATACCAACAACGACGTCGTCTGTTGGCGCGTCGCGGTTTGCACCAGCATATGCGATTGTGTGAGTGTGTGTGTATGTCGTCGACGTCGGGACGCGTGTCCAACACCGTGTCGAGCAGGACGCAATCATTGTTCCAGCTAATGTATATACGATCAGCAGCAGAGAGCATCATCATCAGTAGGTAGAGGTACCTATACCACATAGCACCAGAAAGCAGCGGGAAGTTGGACGCTGTGCTAGAGAGAACGCGCTTTTGTTCCTGCTGACGTGTTGTTTATTGCCGCCACCCATGGGGTGTGTGTGTATGGGAGAAATAGGGCACTGAGCCCGATATTGCTCTGCTTTTGACGAGATGTTCTATTGAATGCCATAGTGGAGAATTGGTGTTAGCTTGAAAGTACCGATAATGATTTGTAATTTATTAATTATTGTTATTGTACGTGAGAACTCACCCACATAATAAAAAACACTCACACACACACACACAAATATCTGGAGTCCTGGAAGCGTCTCGATTGCTCTTGAAGGAGAATGTTGGTAATAACATCCTGGGAATCCAGAAACATGAAGAATATACTGATTTGGTCTATTCTAGACGAGAAGCTTCGAGATAGGAGGTTAAGTGGATATAAACACACGGACCACGGAAGTAGTTAGTTAGTGATAGATAGTCAGTCGGTCATAGATTATAGACAGTAGAAAGTCGTATATAGTCCGAGAAATAAGTGTGAATATAAATGTGTATATAGTCGTGTAGTTATTGGTATAAATAAATAAGTGAAAATAAATCGAACCCAGTTTTAATATAAATCCCCGTTACAGTACTTTGTTTTGGGTTAGATGACTTATCATATAGTGCTACTTGAGCACGAGCGCTACTGAAAACCATTCTTACAACCCTTCGTATAATAGACTGATTAAGCTGAGTCGGACAACTTATTAAATGAATGGCTTAGTACCTATATAGTATCCTTCTCAATTTCTCTTTAAGCTAGGACAACAACATCTTTTACCTCGTAGACGGAACAACTAACCTTCATGCCCAAAGTAAAGAGCAAATTACATGAAGTGGTTATCGCTAAAGTTGTACTCTACTGTCACAAGAAAAATGCTACAAAATCATAGTATTTAAAGTATACATACAGGCAAGTAGGTCTTACGATTCTATCTTACGTGATTCGCTAGAAATCTATATTTGAAAGACATTTTTTAGTATCAAATTGTGTTCACCATATTAAATTTTGAAACGATTTTCACCCTCACTGGTGTAATTATTATCTTTAACTATACGAATGTATATAACGACTAAGACTTTATACAATATTAGTATCTTCTATATGTGAAAAGTACGAGTGTGTAAAGGAGCGAAAATCTGATAATCATGATAATGCAATATGAGCCTAGGTATAAGTCAAATTCAATGAAGGCGAGTAACAACAACTACAGAAAAAAGATATCAGCAACAAACACAATAAATCAATAAGATGGCCTGTACTTATAGCCGATGTTCCTTCTATAATGATCATCTAGCCTGGCACTATCATTTCTATTATAGGTCCTGTGACTTTGGCTCCGCAATTTCTGCTATTCAAAAATGTTTGATTTGAAAACGGGAGTAGGACTACAGGGCTACGTTATTTCTATCCTGCTGTTCATTATATACATACCTACAACGAACATATAATAATAAGATAATTGGAGCAAGAGTAAATAACAAATTGCGGGTGCTCACCCGATAATCTGATACTCAAATCCACTGAGGATGAAATGGAAGAGATAATGCAAAAACTGGATATGAACAGCGAAGGCCATTGGCTAAGATTTGATAAAAAAAAAACAAAGATAATGATTTTTAATCAGAAACTCAGAAATACCAAGGTAATGGAAGGCTTTGAAATCGTTGATCTGTTCCCAAATCTCAACCACGGGAGGCAATGATGCGGAGATGAAAAGAAGAACCTGTATGTAAACAAACATAAATGCAAGAAGTCCCCAGAAAGATCCCTGAATCGGTGGGGGAAGCAAATAAAGAATATGATTGGCGGTAGTCCGCATAAGGCTAGCACTGTTCCACAAGATAGGATTATATGGCGGAACAACATACAGTCAATTGCTTCATGATTTCACTACATTCATATAGAATTCTAGGAATGAGAAGAAGATCTAGAAGCGGGTCTAGCTAATCTCTACCTATGACTCGCTTTTAAAAAAAAACCTGAGAGTAATCAAATTATGCTCAGAGGCAATTAAAATGATACTGACATGCTGTAGCTTATTGAATATTTATTTTTCGAGACATGAATCAGTTTCTAAAATAAAACTTGTCCATTTCAGCTTGGACATCCTTATTTCATGCCCAGGGTGTTCACTGCTGATTGTGAAAATGAGATTTTTACAAATTTTCATTTTTACATTTGCTTTCTGTATTATTTGCTGCAAACAAAAAATACTTTAGGGTGCAAGTGGACTACTGAACTTATCCTAAGATTATAGATTATAAAACATATTTAATTAAATCAAGTTTTAATTTTTTTTGTCGAAAAATGTAACCAAATATTTTTAATGACATCCTCATAATAGTTACGTTTCGACGGTTTGTGCTTTTGCGGTCACTTTTTCATCAGTTCATAGTTACATATTTTTTAGGCTTGAAGAGAAACTTGTCTGACGTTTAGTTCGCAAGGTAATCGTAAGGAAAGTTCAGCTCAAATACAGACAGCCGTTCTCAGTCTTTGTTCGTCACTAGTTTAGTTTGTTTAGGTACTGTGGTAATGATAATATCCAACTAACTTAGTAAATATGATAGAGTTTGAGAAAATGAGACACAGTTGATTTTAATATTTCTTGTATGTAGAAAACATCATAAATCGCTATAGAAGTTATAATCGTTACAAGAGAGAGACTATCTACTCAATACTCTTCTCACTTCAATCAATTTTCACCTTATATCATACTTAAATTTGAATACGAGGAGAACGAAATTATATGAAATCAAAAAAATATTTCAAGCGAACTGGATCGGATCAGTTAAATGAACACCAACGTTTGCTAATATTTCTATCGATAATCACTACTTTTATTAATAGCAAATGATATTCAAAACCACCGATCATCATCTCGTGCTCCGTCATTGAGTTATTGGTCTATGGTTGTTTTTTTGAAAAAAAAAACTGGTAAGGCCCCCGCAACAGTGTATTGATTATGTCCGGGAAATTATGACATACCGCCCCGCTATATAACCTATGAATACAAAGTAGCTGATAAAAATGTTTATCCTCGACTGGCGCGCGTTTCTACCCTCCACCCCCTAACCCAAGCTCTGCCTCCTTTTTCCTGCCCCAGCACCCTGCGAAACGATAGAGAGTGAAGTGTGTATCAAGCTTGCTGAGCGCTCGCTTCACAGCTTCATAAGCTGCTTCAGCCGCAAATTTTATTCTCCTCTATACTACTACTACTACATTATTATGTAGTTGCTTACCAAACAGGCAAGGGCCAATCCTCCCCTCAAAGTAGGTACCGCCACCAACGCCGAACCCTGATGCCCCCACAGCCCCCCACACATAAACCGTTCTGCTCTTTTCACCCCCAAACATCGATATTACGGAAAGTAATTTGGTGAAATGGCAGCAGAGTAGCGCGCGAGCGGGGAAGATTGGTAGCCCTGTGGTTGGTTTTTTTTCTTATATACTTACTTAGTTATACATACTTATATATAGGGTGATTTGAAATTGAGGTAGAAAATGAGGTCCCTAAAGCCAGTAGAGCAAAGTGAGCAGAATGAAAAACATATTTTGTGCTTTTAGAGCATATTAAGTGCTAATCTAGTGCTCTATTCAGAAATTGATTTAAATTTAAAGTCAATCTATTTTATTTATTTTATTCAAGATAGATAAATACACCTATCGGAAGAACAACAATCATTCAGAAAAAAATCGGTCAAACACAGACGCCGTCTAAGTAAGTATTAATAAATGCTACAGAATATGGAAGAAATATGTACCTATAAAAAACCATGATAGATAACATAAGATAATTAACATGTATTATGCTATGGAATCATAGACGCTAAAGTAGAACGAAGTAAAGAAAATAGAGGCTTTTGAGCTCTCGGTATATCGCAGAATATTATGAATTTCATAGCAGCAGAAAATCTCGAGGTGTTAAGTTTTATTGACTGTTGAAAAGATAAAATTGCTCTACTTGGCACACATTATAAGAGGCAAATATCAATGACTTCAACTTATACCTAATGTAAAGAAAGAAAAGTAGAAGTATACCAGTAGAAAGAAGAATACAATTCTGGTTAAACAATCTGCACGAATAGTTCAACACCACCAATAACGATCTGTTTAGAACAGCAGCCTCGAATTAGTCTTGATGATTGCAAACCTTTGGAGATGAAACGGCACCTGTAGAAGAAAAAGAACTAAACCACTATGCATGGTACTCACATATTAGGTAATCTAATACTGACAGAGGAAATACAAACACCAAAGGGAATTTGACAAGGACATTCCTTAAGCCCGTAAAGTTCAATCTGATAATGGACGAAGGCAAGATGCAAGCTTACCCTGGAAAATAAAACAATTTATGTATGTAGATCATGTGACTACCTAGGCATACAAGTAATCTTATGCCAAAATAGAATAAATAAGTAAAAAACCAAGCAAACAAAGCCAGCCGAATATCAGGCGCTATTCAGGACATCATATGCAATAGCGCTAGAATAAATAAATGGGCAAAAGTCAAAATATACATTTCCTATATTAGACCCACGTTAACTTACACTATAGAAACAAGAGCAGACAAAAAAATGATGGAAAAGTGTCCTTCGATCAAGAAATAAAAGTACTCAGAAATATCGCAGGGTACACACTAAGACGCATAAAAATAAACACAGACATATGGCTCGAATATGAGTCGAATACATAATCAGATAGGGACGTAAAGTTAGAACAGCCTGGAATGATCGTGAACAAGATGGCAAGGTAGCGATTAGTAAAAATCTCGAAAGATGGTAGTCCATGGACTTCACGGAGACCTCCAAGGGATTGGCATAATCAGGGACATCAACATCACAAAATAACGGATAATTTGAAAACTACAGGCCTAAGAAACATATTACGTGCACGTCATGTGTTAGTTTCTAGTGCTCTGTTTTGAGTTTAATTCACTTCAGGCTCAAGATAATGATCATGAACCGTATTTATTGCCTAGGTACTAGTTGGCTTAAAGCAACAAATCTCCAGATACGGGATTGTAATCAGCACTTGATAGCTTGGTTAGGATTCAACTGTTTTTAGAATGTCGCACTGCTAACTTTATCTATAACTTGCAGAACATCCCGTAACTGGAGAAATATATAATATGCTTTAAACGCACCAAATAGTTTGGTTTGGAGACATTGAAAATTGATTTTCCTAAAACAACTAATTGAAGTTTATGTCACATCAATGATATTTACTACTTGTTTTCCTAAATGCTCATCATTATCTTACATTATTGATATCTTTAGATTTTTCTGCTTACATTAAAGAAAATCCTAGAAGAAGTTCGAAACAGTGTTCAGGCTTGGAGAATATGAATATGATCTTCCATGCTCGCATAAACAAACTATCTTTCAGATTCACATCTGTTGAACACAAGGCCAGATATATTAACCACTTCGACCAATTCAACTATGTCAATTCAATGATCTCCATAGGCTAAAGTTGAATAGTTAGTAAGTATTAGTCGTCGAGTTGAAAAGCGATCACCTCTCTGAACTAGGCACGACCAAATCGGCAAAATCAAAACACACCTGCCACACTTTTGAGTGCTTATTTTGTGCTAATTTGTGAACTGAAAAAAATTGTACCTCGTGCAGTTTTGAAAAAAATCGTGGCCCTGCTAGCTCCATATGAAGTCAGCACGACCACTACAAAAAATAATTAAAAATTAAAAACAAGTACATACATAAAAAGAGCACAATTTGTGCTAATTTGTGCCAAGAAAAAGTATCCACTTTTATGAATAGACTAGAACCGCAAATCTTGCAACAGATACCTTTTATTTTGTGCTACTAAAATATGTAATTGCAGAATTAGTACCAGCGGAATTTCATTAGAAACCATCCAAGAACCAGCTAACGCTCAAGACCAAAGTGCCATTTGTCAGCAGAATCCAGCCGCGACTACTGCAAAAGGTAAAGCTTACTTTGTGCTACCAAAATATGTAATAGCAGATTTTGTACCAGTGGCATTTCATCAGAAACTATCTCAGAACTGTCTTCAATTCCCGGCATTTCCCAGGTTAAAGAACTATCCGTAATAATTAGTATGTTTTTCCATTTTTGTTGACTCGTCACTTGTATTCCCTTTCGAGGAGAAAGTCGTTGAATTCTTCACTTAAAAGTGAGATTTGAGAAGGTTTTTAGTGTAACTATTTAGTGACTCATTCGCAGATTTTTGAGCCACTCCGAATAGTCACTCACTACACTTTCATATGTGATATCAGATTTGTTATCACACGAAACTTCGTTAAAAAAAATATCTCTTACATTACGTCATCTGCAATGACATATTTTAGTAGCACAAAATAGACGGTATCTGTTGCAAGATTTGCGGTGCGACTCTATCCATAAAAGTGGATAAGTACTTACTTCTCAATTTAAATTTTGGGTTTTGATTCAATAAGTGTTTTTTAAAAAACTGAATGCAGATATGAATTTCTATTTGATTAGCACAAATTATGTGTTCATATGAAGGCAGCAGCGTCAAGATTTGTTGCAAAACGGCACGAGGTACAAATTATTTTTTTGTAGGACAAATTAGCACAACTTACGCTCTCTCTGTTTATGTACTTTTTTTGTTGGTTGTAGTCGTGCCAAGTTCATACCAAGCTAGCAGAGCCACGATTTTTTTTTAAAACGGCAAGAGGCACAATTTTTTCTCAGAAGTACAAATTAGCACAAAATAAGCACTAAAATGTGTGATGGGTGCGTTTCGATTTAGCCGATTTCTTCTTGCCTACTTCAGAGAGGTGGTAGAATCATAAAGATTACCAATAAGTAACTTACATTATTGGTGAAATTCGAGTTTGGGTTATGGTATGTGGATATTTATCTGACCATATGTAATTATTGAATTGAAAGAATAGAAAAGTTGGCTTTTTCAGTGATCTAAATTTTAGCAAAAAATTTATGTGAATATTATATTTGTTGAGAATAATCAAATTCTAAGCCAATTGATTTGCTTCTATGAAGATGCAGTTGTGATGAAATACCTACTTTTTATAGTTAATCGATAAAGGCCCAATAACTCAACAACGGCAAATCACATACAAAAAATAAAAATATTCCTGTTATGAATGATCATTTAGGAGAACGAAACATAAAACTCATTGGCGTAACAGATAACTCAATTTGGGTGCTATAAGTAAATTTATTTCGAAGATAATAACACCCTGTACATTGAATAAGTGTAAAGTAATTACGAAGATTATGCTAAAAAACCGTAACATAAGAATCATATTATAATTACCTATAGAAGTTTTTGAATATGATAAAAAGTTGCAATTTCAACACCCTGTGCTTAGAAATCTAAATACATATCACACACATATCATCTATCTATATGACATTTTCGTCATCAAATGTTGTAGAGAGTCAACCGTTTTATTATTCTCCCTCAATTCGGAATCACCCTCTATAACAGCCAATGTCGAGATTGTGTTGGAAGAAGAAGGGGGCGGTGTGTTAGATAAGCGGAATTGGAAAATTGTTAAGCGAAATGCAATGGCAAAGGAAATTATTGTCGAATGTTGTTGCTACGACGACGACGACAACGATTGGGAATAGAAGTGCTTTGAGAATTGGGGATTTTTGGAAGAATTATAGCCATATAATGTAGCGAAACTGGATATATGGAATGTCTATATGAGATATACAGCTGTAATCATAACATATAAGTATTTTTATTGATTTTTTTCAAAGCTAAGTTCAAGAATTATATTTGTGTATCTTCATGGGTAACAAGCAGATCATGAAGACCAGCGACTTACATCTTCGTATCAAAAATTTAGATGAGGAAATTACAGACAGCTTATCGGCCTGAAGGTAATTCTCGATAAAACGAAGATACTGAAATAATACTAATTCAACTTAATTTCTTAGTTGAGTCCTCTTTTCTACATGGTTTTGCAAACCGAAATCCAGCACTTCCAGTCTTTTGTTCTGCTAGTAATTTTCTCCAAAGGAAGAAGAAGTCATCCACTTCTACTAAGTAGTCCATCCACTTCTTTAGGGGTCGTTTTCTCCATATTTTGTTACAGACCATTATATCTTTCTATGTGCGGTATTTCGAAAAATAGCAAAGAGAATCTTTAATGTCAATCAAGAGCAGCTCATTTGAATACTTGAGCAATCCTGACGCACCCGAAAGTGTAATGGAATGCTGTCATACGTCTTAAGTGAGAAGAGAATACCTTCCTTCTATATTTCTTATGTGACAGAGTACACATCACACCTGATTTCTAACTATAGATCATCTCTTGTCTTGTTATATAAATTTTCTTTAGAAACGTAGTTTCTTTGGCTTAGTTTCGGTCTCTAATGTTGGGTCTCTTCTTATTTTAATATTTGATGACTTTGGTCACACAAGTCCCTAGCACTTTCAATGTGGGGATCGGTACTCTACAAAACAAAGATGAAAGCCAAAAGTACATTTTCCAAAAACGTATCATACCTATAGATTCGAATAAATTATGTATCAGATCTGAGCAGAATTTAACTTAATAACGTGTCAAGTGTTTAGAATGTTTTTCAGCACGGAAAGCTTTGAAATCAAATAGGTATAATTTGAAAAATGTAAAGCACACATAAATAATATATAAGAAATATAAAATCCTTGTTTCTTGAGCCTGCTGATTTACTTGTTTCCTGGAGATTCTTGGGGTTAGTGCTATTTATCTAATTCAGAAACAAAATTAAAATAAAAAGTAATTCTAGGACATATCAAACGCTTATCAAAATCATGGTTGGCCATCATGGGAGACCTGTCGAATCAACTCAATCTTGTCAAATCCAACCAGGAAATAAAAAAAACAAAATAAAAACAGGTTGTTAGCAAAAATAATGATATTTTATGTTTATTCTTGGAGCCCCGGTGGATACCTCGTGGAAAGCACTGGGAACATTCCACTACTATTGTACCAGTTAAAAGCCTTTCAACTATTGCCGTTTGGAACCTGCGATAAACTGTAGATCCCAAATATTTCTGAAATAAAGCATTTCGCAAACATAAGCGAGAAGTCAAAAACGATATTAAATGTTATATTTTCTAACAAATCTATAGGTAAGTATAAATAAAAGCGAAAGCTACTCATTCACTGACTGACCGAGAATCATTCTCACGGCCAAACGGCTGGAGCTACGAAAATGAAATTTTCAGGGAAGCTCCGTTTTGTTTAGTTGAGAAGAGCAAACCCTATCGATGGGACCAAATATAATTTTTGTCTGTCAGTCTGTATGTTTGTAGGCGCGTCACGCAAAAACTACTTCATGGAATTGAATGCAGTTTTCACCGATGTATTACTAGAGGTCTAACTTAAAATATAGGCTAATTTTATCACGTCTGTCTGTCTTTCTGTATGTTTGTACATGCATCACTACACTACAAGGAATGAAATTGAATGCAGTCTTCCACGCGCACGAATTCGCTGGCAAAGCTAGTATAATATAAAGCTAAGGCGCTTAAGGCTACATAAGAATTTAAATATATTGCATGTATTCCTGATACGTTTCTACAAATGGGCGATGATACATAGACAGTTTTTAAGACATCTTCTTTAACATGCCATAATGATTTTACATGTACCGGTATCATATAAATTAATTCAAAGATTTCAACAAATTATTAAGATCAACGGTTCCAGTATTCTCAATTTGGCATCAATAGGTGAAGTGAAATAAAGATTTAATAGTTGAAGCTGGCTTATAAAACGTATAGCTGAACATCTATAAATGTAAGTATAACTAGAAGATGCAGATGTTGCATATTATTGCTATTATAAAGGATATAGAAACACCGCGCAGTGTCAAATCTAATTAGAAATTAGATTACTGTAAAACTAGCCATATACAAGTCAAATGGGCATTACACAGACATACACAATAATAGACTAATGGATGGAATAAAGTCAGACCGGAAAAGTAGTAGTAGCAAAGCAGCCCGGCCATTATATAGCTGCGCTTTTATTTAGTGACCGATAGTGCTAATGCTTCCGTCATTAGGACAGCTGTCGTTAACGAGAGACTCACACTCGACGCTCTGGTTCTCTTTGCTCTTTTGTTTGTACGTGTCGATATCTTTTCCACACTCACTCTGTGGGTCTCCCGATGGAACATTTAGATATATCCATTGGCCAGACAACAACAGCAGCGGTAGAGGCTTTCTTTTAATTGATTAACTTAATTTACGCCCCGCCAGGACTCTGAGTAGGTATACATGCTCTCACACAGATGATGCGGTCGGTCTCGGACGGGAACTGCTTTGTCATGTTTTAGGAGATTGATGACCAATTAGGCTTAGCATCGAGAATGGGTATTCGATGATTATTAATTGGTGTTGATAGATTTTCAATAATAATAATAGTGTTGGGTATTACTATGGATTTCTGTCGTAGTGATTACAATAGTATATATTCAATGAAAAGCAAAATACCCAACTCAAGAGCCCGCTATGGCTGAATTCTATGAATAAGATAACATGGATTAATTTTTAGGTGTTGGAGTAGATTATATTATAAACTCTCGTCGCTTTGAAAATGGCCGGTAACTTATGATTAATGATATTTCATCTCATTTGATATTTTCATTGGGAATAAGATCTACTCCAGTCTTAAAGCTGTTTGTTTAAAACACATACTTATATACGAATATGAATTAATGACTAATTTGTATTACTTTCGGTTTTTGAATGCAGCAGTTTCTCTAGCCCCATTAGGCCTAGAAATTTAGAATTCATCATTAGAACTTAGGGTGATCCAAAAAAGATTAATTATATATCTGATTTTCGCGAAAATAAATTATTTCCCCGACATGGAGCGGACATTGACAATGAAAAACTTATCATGAAGTATTTTAGAATTATCGGAAATACGCATAATTTTAATTTCCAAACACCACTATTCAAGAAATCCTATGTAATTATTAACTGCTTTTGGGTGTGGGTAATTATCGATAGTAGTCATTCACTATCCCATTCAATCTAAAATAATAATCACAGAATTACCACATTAAACACCAACACTTTATTTTGTCAAACCCGACAATTGTTTCGCAAACAAGTTTGGCATCTTCAGGGGTTAACCCTGTTTAATGTGTTAAGTATGTATTTATTATTTTTGATTCTATCTACGCCAACGGTTCCAGATTTCAAATAATATTTATCCGATATAAATTAAAAATAAGAAAAATCTAACTTCTTTGTGGTAGTCTGTATTCTTGGATTAGTTTTGAGTTGACTTTATATCTACTTATATATATTTTATGATACAGGATATGGTTAGGTTAGTTAAGACAAATCCGAAAAGCTTTGGATCTGACAAGAGTCTAAGTAATAAATGGATTAATTGTTTATCTGGTTCAGGGATTGAAGGTTCCAAATGATGTGTAATTTCTCCAGAATATTTTCATGCGGATATAATGTAAGATTAAAAATATAGGCAATCAGCACCTATAATAAATATGCAGTTAAGCAGTGGCGCACCGAAGGGGTGTCTGAAAAGAAAACATGTGCTGGAAATCGGACAACAAAAGTTATACAATATTTCAAATCCTTCCATAAGTTGCTAGGGGTACCTACCGGAAGGAAAGTGAAAAATAAATCTGTATTCTTAAATAATGAAGCTGGAAAGCCTTCAATGAATCAGGTATCTAAGCCAACGAGTGTAACTAGTAAGAACTTCATTTTAATTATCTATATTACGACATGTAGCGGGTTGATATTTGACTTAGTTAGACTTAGGTCTGAGACCTAATTGTGTTTTTTAATTCAATAGTTTAATCAATCAATTACGGTATGTTGAATTATATATCCTTATAGGCCCATAAACAAACATTAATGGGAATCTTCCTAGATCTACCAAAGGCGTTTGACAGCTTAAATTATATTATAGGTACTTTTCGAGAAATTGGACAGATTTGGAGTGAGGGGTGTGACTCTCAGGTGAGTAAAATCATATCTTTTTTTAAAAAACGAAAACAAAAAGTAATCCTTGCAAGAGGAGGATAGGGCCTATTTTGTCTATGTTCTACATTAATGACTTACCTGGAGAGGTCGTTGGGTGCGTCTTAATTAAAGAAGCCTCATTTGACAAAACAAAGTACAGCATCCGTACCAAGAGAAGATACTTGGATTTTCTAGAAGCTGCTGTGATGGGTTCTCGAGAGGTGACCTTTGTTGAGGGTACCAAATTTTGGGTCTTCATCTTGAGCAGAATCTTAGTTGGAATAAGCACATAACGAAAGTATGCCATGAGTTGAACTTGTATGTTATACAATGAGAACTATTTAAGTACTTTAATTACCGTATATTATGGCAACTTTTAATCTCAACTTCGGTTTGGGTTGTACAAATACTGCTGGGAATGTCGTTTAAACATTCGTGTAGAGGTAAATTTCGGAGCTGGGAATCCTTACTTTGCCTGGCATCTAGGCATTCAAATGCTTGTTATTTTCATTTAAAAACACAAGTAAATTTAATAAACATGAGCTCATTCACCAACACAATAATATTAGATTCGCTGGCTACGTTATCCCCCAGCAAAGACTGACAACCAAAGAAAAAACAACCACATATTCGATTATAGATTTTTCAATAAACTTCCAGATCAGCCTAAGAGTAAAAATAATTCTAAATTGTATAAATGGCAGGTCTTTAATCTAATTTTAAATGTTGAGCCCTAGACTATTGTTGAGTTTTTGTTTTTTTTTAAATGATGAGTCTTTTTCTTAAAAATATAAATATTGTGCTCCTACATTTTGTTGACGCCAATTTATTTTATTGTGCAATTCTCTGAATAATAAGTAAAGTGATTTTTGATTTGATTTATTCACCCTGTAGATTAATAGTATTTATTGCGGAATATATTCTTGAATTCTGGCCTATTTGTGTTTGTACACCAAAGGTATTTTCGTAGAAATTTTGCCATGCAAATATCGTTAACGTTAAATAGAAGAACGTTCTCAGAGTTCTGAATTTTCTCTCTATTTCAAACAAGTACATCGATAAAATAGTAAAGAAGTATTTGATACCTGGAAACAAGAATGTTTATTGTCAGTTCATTCTTTTCAAAAATTCAGAACCATGAACAGATAATAGACTGCTTACTGTAAAATATAACATAACATAAATGCGGAAAGACAACTTCACAACGGAAATAGCTTAAGCCGCCCAATTTGGAAATAATGTCATATATTATCAAGATAGAATACCTTCTGTGTATATCTAAGGCCATTTAATATCCCATTCATTAGAAGCAGCGTCAACACAATTATACTCTACCTGGGTTCCTTCAAATGAGTGAATAACATTTCATATATAGTTGTTAATTACGAAATGCTTTTAAAGTGGTTGTCAGAAGCTATGCCAACCTATACTATAATATATATTAGGTCTTTAAGAGATGTTCCACCAAGATAAAATTGATATCCTTGTTGGGAATTTATATTTATTTATCTCGAGTAGAGACAGATGACACATTTCATTCGTTCACGTCCGTGAAATTGTGTGAACCATGGGATGGGATCGACCGACTGACTCAGAACTCAGGTAGGTCGAGACGAGAAGTGTTGAGTTTCTTTTTTCGTTTGTTTGCCTTCTACCTTCTTTGAGAAAGAAATGATTAGATGAGAGAGTGTTGTTGAGAAGGAACCCTTCGTTACGTCATAAATCATCGTAATGGTCGTTTAAGTAGTTATCAAAATGGATTTTGTTTGGTTGTCATGGTGTTTGTTGCCTGCTACTGAATCAACACTCCAACGTTTCTTTGGTGTATGGATGAGGAATTAGAGGATTGTGATTAGTCATGATGATGTTTTCAGGTTTATTTCAAAGAACATGTACAAGGAGTCGTGATGAGAATAGATTTTATTGTGACTGAGTTCAATAACCGTTCAACTATATGCCATAACTAACATTATATCAAAATTTTGTATTGCCAGTAAATATATAATAAGAAAAGAGATAGAATTCATTTAATTTACATGTACTTGAACCACTAGCATCGATATATCGCTTGAATCAAACACATTTTATTTACGGACAACATACTTTGGTGAAAATTTGTTGTTGACACTTTGAAAAATCGAGAGATCTTGCTGGGCACTCTTTCTTATTGTATCTCCTTCCTGAAAACCGGTATGTGAATGGCATAGGTTAAATATTAAATATTATTTTTTTAAAATGGTCCTAATTTTTGAATTGAAAAAGTAAGCTTATGAGGTTTCAACAGTTATAATTTGAATTTAACAAAGTACGAGAAACTAAAAATTATAGGTACGGAGTAATTTATTTAAAAAATCGTTGATTTTGCAATGAGATATATAATGACAAATTCATTTAAATATCTTGATTTTTTTATTATTTTTTCTAAGACCTAGTTTTGTAAACCTGTCAGGAATACATACGAATATAACAATGTTAATAATTTTCTAATTATGCTCAATTTATGTAACCAGATGTTATTAGGTCACAGGTAAGTTGGTACACCTGGAATTTTCAAAGTTGTATTATTTTAAAATCGACACGATCACATGATAGATGATGATCATTTGTCACATTCGAAGTTCAATATATTTGACATAGATAAACGAACTTGTATTGTGATTGGTATGGTATTGGCAAGTTACATCATAACTAAATACGAATTTTAACCTACAAACATAAGAATGCACCTTGACATGTTTGTAGACGTCAATAATAAAAATTTTGGGCACCAACTTCACAAGTACCACCACCAAAAGAATTAATATTAATTTGTATTTTTCAGTACACCAACTAATAACGTTGATCTATTTTTTTTAATATTTATTTCACACTTTTGAGTGTTATATTAGCCACGAAAATCGTTGAACATTCACTTATATAATTACCCATGTATATTCTTTGCCTGTACTTGTAATTATTCAGAAATCTAAAAACATCGTCGCGAAAATAGGTGCTACGCATATTTTAGACTTTATACCAACGCTATAAATAACTCTATGAAAAAAATGCTCAATACAAATGTTACTACAAATTAATTTGGTCTTTAATTTTCTTGCCGCAGATTTTCAATTTTCGAAAGAAATTTTCCCCTCCATATAGCGAGAATACACAAATTTGAGATATTTATATCGCTGCAACTCGAAAAGCATAACTCTTCCGAGAAAATGTTTCCGAATATTAGATATTATCCTATCTTTAATTCCACCTGATCAGATTTTCGTTTTTGGAGAAAAATTGAATATAGAACCATTTCTCAAGTCTCTTTTTTCAAAGGAATCAAAAATCATCAAAATCGGAGAAAGTTTATATACAGCGCGCGCACAAACCAAGAAAACAAAAGCAGACAGTCCAATTGTATACGTACCTCCTCCGTTTGTGTTCATCGGTCAAAAAGTCACTAAAAAGTCCTTAGCTGATAACTCAATCACATTGATCATCATATACATATATTTATTATATCTATTAGCTACACATGTTTGATCATATCCGTTCTGCCTAAAATAGTTTTAATCCTACAGTAAGTAACACAAGGTGTGTAAAAAATCGGAATCAAGTTTCTTTTTTAATTGGACACCTACATTTTCTTCCACATTATTTGATTGGCTTTCTAATTCTGAGCTGAATCAACCCCAGTTTCAATAACTCATCTATTACAGTTTTTAACATGTCTCAGTATATGTGAATAAAGCTTCTTTAGCAGTTTACGAAAAAGTTTGTATCTTACAAACAATTCAAAATTGGAAATTAAAATTAGAGTAGCACTTAGGGAAAGCCTAAGCTAAATTTTGGTGTTCAGTTATTGAAGGTTCCATTTTGTACCGTAGGTATGGGCACGCCCAATTCAAAAGATGCCTTTCCTATTGACGTTTGGGGATATGTTTTAAAATATTTTAGTACGGTAGGTATTTTGATTTTCATCACTACCAGTTAGTCATAATTATTTTTCAATTGTAAGAACTTTCCTCGTGAAAATTATGTCCAGTTTGGATATTTTAAATTAAATTTAAGGACAGATTACTGAATAATGTTCTAATTCTTCAAACTGGTCTAACAAAACTTCATGAGGATAATTTTCCATTTCTGAATCAATTTTATTTAAAAACTATAGCTATTACTCGCGGCTTCGTCTGCGCTACCTGCCAGTGCAAATCCTGTCGAATTCGGCTTATCTTAGCTTTTTTGTTTTACCTACTAACATATGCAGTTATTAGTTAAAACCTGTTATTTTGAAATTACAAACATACACTTCGATTTTATTATTTTTTTTAGATTTTTTCTAAAATATAAACCGCCAGTTATTCCTTAAAATATTAGCTACCTGCCAGGGAAAATCCTGTCGGAATCGGATCAGCTGTTACGGGGATTAGCCGAACGTACAGACAGACAGACAAACAAAAATGATCAAATCTGTTGTTTTGTTATAAGTGACACATATACTTCCATATACAGTTAGTTAAAACCTCTATTTTGATATTACAAACAGAAACTTCGATTTTATTTATTAGTATACCTAGAGTTAAATTCAAATCGTTTCCATTTTTACACAATATTATTTTCATTATTACAATTTTTTATTTTTATTTAATATCTCCATAAATTTTAAGTTTACTTATAGGAAATTCTTTAGAAACTCATCTTAAAATTAAATTTACAGGGTCAAAAAGATAAAAGTGGCAAATGAAAATAGCTTAGTTAGCTTAGTCTTACAATTAACTGTTTGTCAAATTTTGATTTCCAATTTTAGACAGTTTGTAATTTACAAAGAAAAAAGAAAAAGTTATCCTTATTTAAATATATTAAAATGAGATTAAATTCCACGCGGACGAAGACATGCGCAGTAGCTAGTGTGTCATCTAATACAGACTAATTATTAGTCTGTTGTAAAAGTGAGGTGATGAGTGATTTCTTCTTCTTTGAGTGCCGTACTCGTATCCGAGCATTGGCAGCTTCTCTGCCTTGAAAGTGTTACCACAGACACGGGGACCTACAGTTTAACGTGGATTCCGAACCACCGATGTGTCTCAAGATAAATCTTAAGGGCACACCTTTACAGATATCTGTACTAGGGAATATATACTCTCACTGGTTTCCCGTTGCCTTGCGAGAGGAGGAGAATGCAATGCGACAGAGACTCGAACGCGCGCCCGCGTCAACGGTCAATCGTCCAAGCCGTTTCCATCGTATTGCGCTGCTTAACTTCGAAGATCGAAGTCGGTCAGTGTTAACCAGCAGCTAAGCGCTCCGATGAGTTATGACAAAGCGAATATGTAGGAAAATTATAAGTTTCAATCTACAAAAGTAACACAGTTCATAGAAAAAAATAAATTTATTTATATACATTTAATTAGTCACTATATGTATATAACATAAAATAATTTTATATATTCTTTTTTTGTAAAATTTGCTATGATTTTATGTCAAAATATCTATGATTATATGAGATGTTTTTCATAATAGTTCTAAATAATCTAAGGATCTATCGGGTAAGCCTTTAATATTTTTTTTATAAAAGTTGTACTATGTCTTTTTTATTGTTAATACAATTATTTGTTTTGAATATTTGTACTAGTTCCAAACTATTTTAATAATATTTGGCTAATGATACAATACCCTAAGTTCACTGTTGCTCATTTGATGATTAATAGTCGAGGAAACATGTGTCGGTTTTATGTGGTGTTATTCGTGTAGATAACAAAATTGACATGTCTAATGTTTAGTTAGTTAGGTATACCTTGTGCTGCGTCCACTACATCTTTAGTTTCACCATCAATAATATGACTTAATACACAGCGTATAAGAAACCAAAAAATGCAAATCCTAAACTTAATTTGTCGGCGAATATAATCTATAGGTGTGATATATATCCAAAGTGGCGCCACTTTTGCAGTCGAAATTTTTGCTTTTTTTGTCCTTTAGGTATCCTTATAAGGCTAAATGGCGTTCAGTTTTAGAGAGATAATATACCATCGGGACAATAACGTCGGCGTTTCCATTTTGATTCTCAAGATATTCGGTGTCGCATCTAAGATTATTTTTCTTTGTTTTATCATTGGTTTTGGTATTTCGCTAAACGTGCATAGAATTGAAAGCAGTTGACAAAATGACCAAGACGAAAGATTTAGATAATCTAACTCACATTGCAAATTGTTGAATGTACAAGGAAATATTTTGTTTCAAAATGAGTAATATTTAAGTAAACATTAAATATATTTTTCATTCGGATATGACGTTGAACTAATCCAGTTTTTGATGATTAATATTTTTTTGCGAATTATTGGATGAATCCGCTCTTACTTGTGATATGATCCACGGGTGTTTCAGAAAAAAACATACATGATTGATCTGATTAGGATAGTATTCACATAAAAAAATAATTAATTGGCTATTATCAACTTTAAATCATTACCTCTCTTTGGATTCCAATGAAAATATAAAACGACCCTAGTTAATATACCTATACGATTATTATTACAAAATGTCAGTGCAGCGAACCTTATCATTTCTGAAATTGTAGCCATTTGAGATATGTGATCATAAGATGGGGGGTTTAAAATTTTTCGGGACCTACTTGTAACATCAACGTCTGTCATAATTGACTAAGTTGGTTTCGCTTAAACCATGTGGAAGTCTTTAATTATGACAACTTAAATACCTACACAATTTCATCTGCTATCTCACTTTCTTAGGATTTGATTTAGAAAAAAATTAAATAGGTTATATTATTATCCCTTTAGTTTAAGGCTCCATATCAAATTTGAGCAATTCTGATTCATCGGCTTAATCATTTTCCCATCCATAATGTTATTAGGTATAATTTTAACATCTGTTTATATTTCATTTTTTACATCAATAGTTTGGAAATAATTTTACATCCCCTTCATATCCTTCTAGATAAAATAGAATATGGGCGTAACTTTCTTATAATCAATCTTCAAATTCTACAAATCTGTAAAGCCAAACTAAACGTCACTCTATTCATTCACTAGCTGCTACTGAAACGAAAAGGATAAACAAACACATTATATTATAGCTGAAATATTGATATATCATTGATTCTATGTTAAAGTCCAAAATTTCTTATTACGATTTTCTTGATAATTGCATTCTATCTAGAAACCTAATATCGAGCAAATTATACGAGAAACTTTATCTCAGAAAGAGAATGTCCCTTTAAACTCATATTAAAATATGATATTAGATATTCTAGTTTCACGCTTTCGAATAAGAAATTATTCAAAGGAAATAGTGTATGGATAAATATTTTTTCTCAAAAAGCAACAGGTACCTTTGGATACACATTCAAATGATATAATCCTTTAGAATAATCTAACCAAAACCAACAACCCGCAAAATCGCTCTCTCATAATTCATGTCGGTTGTTATTTTTGTCGTGTTGAGTGTTCGTATAATCTTATTTGAACAAGATCACGTCCCCAGGTAGGCATATGAGAAAACTTCCAGTTTTGTATAAACAAGATCTCACAGGACTCATATTATTATAATAACACCATATAATAATTTCTCATACCGGGCCACAAGTATAGAGTGACACTTATAATATGACAAATAATTAAAAGGAAAGTCGACACAGACTATAACCCTGCATGGCCCTCTAAGCCCTTGCGTCCTCAAAGGTCCTCTCTAATGCGATTAGTGAACTAAAAACGCGCCTTTTCCAGCCAATTGTATGGTAGTATAGTAGTATATACGTTGACAGTAAGACACCCTTATAGGCAGGACACATGTGTTATTTTCGTCATTACTTTTTCGGACAGAAAAGAGGATTATATATTATTTGGTCAGGATAAGAGTTGCTCAGCGAAGTAGTCCTTGGTGTTTGAATGAGTCGATCAAAGCCATTTGGTATGGCGTACATTTATTTCTAGCATGATAGAGATATTGAAAAAGGATCAGACAGAGAAAGAGTATGCTGCTTTCTGACCCATAGTAGAAGAAGCAATTTAGACAAATCGGATATAAAAGTCGACAATATTGTGTTGGTCCTGCAATACAATATATAGATTTTTGTGTGAAAAACAGATTTAACGCTTCACATCCGATATATTTGTGACATATTCGAACAATGAGCAGAAGTGGAAGAGATAGCTTATCAGAGACATATAGAAGTTTGACATTAAATTTCAAATTTATCTACATTGTTACCGATTGATTGGAGATCAAATTTAGTTTATGTTTATTCTAAGTATTGATAATTTTCAACTAATTAGTAGGTTATTTACTAAGTTATTATTATGTATGCGGTTCTAGAGAATTATAATTTTAAGGTCCCAAGATTCGAATAAAATGGTTTTTATGTGTGTCTGTTTGTATTTTTGTACAGGGTAATAAGTTGTGTCTGCAAGAAAATATGCAAATTTTGTCTTGAGCTATTTTCAAAATTAATAATTATTCCAAGAATAGCATATTATTTCAAAAATGCCTTACACAAATTAATAGATATATAAAATACATCCTAACTCAACTGATATTCAGGTAATCATTCTAATATAAGGTTTTGTAAATTAAGAAATATCTCCAGTTCTCACTTTATATGTAACCAATTAAAGTTTGATGTTTGGTCTTATAGAAAATGTTTTACTTTTTTGGTATTATTTTAGAGTAGAAGATACAAATAGCAGCTTTTCTTCATAATAAAAAAATGATCGACACAGTAGGTTTCAAATAGCGGCCAAATTACAAAAAAGTTAAAAAATGCCCCTGATGTAAAAGTAATTAAAAATATTTAAAAAAGGACTGACCAATATCAAATTCATTATATGAAATTCAACTTTTCTGTATCTTACTGCTACAAGGAACCTGTGAGAATGAGTAACTGATTGTTTTCATAGAATGTGATGTGTAAATTGTAAACCTATGGCACAGCTTAAGCTATGCCTATGAGAAGCTCATATTTCGATGTTTGCAAGAGTTTTCGAGATAAAGGGATTGCATGGTTACCATTAATAAGTTAATAATTACAAAACCGATATCCTGGAACATAGAAGCGTGAGTCAGTCCAGAGCAGAAATAACTTGACAAAAGCAATTACATCTAAGTTTTAAGGACATGTCGTTTGTTGTTTAAGCATTTAGTATACGTACAAACCTTTCTTAAGAAACCATAATTTTCTTATCGAAATAATTAAAAGTAGTCTAAAAGATCAAAGTAATGTAATAGACCTCTTCTTCTAGTAGTAGTAAGTTAAAGTAAAGTAACACAGACATGGGGATCTACTGTTTAAGGTGGATACTGAATCATCAGTATGTCTCAATATTATCCTTTCAGAGAAGCTTTACTAGAGAAATTCATCTGAATTTGGGGTAGCCTGATTGGAGACTGTCAAACATCAAATTCATGAAGGGTAAAGCAAGGAGGGTTATAGGTATTGCTGAATCTGTCAGATATGCTTATGCAAATGACTGGAGATCAAAGATCCTCAAACTGGACAGGAAGAGGGGCAGAACCCTGTCCAGTATTCTCACTGGGCACGGTAAACACCGCTACTCGTTGTATAAATGCAAGCTTCCCAAAATCCTGACTGCCACTCCTACAACCTGGTGGAGGAGACAGCTGCACATGTACCCATGCTTTCCTCTGCGAGAGGAGGTATCGTCATTTTAATATCTACACTTCCATACCCTCCCCAAGGATTCTTTTTGGGAAGCAATCATGGGTTTTGGTGAGTAAGGTCACTAGGGGAACATGAGGGTCCCAAACTTCCATATTATAATAATAATTTCCCGTACCTCGAGTGAGGAGTAGTGTATATGTTATGCCGAAATGTTTGTTGCCAGTTTCATGTATATCTCAATACCCTGCTTTCCATTACCAATGTGGCTATTTTAAATACAACTTTTGTTAAACTAGAGAAAAATATTGAATCACCATGAAATTTTACATCTGATGACACTGACCTTGCCGTTTCTAACAAGAAGAAAGATTTAGAATCATGGCTGTGAAAAAACTTTCTAACTAGGCTGTGAAAATAAGTGGGCGTTGAAATGAAAAGTAAGAAGTTTTAAAAAAGATCTTGTTATCATCATTGAATTTGATGCGAGAACTTAAAAGTGTTTTTGCGTGAAATAGGCAAAACATCTAAAGATACTGCGTGTAATAATTTTGCCTACTATCCGAAATATGGAGGTACCTCGATTCGGCGTAATATACACAAAGCCACAGCCAGGGATTGGAACGCGTACTTAGCACATTACTGATCACCGGTCTAAGCCTTCGCTACACTCTGCGCTGCTAAACTTCGATTATCGAGGGCGGCCATATCTTCTTAGACTAAGAGTGGTCTAGGTTTTTCCGGACGGAGTAAGACGAACTTACGGTAATAAAATATTGAAATGAAAGATGTGAAGATTTCTACTGTGAAATAGGTATATGACAATATGAAAGACTCTTAAGTCAACAGTAGAGAATAGGTAATACTATTATCGTGCCTACCATCGATGGCAACTACTACTCGGTGAGCTAATACTCCATCCCGCATTGCATTAGATACATCATCACTGTGATGTGATATTAAAGCAAAAGGGTTAAAAGTTTGCAATATAAGTATTGAATAGTATTCAATCATATTGCATCTATCAACGATCACGTAATGCAATGTTGGATGGAGTATTAGGTCACCGAGTAGTTGTTGTCATCGTTGGTAGGGACGGTAATAGTATTACCTATTCTCTACTGTTGACTTAGAGGTTTTCATATTATCTATAAAATATTGGTTGCCTAATTTGCTTGATTGTAAGAAAACTCAATATTAATTCAAAAAAGTTAGTTTCTAACTAGTGTTCTGTGCCATTTCACTTGATTTGAACAATATTATAACTATCTTTGTATACACACGTAAGACTGAGAACGACGGATTTTTCAAACACCCATATTTAAGATTAGGATTATTACCGACTGATGCATTTCCATCCTCCAAGTAATGTAAATTTATTACTTCAGTGCATATTCACATGATCGTCAAAATTACAAGAAAATATTACGTTGTTGACAGTTTGTTTATTTTATTCTTTACCTCAAAAGGGCAACAATTTCCATAAACTGAATCGTCTACATACAAAAATATAAGTTTTCATTCATCATTTTTTAGTCACTGTCAGCGTTGTCGTGGTTACTATCATTTTGGCGTCCATATGAATATACAAGTAACTGATGAATTGCCATCACATGGATGGAAATATATCGGTCGCGAACACAGTCAACGAATTAACATATCTGTCTATTTCGTGTAAATAGAGCTTAAAGTTTTAGGTGGTAAATCTTCGATGTCCATGCGCAGTTCAAGTGATCGAAACCCATAACTGTTCTTTGGCATAAATGTATATGAGTCCATGTATGGTTCCATGTCTGAGTACCTAATGGTTTCTTATATAATTCTATGATAATATTAATGCCTCCGATGTAGGTGTTAATAGAAACTTGCAATTCTCTAAACCGTATAGAGCCAGTGTAAACGTTGCGGACCTTTTACATTGAACCGAAAGTAATAAAACTTTCGAAAAAGAGCAGAGAATCGAATTTATCTATAGGTTAATTTCAATATTAAAGAGATTTAAAAAATCGAGTAATTTTTTCGGCAAAATAGTTCAGTGGGTTCGAGTACTGACTATACATACCTACATATAGAAGCGGGAATCTTTTTCTGGCAGTATTTACATTACTGCCGGAATGTAGATTGCCGATGATGAGCTAGAAAGCTAGAAAGAGAGGCAAAGAGGGGTAGTAATGGTGAGTGAGTTAGTAAGTAGGGATCTATTTGCAATTGTATATATATCCAACTCTCATTTCCGAAGCTTTTGAATATTTTACAAGCGCCCCTCATGACTATTATTGGTTTTCTTCTTCGGGTTCGCCAATTTCTCGCTATATAAATAGTAAGTATATGAGGAAAATAGGTATATATTGAGCAGTAGCATCGACAAATTTGCATCATGCAAGAGATATCAGTGTGAAAATTAAATGTTTTCCAAGTCTTATTGGAGTGTGGGTGTTTGCGCTGAGAAAGGGGGATAGAAGAAATTGGATGTTGCTTTGAGATAGAAAAATGGGAGAAATTGAATACATTACAGACTACCAGCTCATAGCATAAAAAAGGATGAATCAAAGTCAGGACTTTTTAATGATAACTCCCAGCATCAGTTTCAGAGTAGCTTGAGTGAAATTTGTTAGTTATTAAGTATAGATAGAACTACAATATTCCCGACAAATGAAAAGAAACGTAATGAATACGGAACTAAAATAGCACCGCTATTCTTTAAAATAGATTTATTAATACATACCCTGTTATAGGAAGGTACTCCACAAGGCGAGAGAGATGTTGATTCCATTGGATACCCTTTTAGTCAATCCTTACAAAATGTAAATATCTGTAATATTTAAAAGTATTTAAGCAAATTCATAAATATTTCATCTGGTGATAATTGGAGCTATAAAAATCTGGTGTGTCAACTCACGTGAATTTCCTACACTCTCAAACAAATTTTATTGAATATAAAAATCGTCTGTGCGACTCATCTGTATTTTTCAGCGGCAAGATAAACAAGAATGATCATATTCAATTTTTAAGTAGGAATAAACGTTTAGCCAAAATACCTATGAATAATGAAAATAAATAAAATTTGACAGTTCATTTGAGCACAGCTTTTTTCGGGCTTTTTCTCAGGATGCGCTTTGAGATGGTGATGAGGGAATTTTAAAAAAATGTTTTAGAACAGTTTCATCAAAATTTCATGAGAAGAATACCTAATACCTCACGGTCTAGAACGCGTTGAGCTTGGATCGCGCTTCGCTGCCACCACGAACGTCAAATGGGTTTCAGCCTTAAGCATAGAGCGAACAGAAATCTAAGAATAGTCTATCATGTACTTACTGTTATTATTTCTTTTAGTTTGTATTTGTTCTAATTCCTTATTTGCTATAGTTGTTTTATGTATAGTTCATTAATTAGTTCTAGAGTTGGTAGATTTTTTCTCTAACTTTCCAGAAATTATATGTGAGGTACACTTTGTCACAATATTATCAGTTTGACAAGTCCCTAGAACATTATTATATGCGTCTAGATAATCATAGAACATTCTCATCAAAAAATATAGATTTCAATAGAAGATTTATTAAAATACCTAATTAAAGTGCATGGTATCAATTTGTAAACACACACTATTGAATATATCCATATTTTTTTAAGACATATAGGAAGGGAACGTAACAAAGAAAATAATCTCATATCCTAATAATATCTCAGCCGTAGTTATGCCACTATCATATGATAAATCCTCTAGACAGAAATTTATCATCATCTTGACAAATTTCTCATATAAAATAAACCTTCTTTTATATAAAACAACCATAAATAATTCTTACACATACCTACCTCTACAACACACAACAAACATTCTCTCTCCCCGTATCTTTTAAATAAATTTAAATATAATAATACATAACAAGACAAGCTTAAAAATTAATATTTCTAGCCAACATATTAAAACGTGTATATGTGTATATGTATGGGTATATAATATTAAAAGTGCTCTTTTGCTGTTCTCTTCTATTGATTTATAGCTTCTGATTTGCATATCATAAATATGAATAATTCTGGTAAGATCTTAACATATTATTTAATATCATTATTTTCTCTACATAAATATATAAAGGTGGTCGTTTCTTCTTTATTGGAGTGGGAGGACTTACAAGAGGTGAAATAATCTATGTAGGTACCAATAGGTACGGGGATTAGGGTTGTATTCAAGATCTACAGACATATAAAAAATATTTGAATATATAAAAAAACTGTATGCTACAAGTGCGTAAAGTCGAGAACATCTGACAATAATTTTGATATTGTAAAGTGAAAGTAGGTATATTATATTGTAACGTTTAACCCTGTGCTAAACGTTGTGGGGTGAGTTCACTTGCGTAAGACTCAAAACTCGCAGATTGCTTCCAATGGTTTATTTTCAAACACTCTGTACACGATCTTCTGCTGTAGTACAACTGTCAACACTTGTCACCTTGACAATCTATACTGTCACTGTCTTTACCGACAGAACTACTATTAACATCTGATTCCACAGACTGACTGTTACAACTGACTATAAGACTCACTGACTTCATAAGACTGACTGACTCTGTCCCGTGATCGATACGGCTTTATATACCTGAATCACGACATGACATTCATCGAGAATGTTCTATGAATATCTAGATGCACATAATAATGTTCTAGAGCCTTGTCAAACTGACAATAGTATGACAAATTGTACCTCACATATAGTTTCTGGAAGGATCGAGAATAAATCTACTATAATTCTAGAACTACATAATGAAATATGCAAGCAACAACTATTGTAGACAAGGTAGTAGAATAAATAGCTAATAAAAGAAATAATTACCATAAGTACATGACTACCTATCCACGTTACAATATGTTAAATTCCCTTAAGGACGAACGATGAACCACGGGCGAAAAGTGACAGTAAAACGAGTCCCAATGCGAATTCGACATGTAAATGAAAGGCTAATGTTATCTGACTCTGGATAACCAAATGGTTATTTACATAGGTCGTGAGACCTATGATTTCCTATGGGTCAATAGTGTAGTGGCCTAGGACATGGCAAAAAAGAGCCCAGAGGCAGCTCAGTAGTACTCAGAAGCAGGTCTGCCTAAGTATTACAGGGGGCAAGGGAGCGACGCCAACTGCCGCCATGGAGGTAATACTAAACCTACTCCACTACATATTATAGTCCAACGCCATATTTGTAAGTCATAGATTACAGCATGGACCTAAACCGATAAGTTAAAAACACGGAAAGGTCTATGAAGTGTAATATAAAGAGATAAAGGCCCATCCAATATTGGGAATGCCAAGGGATAAAATGGTCCCACAATCTAACTTCAAAAAAGAATATGCAGTAGTCGTACCAGATGGAAAAGACAGATAGCAGGAACGCCCTTGAAGGCAAGTCTCAGCTGGTACTCAGGAACAGGAGCCGGCATATACAGGGTACAAGAGAGGTATATGATCTCTCTAAGCCTAGGGATTTACGCCATGGTCTTCCAGGCAGATGTCACAAAGATACAATGATGTGCGGAAGAACTGTTAAGACGGAAGATGGATAGCCGAAGAATCTTTATTTACTCAGACAGCCAAGTAGCACTAAAAGCACTGAACTCTTAACAAACAACATTAAGTTAATATGGGAATGCCAAAAGGCCCTGAGCAGCCGAGGTAGTCACAATACACTGGCCCTAGCCTGGGTAGCAGGTCACCAGGGAATTGATGGCAATACAAAGGCTGACCAACTTGCCAAGCAGAGAGCGGAACAGGCTATGATCGGACCAGAGCGAAGTCGCTAAATGCCTCATTAATGGAGATATCCATCAATGGATCAAGAACCAGGTTTGCCACTCTGGCAGGAAATCACTGGACAGAGACAAGGCAAATTATTCCTAAAAGGCCCATCAGTCAAAATGTCACGCGAAATACTAAATCGAAGTCGGAAAACGATAAGGATATTGGTAGGGATGCTGAACAATGTGGGCCTGGACGAGGACGACTAATGTAGGTTCTGCCAGAATGCGAAGGAAACCGCAGTTCACATACTCTGCGAATGTGAAGACCTGGTAAGAGTGCGGTTTCAATTATTCGGGAAAGAGAAACCGAAGGCAGAGAGCTATGTGAAGGATTCGGTATCTGGACTGCCAAGTCTGCTAAAAGGGATAAATCTAGAACTGAATTATTAGGCAACTATTAGGCAATGGAGATCCACAGTAGACCAAAACTGGTCGCGGTGGGCTAGGACGCAAGCCTCTCTAACAAATCTAATCTGATGTACCTAATCTATATGACGGTTACCAGTTTCACTAACAGTTCACGTTTCCTGTTCCATGAGACAAGGGCTATTATAATTATAATAACCTACTGATGTTATGGGTAATTAGATATTATGTTGCAAAATTGATGAAATTCATCTGTAGAATATCTACGTATTTTTTTGAATATTCTGGTTTGAAACCATAATTTTGGGTGCCCACATAAACCTGATTTATTGCTTCGATTTCTGAATGATGAATCCTGAGCCACAGAATTTAAAATTTTGTACCAGAACAAGAGCATGCTTTAAGTTATTTACTTCCCGTGTTAAAGTAATTGATAGTGTGTAGTAGTAGTATGCACTAGTGTGCATTAGAATGAAAATATACAATTTGCCATCTTTATCTAGAAGAATGAGAAATTACGACACTCAGTGCTCAAAAAGTGCATATTCAAGATATCTAGTTGTTAGAAAAAATATTATTTGTCATTTTTATAAGTAGACATGATAATGATGCAGAAAGTATATATCATTGCAGCAGGTATTGCAATACCTACTCTGATAAATGCATTATGTCAATATTTTCAACTCAACTTCAACAATTAGATTTAGACAGGGCGATTCTTGAACAAACATAAACTTTCCAAAAATTTGACTCTCATAAGTTTGCAGAAGGATTGTCAGCCTGATTCAATAATCTGAAGACCATAAAAATATTCCAACTAAATGTAGAAATCATTTTTTACCATCTCCAGATAGTCTATGGTAATTAATAATTTCCATAAAAATTTGCCCAATTGTGTCAAACCCGTCAAAGAGTAAAGTTGTTCAAATATCAGAAGTTTATAAACATAAAGAAATAACTTAATTTTACTAGGTTTGTTTATGAACACGGCTGTAGATTTTTAATTAGTTTCTTTCTACAATGAAACTTGAACTTAACAACCATCTCCCAAAACTGTACGACGATGTATTAAGTATAGGTACTTAATACTCTTTTTGACAGCGATTTTCATCAACTAACAGACGTAATTGTTCATGCCCTAGAAAATTGCTCGAAAAAAAATGTAATATTTCATAACAATATCATGAATCGAGAAAATATCAGCTGGATTTTTCAGAAAATTTAGGGGAAGGCAGATGAAAAGAAATAACTCTGGGTATTCTTGAATAAAAGTTGATATTAACCAACTACAACATTGGTGGCCCTCCGGCATCTTATCAGATCTCCTAGAGATTATCTCTGTGGTACTCCGTGCGTTAGAGATCTATCACGTAGGACTAGTAGCTGGCCCACCAACCGAAAAACCACAATGAAAAAAAAAAAACGAGAAACTAACATAATAATACAATCTGTCTCCGGCTTATTATCGCAGCGACATATGGACAATGATGTGAGAGATGTTCATCTCTTGGTATAAATATTATACCTACAGGGTGTCTTAAAAAGGTATTCATATCTACCACATCCTAAAATCAAACTGAGTTGATACAGGCAAACTTACCTCAGTACAAAGTATATGTTCAGGATATTTTGATATACTTAAATAACAAAATTGTGCTGTACCTAAGTATATTTTTTGAACGACTTAAAAAAGCAATGATACAATTCGACAGAATGTTTTTTTATGTATGTCACCTCGGTTCTCATAGGAAACGTGCACCGATTTTGATTGTTCTTTTTTCTCTTGAAATAGAACGACTGAGAGATGGTATCGTTCTCAGAATTTCATTGATTTTAAATATGATCCCTTCGAAAAAGCCTGAATGCTATAAAAAATCACAATCTCTTTTCTTCATCTTAGTTTCTTGAAATTATACTTATAAATAAAAAAATGGTTTATTGGAAAACGATTTCTCCGGCGACATGCGAATTAGAGAACTGAAGTTTAGAATTCTTATCTAGTTAGCAGACATCTTGCTGTGTGTTAATGAAGATTAATTAATATTATGAATTCCATCACTGGAACTACTCATAGCTATAAACATAGATGCGTTATTATGTCAAGTCAACTAATATGACAAACGTGAGTAATTTTCTTTGAGTATCTCCTTGTGCCTGTTTGATAAATCTGTGATACTCTGTCTAGTGGTAACAAGCAGTAGTACTGTTTGGCAAGTTTATCTCTAAAAACTAATGTCTTATGAAAAACATTCTTAATTTTTTTTTTAAATGTACACTTGTCAAATTATAACTTCAATATTGTATAGTGCTCAACATCACTTAATTTTTACCAAGGTAAGTTTGCTTGAATTATATTAATTTGATTGTTATTTGTAAAGATCTCTTAGAGACATCCTGTATATATATATGATGGTAGCTATATAATATCCATGCGTTATGCGTTTCAGAGTTCACTCATGATGGCCACTTTCTTTATTTATTTTTTTATCTCTTATGTGTGTTCTTTTTTAAGCGCTATTATTATGTAGATCACGTAGTGACATTTTGTGGTGGTGGTCTTACTCACATAAAAACAGGTGTAGGCCAGTATTAGCATGATAATGAGGAGGGGCATGTGAGCGTAGTTCGGGGTTTTCTTGAGTTATGTGGAAAATTTATCAGACAATGGATGGATACCTAACGGTGTAATTCTGAGCCTAAATCTTGGATGAGCAAATTCCATATTAATAAAGAGATACAGTTGAAAGGAACTAGGACAATAGATAAAAGAGATCCAGTTTTATTCAGTTATGAACCTACCTTCTAAAAAGTTCAAAATAATATATTTTCTATGCACAATAATTACCGACAAAGTAATATATTGTGAAGCAAACAGAATATATTTACAGAGAACACGTAATATGGAAACCCAATTTTTTTATGAATAACAGATTGATTGATGACTGACAACTTCGAACTTTACGAGAATCTTTGGGTGATTATGAGGAAACAGTAGTGGATATCAATGTTAACATACAAGTGCTTGATGTTTGATTCGCGGGGTGTTAAGGAATTATTTAGATTTTTCAAAAATTAGGGACGTTTAAAGTTGCTCACCTCTTACTAGAGGCTCCTTTACGTTTCAGAAGGCTCACAAATGTGTTTTATAAACACGAACACTTTATTTTCTCAAAACCTACAATTGTTTCGCCAACAAGATTGCATCTTCAGGGGTTAAACCTGTAACTGTGTTTATTAATTTTAATCTATCTACGCCAACTGTTCCAGAATCCAAATAGTATTTTATTCTATTTATCGAGAACAGTTCAACGTACCAAAAAAAATATGAATCATTTCTATTAAGAGTATTTTTTTAAATATTTGAAAACAATGGCGTCTTTTTAAAATAATCAATATCATACCTACGCCTAAATTTCCTTCTAGTTTTCAACAATTTAAAAATATCGTCGTCCATAGCTAGTACATTGATGCGATTTTTTCTTCTTTTTCTTTGAATGATTTACCTGCTCAAGTATCAGCATCGAATTCTGAAACTAAATTCTGTAAAGTTTTCACTTTCCCACCTTTACTCTAAGTAACCTAGTAAGGAAAGTATTGTAATCGTGTTAAAATTTTGGTTATCCTTTTTCAACCTGTGATTAAATTTCAGAGTTCCCTAAGTCCAAAAAAACATTATTTTTGTCTTTGGCCCGTGTGTCTATATATCTGTCTGCCTGTCTGTATATTTGGCTGTCTGTCTCTGCCAAGATTATCTCGTGAAGTGATATACCGATTTTGTTGATTTCATTTCTGCTTCATAGTGTATCGATATGAATATCCAGTGAATGAAACTTGCTAAAACATTCTACTTAAGCCCGTTACCATCTTCTAAAAGATGTACCTCTGAGTCAAAGCAGGAAAAAATATATATATAGGTACCGCCACTTAAGTTAAAACTGCAATAACTTTTTACGAAAATCACTTTTAACATAATGAACAAAGATAAATCTACTCTTTACAAAAAAATAACATTGGCCCCCATTGTTCACGAGTAAGGGGTCATTAGAACCAGAGTAACGTATAATGAAATTCACCGGGGCAATGGTAACCAGAATACGTAACAAAATATTATATACTCATAACGTTTTTCTTATGTGTTTATAACCTAAACTTATTCTCATATGAAACACATAAATTTGAGCATGTGCCCATTCACTACAGGTTCACAACAAATCAGACATATTCAACGTAGTCACTACTATTATCATCGCAGATATTTTGGTAATTGACTGATTCACTTTGTAAGCTGGTAACGACTCAGGATTTTTCATATTTTTCCCTTTGCTTTGTTAATAGTTTCTTTCTTTCCTTCTTTAGTTTTTTTAGACTTCCTATTTGATACTTTACATGAGACGTTTCTTCTTCTTTTGTTCTAATATAGTTTTATTTGAAGAGCGGATAATTTGAAAAGGTTGTTTATGTTAGTTTTCGGACATCCCGACAAGTTGATAGTTCGGGATATATAAGTACCAGTACAGAATTTAGGTCTGATGAAGCAGGTCAAATATTTTTTCTGATACATATATCATTGTCATGGACATTTTCGCTAGAGAACGTTTTATGCAATTGATTTTCTTCGAAATACTTAATGTTATCACATTGCAATGCTCTGATTAGGTTGATCTGAATCTTGAGGACCTACGTACGCTCTACCCGATTTTCTACTTTGTTGGTAGCAGCATCGATATTAAATATTTTATGCTTCTCATAATTATTTCTTACAATAAGTACTTACTTGATTTTTATAAAATAGTTCTTCTTCTTCATTGTTAAATAACTCGATTCTATTATTACCTGTTCGCCCAGGCTCGCGAATAGATAATATAATAGATAGTATTTGTTTTGAGAAATCTAGCTTAAGTTGCTCGGCACACTCGTATGCTATTTTTCTAAATTTCGTGGAGTCCAGGCCGTAAAAAAAATTCGTCATATGAATCAGGTGATCAGCCAGAACTAATTTTCTACTGAGGAGAGAATTTGACTACTCTGATCTGCGGTACCTACCTGTTTTGTAAAGTACCTACTATATAGAAATTCAAACTCTTAGGCTGCCTTGCGCAGAGAAATTCCGTCATTATTGAATTTCTTGAAAGAAACTATAGATGCACGTAAACTCGAGTAGTGGTTCCGACGCCCCAGTATTCCCCTAATTGAAAAGTTAATTTTTCTAACTCTATATATATTTCTTATATGGTTTTCAGACCCTAAAACGTTACTCATCCTTCTTGCCTTACTACATTGATCTATGTTTCTATACGTTCGCTAGGGGTTCGTCTTCTGTATCTCTGTAGTTTCTACTACTTTTCTCTTTTACTGTACATTGTTGGAAATATATTCAAATTTATAAGTTTAATCCATCTTTTTGGTTGCCGCCACTGTCATCTATACGAGATAAAATGAAGATAAAATCTTGTTAGTGGTCAGTTTTATTTAAATGCGCATTACTCCCACTTAATGTCTTTTGTTTCGGAATATTCTTTCTCATGACATGCGTTTTTCCACGTTTTAAACATATGTTTTAATAATAAGTATACATGTATCGTTCTACCCAACAAAAGTTAACAAAAGCTGTATATCCTTAGAAACAGTTAACAATAGAATAAATAGGTATACATGTATGGCGCGATATATAATGGCTCTAATTGATAAGAGTAAGTTCAAATCATAGCAATATATAAAAATCCAAGATTTTCTCTTAAAGCTAGATGATAACTTTTGTCTGGTTGAATAGTATAATTCTTTTAGTTTTTACCACCCAGTTTCAAAATGGTAGGTCAATACACAGACTTGAATGTAATTTGCCATCTATTGTGTGATCAATGCTTTAAATTGACTGCAAATATTTGGAAAATTTCTGAAATTTGAATTGTCAACCCGTGAAATGATTAAATGTTGTATGGAAAATGTCAAAGTTACGAAAGAAAGTCATAAGTATTCTGGAAATGTTCGACTATTAATCTCAATTGAAAACTTCTGAATTGATGAAAATAATCAAACTTTTTGTGGAGCTTGTGAAGAGTTTGTCAGTTTTCTGCTGAAATACTTCAGTTAATGGAATTGACATGTAATTAATAAGATCTCTGGCAAAACTTTTTAATAAATGACATCCTCAACTTATTTCGTATCTCTTATTGAGCCTTGTTCTAAATGGAAATCCAATAAAATTATGTTACACTTTTCTCTCCAGCGATATATAATTTTCATCAAAACTTTTATTGACCGACTTCCCAAACGGAGACATACAATTAGACTCGCCTTTCGCATAGTTTTAGTGTTCCGACTTTGATGATTCTTTTTATTTGAAAGAGGAGTGTTAAGAAATTGTCCCATATTAAAAAAGTCAAATCCAACTTCTCCTTCACCACAAAAACATATTCTTTGCCCCAATCGAAAATCTGACACGGCAGAATTGAAGAAGGCATTGTAAGGCAATGTTTGAATTGGATATTTAAAAAAAATACCGGTATCCGAGTTACAGGAAAGTAAAGGCTGAAATATTTGTATTTCTGCTCTATTTTGAAATCTTTGTCGATAAGTGAACGTTCAGTGATTTTGATGACCATGAAAAATGTGAATTAAATATTTTTAACAAAACATTGAACTAACTTCACTAAATAAATCCCAAATTACCAGCAACAATAGAATTAATATAATTTTAAATTTCTCAGTGCTTCAACTAATAGACTCGGATATTTTGTTACAAATATTTATTTCTGAAAATTATAAAACATAAAACGGATCTCGAAATAGGATATAACCTAATTACCAACGTGTTTGTTCACTCCTCTTGATTCAGCGTTAGGTAAAAGTCATCAGCTATCAGATAATTAAAAATCATATTGGCAGCCTTCCTTAATAAGAAGTTCTGACTAAACATTTTCTTGGAGGCACAATGACAACAGAGTATTCAATGTAATAATATTTTTAATAAATCTTTCATAGCAGTTAGTTTTCATTTGAGAATAACATTCTCAGATTTATTTAATTTATTTTTTTATTATTTAAACGGGTATTTGTATACAAGGAACCCCAATGTTTTGTGCGCCTTACAAAGAACTGACTTATCACATCTTACGACATAATTATTAATGTCTTCATCAGCTGGCTCAAGTAATCCTGCAGTCATTGGCGTAGAAGATATATTAAAACTATATTATCAACAACTTTTCAATATTCTAAATATTCTGCTACAACGCAACAAATCAACATATTATTCTATAAATGAAGAAGCCTTTTGTCATCATAGTTGCTAGTAACTAGCTGCTAATATATCTGTTTTAATCTTTTTTTACTCTAAAACAAAGGGTATTACTGGTAGACATGAGGTAATTCCTCTATAATACCGACGATCCACAAACAGAATAACTAACCTAACCTAAACTAATTGATTTCAATAGCTTCTGAGAAATTTTGTGTACTATCATCAGTAGCTCACTAGCCTACCACTCGCTTTTAAACTCACCAACAATCACCTTGTAAACTAGATCAATGTAATGGAGCCTTTAGATACTTGAAAAAAAATGTTGAGCTCTATTCACACATTACAGTAAACATGTACAATCCTGTCCTCTTGAAAACGCGTCTGTGCACGTCTCTGTGTTGCAGTCCATGTCTCTTTGTTGCACTCTCGCTACGGGACATTTTGTTTAAACGAACCCCTCCCGCTGGTATGAGCCTGTCATTTGTTTATTTGTATTTATTAAAATATAAACGTACGTGTAAATTCCAGCAACAAGCTATATATAGGTACATTTATAAAATGACTAATAACTCTTTGATTATTATTTGTTCATACAGCTTTTGTGAAAAAAATGAGTGATATGTTATCGAGTGTTTTATATTTTAAAACTGCTCCATACGACAGTCTACATATAAATGAAGAAAACCCTCAAGGTGCTATAGTAATTATATCGACTCCGAAATGAAAGGGACTTATTCTTTCGGACATTGTACTCCAAGTGAAAGAAATCTTGCAATTTCTGTCCGAATATTAAATAATGCCATATAGTGGCAACATCTTCTTTCTTCTTAGGGTGCCTGTCTGCTACGAAACGTTGGCAGTAATTCTGACTATGATAATTTTGTTGGTTTCAATCCGGAACAGTTGAGTGGAAGACCTACCAAATCATGTTCGAAGATTGGCGAGCCAGGAGATTGTCCTGCGTCCTGGTGCTCTTTTCCCAGCTCTTCGTTTAATTGTTTACATAATTCTAATTTCAGAATGAAGATTCTAGATTTAATATTAAATATTTTTTACAAAAAATTGGACCGACGTTATCAGTTAGTGCACTGAAAAGTATAAAATAATATTAATTCTATTGGGGCTGGTACTTGTGAAGTTGGTGCCAAAAGTTATCAATCTACCTGCAACTGCACAACTTCAAAAGTAATAGCCCCAATAGAATTAATATTATTTTATACTTTTCAGTGCACTAACTGATAACGTCGGTCCAATTTTTTGTAAAAAATATTTTTATATAATAGGCGTGCAGGATCCATTTTGGGGAAAGTGTGATCAATTTCTTTGAAAGATTTGATAAAAGGAGCAATTCAAAAATGATCGCCTCTCCAAAATACTTAATAATATATAATTATGTAAATTAAGTAAACATAGCTACTACTTTCAGAAATTATTAATAATAAGATATTACAAAAAGTTCTCAAAGCAAGTAGTCCATCTTTTTCAGTCAATTCTGTCATTTTCTTTAACGATCTGTTATCATCGTCTAAGAGGTTTTTTCTGCTAATAAAGTTAACGTCTCTCTTCTTATATCCATTTTTCTGGTATAAAAAATGAAATGTATCTGTCGATCTGATTTTCTATCTTCTAATTCTAATTTCTAATTATTCTATAGCTTCTTCTTTTGCTGTTAAATATTCTCATTTCCCTAAATTTAATACCAGGCCAGCTTGTTCTTATTTCTCTTTTAATTCTCCAAGCTTTTAGCTCAATTATTCTTTGTCTTATGCAATAACAATTGAGTTGGTTTTCTGCAAAGCTAAGTTATGTATTGGGACTCTCACAGTTTCGCTCTATGCATTTCACTCTTTAAGGGTGCTTTCAAAAAATATTTGGAGGAGCGTTTTTGAAATAGAACTTCCTTGTGATGGGCCATAAGTATATTTCTCCTTAATTATTTAATACATGAGCGAAAGAATAATTTATAAATTTAACATGATAATCAGAGCTATTTTCCGGTGTTGCATAAGTAACTCCGAAGGTTTTCTTGATAAGTACCTATTGTTTCTGTTTTTAATTTAATTTAACAGTATTTATTTAATAACATGAATTTGACTATAAATATAACAACCATCTATATCATGTAAAAAGATAATTCTAAATCAATTTCATGTCAAAACTTTAATTCGGCTTGGCTCAGATTTCCATAGGAAAATTAAAAACTAAATTGCGAGACAGCCATTGTGTCAAATTTACAATGTTACAAAAGATAGAAGCCCACAAAAATACAAATGTTGTGAATGTAGGTCCTGATGAACATTATTCATCATTTTAGCTGTGACACAAACAAACACGTCATCATTTTTACAACAATAAAACTGGTGATGACTGTCAATATAGAAACGCTCACTTGAAATAAATATTTTCTGTTGTATAATTGTGTATGTGAAGGCTTTCGACATAAATTCATCATCTTTTGAAGTACGTATAAGCAGACAGAGTAGCTATTTAGACATGTCTGTATATTTTGAGAACACGGTCTTCAAAATTTATTTGTTGAAAGATTCTTAAGGGATTCAGAGACGTAGATGATAAAATTTATAAATCGTATTTCGTAGAATAAATTTACAAATTTAGTAATCGAATTTTTGAAAGTCCAAATTCACTGTGTAGGCTTCACTTTTTGAGTGTCTCGAATTTAAGTTGTATTTCTTTGTTACTTTAAAAGACGTGTATAAGTTTATCTATTCTATTCTGAGTAGGTACTGGAACGAATGCGGTAAAAAAACAATTTATACTTCTAGATGAATACAGTACTATTGCCATATTATTTTCTTGAATGAAAATAAAATTTATATCGATTGTGTAAAAATAAATATTCTCAGTTCAGTTCAGTTCTTTTACAATGTTTTCTGTTTGCTTTTCATTTCTTCTAGCTTATGAAATTATGAAGTTTAATAAACTTTCATCTCATCACTATTTCAGGTAAGGAAAAACGTACCGAAACTGTATGCCACTGGGCACTTAATATTAACGTAGATTTTATTACACCTTTTAGTAGAATGTTACATGTCAGTTGTCGAGTTACTATCGATGATATATCTAATTATTTACCATGTTTTTACCTGTAGTTTGAACGTTTATACTCATTGGGCCTGTTGTTCGAAACAGCGGCTAATCATGGGCTAAGCTTAACCCGTGCTTAGCTCGCATGGAGGCTGAAAAAATTTGAGCGTTGTTCGAAGCGGAATTAACGGTGGCTAACCTTAGCCACAGCTAAGCCATTTCTCCATTTGTTGCAAACTTCACGCTTCGTTATATGTCAAAATTTTATAGGTTAATTGGTTAAACTAGCTGTTGTTGTTTGTGTATTGTGTACCTGGTTATTTTATAGTTATAAAAAATGGAAAATAAAAGGAAAAATTTTACTCTTGTAGACCGAGCTACACTCTTTGGGCTTTTTGAAAGGTAAGTTAATTATTTTTAAGTGTATTTTACAATAAACATAACAATGTATTCAAATGAGAAGATATGTAAATAGTAAACACAAACTACTGTGCAGGTCTTTTAGCAAATAATTTAAATTTTATATTCACCAAAAGTGTTTGTTTATATCTATAGTTGTCGAGGCGGAAGCTTCAAAGTTACGACTAGTGGGGCATAAACTAAATACGGGTCTAGTGCCAAAAAAGCCAACTTATTGATCTCATATCTCCACAGATTTTGCTGGCGGCAATAATCGATTTAGTTTTTCATTAATTTGATTATTAACTCTAATTCATATTGGCAGAAAACCAATACGATTTCTTCTGCAGTAGGTTGTAATTCATCGGGTAATATTACAAATTTACGAATAAACCTATGTTCCATATTCAGAACGTAAATTGACGATTAATATTTTTGGAAATTAATGTTAATAATTCCGTAATACTAGAATGGTGATTTATTTATTTAATCAGTATAAATATTACATTTACAAAATCCATAAATACCTAGGCTATCATTCTACATTTTGTTTCAGTTGGATATTTTTCCTTTAATCATTTTGTTACTTTTGAACATTAACATTAACTTCGGATGTATGTATAAGTTTAGTTATAGCCTTTTACATATAAATTATAATGCTTCACTTATAGCTCATGATACGTGAATAACTATAATTGATGACAATGTTAATACATGGTTATACAAACAGAACTTGTAAGGGTTAAAGATAAAAATTTACAGATCAAGTCACAGACAGAGGGGTGCCACAATTTTCAAGTCCTGCCTTGCCTTTTAAAATTTTATTTCAACAGAGTTTACCTCAATTTTATGTATTCTGAATAATATTTTAATTATGTTTTTCTTGCGCTAGTCATAAGGACGTACTGATGCACAAGAAAACTGACCTTGGATCAATAACCAAAAAACAAGAGGCCTGGGCAGATGTAACTGCCAAATTTAATGCATGTTCCCAAAGCGGAAATAGAACGGTCGCCCAAATCAAGGCATTTTTCAAAAATATAAGATCCGAAACTAAAAAGGATGTGGCCGTAACTAACGTAAGAGTGTACTTTTCCTGGTCGTTGCTTATATATTTGAATAATTCATTTTATTATTTCTTAATTAAAGCCATCAGAATAAAATCATTATAACTCAATATACATTATTAGTTTTAATAGCAATATACATTTTTGCAATAACTGAAATCTTACAAATAAAATTAACATTAAATTATTTTTACAATATTTACAACCTTTCAATTTAGTGATGGGTATAACATATATTTCAAAAAGAATAATTAAATATAATATATATTAAAATTTTATTATTTATATATTATACCCATAAAAACATTTGTATAGCGATTATTGTATATAATTTTAAGACTAATATTCTATATTATATTTTAAAAATAAATTAAATTATGACAAAAAATTAGAAAAGAGCATCAATATTATTGGTATCTTAATAATAATCAATAAATGTCTTATTAACAATTAGAAGCGAAAGTATTTGGATATGTTGGAGGCAGAAGAGGAAGCAACTACTGACGAAATTGAAATAATTGTTAGTGAAGCAAAAAAAAAGAAGATTAATGATAAGGTAATTGACTGGCTAACTCAGAGTTAAAATTAATTTAGAACGAATAATCTAGTGAATCATCAGTGATTCCGTTTCACTTCTTAATCAAGAGAATAAAATTATTCAAGAAAAAATGTTTATTGCCATGAATGGTAGTTGACTCAAGTCAACATTTCGTCTGTTCTTGAAAAGTACATCTTCTGCGCCAGCATTTAATAGAAATATTATATATGAGTGCAAAAGGTTCATAAACCAAAATAGGTTTAATTATTAAAATGAAACTAAATCATATTTAATTTTACAAGAAAATGATGTGAACCTGCATAAATGAACTTCAGAAATCCTAGTCTTCATTTATGACATGCAATTTTATATCAAAATAACAAAAATTCAATTCTATACAAATTTTAATCAGTTGATCTTTTCCAGAAGGAAGTATTTAAAACTGGAGGTGGTTCGTACATGCTACAGTGCACCGATACTGATGCGAGGATGCTGGCAGTTTTTGAAGAAGAACTTCAGCCTTTAAAAAACCCTTTCGATGATGGTGCACTGTATCATGGTATTTTGGAGCTTTAAAAAAATGTTATTGATAATCAGTATACATTAATTAATTTTTAGGAGATATTGGTGTGGATAACACCCCTGTTGTCATTGTAGAGGCCCTTCCATGCTCTGTTTCTTTGAAATCCGAACCTCAACTCCCAGAACCTCAAGCCACCAGCACTCCAGCTCCAGCTCCCAAACAAAAACCATCCCATCCTAGATCCAAAAAATGCCCAAGGCTGCAAAAAAAAAATTTTAGCGCGGAACAATATAAGAAAAAATATTATTTTGGAAAACATAAAATTGCATTATATGATGCCAATTTAAAAAAACAGTTAGGACGTATGAGTGTACAAATTAAAAAAAACGAGTTAGAGGCCAGTAAATTAGACTTGGAAATTAAAAGAGAGCAACTGAAAAAATTAAAAAATTCAACAAATTAACCTTACTTCTATTGTTTTTTCATTTCGATTTTTATTTTGTATAGTTACTATAGATTTTTGTGATGAATAAATATTTATCATAATTTTTTGTATTGGTTCATTATTTCAAATCAATTTTATATTATCTTTTATATAAATCTGACACGGATATATTTAGGTAGTCATGAATCATATTTAATATTGTTATTATACCTAGGTCATATAACTTTTCTATGCAAAAATATTTTGTACTAAATGCCTTCTTAATGCCGTGTGTTGATTTTCACCATCAATGTTGATTACAGGTATGTCCTCTTCAACTTCAATATCGAAATAAAGCTCTGCTTCAGGTGGTTCATCTGCCATGTCCAATGCAATGTTATGTAAAACAACACAAGAAATAATATTGCATAAAGTGACATCTAGTGCTGTCCGCATTCCATAATGAAGAGCCGGGAATCGCATCTTAAGTACACCAAAACAGCGCTCAATTGGATTCCTGGTTTGAGCTTGGGCCAAATTGTAACGCTCTTCAGCAGGTGTACGTGGTGTTTGAAATGGTGTTAGAAGATATCGCCTACAGGCATACCCTTTGTCTCCAATTAAAACACCATTTACGAAATGTCCAGCCTCTAGCTCTGCACACAATGCTGAATCATTAAATATCCTGCTATCATGTACGCTGCCAGGCCAGCGAGCAATAATATTTATAATTTTTAAATGAGAAGTACAAATTGCCTGTGTATTAATCGAGAACCACCCTTTGCGATTTCTGAACAATTCAGCATTACCACCAGGAGACACAATCTTTATGTGGGTGCAATCCAGTGCCCCAATAACATTTGGAATACCACCAATATCGAAGAATTCCTCTTTAATTTTTTGTTGCTCTTGAGGAGTTCGGGGCATCTTCACATATTCATTCTTTAATAGAGCAATCTGGTGACCTACTCTTTTGACAATTCTTGACACACATGATTTGTCAAGCCCCCCGATACTGTCTCCAACCATGGTGTAAAATGAACCGGTGGCGAAAAAGCGAAGTGTAATTAATATTTGATTAATTGCACTTATCGAATGATTGCGATTCGTTCTAGGTTCAAGTTCATGGCCAAACACATGTACCAATTTCTCCATTACAGTATTCTTATTTAGCCGAAATCTCATTTTAAATTGTTCATTGCTATACATCTCAAATGGATTCTGTCTGTCTCTCAAAGCTCTTCGTGGTACAACATTTTCTTCATCAGAGGAAGAGGAGGAAATCGATGAGGAAGAGGAAGAAGACATTGGGACAGGATTCAAGGAACTGTAAAAAGGATGTATTGTTATGTTAAAATGGGAATATTTAAGTAGTTGAAGGGAGGTACCTAATATTTATATGTTGTTGTTTTCTAATATTGTTTTTATATTTTATTACTGTTGTTATATTTCGTTATTATTGTTATATTTTAATGTATTTTATTATTGTTAATGTAACTGATTGTTATTGTATTTTATTTTTCCAAATATTTCAAATATAGAATTTTATCTCTAAAATTTTATTTTTTTCCTACAAGCAAAAGAAAGTTGAAGTAGATGATTAACCAATTTGTCATAAATGCACTCAAAAGACATTCATTTCACGACAAAATATTAGTATTTTATGTGCCAAGGAACTAAAGTGAGTCAGTCTAATGGGTAAAAATTTAAATACATTTAATTTAAAAATACTTTTCTATTACAGTGGCATTCCAATTTTTCACATGACACAACTATTATGCCACTACCAAAGATTGTGAGTTACAAAAACTATGTAACTTATGGGTGTTTCAAACGATAACTTTCTTATTAAATTTAATTTGAATATCTTCAAAAGTACATATCTGCTTATTTTCATCTTTTCGGTTAGCAGTAAAATTCTACTGTTACTGGGAACTTACATCAGATACATAGATAAACATAAAAACAATGATCAGCTGTACTAAATTACAATACACCTTTTTCTATTTCACCGGAGGCTGGTAAAGCAGTTCAAAATTATATTGATAATTATTGCAGTATTGCTTTTAAATACCAAACATTTGCGATTTTGCACTTCAACGATTTCGAATGGGTGTATATAATGATATAACTGTTTTTTGTATTGCTGTGTGAAGGCTACGTACATTATGATAGTAACCTTTAATATTAATAAATTCACTTACAGATTTAAAGAAGGATGAGGTAGGATTGCCATTTTCTTGCTGAGGGACCCCCTGAGTCAGTTGGGGCGCTTCTTCGCTAAAAACAGAGACACTCCACTCGGCCAGATACCCCGTTTCCAGGCTTCGTGAAAATTTGCTATCGTTTAATGGAGGCTCGTGTCCCGAATGGTCTTCTTACTAACCAATTTAACCAATGCACATATTTCACACTAAAAATTTTCGCATCCATGATTCAAACGCGACCTATGTACAACACGACACCACAAATTATAAAGGTTAGGTTAGGAGTTAGGACGTTAGGACTACTATACTCCATTACTCTATTGCTTGCGACTACCGTTTCTCCCGTCACTCGTCACCTTTCGATGATACCCGTGTCATGTACTCCGTCGGGTGTCTGTGTCTGTGGTAGATATATAAATATAACTAATAGTTAATATTACAGCACAGCTGTGATACCTATGTGAATTATGAGATAACTGTATAAGAAGTAATAAGAACGTAGGCGGAGCGAGGGTTGTCTCTAGCCGAGCGGATAAACGTTCCCACATTATTTTCTTCGTTACGTGCAGGTGTAGACTAATATTGTAGCGAGAACCGAGATAGATCTCGTGATAGATTTTATTTATTTGTATAAAGTAGGTTTATAGAGAAACTCTGTCATAGCAATTAACTTGCATAATATATAACAGCAAATACCAGCCTCGGGAAACTTGAGTGTAAATACTTTCCAAAATTACAACATTTTGCATTATAAAAAAAGATAATAACAAACTTACCTTATGTGGAACAGTGTAAATTGCGTCAAACACAAATTTTGTTGCACTTATTCTCAACAGAGACAAATTTCACACATAACCTTCGATTGAATGATTAAACGAAATTGTTGCCGGGCTGTCAAATACCTACTTAAATCAACCCCCCTGCCTGGTTTAAAAAGCAGGCGGCTAATCACCCGCTAATACCAGGCTAAAGCGACGCTTGGCGTTCGAACAACGCAAAATCAACGTATACGTATGTTAAACAAGTCAATGGCTAAGACCGCGCTAAACTTTTAAAAAGTCTGCTTCGAACAACGCTTTAGCTCACGTCAAAGATTAGCGTGTGTTTAGCATGGGCTTAGCCGATGTCATTTATTTTCGAACAACAGGCCCTTTGTGTTACACAGTTCGCATATATTATTTTTGACGATATTGTACTGTAGACATCCAAAAAGTAGATTTGTCTAAGAAAAGTTTTTTGAGCAACCTTCCTAACTTCTACCCCTCAATGTGGCAAATGCACTTTTATTAAAAAATGACTCAAGTATTCACTAAAGGCGACAAATGATAGGTACTGACATTGACTGATATGACATGTGACACACAAAATGTCGAAGGATAATAACTATTCCTACAGAGCTCTAGTTAAGTAAATACAGGTTAACATTTTTGTGGGAGGAAGTAGATTTTACTGTTTGACCTTCTCAAATTTGAGCTGTGATTATTTCATAGTAGGGTCAATGTGCCTGTTCTCGGCCAGTTAGTGAACTGAGGACCAGAAATCAATTATGAAATATTTATTTTTGCAAATATGGTACTCAAATTTTAAATGTAATGCTTAGAAATCCTTAGTCTACTATTATGAATCAGTATCAGTTGAATAACTAATTGCTTTCACCTTCAAAACTGATAAAAACGAAAATTTCCTCATTTTCCCGGTTTTCGGCCACTAGTTTCTCAATTCCGGCCAGTACGATACCACTTCTCGGCCGGCGGCCGGAAAATAGGATTTTGATTTGCTGGATGACCGACCATGACATACCTCAATGAATACACCACGGAAAATACAAAATCATTTATAGATACAAAACTATGCTGCATATACTTTGGTAAGGTCTAAAACATAAGAGAATTTAGTCACTCGTCATCACAAAATATAGAAACTCAAACAAAACAATAGAGAAAACGATTATTCTTGAAACAAGTTGGTACCCCTACATTTCATGAACAACACTCGCACTTGTATTGTTCGTAAGGCGTTCCGAAAAATTATGTACACCGTATGTGATTGCTTCCTATGTTTTTCCCGTCTTCATCTTCAGCATCGCTGAAAAGCTCTTCTGAACAACTGCCGCAACAGATGATCTTCTTTTCAGGTTCTGATGGCGGCTGCATGTCAACTTCTTCAGCTTCTTTTAATTTTTTCCTGATGTAGCGTCTCTTCTTCACTGCAGTTTTCTGCTTCTGTTGTCTTGTTGTCCTTTCTCTTTAAGGTCTTGTTTTCTTTCAAAACATCTTTTTCCTTATAGAATTGTTTCCATGCGCTTGATGATATATATATTTTTATGAGCTGTGGATAATTCAGGTGTTTAGCAAAAGGGTCTTAAGATGTAAGTAGGTTACTAGTGCTGTTATTAATCTCTCCTAGAACATCCACACAAGTTGGTAAAACGTTCGTTTTGCTGGCATTTTGTAGAGGGTCATCTTCAGGTTCCAACACAGGAATTGCTCCAGAATTTACACTATTATCTCCAATTATGCTGGTAATTGTTAGATTGTTATCACTAGTGTCCTGAACAATTTGCAGCATTTTTGCCGGGATTTACCAAACTTTTGCCATTTTACCTATCTTGAATAGTAGATTTTGGAACACCAAAATTGCTTGCTGCCCAGAAGCCCATTTTGTTTTCTCGAATTTCTCTCAAAATTGTCAGAAGATTTTCATGGGAATATTTAAGAAGCTGTTTTTGTTTGGCTTTCTTCAATTTCAAAACGCCTTTCTTTGTTTTTTTTTAAATTTCGGAGTCATCTAGAATAGTTATTAGTGATTTTTAGTACTTGGCATAAGGCTTTAATGCATAAATATAGAGTTGGCCGAACTAATGGGGAGCAGGTCAACCCTTTCTCGGCCACAAGTTTCAGTCACATTTTCAAATATTTTGGGCGAATAAACTGTGGCCGGAAACCGGCCAAAAGATTTAAATATCATTTCTGACACAGGCGGAAAAAGGACAGACCCATATAATTCCGCATACATTGAACAAAGACATCAGAAGAAACAATAGTGTATACCGGTTCTCGGCCACCCTGGCCGAGAAAGGGCTATGACAAATTTTTGCTATACCCGTTACCGGCCACTTTTTTTTTCAAATCCAAAATTGATTTTAGGCCGTTTTCTTGCACAAATCGAAAGATTAATATGTAATAAGCGACATCAATCGCAAAAAACCGATTAATGGTTGAGATGTAATATATAATTTGCTATTTGCGCTGTACCCAGACACTAAAAATTTTGTAACTGTTGCTGAGATCTGGTATTCACACGGACATGGTCATCTTGTATATTTTCTTTTAGTTCAATATTCCACCTTAAGAGAGAACCACTTTACCATTCACTAAGGGAATAGTGGCCGAAAATCGGGCAAACGACAGTGAGTACTATTATGAGATTAGTGGGTTATTTTACATGTTTATACATAAAACTGGCCGACAACAGGGACTGGCCGGCTAACCGGCGAAATGACCCTAGCTTTAAAAGGGGAATTATGTTCAAATGCCATTATAAAAAAATATATGTACTTCCAAGATGGATGAAAATGTGTGGTGCTTTACAAATACTTTTTCAAATGGAAATTGAACTATTAGAAAGTCAAAATTTTTCACAGTTCAACTGTCTATAATAAATAAATACATAACATAGGTAAAGTCATCTAATTTCTTATTGAAACTGCCTTTAAAAAATGACCTGAAAAAGCCCTTGGAAACTTAATTCCAAGCAAACGAGTAAATCTAACCTGAGACAATAATAATTTACCTAACCCTAAAAATCCAACAACAATGTCCAAATGATAGACACGATCCATATAGCCTACAGAATCGTGTTGCGGCGCAAGACATTCAAACTCTCAAAATATATAAACACACAACCAAGTTGCATACACTTATACAGAGCACTCTTTTACTTCCCTTAGCTCTTCGGTCCACTCCAGCAGACGTTAAATAGTTAAATATTAATTAACTTGTGAAAGACCTATACATTATTAAGCACAAAATATATATGTTGTACATGCAGTAAGTATAGTTTGTAGCAGATATCCCCAAAACAACAGCAAAAGGGCAAAACAACAATTACAACAAAATCAAGCTGTTTTGGGTTATGATACGGAATATTACATTTCAAACCAAACAAATCCCACTGAATATGAAAATATGAAATTCTATTTGAGCCTATCATTTCCGGATATGTTCTCTGAAAAGATGTTCAAGGGTTACCACTTTAGGCAAGTTTCATCAAAATACTTAAAGCCATTTTGGCGTTACAGTGCGCATCAAAACACGTTCCTCGACTATTGTGCAACTACCATAGCGTGCAAGGTGCCCATCTTGTGCAACAGGCATGCGAGATACCCGACTAAACAGAAGAGGAAACTTCAAAATTGGTCCATCTCATCGCGAGATAATCCTGGCACAAACTGACAGACAAACAGGAGTTCTGAAACGCAAACATCCGTTGAAATCTGGACACCGAAAACTTCACACCATTACAATACTTATTATAGAAAAGTTACTTCTTTGGAAGTGTTACATGGTTTATTTGCATAGGTTTTCCTGTTAACTTTGAGTGTAGGCGTCCACAATATAACAGATTATTTTCATATAAAATGTACCATGTACCTACCTACCTGTACTTTACTATTTTCCTAGGATAAATGTAAAATTCTTTCACTTTGCAAAATTAAACAGAATTTATTTGAATATTTCTAAGGCTCTAAGACTCCTTAAATGTGGAAAAAACTTTTTAGAGTCGTGGTGTTTTCCTTAAACGTACAACTTTCCATTGACCCCGAATCACCCTATACTTATTGTCGAGAGTCTTGAATCCAAAGGGCAAATCTCTCTTCAGTGCGCTGCATTAGCTTTTCTCTAAACTAATACACCCGGGGCATGGAGATCTACATACATACTGAGAACAACAACAATGAGGAGTTGTGCACAGTGCTCTCTCTCTTTCTCTGTGTCGCTAGTTAGTTAAATTAATGCCCTTGTTGGTGTTCTGCGTGTGTACCTACAGCGAATAAGAGAATGTAGATGTATATTTATATATATATATATATATATATATATATATATATATATATATATATATATAAGTATATATATATAGCTACACGTTGAGAATAGCGTGTAATTAGCGTGTCCGTGGATATGTAGCTTTTTGTCGGGCTCAACCGCCCTTCCTCATACCTTAATAACCCTTATCCAGATAGAGAGAGAGAGAGAGAGAGAGAGAGACAAAGAAGAAGAACAGCAGTAGCACACTAGAAGAGGATGATGTCGACAATAATTATTATTGTACACTGGCCCAACTTCCCAACTCACAGCCACTGCCTTATTATAATAATGGACGATGTTTCAGGTTTTGTGTTTTGTGTTCCATGTCGCCAGCGTTGTGTAGTTGTTCTTGTGTTAGGTGATGGCCTGCGGCGGCTTTTTGCCATTTCTGCATTGCAAATTTGTACGTAGCTTACCACCATGGTATCATCCCCAAATCTCCCTACAGCTAGAGAATAATTAAGCTACAGGGTATAATTAGATTTACAAGCTATTGATTAATTCAATAAAATATTGATTCAAGGACAGTCCTATCAGTAAATGTGAAAAGAAATAACAAGGCTGTTTTTGCCGGATTCCATGTTTTCTCTAAGAATTATTACCTTTATCGAAGTCCACCCTGAGATTATTGGAATCCTTCCTTTGACTTGAAGCACATAACAATTTCTAAGCTAATGTCAACCGGAAATAATCAGTTCTTAATGTTAATACGTTGTTTCAAACTTTACTTAGATTAGGATTATATATAGATTAAGTAGCTACATCGTCTAACCATCTGCGACCTGATAGTATGACCCGTATTAGAGTCCAAAAATCATAAAAAGGCCGTTAATAGCTCACAGAAACAGGTGGATTCAAGCATCAATACCAAAAATAAGAATCCGTTGTATACAATGAGTGTTTGGAAAAGCGAGATGCAAGCATACGCCCTCGTACATAACCCGTATAAGTTTACCAGTATTGAAATAATGATGAATCAAGAAAATGCTAACGTCACTGAAGAAGGCCATATCGAGCAATATTGACATGCATGTGACCAAGAAGTGCAACAGTTGAGGGAATTCGGGAGATTACGTCATAAATTTGGGAGGTCTATGTGAAACCTATCGCTGGATAATATGTGCTTTGAATTTTTTTGCTTAAAAGGGATATTTTAGTACCAAAGATAGCGAAAACAATAAGTCCATGCTGGACGAGATCAAACCAAATAAGCAGGTCTCTATATACTTAAGAATCCTTCTGTTACCGTTGATCTTGAGATAATGCCAGCACAGGGTAATCCAAATGAGCGAATACTGAAAACATTCCACATCTCTTCAAATACTTTATGGCATCATACCAAAGCTGATTGGATTAATTATAATATATTCAAAATGAATATTGCAACAGTTCTGAACAGATCATTTAATTGAAATATTGCAAGTGCCTTCCTCATCTTTCTGGTCGTCGATAGTCAGCCACGATCACCACACTACCATTAATCATCCCTCTAGCTGGCTTATCTCTCTTAATACCTCTGTGTGCGTTAATAGTCGAATGGAGACTTTGCCGGGGTCTCGACGATAGGGGGCAGAGGGCTGCTGCGGTGCCGCTCCCACAACACTTCGACAAGGAAGTGTGTGTATGGTGCTACTGCCTATATTACATACTACACAACTACTACAGAGATGTGGGAGTGTGTGGGGTCCCCAGGGAGTTGAAACTTCCAACGTCGTCGTCGTCGTCGATGCCGATATTCTGGCTCAGGGAGAGAAAGGGCTTTGCTCTGCTCTTATCGAGCCAGCCGCAGGAACACGACTCTACCACTCTGCTACATACATTCAACTACTACTACTACATCGAGGCGAGTCCCTTTCCATTACACGGCTACAGTGTTCGGGTTTTGTTAGACCGGCAAGGAACACCCGTGTTGACACGACTATACAGATTTAGCGTTTTCGGGATACATATAGCCTATATATATGTAGTCGGTTTGCTAGTTTGTTGTATGTATACAACTTGTTGAGGCTTACACAGTAGGTTTACGGGTATTATTATTATTATTAGTTATATATGTCTTAGTTGACATAATTAGTGCCACATTAGTGTTGTCTTATTTATACCCTAGAGCCAGTAAATTTGCCATATTAGAGAGACACTTACGAAAATGTTATGCTTCAATTTATCTTGAAGACATTTTACAGATTCGTTGAGAATTCTTGAGGAGCTAAATGAATAAATAGATTGTAGGCTATTCTATTGTTCGCTGACATAATGTATGCTTAAGGGAATATATATATATATATATATATATATATATATATATATATATATATATATATATATATATATAAATAAAAAGATGTTCTTGGGGATGCAGTCATATATTCAATAAAATTCTTTGACTGAAGCCGAGCTTTCGAGAATGTTTATTCTCTTCTTCAGGGCAAAAATCGTGAATTTAGAATAAATTAACCAAAAACAGGAAAGATTTCATATCCATCAATTATTATTATTATCATTATTTTGTAATTGATGGATATGAAATCTTTCCTGTTTTTGGTTAATTTATTCTAAATTCACGATTTTTGCCCTGAAGAAGAGAATAAACATTCTCGAAAGCTCGGCTTCAGTCAAAGAATTTTATTGAATATATGACTGCATCCCCAAGAACATCTTTTTATTTATTATAAATCCAGTCAAGAATACAAAATCAATATATATATATATATATATATATATTTATGAAGCTTTATACACAAATTATTTTTCAAATCAATCTTTATTTTAAGGGATTATCAAAACGGGTGTTCGAGCAGTGGCTCAAATTAATCCTAATATGCCAGAAGCATGCGTCTTGCCCTGAAGTGTGAAGTCCCCTTTATTAGATATTCCTATTTCACTTATTGGATATCTCCTGTTATCTATACTTCTATCTGATTTTTCAATTTAAGGAAAGTTTGATTGAGTATAACTAATATACAATATATTAGGTATAATTTTCAATTGATGATTTATAAGATAGTTAATTTGATAAAAACAAATCATATATTGAATCCTCTTATTTAGGAGGAGACATTTTAATGACAAAGAATACTTAGAAGTTGAAACTTTCATCATTCATTCATGGCTGAGTGGGTAGACTCACTACCATCCAATATACCCAAAATCGATTCGAGAAGCACGTTAAGCTGTTGGTCCTGGCTACCTATAAGTACCGAGTCGTTAGGCCTTGTCAGAGCCACTTGTATGACCTGAAAACTTAGACAAATATACTTTGGCCAAAACTTTCACGAAACTTTATTCAATCATTCAAAATAATAACCCATCATCGTTCTCTTTTTCATAGTTCACTTACCGCAATTTATGAAAACAATTATTAAAAATAGATGAAGTAATAATATAGCATGAAAAAGAAAATAGTAAAATGGTTACAAGGATACATACATCATATATTAATAACGTATGTGTTCTTCGCAAAATGTCTTATAAATCAACATGGATTCTCTATCACAATCACATGTTATTGGACGGTTTTGCTTAGAACTTTTTTTTGTTTCCTAAAATTTGTGAAACCAGATCTTCTTTCCATCAATCTTTTATTCTTTTCATTTCATTTTTTACTGATCTACTTTTATAGGTTGCACTTTGTTCTTCAACATAATATTGAAATCTACTCTTTGAACTTCCTTATCCTCCATAATACATTCAATTCAGTCTACTGGGTGGTACCAAAAGACGTCACAATTGACGCTTCATATTGTTCTGGTGTTGCGCTGGTAAATCCAAATACTCCAGAAACAACTGCCATGGTTTGATCAACAAGCGCCTATGCAATAATTACTTGGTTTCCTCAAGGGCCGGAAGAGTACTTAGTAAGAATACCAGATAAAATTTACAATACGGCGCCAGTCAGTTGATGTCGTCCTCAATACTGTCCAGGAGGTTTATTAAATTGAATTTAGAATCACACACACACACACTCTCTGTATTTCGTTGAGTCTTCATGGACAAATATACAGTAATGTTTTCGTCTCCCAATGTTACCTTAACCTCATTAAATAATAGCCATATTTTTCTTACATAGATTTTAACTTATTTTACATTATGAGCTGTTCTATATTCTACAGTACAAATATGAAAAGCTTTATTTTGGTATAAACAAAATTAGCTCAGCACTAGCTTAGTGTGAGACTAAAATTGTCACGTATGATAATAAAGTTACAATAGTATCTAAAAAACAAATTAAGAACTAAGAGTTGATTATGAATACACCTGGAAGATTTTCCCAATATCAGTCACTCTTTTGTATGTTTTCTAGGATAGATGATGCTCTAATCTTTATAGATCTTTCTTTATTATCATTTAGACTAGAGCATTCGCTGCAAATGCAATAACTTGTGTTATGTTTTTAATTGAATCAAATCTTCCATGATATGAGGTAAATTTCTACCTAAACAAATTATCTCGTAAAATCAAACGATCAAATTTTATTTTCATTTATCTTTAATAGTCAAAAACATGATTTAGCGATCATCTATATATGGCTTCAAGAAGTTAGTTTCTCCTCTCGACGACCATCGCATCGCCATTTAATAGACCTGTTGAATTTTTTCATGTAAACAAAACTTGACAGCTTAACAATAAGTTTCTTGCGAATTTCGTATGAAATAATCATAGGTGAGATTCAAGTACTTGCATTTATGTAGATATTAGTTAAATTGTGGCGATTATTGGATGTGATAGTACCTAGGGTATTTCTTTAATTTTTTCCCATCACGGTTGAATGAGCTGCACCTCATTCATGTTTGATATAGGCGCATATTATACTGCACCCTCCTCCAAAACCGAGAAACTTTTTAATTGATATATTCAAAACCACTCTTCCAGAATAAAAAGTAAGCAAAAAATATCCGCGTATTATATTATGTTTCGGCTCGACAAAGTTCTTTCTCAATTCAAAAGTCGTAAAGCAACTCCCATTATGGAATTTCCCTTCCCTCTCGACTTTCATCACCTCACTCGAAACAAGCGCCAAAAAAGTTTCATTACCCGAGCGCTTTCCCCAAACTTTTCCCCGGTAGGTAATGGCTGTCTGCATGCATATATCGTATATTATTAATATCAAAATATTGGATGATTTATCGATGCACAACATATAATTAAAAGGAACTTATGTAAAAGGTATAGGTACTCCCGTCCCCAAAAATGAAACACTTTTATGCGAACTGAAGGTAATGAATCATAATATTTCCTAACAGAAAACAACTTTGTCATCCATTAAAGTCGTTCTCTAACCACTGGAGAGGAGGCAGATGGCGCCCGATGTCCCAAGGGCCAAATGAGTCATAAGGACTAAGACTATAATAATATGATGACGACGAAAAAAAAAGGGGCAATGTCTCATAATTTGTGGTCCAGTGATTTGATTTGATACATTGCATGGTGATCCCACAACATAGTTCTGATACCTGGAGGTTAAGAGAAAAGTCTGAATAATGATAACAAAATTTAATTAATCAAGTTTATCATTACTAAAAAACTAAAAATGAATGAGAAACGCGTAGCTGCGGGTTAACACTGACTGACTTTGATCATCGAAGTTAAGCAGCGCAATACGATGGAAACGGCTTGGACGAGTGACCGCTGATGCGGGCGCGCGTTCAAGTCTCTGTCGCATTGCATTCTCCTCCTCTCGCAAGGCAACGGGAAACCAGTGAGAGTATATATTCCCTAGAATCCACGTTAAACTGTAGGTCCCCTTGTCTTTGGTAACACTTTCAAGGCAGAGAAGCCGCCAACGCTCGAATACAAGTACGGCACTCAAAGAAGAAGAAAAATTGAATCTAGTTCCAAATATCATTTACTGTTGAAATTTTTATAGAATAGGTATTACTATTACGGCTATGACAACAAATAATGAAAATAGTATAAAAAAATAAAGGGGGCCACATACAAAGAAAAACTTAATTTTTCGTTGTTTTTTTGCTCGACCTTAACAATCCTTAGGGACGCAGTTTTATGAAATATTCCACCAAGTGCCACCTGATGATTATAGACCGGACAGGAACGATCCCTCTACCATTGCAGCAAATCCATGACATCGAAGTTAAAGAGGAAGTCATATATCTGGGCACGAATATAACTAATAGGGGTGGCTCAGAACAAGAGACCAACAGAAGAATTGGGATGGCATCCTTGAATTATTCGGTCATGTAATACAGAAAGACGGTATAGAGGAAAAGGTTCATGGCAAAAGGTCAAGAGAAAGGTCATTGGTGAGATATATAGCTCAAATATAGGACCTCACGCGAATGACGGTTTCCAAAGAAGCATGGCGAAGAATCACTATTCAACCTCCATGAACGAGTCACAACGTCAGAAAACGGACAACGGCTGAAGAGAGAGAGAGTATCTTTTGAAACGTAATAAGTAGACAGTTCTTTTGCTATGGTACGGAAACCTTCGCGTGCGTGCTTATGTCGCACTCGACCAGTTTTTTAATAATTCTTTATTTTGCACATTGCTAGATACTCTACTTTTATCTTCAATGTCGCTTCCATAGAGCAAGGAAAATATACATAGGTTCCTAAAGTGCGTTTAGACTCCCATGCAATTTGCCCAAGTAGATTTCAAATAAACCAACCTCCAGAAATTTTTTAAGAACACCTTTTAGGTTAGGCTACCTCCATTTATTTGTGCAAAGAAAACATTGAACGAGGCACTTGGCACGAATTGCATGAGCTTCTAAATAGATTATTTTTAAAATCAAATAAAAAATATAATAATCAACAAACACGACAGGAGTTATTAAAATGTTTATGTTTCTTGCGAGTTTTTCTTCAGATCACTTCAATTCAAAGGGGTTCGACTATACAAAAGTGGTATTTGTTAAAAATCTATAGGTAAATGATATCTTCTTCTCATATTTATACCACAAGAAAACTTCATACAATTCTGGTAAGGAAAAATATTTCTACGATTGAAAATATTTCACACAGCATTGTATATTTCATATACCATTTTTGTTTCCCCCTTCCCTTTCTGTTAAAATTAAAACTGTGTTACCAAATTACCACACTGAGATGTTGTTTCTAAAACTCTTCAAGGATGTCGTAAATTTAAAAATATATCCAAGTTTTGGCATATAAATAAAGTTCGGAGTTTTTATGCGCATGAAGCTCAACTCGAGGCACTTATATATGGACCAGTCAATTAGGTTCAAAATATCTTTGTGATATTGTGTCTTGAAGATTATCAGTTGCAATATTCATTGAAAATACTGGTTTTGTCTCTTGATATTTGTTAGAGATAAACTCCTAATATGTGTAAATTATGGTCATATCCATCTTCAATTCTTGACTTTTAAACATATCAAAATTTAAGATTTAATTCTAGAACGCAGACAATCTTTTTAGAAAAACTGATGCTAGGAGAAGCATCTGTTCTGTTTATTGGGGGTATCAATGCAATACGACTTATAAGGTCTATTTTGTCCCCTAGTCCTATATCTTGATGCAAAACACGAATAAACACATGAAACTGGAATCGAAACGGACTGGTAGTCAGAATAAAAGACGACAGGTGGACAGGAAGGTTGCTGGATTGGAAACCAAAAATCAATAACATCAGTGGAGAAAGACCACCAGCACGCTGGACAGAAGACCTAATAACAGTCGCAGATAACTGGATCCAAGGAGTTCAGCAAAGATAAATGTGGAAAGCTATGAAGAAGACCAGTCAAGCAGTGGACAACAAGGGTTCAGATGATGATTACAAAGAAGGACCAACATAACCAACATATTATCTATAATAAATACCTACTTGCTGAAAAAATGTGATAATTACGAGTAGATCTCCGTACCTACCTTTTTTTTATCAAGGAGCTCATGACCCTGGGATAAATGGAAGCAACTTTATCATTGAGCATTATGTTCTGTGCAATGTGATTCTAATTTCTTTGTAGTTTGTGCTAATGACATAACGATCGTTTTAACGCATTATATTTTTCCTGCAAAGTGCACAGCAAATTATACCACCCAATTCTTTTCAGAGTTTCTACTTTGCAATTTTCGGAATTTAGGAGGATTCGAGAATCTTAGGACAATCCTTCATAACTTGAATTAAGACATACCTATTATCTGTATCGTATTCATTTTGAATTCCTTTCCAGCAAATTCTTGACTCTAAATAGGCATTATATATAATATATATGGTTATTCAGATTGAAAAATACTTATAACTCACGAGCACTCAAGATCTTATTTCAACTGTGTTTTCTATAATTATCAGAAATACACAAATCTTATGCATTGGGAAGGCTAGTAGTAAGGTTAGTAATACCGCGCTTCCTGAAAACATAACATATTTTTGATTATTATTATTAATCCTAATAGACTACCTCATTATGGACGTCGCTATTTCGATTGAGAAGATAGAAAAGAGGGAGAGCCTATTTAATACCTCAAAATCCTTTGAAAGATTCTTCCACCATTTCTAAATTACTACAAGAAGACTGCAACCGATTCAAAGTACCTACCTTGTTTCCTGGACCATCGCTCTATCTCAAATATTTTTTTTTCAACAACAGAGAAAATTTCTACACCCTTGCGCGCTCGTCAGCGCTTTACTCAACACTTTGTACAATGTTTATCACCATTAGCGTGAGCCAAGATGCAAGAAATATAATACAAGTAGAGACCACCTCGAGTATAGTCTTCCATGGTGTGCAAAAGTGATATTAATGGTAGTTGAAACTGATAAAGAGCTTCTGGGTGAAAATAATGTTTTTTGATACACAGATGAAGAAAAATGGTGTTAGACGGTACCTAAGTGAGTGGGTGAACTGAGAGAGAGAAGCAGTTGCTGATTATGTGTTCATCATAGACTGTTTTAAGAGTGTACTGGGATGAACAGAGGAAGGGAAAGTAATATGATAACAATCCTCTTTTTCATCAGAGATAGAAAGCCCGACTGGAGGATCGTATATTAATAAACATTTAGACAGCACTGAAATTGAAAAAATTACGACAGAAATCTTACATTTTTAGTTAAAATGTCGGGAACTGTGAATTTTGGGGATGGTATAACATGGAGGCGTTCAATAAGGAAAATTCTGAGTAGACCGGAATATTCAAATGCCTAGTTTCATCCTACAACTTTAGGTAAAAAAATCCTTGGTGCATATATATATATATATATATATATATATATATAGATATATATTCTAAAATACAGCATTTACCAGCAATGATGTAATCCAAGTGGGCTGCGGTATTTGCTCTCCGAGTGAGTACTTAGTTGTTATCATTGTTGCTACTCAGGTAATCATAGTAGCATTTATTCCCTATCCGTTTATCTATTGAGGACCGAAGTCATTTTTATACCATAACATATTGATATTTATTGACACCATGCCGTTGAAATTTTTTGTAAACTCGAAAGTACGAACGATTGCAATAGCATTTCCATATGAAATTTGCTTAAAAACTCATAAACTTGGGTAACTAGTATTTTTAATACTTTTAAATCAGTAATGATGTCAGTAGTTTCTTACTGCAAAATTATTAACTACATTGAACAAATGAGGTACCTACGAAATATACTTTCAAAGAAATGTTCTTATATTTTTCTATTAGTTGGAAATTCAAGCAAATAACCCTCAGATTTGGAGTAAAAACAAGTAAATAGGTTTAAAATTTTTGTATCTAGTTCCAATATAATAAAAATAACCTATAGTTCTGAGTTACTTACTTGAATGTTTTTAACTTTATGCTACTTGATGGACATTTTTTTCAAGGGTAAGCGAGATAATAGCAATTTCCAATAGCCTTCTTAATCAAAGTAAACTATTAAATTAAATTCCTGTCAAAACTGTGAGTGAATCACATCCAGTAACGTGGTAATATCAAAAGTGTGCCTACAAAACAACTCTAAAAACGATTTAATAATAAGCGAAACTGTTTTGGAGTATCGAGCCTTTAATACTCTATCAACAAATACAAAATCAATCAAACCTTCACCGCTGAATCTCTTTTTCGCACTTTATCTGTACCCAGGGTGGCGGTGGTGGTGTGGTATATAAATTTACCCTATATTCTTCTTCAACACAACCATCACTCACTTGGAAAATAGCGAGATCCGCCCACAACTGTATACTGATGCTTTAATAGTATAGCAGCCCGCTACCCTTAGTCAATTTAATGCATATATATTTATATCCCATATGTCGAGGAGCCTGTGTGGAGCTCTATATGTAGTTAAATTGAGAAAGTGAAGTGTAATTTGTTAATGTTACTTCAAACACAGACAAGCGGAGAAAATATACACGTATACAGGGTGTTCAAATGGAGCTTAGCTAACTCGTGAATTGGAAGAGAAGGTTTATTTCTATGATCACAGCATACCTACTGCAGACATGATCAATATATTAATCAATGAAAGGCCATCAGTATTTGACATCAAAACCCACTGTCTGTCCTCAATCACGTTTTTCTGTATGGGGTTAACCATTATTTTCTATTTTAATTTATTTTTATTATTCATTATTAACGGCAATAGCAATACACATACTGTGGAAGTTTCTTATAGTGAAATACCTCATCAAAGAAGGTCAGTTTCATTTGTCTGAGAAGCAGCTGAGTCTGCGACCTACGACATAGACATAGGACGCGACCTTTATGATATTCAAATGTCACTGGTCCTCCAGTACTTGTTACAGAAGCATTTATTTATTCACTAAGTTTTTCTAGTAAAGGGACACCCTGTGTATGCATTTATAAATCGGTTTGGTTATTTCAATCAATTTATAAAATGGTATAGCCTAAATACAACGACGAACCTGCGGCAAAGCGTTATGGGCGTTCTGTACGATAGAACAGATGGGACTCTCACATAGTGTATGAATTCTATGTACCAAATTTATACCATATTAGCATAGAGTAGTCAGCAAGTAAGTAAGTGAGTGTTATATAAATTGGATACAATTTGGTGATAGGGCAATAAAAGAGCCTGAAATTGTGTTGAGTTGTTCTATTAGCATACGAGGATGTAAGTGGGATATTATGCAGATTGTTGGTTTAGCGAAATAAAAAAAGAAATATAGTATAGTTGTAATGGAATTATTGGAATGGGGTGGAAAGATAGTCGCATGCTGGGTTTCATCTAATAGTGCAATGTGATTTATAAACATACTGTGTGGAAACCACTTATAGAATAAAATTATTTTTTGCCTTATTTAAGAGAAGTATAAAAACACTCGAACACATAGACTTTTGAATTCAATTAGACCTTCTTAGAACATAATTTTAAATATACAGGGTGTTCCACATAAGTCCAACACAGCCGATACCTACACTTTTTTAATGTAACGCCCTGTATCATTTAATATTTTTGATAACTCCTTGATAAGCTGACTTCAACGAACTATAACATATATGTTCTATATAAATAAATACAGGCTGAAATTTTAAAGTTATTCATCATTTCCTTAAAAAAATAAATAAATAAATTTTAACTCATTTGAATCTATTACATTAAAATAAATGTTCAAAATGCTCTCCATCTAATTGTTAACAATAACATAATATGTTATAAAACTCTTCCCTCACTTTTTTCAAAGTATTCACATATACCGGGTGTGCTCAGGTGACCCGATAGCTATATAGCCAATGGGTTCATTCCCTCAAAAAAATAGTATCAAAAATGTGATCTGTATATAAAACTCGGTTTTGTTTTCTGAATCCATTGGTAGGAAAAACTGTATCTTGCTTTAGAATAGTTTCAAAAGTATCTTTCACCACTGGGAATGACTAGGTGAAAAAAGCTACAGTCACAATTTCACGAAGGTTTTTATTTGTCACTTAGAATAAACCTAATTGAAATCATCTCAAATATTTAGATGTTCATAATATTAGGAGTGGATAAACTTTACACTGCCTTGTGATGACACAAAATAAAAGTCATTATCTAATGGTGATAAGAACCTATAAAAACTGTAAGAGCTCTGTTACTGAACTAGGCATAAAAAAAATCAACACCAAATTTTAGTTACATCGGTCCAATTGCTAATTTTGTTTCCATTGCGAAATAAATCCTTCGTTCTACTAGACTACTCAATTCATTACCCAAATTTTATTAATTATTTGAAAGACATCAATCTAGTTGGTAAGATATAAATTATATCTATAGACAGTAGAAATTATGTGATTTCTATATGAAATGTACTTTTCCGTTGCTAATCACCGCAATGGTGGATGCAACTTTATTCTTAATAAAAGTAATTCAGCAAAATTCTTGAATAAATTTAAAATCATAATACAGATGTTTTTTTATATCAGTTTTTAAGTGTGTATTGAAATTTATAGTTGTTTTTTTTTCAGTAATATGAATATTCCGAATGATTGCAAGACGATTTGATAATTAACCGTAAAGCATCAGATTTCAAATTGTCAAACATGTGGGCTGTAACGCACTGCTCTATGCTCAAAGAAAACAAAATGTACCAAAAATGAGAAACATAACCTAGCTTCTTAATTGTTTGAAAGTAATATTTTCTTTATAGCAATCAAAGGGTGGTGGATGTGCCCTATATAGGTACACGAAAATGGTTACAGATTACCAATACGAGATCATAGCGAGCAAAATCTCTCCCTTCTATTTTCTATTCTATTTTCAAGCTACCCTGAACTATTTTGTTTGCCAAAATAATTCCATATCATCCAGAACACAATTGGGGTAAAATCTAAGGTATTCTCAACTATTTCATGATAACACCTACCTCAAGACTTCAATTTTTGGGCACTGGGTGACCCTTTCAATATACTAGCGCGTAAAGTAAGATATGATTTGGTGTACCCTAATAGAGTGGAAAGTAATAATATTACGCACACTCTGACTAAGCTGAGAAGCTGACATGGAATCAGTAGATATACAAACAGTATTTCTCATTTAATATTTTCTTGAATTATACATTGAAAATACAGATAAATATTTTGTATTCCCCAAATGGAATACGTATATTAATTTTGGAATAAAATATTAATTCAAACTATAATATTATTAGATTATGTAGAGTCTGTTTGAGTATCCATTTCCTTTACCCAAGAACTATCTAAATATATTGTATTCTGTAATTGTACAACAGATATTAATCACTATCATAATTTATTACTCCCGAAAATTTTAAAATGTAAATAATAATACCAACTAAGGTAAATGTAAAAAAATCATATATAAAATAACTAATATTGGCTCATAAAATAAGAATATCATATTGCTGAATTGGAGCAGAAGACACTGACATTTTCTTAATTATTTAAATTATCTCAAATCGAAGTAACAAAAACTTATCTATTTTTGTGGCAGCTTACATAATTCGCTTTTAGGTATTACATTAGATATCTCACAACTGTTCTGTCTTTCTTAGGCGATAAACTAATACGAATTATTATGGTTCTACCATTTACCCTATATATAAAATATAACGAACAGTCAGTCCTCCCATCTTCGGAAGCATGTAATGATGTTTATTGTTTTCTGTCTCTTTATAAAAATGGGCAAATCTCGCGTGGGCTTCTTCGTGTGGCTGCGTTGTTGTGTGAAGAAACTCTTATCAAATCAACAGACTCTAATTTGGCATATTTATTATCTGTCTCAGAGGATTCGAGAAGCAAGAGCTTGTTTAATAGGCAATTCAACATGGTGCGTAGGAGGAATCTCATTAGTTTGTATAACATGACTGTTTGCAGACACTGTTGATTTTTTGTTCTTCAGTTTGGTTTCGCAAAGGCGCCATATTCTCGAACGCTACTTCACATCTGAGTACTGATAGACATAAGTTATTAATTTAACTTTTAACTAGTGATATGATCATTAATTTCTAACGACTTTGTAAAAATATTAGCGATACAATTCGTATGTATAGATTTTCACAAGCGAGGCTGAAATAGAATCATGTATTTCGAGAAATAAACTCAGAAATGTATTTCAAAAATAAAACGATAAAAAGTTACAATTTATACAAGTTACAGATATGAAAAAAATTGTTTTCATTTCATCTAGATAACATAATTTTCTATTCTAAGTATTTCTTCGTCATTGTCTAGAGTAATAATTGGAATAAAAAGATATATGTGAAAAGGAATATGGAAATAAAGCAAAGGAAAAACTCTTATGTCCCATCTCGCATCGTATTAAGTCAGTTTAAAACTGTTTGACATATGATTTCATCCATATAATTTTATTGTAACAAACACCCTATATATTTCCTTCGTCTCTTGACTGTGCATTTAAAGCCGATTTCAATAATCAGTCATACCTACTTATGTTGGATAAAAAATAACGTTAAGGGAAAATTGCATCTGGCATAATATTTGTCAAGGAAGTTGTTCCAAAGCATTTTCAATATTATCTATAGGGTGAGTTCTTCAGACGTTTAGTACAGACATCTCGGATAACTACTATGGCAGATACGAAAAAGTTTAAATTGGCAAAGAATTGCCGTTTTCTAAGCTATACCTACTCAAAACCGTTTTAGTTTTTGAAAATTTGACAGCTATCAACAGAAATTACAAAAAACTGATTTTTGGCGATTTCTCAAAACGTTCCTAGCTCCACAAACACTAACTTTAAAAAAATGTTAAATACAATAGTTACGGGAAATTTTATTCTAAATAAAATGAGCCAAGAACTTTTTTTTTCATACCTGTTATTTTTGAGATGACATGACATAAACTTGTGTTGTTTAAAAGGGAACCATAATAAGTTTTACGCTTATTAAATAAAGCATTTTTGCGACTGTGATAGGATTATTTTTATAGATTAAGTTTTTATGGGCATTTTTGTATTTTTTTCTGCTTCACATATTACGTTAAGGTGGTTAGTCTAGTTATATATGGAAAAAATCAAATAAAATAAGCGTTTGTTAGTTTGGTTAGCGCAGTAACAAATAATAAGATTGTATTATTTTGACAATTTATTTAGTTTTTACAAAATATTTTCGAACAATTGGTTTTGAGTACCTATAGCTTAAAAGACTGCAATTCTTTGCCAATATAATCTTTTTCGTATCTGTCATAGTATCCGAGATCCCAGTACTAAATCTAAAAAGAACTAACCCTGTATATATTAGGAATTGAATAATCCATAAGCATCTACCAAATGCACAGAGAGTGTGCGCTAAACATATGGTTCTTTCTCTATAATTAGGCACTTATAAGACACTTTTTTATCAAAATTGTCAAACTTTATTGATAACACACTTCAAACCTCAACATCTTACAATTTTCGAACAAATTTGCTCATACCTCCTTAATGTAAATTAACCCTATCTCTATATAATTTTAATCTTGCAAAGATTACTTTGTCTCAATTTCTTGTTCTAGCCCTTCTGGGGTCAATGGAAGTCTAAGTGCAAACTGGAGGCAAAATCCTGCTTTAGCTTATCTCCTCCTAATTCTGTTTGACGAAAAGTTAGTTTTCTTCTGTAGTAGTTATATTGAAACCACCTAAACATGTTGCAGTGAGTTAGGACGTACAGCCACTTCACTTATATTCAATTCTAAGAAAAATCGAGACGACAAAACTTTTAGGAAATGAGTTACTTAGGGCCGATTTCATAATCAAATTTAATCTCTTATTAATTTTAATCCTAGATTAAAAATTTCATAATTTCTTTGGTTGGACATATAATCCAAAGTTACTTTAGAAAAACGAAAGAGATGGTAACTAACGTTGTAGAAGATATTGAAAAATTCAAAATTTTGATTCCGGTATCGAGATATGACTTAAACAAATTGGAGAATTAACTAATCTCCCATTAAGGATTCATTATGAAATCGGCCCTTAGTACATTTTTTATGATTAATATTTTTCGAAATAAACCTTAAAAAGCCGTGAAGTAAGTCTATTGCATTATCTTGTTTATTTCAATAATTACCTATAATACCCACAGCATAAATGAACAAAAATAAACTTGAACGGAGTCAACAATTTTGCTTCTTTCTTTTTTTCATTCATACATTATCCACAATCGTAGGTATGCCTACAGATTAGGGGTAACTGAGTTGAACAGTCATGGCGGGTTAGAACCGATAGGCAAGTTAAAATGCGTTATGCCGTAACTACAGTAGAGGAAGTTGCAGAAATGTTACACAAATTCGGCACCTACAGGTAAGCAAAAGTCGCAATTGGTGCTATTGTGAATTTGGACTACAAGTGACCTTTTTCATTTCAAGGAGATTATATAGACATAGTGACTGGGCTAAATCCATTTAAAATTAACTATTTCGTTATCGTTGTCATTTAAAATTAGCAGTATACTTTTTGTTAAAACGATATACCTGATACACAGAAACATTTTAATTCACTCCATTGACTCTTTTCAAAATTTTATGATGTGTATCGTCATAATGAAGGTAAACTTAAGATTAAAATTCATTGGAACGAAAACAAGGGGCGAGTCAGTAGACTATATCTATTATGGAAGAGTGGACGAGATTAGCAGTAATCCGGGCGATCTCGTGACAGAGTCTAATGAAGTGGTATACAGTCATAATTTTCAATTTCAATTACTATGCCGGGGCACATTACCGCCGCTGAGGACGCCGCCGCAGCACAAAACACACACTCGGCGGCGGCTGATATAATAAAAGATAAAGACAAAAAGAGACATCATAGTCTAAGAGCTGGCTGCAGAAAACGTATCCAATCAAGTAGCAGAATAAAATTGTTTCTGATCGTCCTGCTAAAATGAGGAAAAATAACAAATTCATTAAATTTTTGCTTTTATTATGTTTCTATCTATGTTCGCGCCTGTTTCCATAAAATATATTATTATTTTTGGATAGAAAAGGCTGACAGAACTTTTCACTATACTCTTTCCCTCAAAAACGTTCTTCAAAAGGGCTAGGTGAATGGAATGGAATTTATTTTCAAAAATTGGAAATAGGTACTATTAGACAGGATTACAACTTAGATCATCTCCGGCAATCAAACATAAGTCAAAGTTTAACGATTTTTATAACCAACTAGCTGACCCGACAGACGTTGACCTGTCTTAAAAAAAGCAAAAACAATATCTTGGTTTTCTAAATTTTCACCCATGACACCAATAGCAACTTCATCAATTGCTGCCGTATTATAGCGTCTTGCGTGTTGTCCTCCAGATGTCTTATCGGTTTTGCTGACAATCTTGTGGTAATCAGATGGCATGCGGTTTAATGCAGTCTTAAATAATTCAACCGATTCGTTGTCTGATGAAAAAACATTTGAAGTTGCCCCACACATGGTCTGTTCACCGATTTATTGTGTGCATAAGGCTGATCGACTTGTTTTGCTGAATCGCCCATGAAATAAATTTGCAAAAATTGCACCACCATGTGACTTTCAAGATACTTTGTCAGCAATGCCATTTCCCCATCAACTATTGTCTGGCTGCTTTTGGTTATTCACCTAGCTACAAACCTACTACTATCGCAGCCAGACTATATGCGTCTTCTAATGTTCATTGTCAATTTCGTAAAAATATGTATTTATTGTATAAGTGTCTTATTAGGCCAACAAGCAAGAATTGTTTAGAGATCAGACCGCAGGTCGAGTGTCTAATTATTCTTGTGTGTTTTATATGCCTATATAAGAAACGAATTACAATACACAACTTTACCCACAGCCGCTATAAACCTTTTACAAAACAGAGAACTAAAGTTAGTATTATATTTTGATGACAGTTTGCTGAAAATTTCCTGATTAATGTCAAAATTTAATTGTGGTAGGTTATGACTACATAGTTTCTATGACAAATGGGTTGTTTATTTATGTGATTTTATTGTTTATCGACTCCATTTGCAAGACAAGTATTATTAGTAATGATTTACGATGGAAGATAAAACAAGAATACCTCAAGAAATACTACAGGCTGCTGAAGAAGCAAGCTAAAATTTTTTACCGCCCAAATCCAAATTTGCTTACAACAAAGAATTCGGCAACTTTAACCAGTGGATGGAGAAAAAAGGTGCTAGTATGATAACTGAAGATGTGTTGCTGGTATACTTCTTTACAGCTAGTAAAAGATTGGCTGCTTCATCGTTATGAACAAAGTATTCCATGTTGAAGACAACTTTAAAAGTACACAGAAACATAGATATTGCAAATTAAGGTAAGCAAGTTAACTTAGTAATTATAATATTACTTCTTATGTCTCTTTTTCATGACTCAAAAATAATGCTAAGTGTATCACTTCTATGCGTGTTTTATGAGTGCTTTTAAGTCACGCAGTGACTTATGAGTGCTTATAAGACACTTGTTGATAAAAGGTATTCCATTAAACTGAATGGGTTCCCTGGGTTCGTTTTGTAGACGACTATAAATAAAGGGTTGGCTATTTTGTATTTACGACTTCTGGTCCAAAAGATACAAAACTATTTATATCAAAATTAACTACTATTATTTTACCAAATTAAATATTACATCTGACTTTTATCAGCTATTTTTCTCTCTGTGACGGCTCGCTGTCACCATCCAAAAATAGGACGGCTTTTTCCACAGGGCGGTGGTCAAATTAATTACTTTATTTAAAGATCGGCACTAGTGATTATACAATCAAAACATTCTCCCCTGGACCAATGTGAGACAAATATTGACACTGGCCCCTTCCAACGGCTTCATCGGCTCCAACCATTTCTCACGACGAACAAGCTTGGGCAAGAACTCGGTTGTCCAACGCTTCCAAAATAACTATTGCAGTTGTACGCTTCTTCGCCAGTTCTCTCGGAAAACACTATCTTTCTCCTCTCCAGCAGGAATAGCAGGACCTACATCACAAATACCACGGATGAAGTGGTTTGGCGTGAGCGGCTCGGGATAAGCAGGATCTGTTGAGATAGCTGTTAATGGCCGAGAGTTTAACATATTCTCGGCGGCCTTCAACACTGTTAAGATGGTGCTATCTTTGGGAGCTTTCTCGGGGGACTCCAGGCATTTCTTGGTGAGCTTCACTATGGATTCCCACACACCTCCCACGTGGGGTGCCCCAGCTGGATTGAACTTTCAGTGGATTTCTGTGAAACGGCCGTAACTTTTCAGCTTCTCCAAGTCGATGTTTCGCCATTCTTCTTTTAATTTTCTCGCTGTTCCCACGAGATTAGTCCCGTTATCGCAGACTATAAGGGCTGGTCGGAGACGGCTATCAATGAAACGACTCACTGCCATTATAAGCTCGTCGGTAGTAAGATCAAATACTATGTCTAGTGATGCTGCGAGACTGGTCTTGGTCTTGCAGTCTTGGTCTTGGTCTTGCAAAATTGCAAGACCAAGACAGAGACCAAGACCGTCTATGCAAGAACAAGACCCAAGACCAATACTGGGATGCAAGACCAATACCAAGACTAACCTGGTCTTGGTCTTGGTCTTGCTGCAAGACTTGCGAGGCTTGCAAGACTCTCGCAGTTCCGTAACCAAACATTAAATTGGTAGGAGATTTTTTAAACTTGCAATTACTTTGAAATTATTTTTTCGATCATGCTCATTAACTACCTCAACTAAGATATTCTTACGACTGATTTTTGAAATAGATACCTAACTAACCTAACCTAACTAACAAATCTCTACCTGTTTTTAATTTTCATTATTTTCTTGGAAAAAGCTTTATAAAAAAGTTGAAGTTAGTCTTATAAACCAGAAATACTTTTAATCGCTTACACACAATATCCACTCTGAGAGATTCTTTCTATTTGAATAGAGAAAATGGTACAAAACCATTGTAGAATGCGTTATGAAATAAAAGTATGATTCTCAAACCTAAAGTAGGGCCAGTGAAACCATTACCTATAGGTATATGAAAATATTACTGGAATGTAGTAAAATGAGTGCACAGCTGCGAAGGAAGATACCAAGAAAGCAGAAGCAGACTAAGTCACGCTAGTCAAATACAATTCTCATGCGTGAATGTTGAATAATAATTTATAAAATTTATGAATTAATCACGCATCTCCCTTGCCCTAACTTAGTTCTACGCACTTAGATTTATTCTCAGTACTTATTCTAGAATGGTTTGGTACCATTACAATACCAGGCGTGTTTATTATGGACAATGACTGATTTTTTTTATACATTCAATATTTATCCATTTCGAATGACAATATAATTAAAGGCAATCTTATAAGATTATGAATACTTCCGATCCATATTGCAGTGTTTTTCTTCATTTGAATTACGTAAATATGGTTTAGAATCGCGCCATCTTTTCACACTTATAAAAATATCAAAATTTTTGCAAAAGTCTTGCGAAGTCTTGCAGCAAGACCAAGACCAATACCAAGACCGTACATGCAAGATCAAGACCAATACCAAGACCATATCGGTCTTGGTCTTGGTCTTGCTTTGCGCATCACTAACTATGTCCAAATAAATGCCGCGGGTCGTGAAGCAACAGATGACCACGCCCCAGCGCTTCTCATGTCGTCGGTTTGTGATGATGGTCTTCGCCCCTTGGTGAAGTCAAGTTGTGCTCACGATCGATTATAAGATCCGTGATAGGGTGATGGGACGGTAGAATGATCGGGAACTTGATATTCTCAGACACTTCCTTAGCTTTTAAAATCCGCCCGACCACGCAGACTAAACGTTTCCACAGTTTCCGCTTCTTGTCAGCTGGCAGTCCATTCTTGAGATTTCTGATGTCGTCACCAAAATCTTCTTCTTGTGCAGCCTTCAACAGAAGCCACTCGGTTTTCTTCAGGTCCTCCGCTTCAGTTCTGGAGAAAAAGACTCGTTTCTTGTCTTGCTTCACAAACTCGTGCCTTGGTTTTCCAATGGATGGGTATTGAAGGTACCGAGAAATTCAATAAAGCGATGCGGCAGCTTTTTGCAATCGGAGAAACAATGAAAAGCGGGTTGCATCGGGAACTGGCAAACTAGGTCGAGACTTTGAGCTTATAACGGCCGTGTTTATAAGACCCTCAGCAAATAATTCTAATTTCTTACGCTATTCCTCGAAGTTCCACTTTGCTTCGGGCTCCTTAAGAAGCTGAGGTCCTGATAGCCACGGCGAGTAAGGACTAAATGAGAGCTCCCACTTTCACTTTGAAATATTTGTGTCTTCTTGGATTTCTCCAGACCTGTTGGCTACAAATTCCTTCAACTTAGCTGTTGGTGATCGCAACCACTGCAACATTGTGCTGGAGTCTGACCAGAAGAGCCTCTTGGAAACAGCGACCTCCAACTCTTCACCTATAGTCACAGCTAACCTCGTCCCCATCAATGCTGCAAGGAACTCCAAACTTTTTGAGAGGTGCCACACGAGCTTTGCCATCTATAAAGCTGATAGTCACTTCTCAGCTGTTCTAATACGGAGGTAACACACGGCACTGTGAGCCTCTGAGCTGGCATCCACAAACACTTGCAGTTGCGTATCATCAATTGATGAATCCTTGTAATAGCAGCGTGGTACTGCAACATCGGTGAGTTCTCCAAGGCTTGATATTCAGGATTTCCACTTTGAATAAATTTCTACTTGAATCTCATCATCCCAGCCGACGCCTGCGTTCCAAACTTGTTGTAGGAGAATCTTTCCTTTAATTTTGTATGGACAGATGAAACCCAGCGGGTCGAACAGTGACATAATAAGCCCGCACATTTCACGTTTGGTCGGGATTTCACCAGAGAGTACTGGCTTCTTTACTTTGTGTAGGCCCAACTTGAACTGGAAGCTGTCTGAGTTGGGATTCCACCAGAGCCCTAGCACACGTTCACCTTCAAATTCCTTCTTATCTTGGAGACTTTTCATACCGACGACACTCAAATCTTCGGGAATAGTCTGCAATACAGCTACAGAGTTGGACATCCATTTGCAGACGTTGAAATTCCCTGCGCTACAGATATCGTTCACTTGCGCGCGCAGTTAAATTACTTCGTTTTCAGTAGCTCCTCCCAACAAAGCGTCGTCGACGTAAAATTGCCGTTTTATAAGCTTAACAGCTGCTGGTTACTCCTCTTGGAAAGTTTCGTCATTCTTGTTTTAAACAAAAATAGCGGATGCTGGTGAGGAGGTTGCTCCAAAAATCATAACCTCCATTCGGTAATGATCAGGATTTCTTGATTGATCGCCGTACCTCCACAGGAATCTTTGACTGCCACATCTTCTTCTCTTATCCTCACTCTGTGGAACATATCGGCGATATCTCCAGTTCCACAGTACTACTGTCAGTGGTCAGATAAGGTCAGGGCCCATCAATAGCTTATCGTTGAGCGAAACACCATGAGTTCGGGCTTTGGCGTCCATCACCAGGCGAAACTTTCCCGGTTTGTTAGGGTTGACGACACCAAAAGTTGGTATAATAAACGTGGAGTATTTTCTTACAGCTGCTTCCTTCGCACTGAGCTTTCTAGCGTAACCCTTATCCAAGTACTCGTCTATTTTGGCGTTATACTCCTTCCGAAACTGAGGATTTTTCATTTGTCTTTCGACCCTTAGAAGACCCACCTCCAAATATGGCATTCACTGAACCGTCATTACCTTAAATTTCCCTGAGATGTTCCAGCCCAGTGGTGTTCTCCATCCCCATAGCTCAGCCTCCTTGCCCATCACCAGTTTACGAGGCAAAATCAACTGTGGATTGTTGTTGCCAATTATGACATCTGACACAACTTTGTCTTGTGAATGAGCAGGAACTTTCTGCAGATGAGGCCACTTTTCTTTTATTTTAGGAACATCGACACAGTATGGAGCTGCTGGTATTTCCTCCACCGCTATAGCCCCGCGAACTTTTCCATAAGAGCTGCCTCTTGTAACTCCTGCGACTTCAAATTCCACACGGCGAGCGTCAGGGTCAATAGTTTTCCCTCCAACTCCACTGTAACTGTAGGAGAAGCGGTCTCGTGTAAGGCCCAGTTTGTCAGCGAGTGACTTACGGATAAGGCTAGCACTTGCTCCACCATCCATCAATACATGAATCTTCACATCTCCATTCGCTGCTTTAATTCTACAGGGGATAACTGGAAGGGGACCGTCGCACCCTTTCACAAAAAACTGACTTCCTGGCTCTCTTGTCTCTGGTGGCATTTGCTGCGAGTCGACTGGTGATCGTGTATTTGCTTGCTCTTCCACAATGGGTGTGCTCCATGGACGTTTGTCACTGTGAAGTAACTGATGATGAAGATGATTGCATTCATTGGCTGGACAAGTCTTCTTCGTTTTGCAGTCGCGTGATCTATGACCTCGCTTCAGACATGAGATGCACAACCGTTTCTCTTTCACCATATTCCAGCGATCTTCAGTTGTCATCTTCTCGAACTTCCAGCATTTATCAAGCGTATGTCCGTTTCTGTTGAAGCACGCGCATGCTTCAGATTTCGTGGAGGTGACATTGATGGCACCTGGCCCTCACTTTCGTCTATATTCCTTATTCTCTTCTGAACGAGTGGGAGTTTGAGGACTGAAGCTCATACAAGCCATCGTTTTCTCAAACATTACATAATCAAGGAAGGATTCCAGACTATTGAATCTTCCTTCCTGTAGGTAAGCGGTCGACTAACTTATCGACTAAATAAGTCTAAGTCTAAGTATCCCTGCTGGCCATGAGACTTAATGGTGGCAACAAGACTCTGCACAGCTCGTGCAAACGCGATCACTGTTTCTGGTTTGTGAACATCTGGCCTGGGCGTTGACTCTGCAATACTGATAAGACTTTTGATAATGATATCTGGCCTGCCAAACTCGAACTCTAATGTATACATGATTTGTGGCACGTTATCAGGGCTGTTGAACTCCTCCGGCTTTCCACTAAATATTGGTAAATCTCGATCAATGAAACTAGCTGGGCGGGGTTGAGCTACTTGATGAAGAGCATTGACAAGCTCCCTGCTGCTTCTGTAGACTGGAGGCTCTCCAACTACTGTCGGTTGTGAAAAAGCATTGAACATTTGCTTTCGTGGAGACTGCTGGTAAAATGCAGCTGAAGGATGCTGCTGCAAAATCGGTGGGACTGGATTTGCTTCCAGTACTGAAGGTTGAACTACTCCAGTTACGATAGACTGTTGAGGCACTGATCCATCATGAGCTTGTTGTTGATCTGACGGAGTTTGACTGGTTGTTTTCTTAACCCATTCTTCAACTGCATGCTTGTTTCCTTCTTCCTCGTCGAGTTGAATTATCTTCGTCGTCGATCTTCTCCATATCCAAGTCGAGCTCTTGATTGATTAGCTCTACACCCTCATCGCGATCAGTGCAAGCTTGCTCCAGATCTCTCTGAGTGTATTTGATAGCATCTTCCAACTCGTCTTTCTTTGGTTGGTCAGATGGAGGGGCGGGCATCTTCAAATTTCTCAATATCTTTGAGAACTCTTTCCAACTGAACTTTATAATTTTTCAGCTCACGCTCCTTTTCAGTTACAGCTTTGTTGAACGCTTGTATTTTCTTTCTAGCTTCAAGCTTCTTCCTGACATTTATGGAGGATTTTGAGGATATAGAGGTTAGTTTTCTTGGAAAATTGCGTTGTTGCTCGTTTCTTACCGAATGTTCCTGGTTACATGCTGTTCTGAGGATTCCCAATGATGAATACATCAGACGATTAGTTTGATGTATTATCCTTTCTCTTCTGAGTGACAATGACGTTGTCTTTTCCTCATTCATCATAGAAATAAGATAAACAACACGGGAAAAAAATAGTTACTTTCAAACCAAGAAGTAAAAACTGGATCGGCCTTACTTTCCGGTGTCACGTCCACTGATCCCTTGTGACACGACTGGTTATTTGCAGATGCTACACTAGAGTAATAGCCTACTCGTCGACCTTGTCCACTAACCAGGATATTCTAACCTGGATGGCGCCTAGGCTAGATTCCACGACAGAGGGGATATAGATGAAGTCACTTCCTTCACTTCAGGTTCAACAGGCGGCTGAACTAAAGATTTGGATAGGATGACGTCTTCTCCAAATTGTACTTTCACAATTAATTGGTATTCGAGTCCGGTTCTGACTGGCAAGGTTCCACCGTATCTGATATCAGTTCTCGTTTTGTTTCTGAAATATACTAGTTGATTTAAAGTTTTAAAAGTGTGCAATTGGTTCTATCGTAGATCATAAGTGATCTATACACAATATTAAACTGTAAGTACAGTTTGACTAATTCCATAGATAAAACATTCCACTTCGATATCCATACAAAAGTTGATCCTTCGAAACCACACTGGCATGTTTCGTGCACCTGCGAAGCCAGGGACGCATTTGAAATTTCAACTGCTTTCCACTTAAATTTAAAATGAATTCGTCAATACCAATACCTGGGACTTCTGACTACAGAGGATCCCAGAATGATACCGCAACTAACAAAAGCTATTCTGCTGCATTTACCCAACAACAATTTCCCACCAAAGAACAAGCGATAATTTTCAATGGCATAGACGGCATGCGACTCCAAGACTACCTTATAAAAGTGGGATCTATAGTAAATCCTAAAAACATACTATTTGCATCGAGATTATCGAACAACAGAATCTGTATGTACCTATCGAGTAAAGAAACAGTCGATAAATTTATGAATCAAAACGGAATCATCGAAATAAATGGTGAAGCCCTACGGGCTAGGCGACTGGTAACTCCAACTCAGCGACTTGTTTTATCCAATGTATGCCCAACCATCCCTTATGACCTGCTCGAACAAAAATTACAAAAAAAATGGTATTTCTCCGATTTCTCCAATAAACTTTCTGCGAATTAGTGCATCCGTCTCCAAATATAGCCACATCCTGAATTTTAGAAGACATGTGTATATCAGTACTCCTGAAGTAACAATTCCGGAATCAATCTTAGTAAGTTTTGATGATACATCCTATCGAATTTTCCTCTCCCAAGATGGACTCACCTGTTTCAATTGTAAGATGACTGGACATATTGCCTCACTCAATGTAAAACACCTTCAAGTGAAGCAAGAATAACTTCGACACCACAAGCCTCTCCTGAAAATCAGCAACCATCTGATACGCAAAGCCCGGCGCCACTAAACACATTAAGTAGTAAACGTCCCGTAGAAGATATATTACCACCAACTGACGAAGGCACTGAAACGGATAAACAAGAGACTGTAGATGACCCATTCATCAAACCTCCGGAAATCTCTCGAGCCAAAAAACCAAAGACCAACAAACAAATAGATGATTTATTCAAACCCACGGAAAATTTCATAAATACACACTCTCCATCATTTGTTTTAAATTACATCCAAATCAAAGACCTTTTCGACAATGCCTGGGGATCCACTGACCAGGTCAGTGTAGCTAAAAATTACATCAATGATATCTACGCTCTGGTTTATATGCTCACGGAAATATATCCACACTTCAGTGAAAGGAACATCAAATCTAGGTGCACCAAACTAAAGAGAAAACTGTTGACACATCTGGGAGGAGAAAAAAAATGGAGGGTCAGTCACCGATATCGAAAGTGACTCGTCTCAGGAGGCCACTTACTAATTAAATCTATCATCATCTTCACTCTCACCTTCATAGCATTCAACTCAATTCTGCAATGGAATATAAATGGTTTCTAACACCACTTACCAATGTTACAAGTACTAATTTCGGAACGAAATCCAAATATAATTTGCTTACAAGAAACACACCTCAAAAACAATAAAACCCACAGTTTGAAAAATTTTCAACCATTTCTCAAAAACAGAATATTGCAGGGGCGTGCAAGTGGTGGTGTAGCTGTATTCGTTGACGAAAATTTTCCGGCAAAACTTATCGAGATAGATACTAACCACGAAACTATTGCTGTTACACTAGAAGGAAATAAGATCTCTATCTGCAATATATATCTTCCACCAAACGAAACAATTGATATATCGGATTTACTGAATTTGATAGAACAGATTCCACAACCACGTATCATTTTCGGAGATTTCAATGGCCATAATGTCATATGGGGTTCTCTTCTCACCAACTGCAGACGTCGGACCATCGAAAAACTAATAAACTACTTCATTTTTTCTCTGCTAAACAATAGAGGCAAAACCAGATTTAATGCGCACACAGGAGAATCCTCTATTCTGGATCTCACGATGTGTGATCCAAATCTCACACCTTTTCTAACCTGGGAAGCTCTGGCGTTTAGCTATAATAGTGACCATAATCCTATAGTGATATCGAACATCCTCAGAAGAGAACAATCAAATCATCGAATTCCAAAATGGAATATCAAATCAGCCGACTGGAAACTCTTTGCAGCCACCATAGAAAAAGATATATCAACATGTGCAGTCATTGACAACATCGACGAAACTTTAGCCAATTTCACTAGAGTTATTTTGCATGCAGCTGGAACTGCTATCCGAAAAACTTCTTCAAAAAAAAGTGAAGAAGAAGCAATCGAAATCCCCACCATCATTGACCACGAAGACCCGTTGAATATGCCTATAAGTAGAGAAGAATACAAAGACGCCATCTCAAGCTTCAAAAATACAAGTCACAGCCCCGATGAGATCCCATTAATTTTCATCAAAAATCTCCCAGCTAATTCACACCAGCTCCTTCTGCGCATATACAACCTAATATGGATAAAACACAAATTCCCATCAGCATGGTCAGAGGCAATAATTGTCCCAATTCTTAAAGCACATAAACCTAAAACTAACGCTTGTTCCTATAGACCAATTTCGCTCACATGTGTTATGTGTAAAATCTTAGAAAAGATCATCAACAGAAGACTGCTCTGGACCCTTGAACATCGAAAGCTACTGGTTCCCGAGCAAAGCGGCTGTAGACAACACAGATCCGCCAATGATAATATTCTGGATTTAGAAAGCGATATCCATGAAGCCCTAGCAGTAAAACAAAAATGCTTGGCCATCTTCTTTGATATAAAAAAGGGCATTCGATACTGCATGGAGATACCGTATTATGAAAATACTAAACTCATGGAAAGTTCATGGCCACTGCTTTGCCTTCATCCAGAACTGAAAACACGATCTTTTCGAGTCAGAATAAATGAAACGTTCTCAAGTCTTTACACACTTGAGAATGGTACTCCACAAGGCTCTATCATCAGTCCAACTCTGTTCCTTATTGCCATAAACGACATTCGGAAAGAAAATAAATTACCAATGAAAGCACGTCTGTACGCGGATGATCTGGTACTGTTCTGCAAAAACAAAAATATGGACACTTTAATATCGCTGTCACAGGAAGCACTCTCGAACCTAGAGCAATTGTCCAAAGAAAGCGGATTCGTTTTTTCAACAGAAAAAACAAAATGTGTACTCTTCTCCAAAAAAGAAATGAACAATATACCACCCCTCTAACTATATGGACAAAATCTCAAATATGTTAAAACTATAAAGTTTGTGGGTATGATATTTGATAATAAATTAAACTGGAATGCACACATTAAAAACCTAGCCGAAGTGTGTAATAGAAGACTCAATTTGTTGAAAACACTAGCACATAAGGAGTGGAGATCTGCCTGTCAAACACTACTGCACGTTTATAGAACACTCATTAGATCTAAAATGGACTTTGGGTGTATTGCATAACGATTCAGCAAACAAGAAAACACTCAAGTTACTCGACTCAATCCATAACAAAGCCTTACGAATATCATTAGGTGCCTTCTGTACAACTCCAGTCGAAAGTATCTACTGTGCATCTGGAGAGCCATCTCTTCATAACAGGCGTACCTACCTCAGGTTGACCTATGCAGCAAGAGTAAGTGCAACACCAACAAGTCCCACTCACAGTAACACATTCTGTGATAAATATCAGAATCTCTTCACAAATCGAACGAGAACGTATAAACCTTTCTACGAAAGAATTCGCAATCATTTGTCTAACTTCGATTTATCCCTACCCAAAACATTTCCTACTACATTTAACCCTCCTTTCCCTTGGACCATCAAATCGCCGAACTGTAACACGAGTCTGTCAGATTTCGACAAAGTTAACACCAATAGCCAATCCATCAAAAATGAACTCAATCAAATCATCTCATCTACACTGACGCTTCAAAAACCAATGAAGGAGTAGGAGCTGCAATCGTTACAACTTCCGAATTCTTCTCCTATAAGCTACCCTCAACGACCAGTATATTCAATGCAGAACTTTATGCCATTTACCGTGCATTAGTCTATATCAATAGGAGAGGTGAAGACAAATTTGTTATTTTAAGTGTTTCACTTAGCGCCATATGCAAACTGAAGTGTCCCAGAAATCCAATTGCACAAAAAATAAAAACTGAACTCCAAGTGATCCAGCAACGGAAAAAAGAAGTTTTTTTCATTTGGAGACCATCACATATCGGAATTCCGGGCAATGAAAAAGCCGAGGAATGCGCTCGTGGTGCAATTAAATCTGCTGAAGCCGAAACGGTGTTGAGAGTAGTATCTACAGATATTAAATCGAAGGCTAAAGCATCGATAATCCAAAAATGGCAAAATCAGTGGCAAGTATCCAGTTCAAAATTACGGAAAATAAAACATGATGTCAAACCCTGGCCTGACGAAACAAATAACCGTAAACATCAAGTGCTCATCAATCGACTACGCCTAGGCCACACCAATCTGACTCACAGCTATCTGCTGAATCACAACGAAGACCCAATGTGTGACACATGTGAAATAAAACTGAGTGTTGAACATATTTTTACCGAATGTCCAAAATACTCTGTGCAGCGAAACACAGGTAACTTGGATCCAAATATCAACAACATTATTGGGAGAAATTGTGATATTTCGAATATTATTAAGTTCATAAAGTGTATAGATATTATTAAAAAAATATAAAATTGTACAACTCTCTAATAAGCATTCGGTTGATGCGAATATGTTTGAATAAAAAAAAATTAATTGGTATTCTTAAGGTCCCTGGTTTCGGCACCAAATGTTGATGTAAGGTATTCGATTCGACTGAATGGGTTCCCTGGGTTCGTTATTTAGACTCTGATTAGAGGGTTGGCTATTTTGTATTTACGACTTCTGGACCAAAAGAAACAAAACTATTTATATCAAAATTAGCTGCTGTTATTTTACCAAATAAAATATTACATCTGACTTTTATCAGCTATTTTTCTCTCTCTGACGGCTCGCTGTCACCATCCAAATATAGGACGGCTTTTTCCACAGGGCGGTTGTCAAATTAATTACTTTATTTAAAGTTCGGCACTAGTGATTGTACAATCAAAACATTCTCCCCTGGACCAATGTGAAACAACTAACACTAGTGTTTTATTGACCTCATTAGACGTTTGTATAGAGACATATAGAGACATATTATGGCATAATATAACGGCTGTAGATAAAAATATTTATGAATGTGCAAGTAGGCTGGAACAAAAGCGTGAAGCTCATCAGTGTGTTGAATTAAATGCTTAAGTTAGAAACTATAAAGCTTTTAAACGCGAGCTTCTACTTTCAAATAAAAAGAATGATATGAAAATATTATTCTACTTAAACTGAATAAACATGCTGGAACAAAGAATACTGTTTAATTGCAAAAAAATTGTTAATATGAACTTAAATTACCTAATGGAGGAAAGATGCATAGAATTGAACAAAAAAATGGATAGGTAGGTACTTGACAATAAGTGTAATTGAGAATGATTGAAGAAATAATAAGTATAATTGAAATTCTTATACAAACTAGGAACATAAATATGAAATCTGAATTATATTTATTAATAATTTATAATTATTTTGTAAGGTATCATACCTTGTTAAACATCTTAATATCAAAGTCTATCATAGATCGACTTTGTTAAAAGTGTGCAATAGGTATATTTTCTTAGTTAATATATGCAAAAATAGTAGGTACTCACAGCGACCAAAAGAAAATAGTTTGTTCACATGTTTTAGATGTTATATCATGTGGGACACTTTCTAACTGTCTGAATTTTTTTGGCTCGATTATTAGATATTTCTAAAAGTCCCAAACACCTCGAAATATGCTGCTATATTGTTAATATCATTGATAATATGGTATATTATAAAAAAATAGTTATCTACTTACTTATACTGAACGCGTAGGACTGATACTGATGATAGCGCATTTGTTACAGAAAGATTGTCTATATTTGTGTTTAACTGATGCAATGATTTACAACCAGCATTAGTGGATCCGTGCAAAGTACCTATCTGGTGGGTATAATGTCATTTCGAACAGGATACCAAAAATTTGCAAAAATTCAGAAATTTCTATATTTTATGAATGTCATTGTTAGTTCAATTTCATTTGGCTGCGTCTCTCTCGCAGCTTGGAAGGTTATAGACAGCGTGTTCCTAAATACAAACCATTAGCCTGGCCAGGCTTAACATATGTCATCAGTCAATGTCATATTCCTATAGTGAGTCCGTATATCCGTCATGGCCGTCAATTTTCGACGGCCATTTTTACCCTTGCCAGGCTAATGGTTTGTATTTCAGAACAGCCAGATTGTGTTGCATTTTTTGTTATCCATTTCTAAGGATAATATCCATTTGGTCAAGACAGAGATATACCTACTGTCAAGTTTTTTTGACTTTTATCCTATCTAAATCCAGGAGGTCTTAATAATCCAGCAGTCCTAGTAGAATAGGTATAAAATATAGAATTTAGTTGATATAGATCTTTTTTGGATGAACTTCTTTTAGCTGACAATTATAGAAGGAAGGGTCATGATTTTGAGATTTTTGAATAGGGGTCTGCAATGGTCATGGAATCCAGCCCCAGAAATAAATCGAACATCCTTTTTTGTAGTCTAAATATAGATAAAGCACTTGTAGAGTTTCCTTGTGGGGTAACTCTACTGTATGTCTAGAGTATGTGTACACAATCCATAGTTAACCTGAGAGTAAAAAAATTAATAGTATACTGTCGTAAGGTAGTTTCCTAATAATATATACAGCAGAAGAAAGTTTGCTTTCCAGAGCTATAATGTAAGCATTCCAGTTAAGTCTATTATCTAGAACCACTCCTAGCAACATTATTTCCATAGGTAATACTATTTCTTGAAGAAAAAATATTTCTTGATAGTTTACACTGTTTAGCTTTAAACTCTTATGTTTGAACCACACTTGTACTTTGTCACTACTTTCATACATTTTTCTGTATAAATCTTATTTATACTGTGTGAACTGAACGGCATAAAATAACATTTACCATATTGGTGCTTGAATTGTGCAATGGTACAGCGAGATTTGGATTTATTTTTTTCGAAATATTTATAGCTTTATCTGCTCTTTTTGAAATGAGCTTCTATCACTATGACACCACGATTTTTCTTATAACCACTGTAACTGACATTTCAAAAGTGTTTCATACTGTTACAAAATCAGCAAAGTTTTTCTGTAACCAGCTCTCGTTCTAACATTTGATGAGTATATGTCATATATAATATCAAGAGCATCAAGGGTGGCCAAGCCAGAGTAGAGCGAGCGCGAAGTGGCAGCCAATGACGGACGGACGTGCGTAGCATCAAATTAATAAGTCCGGGTCCGCCAGAGTTAATCCGGGACTCGTGTCTCATTCATTCCATCTCTCTATATATATCTCTGGGGACCGAGGAATGTCATTATTATGTAGATCACATCATCATGATCCGTTTGTATATAGCTCTATACATACAGGGTGTCTCAAATCAGAGTTGGTAAATCCATAATGTTTGGATATTTGAGTTGAATTGAGGAAATTTCTCAGAGTCTATTCAGAAACTTCTTATCTTCTCTAAATTGAATGAATGTTTCTCAATTTTGAGATAACTATAAAAACGTGAAAACTTCGTTCTTAGTTTCCCTTTATTTTTTGATGAGGAACAAATGCCATTTATTTTCCAATATTGAATTCATAAGAAGCTTTCTCAAGATGAGTTTATCAACTCAGTCAAGAAAATAATTGTTATCATTTATTTTCAATTATCGCGGAGTACCTTTGTAATTTCTTGAGATCTCAAGATTAAATAAAACTATTTTTGACCTACTATTCTTGGAAGTAATGATTCTGAGCGAATAATTCGGCTTATTTGAAGATTATTCAATACTGAGCCTCTCCGTAAACTTTAGGCCAAGTCCAGGTAGCTTCAGAAATAAGTTGGGTTGAATAATCTTATATTTTCTTTTATATTTTCTTATGCATTCTTCATCTCCTCAAATTAAACAAAATAATTGATTGCTCATAACGACACGAAACGAAATACCTGAAGTTCCATAAATGCGGCCAAGTGTGAGTCAAACTGGTACAAGAAGAGCTCCATACGATTGTAACAGAAAAATTCCACTTTCTACCTATTACTGTTCATTAGATTAGACTGACGGACAGACAAATGGATAGACACTTTCTCTGAAAATTTCAAATTTCTCGTTAACCCGGTTCATAAGATACAGCCCACACATAGACGAACGGACGCAGGGGCGGATTTAGTATTTTTGCTCGTTGATGGAGGAACGGAAGGAAGGCCATAGAGTTTCTTGTTGTATTGGTTATATTGGTTATATATTGGTAACAGTTATACACATTCCCTGCAAATGTTATCTCTCTACCTATTGCGGTTCATAAGATAGATTCCGCTGACAGACAGACGGGCGGAGGGACAGCAGAGTCTTAGTAATTGGGGCCCGTTTACACCAAGTTGATACGGAATCTTAGGCCCGCCGCAAATTGAACCCAGCCCATGTACATTCCACGCACAGCAGACGCGTGGCTATTTTGTAGAACGTGGTTTGAGTCGAAGTGGCGCATATTGCACCTATCCCACAGCCAGTTCAGTCCCAACCTGGGTTTTGCGTGTGTTGGGTTGTGCTTGCCACACAGTTTCGTGGAACGTGGGTACCACAGAAATATAAAAAAACTCTTGACCAGTGATATCCTTCTTAATTAATTCATGGACCTCACCAAACTGAGTTCTGTATAACCGGAACGACTCTTTAAATAGACTATCTGGAATTTAACTGGATAACTTGAACTATCCATGACTCTTTCTTTTTCGTAAATACTTATTTGTTTTACATCTTTTTTCTTTTTTGGTTGAGTTGGTGCAGCATAATAATTTTTTCGTCATCCTCAGATTCGGATTCTAAATCGAGAAGAAGTAGCTGGCCTGCTGTCATCTTGCATATTGAGAGACGTGTTGGAGATTTCGGTATAGTCATGGGTGTGGGCTGTGTTCAATATTAATTTGAAAAATATATACTTGGCCTGGGTTTCGGTTACACCTGTGCTGCGCGTGGGATGTACAGGTTTATTCATTATATTTTGACAAGTTGAAAAGTTTTAGGTTTTTTCATGTAGTATCTTTTGGTAATAGAGAAAATAAAAAAATGACTTTACAACATTGTAAAATTTAATTGAGTCTTTTTTTTAAATGGAACATTATATATTATTATTTATATTATTAGCTCAAATGAAAGATCTATTTGTTCTGATTTTAAATATATATAATTTGTCGGCTTTTGGTTCAGCCACATTTGAAATATTTGAGTTTAAAAAAATACTTTAAGCTACAACAAATAATTACAATACTAGCTATCATAAACATATATAGATTTATAGCTATTAAAATTTATAACAAAAAAAAAGAATAACACAAAACATTAAATGCGAAACTAAATGTTTTCCACATAAGCCCCGTTGTTTTCTAAGCACTTGCGAATATTTCTTAATAAGTTATTATTTACGCAAGAGGTAATTAAGTTTGGATTTTCTATGTTCAATTCCAATACCACGTAATTGAGTCTTTGTCTCAATACTTCTAAACTTTCAGGTCTATTACAATACACTTTGTTTTTCAGTTATCCCCATAAGAATATGTCACACGAGTTTAGATCCGGGCTATTCGCTGGACATCGGACGGTTCCGTGTCTCCCTATCCAAAGCCGGTATCTATTATTTAGATAATTTGTCACATGTAGAACATTGTGGAGTGGAGCGCCATCTTGATGCCATATTAAATTGATATAGATACTGCTGAACTGGGATATTTTCTAATAATTGTTCTATTTCCGACTGTAAAAATCAATAGCAGACTTCGAATCAGTTAAATAATTAAGAAAACCTTAATTACATTTCATACCGTTTCGCAATTATTTATTTGTATATATATTTCAAGTTCGATTCCATCGTAACTAATAATTTGAATATTTCTTGGTTGTCATCTATTTCAATACATCAAATAAGAGGTAAAGTTTAAGATGCTACACTACACTCCTATTATTTTTAGAATTTTTCTGTCGAAATTGGTATTAAACCGTCGTGGAATTCCAAGTGACAACAAAACTGTTGCGCCAAACTGCGTTTACTCATATTGCAAATAAATAGAATGCATATAAGTATTATGGATACATACGTTTATGTGCAATATATCAAATGAGTATAAGCCGGCAGCGCTGAGCTTTTAATATTTGGGAGATTTTATGTTTTCATTTTATTAGCAAAGAATATAAGTAAAGTTTAAAAATTATTCATGCTTCCGCTCTTACTGAAAACTGATATTGCGTAAGTGTTTTATTTTAATAAATAGTTTTTATTAGGTACTTTCGGTGGTTTTGATCTAATGGTTCCTAAGCGACTTCTCAGTCCCCATATGAGCTATAGACTTGAAATTTAGAATTCATACCTAGATGGTAAGCATCTCGCTGCCTGTCAATCCAATAAAGATTAATAAATGTTATCTTTTCATCAGACTTTTTAACCTTTACTGCAACATGGAACCATAAATACTTGTGCAGCAAGGAACAGCAGTAATAGTTACCTACCATCTTAAACCTTCAAGCTCTAATCTACACGATAAAGGTAGATCTGTTGATACGTTATGCCAACTACTATGTTAAACATCAGTGATATTCCTGCACAATAAACACTATTTTTATCTTTTCTCAACAATTTCTCTTGTGTTTTATATACTCTGACTACAATGTCTCCATTCTAACACGCATCCGAAACCGTTTTCTAAAAGTTTGCCAATCGCCCACATTGCGCATGTCTATCAGATGATTGTCCATCTGACAAATCTTGACTATTCTTGGAACAGCTAATTAATAACTGGACTTCTTTTTCGTCTTATCGATCAACAAACCATCTGCACCATTGCGCATGCGCCAAATCATTGCTTAGAATAAAATTCGCAAACCGTTGTGATAGTTTATGAGCTTTCAGTAATCTTAGATGGAACAGAAGCCTAACAGTTTACTAATTGTTAGACGATGGGTTAGAACGCGTTTGGGCTACTGCGCAGAATTATTATGATAAGAAACTGTTTCTGATAGGTGTTGGAACGGAGCTAATACTTTACAGCCGTTTTCAGAACCCGAATCCTAACGATAACATGAGTATCTTCATCAACTACGCAACTACCTATACGGACGGTATTTATAGTACATTGTCAATTCCGATATTTCATAATATGGTAATAAACAAAATTCTGTTTTCCCAAATATTTGAAAAAGAAAATTATGAATATTTCTCAACAGTTCTTTCATATAATTTCTTATAAAAGACGGCGTTTGATAGGTGTATCGAAGCGAGTTTTCATTTTATATAAGTTTCTCACCTATCGAAAAGCAAATTTTCTCATTTAATTTTCTATATACCTAAAATATGAAACAAGATGATAATAGGTAGGTACCACAGTACATACTAGTTTTGGGACACACTATATATGGATTCATATATAAATCGATAGCTGCGATTCTCACTGTACGTTGGTTGGATGAAATTGGAATTTTTTCACAATTTGATTTTCCACTGGAATGTACTGCTTGCTCATCTGCAATTCCAATGATGATATTTTAATGGATCGTTTTGAAAAAGTGTTTCATGGATTTTGTGTTTAACGCCAATTCATATTATCTGGAGTACTTACACTCTCCCATATCAACATATTGTACAGATAAAGAGTCATGTAACTGGCAGGCCTACTTGACATATAACCACAATGAACAATGAGACAAAGCTGAGCAAATAGATCTGAATTAAAATCCTATGGTCTATTTTTCCTGTTCATGAATCTGAAAATCTATTGACACAATAATTTGCTAGTGTCATGCAAAGAATTTCATTACCTTTATCAGAATTTCAGTGGCTTTCGATTATTTCTATATGAGCTGCCAGCAGAAGTATCGTGAATTTCGTGTATGTCTTTACAGCTTGACAAATCTAGTTATGAATGTGAAATCGCGACGGCTATCGATGAGCTGTAATAGAAAGGATCAGTACAATCTGTTAAACAAGCATACAGGGTGCGGCACGGAAACGAAACAGATCGAGTATCTTCACGACACATGTGTTGTGGAAAAAATATAAAAACACGTCGATTTCAAGTCCAAGGGGGACATATTTGTAGCACGACCTCAACCGTTATACTTCCGTCCCCACCCCTTGGTCACTGTCGCCGTACGCATCAGTTCAGTTTATACGACTAAAAATAAAATCTTTTCGGACAAAGATAATTATGTATCAATGATAGAAGAATGCACGTTGGATATTTTTTTCTTCTACAAATAATGTATTAACCCAATTATATTCTTTAGAGTCTGTTTCATTTATCTATCTAGTTATCTATATGTGATGGATATGTAATTCCAGAATCAGTAAGTAAATTTAGAGAATATTAGGTAACTAAAACCAGGAGTATAGGATCAGAGGTAAGTATCAAAATGAAATCAATCTGAACAATGATTTATGTTTTTAAATAAAAAATGTAGACCTTTGGTAAGAAAATTTCAACAAATATAAAAAATGCCCTGACTCATGTAAACTTAGTTGAACTACAAACATTTTTATACAAAATCTAAGAATCGCTAATATTGTTCGCTTATATTAAATACCTATACAAAATAAAATAAATTCTCTTAATATTCGTAGGTAACTCCTTATTAAATTGATGCCAAAAGTCTATCTATAGTTTGAATACCTATCAAATGGGGTTTCGTCATACCTTGTCTATCTCTTTTTTTTGTTTGTAAATTAGGTGAAATAAAATTTTAACGTCATAAACATATGTCTTCGATCAGATCGGCTGATTGTTCTTTTGACGTTTAATGTCAAACATTTTTTTTTTCGAAAGTGATTTAGCCCCTTAACAAATATGTCAGTTTTGTCAGTGTCAGTGTTTTGGGGTTAGGTATTAAAATTTAATTCAAACTATTTACGACATGCGTAAAATGGCAGATGACGTCAGGAATAGTAACGAAACAACATTCGATGGGTATTCAAACTGTACCTTCCTATAACTGCAAAACTTCAAAACTACCATCTAATCTGTCCTACTTTCTGTGAGAAATATGTATTATTTCTACAGCTATAACAGATAAGTGGTCCCATCATCACATGACACTTTTTCAGTTTTTGTTTTCATAGATTCTTAAGTTTGCAAAATTTATGATCAGCTGGACGAAAAAAAAATTATAATAATAATGGAAAATAAGTTTGGAATGCGAGAAAGTCTTTCTGAAATTTAGTTTATTTCAACCCTTGGTTAGTATTCAAGATTTGTGTAGTTTTCTTGTGAAATTCCTATTGTAAGTTTGTCGTCTTGAATATATAGCCGACAATTTTGCCCATAACTCATTCTGATTTCTAAATAACTGTGAATTGTCTGCGCACATCCGCCTGATCTTGTTTTTCGAAATCAATCCTACAAATAAAAAAGAAATAATCTTCTCATACATCCCATTTTTGCAAATATTTTCAGCAAAACATTCAATTCCAATGTATTCACGTTACTTTTCTTCCTTTCTCTTTATATCCTATTTAGAATCTTTTGACTGTCATCCATAAATCTAACACCACACACACATATTGATATCAAATAATGAATGGAGCCACACTCAGTGTCCATTCACAAAACGTGACAATGCGTCCGGAGACCACCTGGGACACCAAAGTCCTTTTGAGAAAAAAAAAATCACTATACTATGAAAATTAAGCCATTTCACCAGAAAATAGCTGAGGGCTTCACCTGAACCATATTTTGATATATTGTGATTCGTCATTTCCGAGGAAACATACACACTTAGCTGAAATGAAAAACTATTTATGACTTGCAGTGGTCAAAACATATAGATACGTGTGGTCCTTAGAGGTATACCTACTCATAACAGTAACGTATATCTGATTTTGTATAAAAGCAAGTAAGATTTATTAACCTATATGTTTGCTTTTGACTTTTTCTTAGGTATAAGCGAGGGTACTTCTTATGGTTATTTATATACGTTGTACAATTTATCATTCAGATGTATGAATGGAGATGTGGAATGAATGCGTACGACAGTTTTCAACAGAATTTTTCGTAGATCTCAATTTAGAAAGGGAGAGATGGTTCAGTGTATGTTCCAAATCACTTTAGAATTGTCCTTTATATCTTATTCTACTATCAGTTCTCGCAATGTCTGTAACATACTTGGTTTCAAATTTTGATGAAATCAACCAAACTGAGACCAAGGAAATTATGCATTCAAATATTCTCAACCTTATGCATGTTTAAAACTGATGTATTTCTCTGAGATATGATATTATGTTATCATATATCAATAATTTGGAGTTTGGTGTTTAAACTGTAACCTAAATTGACTAGAAATCGTACAAAATCTCAGGCAAAATATGCGATTATATTAAATTATATATTATTATATACCTATTATATATTATTACAAATACAAGAAACGTAAGTTTCTTTCTATTTATTTGAAGTATTGATAAATTTATTTACGATGTTGGATGATTTATGTATATTTCTAAACTTTTATTCTCTGTACTACAACTAACTGAAAAAGTTTGTTCTGAATAGTCGCCTAGCGTCGCATCCATATTTTTTATGCTTCTTAGGGCCGATTTCATAATGAATCCTTAATGGGAGATTAGTTAATTCTTCAATTTGTTTATCTTATATCTCGATGACGGAATAAAAAGTGTGCATTTTTCCATAACTTTTGCAACATTAGTCACCTTATCTTTCGTTCTTTAAAAGTAACTTTAAATTATATGACCAACCAAAAAATTTATGAAATTTTTAATCTAGGATTAAAATTAATAGGAGATTAAATTTGATTATGAAATCGACCCTTAACCTTAACCCAAAAATGTTCAGGGTCCGCGAGAACAGTGTTTGGTTCTTGGATCTGACGAGCTGACTGCATTTACTTTTTAAAGGTTTTTTGGTCCGCTAATGTTCCTATCGAGTAACATAAATAAACAATGACTAAATTGAAGTCTAGACATTTTTATATTAGAAAACCCTTGGGTGACACGTGACTGACTTGACAGTTTTTTTTTTATTGACCAGCTTCCAAAAACTGATAAGGCATACAACTCGGTTGTAAGATGGCTTTTTTTTTTCTATGGCTGTTCGCGCGTTTTGCATAGTAAACGTAGTCCGATTTAGACGATTTTTGTTTCATTTGAAAGAGGAGAGAGTTGAAAAATGGTATATGGTGAAAAATCAAAGCCGGAAATGTTTGAATTGGACATTTTTTAAGATAATCATACGTTTCCGCGCTACAGTCTGAAATATGTGTTTCAGCTATATGGAAAATTAGAAAGGAGACCATATCCGGAAACGTTTAAATTAAACATTTTTTCAAAAGAGTTACGGTTTCCGAGTTTCGCAATGGTAAAGTCTGAAATATGTGATATGCGTATTTCCGCTAGGTGGAAGATCAATTTTTTTCGACAATTGAGAATATGACACGGCTAAATTAAAGAAAAGATTATATGAAGCAATATTTAAATTGAGTTACGGTGTTTGAGTTACAGCAGTAAAGTCTGAAATATGTATATTGCGCCGCGATGTTTTGAGATCTCTGAATAATAAATAACAAGTACAAGCTAAGCCTATAACTTTTTGGGTATTAGTGAACGATCAACAATTTTCATGACTAATGTTACACTCAAAAATGTGAAATAAATATTTTTTACAAAAAATTGGACCGACTTTATCAGTTGTTGCAGTGAAAAATACAAACTAATATTAATTCTATTGGTGCTGGTAATTTTGTGCCGTTGTAGTTTGTTGTTGTTGGCACCAACTCCAAAAGAACCAGCACAAATAGAATTAATATTATTTTGTATTTTTCAGTGCAACAACTGATAAAGTCGGTCAAATTTATTGTAAGAAATATTTATTTCTCAAACTATCTTAATCGGTGTTCTTCAAGGATATGTTTAGGACCATTTAAAACAGTAGCATGTCAAGGTATTGCAACAAGATTTAACAGGGTACTTATATAGATATGTTTATTTTCTGACGAGTGAACACATACAGCCGTATTCATAATCCAATCTTCAGTACAAGCTAGTACCGTATTAAAATAAAAAAAACACTATCCTACCGTAACACTGATATAAGACTCATAAACCTAATTTATGGTTAGGGTAGTTAGATTATAGCACAGTCCTTATTTATGTATGGAATGTTTTATCAGTTGTGTGTTCTGCGGTAGCCATAAACTCCCACACTTAAAGAGTAGTTTCAGGTTATTATCTTGGTAGTTGGTAATCAAAAAATATATCATAGTGATTTATAAAAAATCTGAATAAATTCTGCTCTGGCACCCGCCTGATTTTCCTTGCAGTCGTTGCGTGAAAACTAACATTTCTAAGGCATTTCATAATATAACTACACGAACAGCCAGGTTTAGTGAGGTCAGCATTATTTGAAGTCTGGTAGTTTCAAAGAAAAAGGGGGAAGAAGTTAAGGTTTGATTTCTAGATATTTTCCATAATATTTTTAAAATATTTTTTTATCGAATAAAGAGAACAAATATATTCATTTGAAATACACATAACGAGCCCTTAAAACTGATATTTTACATATCTTCTAATTTTCTTACATATTCGCTGTACAGAGTCAACCTCCTTTGTACCAAATTTGTAACCTATAATGGTTATGATTTTTCATCTGATGTTGGGAACGCCGATACATATGTATCTCATTGTCTCTGCATTATTCGTTTTATATGTATATAAACTTCATAGAATTCCGACGATATTTCCTTACTCAAAAAATGTTCATCCGGCTACGAACGTTATGAACAAATTGATGTTTTCTCGAGCCCTACTATTACGCATTCTTTCCCATTTCTTCATAACATATCACCTTTTTCAAACCAATAAATATTTATTGACATAACCGAAGATATGATAAAAGAATCAAAAGCAATTTATCTGTATAGGTAAATCATTTGTGGAGATATATCCACTAAATCCATTCCCATTTTCTATACCTTCTTTTGCCCTTTTTCAAGTGATGCTGCCATATTCCATTCTGAATTATTGCAGAAAAATATCCGTCACAGGTTATATTATGAATAGAAAGACTTTCGTCTGCTTCTACTTCTTCTTCTTCTTTTTGTTGATCCCCACGGTTTGCGAATATCTGGAAAACCTCTGTCGCGGATTATATAGAAGATGTGCACACAGTGCACCACACCAAGTAATATTGCTCACAGATATCTTTCTATATTTATCTCACTTTCGTGCCAAACTTGCTGCAGTTCCATGTCTTCGCCATTGGCGTGCGTATCAAACGTAAGCTATCACCTATCTCCTTATATTTTGCTTTATTATACCAAGAACATTTTGCGAATAGAATCGCATGACTTTCAATTACGGGTTCTATAGAATATATAATCTATATTTTGAGCTATGTCGTATATGGGAGTGAAAATAATATGCATTAAAGGCCATTTCATTAAAAAAATAAAGGCAGCGAAGTTAGTTAGTTTGTCCAATCTAAACTGGTTCAGCGGAATCCATCAATGTCGAATGGAAAGTAAATGATTGATTCGTGTTTCTGATATCATGGCCGTGGTCATTCTAGCGTAGTGGTTAATGCCATACATGAGATCCTGGTTCAATCTTCGCTAAGTGAGAAAGATTTTTGAAAGCCTATTTGGTGACTATAATAAATATAAAACTTCCTCTAGTAAAGCCTCTTAAATGTTACCGTTCGGGACCAATGATAAACTGCAGTTCTCGTAGCTATGTCTGTAAAAATGCGCCTCACACGTTTTTGCGAGAGGTGATCAATGATCATTGTATTAGGTATGGCATTTCAAAAAGAAGAAGATGGTCACTGAGAACTGGTGGGTTTTTCATAGGGTCTTACCCATGTGTTAGAATCTTTTGATTGGTAGAAGCTTTCTTCAGAAACCGGTTGAGTTATCGATATAAATACGTATAATAAGGTTGTTGCTAGGTCATTTCTGTATATTCTAAATCTTGATAATGCTGACATTTAAGAATGAAACACTTCAATTCAACAACAATTCGTAGTTTTTTTATCGGTTTGCCTATAACTGCGGCTGCTTTCTACGCAAAAACTGCCGAATATATTTTTACGAAATTTTACATTAAGTTACCTAAAAGGCCTCATACATAATCGAAAATGATCATGAAGTTCAATCTTTCCACACCGCCCAGGACCAAAAGCAAGAGACTTCATAATGAATTATAAAACATAGGCTTAAGTTAACAATTAACGAAAAATCATCAGTTTGCGAGGTCATGGTGGGAGAGGTGATTGCTGTTCTTAGCGGTGAACGGTCATTTCGATTTCGGTAACTCAACCATCTGATGTTGAGAGAAAAGTTGATCAACTTGCCCATCAATGCACACTCCAATACATTTCCAGAACCTTATAGGCTCGGCCCACGAGTCTCAAAAGCGTTCTTGGTCTCCTCAACAAGTTCATCAACAAATTTATTAGTCTATTCAACCTGCCCATACAAGATACAACATTTACCTAAATTTGATCAAGTTGAGGCACTTATCGACTGTGTAGGCCCCATTATGATACTGATGGCACCTAGAAAATATTTTACCATCCCGAGGAAATGTTTTCATCCAAAGTAATTATAAATTGCTAGCATGATAGTCTATAATATTTCACATTTGCAAAGGATTCTACATAATCGATTCAATAGAAATAATACAGGTTTCCCTTTTGACATTGAATTTCGCATTTTTGACTCACTGTTTCCCCGTAATTCTCCGTCCATGACATCTTTTCTTATATATTCCCCAAAGGCCTAGCTATAACACAGCTCTATTATTTGGCCGTTCCATACAAAAATTCTGTTCACCATTTGAATCGAATGGCTTCGATAACGATTGAAACACCGCCCTCAAATTCACAAGGACACGTTGCTTCGACAACCGAGACTACGTCTAGATGATATACACTACGCTCCCTATCGATGTGGATGCCTTACTAACAGATCAGTTCAGTTTCAATCAAAAATATACAGCTATATATTCAGTGTCGTCTTGATCCCATGTAAAATCTGAGAGTATTGTATAGGACACAATCTGGCAAACAAGGAAAAGATCGTGAATAACACATACCCATAGCACACATTGGAATCAGAAAACGATTTGAGGGAATAAGGGAAAATGTTTGTTCGTAGCATATGGAATTGAAGAGGTGTTTTGTATTTTTCTGATGGGAACTGATATAGATCTGTTTGATTTTATTATTTGATCACAAAAGAAGATATTGACAACTTTAAATATATATTTATATGATATGAGTCTAAAAAATATATGCATGAAACTGAAAGTTTTTTGTTTGTCGCTAGATAAAGCTCGTATACCAGTTGTAAAATCCATGTTCTCTCCCGCTCAGATCTGCCATATCCTACCAGAGCATAAATTATGTCGTATTCTAAAAATCCTGCGGCATAATCCATGTTTGTTTGCGGAGCTGTTTTTAATTACATTCCTGCTAGAGCCGCGATAAAAGTATAAATTTTCGAGGGCTCTAATACGTCCCTCTACAAACCCACACGCCAGGTCAAGCTCGGGCCGCGTGTTGCGACAAATGTTTTTTATCTTATCTGTATGCAAAATGTATATATAACGTTGTCCTAATCTTCTCAGTCTAGCCTCGGCAGGACTACAACAGCAACAAAAAAAAAACACATGCCTACAATACCAAGTCTAACGTGTCCTGACTAGATTCGGTGTTTTCTCATCCTGTTGAATCTTTGGTTCTGACGTCCCAAATTAATATGGGTCATAAGAGTATTATTTTTTGTGATAGAATTTAAATTTGGTTTTACATATACAATTTCTAAAAATAATAATTACATATAGAATGCAAGTGTGTGCAATTTTTTAAATTTGAGATCCATAACGTTAGTTGCAATTCTGTAAGCCAAAACCAGGCATTAAATTTAACGTCAGTCGTTAAATTTAACATATTGTGATTTTTTCTTAAGACTTGCTTATTATTTGGTCTTGGAATTTTCTAGGAGAATTTAGAGATAGGTTTTATGGTATTAGATGATTATAACTGATCTTATAGATATATGAAAATTTCGTTAGGAACTTGACAAATGGTTGAAAATTATCAAAAAGTTTTATTAACACCTTTGCATTTCTCTAATTAGCTTGTAGATTTGCTGAAGTGTGGTACAAAATTGCTCAAAATATTTTCAAAGCGAATGACATCAGTGTGGATAGGCAAGTATTTAGTTAAAAGATTTTTTTATATACTCAAGTTCATTATACTATTAGGACACAATAAATATACCCATCTTTTCTATAATCGCTTTTCATTATTTATTTTATAAACCAGAAACCAGCAGCAACCAAATTTCAAAAGAAACTAGTTCACACTTTTAAAATTTTGCATTCATGTTTTATTACCGTACCAGACTCAATCTACAAAATATACCTATTACTTTTCTGTCATCACTTCAGATTATTAATTTAAAGAAACAACAACAGATAAATAAATTCTTAAATAAATCAATTCACAATTCTATTATTCTCAAGGTTCATATTCCATATTGTAGAATTTTTATCAAAAATATGACAGGAAAAGTTCAACATAACCTTAAAATCAACACAAGACTTGACAACTGTGATCAATTTCCAAACAAAACAGCGTGTTCCGTGGCACCTCAGAGACGATTTATCGGATACCTGATGCCTTAAAATGTTAGTTTTTATCGGATGCGCTAAATGTTGAGCAGAATAGCAATTTACGTTAAAAGCACAAAATATTAACGTTCGACAATTTTTAACGATGATCTTACAGAATAGACCCAATTATACTTAAACTCAACAGTTAGCGAAACCTTTATGATGGGAACGTGTCAAAATAACTGAAACCCTATTAGATACAAAATTCCAGTGGTAATCAAAGAGCCAATTTATAAATAAACTGAACAACAAATCAAATTAAATGTTCAAATAGGTGACCTTTTTACAGTTTCCATTTGACAATAATCGGTGAAAAGTCCAAAAAACAAATCTCTGAATTTTAAATAAATTTTCATGTATCTCACTGTAATAATACACAATAAACTGATGTTCGTTGGTAGATGTACCTATCACTTGAAAACGGGGAGACAGATTCAGTCAAATTATTTTTTAAATGTTCGTGATAGTTCGAGTAAGGATTTAAGGGGAAGAAAAAAGAAGTTTACCGGAAAAGACTAAAATTTGAAGATAATTAAAAGTGCTTCTCTTCTATAAAAAAGGAACATATTCCGATACTCATGATTCTAACAATGGTTATTCGTTTTTTGTTTTGTTTAGTGAGTTGTGGTAATTGAAAAGTTACTAGGAAAAAAATCATGAAAAAATTAAGAAGTCGGAGAAACTTGTGTATTTAGGTAGGTACTCTCGATCTCAACGGGCAACTGGAACAACATTTTTTTCGATTTTTTTGTTTTGTTGGTTATGCAACCAGGAAAAAAAGAAAGACTTGAAGATGAAGAAATATTTTTTTTGAGATTTTGCAATCTGTTCAATAAATAATTTGTTTCTCAATATAACTTTATAAATTCACAAGACGATTACAATCAAATTTATTAAAATTTGGACAGGAAAACTTCTGCGATGTTTGTAAGTAGGAACACAAATTTTGAAATTCCGACTCCTTTCCAACGGATCTGCTATATATTTCTCCATTAAAGTCCATTATATAAAAACCCCACTCTTAATAGTGTTTAATAGCTTTCAATAAACGTCAACATATTGTCAATTTAAAGAAACATAATTTCTTCAGCTATGCTGATATCAGTTTTTTACGACTGAACTTTATTATATTATGGGATCGTTTTGTTCAATTTAGTTGTTGACGTTCTTTAGACAATTAAGTCTCATATCTCGGTCGTAAATTAGGTAATTGAGGTTGAGCCGCTGAAATTTAATAACCTTATCTTAATGTTTATATTTGAAGGTATTTTGATAGTATTTTATCTTGAAACAAACAACTGGAATGAATGTATATTTCGAGTTTTGTGGATGCCCAGAACAATACATGTTGACAGTTGTTGAGTTGAAAGGTCATTACAACATCCCAATCTAATTAATGGGATTAGTATATCTCTCTAATTTAAGTAAAATTAGACGAAAAATACATTCTGTAATTTTCAGATAGAAGCTATTACTTCCACATTCCACAAGGGCATCGATGAATTACGATTACTTTCAGAAAAAATCTTCTATATCGACTGATACTACTTTTCTACCGATCTCAAACAAATTAATTATTTTCAGCATACTAAGAAACCTATAGGCGACGGCTTCTAATTAGAAACTTTTTCTACCAATTTATAAACGAAGCCATGTTGGAACACGAATAACCTTTTGTTTTGAGGGTACTGAATATAAATTTTAAAGTTTATAATCATTGTTATCTGACTCCATGAATCCTGAGACATGAGGAAATGTCAAAATCAGTTCTATAGTCAGTAAAATAAGTACCTACCTAAAACCAGAATTTAGAAAAAAGAGTTGCTTTTTGCATTTGAAAGTTAAAGCTATTATTTCAAATGGGCGTAGATTATGATTGAAAACATAAAGCTAAATTTCAAATAATAGATATATATCGAAAAAACAGCTGAATGAGTCCTTCGTGGCTTTTAACTGTCTTTTCTATTTTGAATATTAAATATCGTTCGGAAAGGGGGCAGTCAACTTGTATGAGAAAATTTTCAGTAAAATCTAGCAAAACCATATGATTACTTCACCGACAACAATGAATCCATACATGATATCACTTTTTGACCGACTTCAAAAAAAGGAGAACGTATACAATTCGGTTGTAAGATTGCTTATTTTTATGGCTGTTGGCGCGTTTCGCATAGTAAACGTACTCCGATTTAGACGATTTTTGTTTCATTTGAAAAAGGAGGAAAATAAAATCCAAAATCTCCTTCCCTCCGAAAACCGCCCCCAAAGGGGGTGGAGGGGCAAGTTTTCTCGAAAATCGAAAATCCGAAACGACAGAATTAACGAAAATTTCATATCCGGAAATGTTTAAATTGGACATTTTTGAAAATAATCATACGCTTCCGCGCTACAGTCTGAAATATGTGTTTCAGAAGAAAATTCGAGATTTGAAAATTATAAAGGGGACCATATCCGGAAACATTTAAATTGAACATTTTTTTAAAAGAGTTACGGTTTCCGAGTTTTGCAATGGTAAAGTCTGAAATATGTCATATGCGTATTTTCGCTAGTACAAGCTAAACCTACCTATAACTTTTTGGGTATCAGTGAACGTTCAACAATGTTCATGACTAGTTTTACACTAAAAAATGTGAAATAAATATTTTTTACAAAAAATTGGACCGACTTTATCAGCTGTTGCACTGAAAAATACAAAATAATATTAATTCTATTGGTGCTGGTTATTTTGAAGTTGTGCCGTTGTAGTTTGTTGTTGTAGGCACCCACTCCAAAAGAACCAGCACCAATAGAATTAATATTATTTTGTGTTTTTCAGTGCAACAACTGATAAAGTCGGTCCAATTTTTTGTAAAAAATATTTTTTTAAAGCTCCAGTCCCTCGGAACTTCTGACTTTCATTTCGCACAAAAAATCATTATTGTGTACACAATTCTACTCTCAATTGGTACAACTTGAATACACAAACTCCCATCAGTAGATACAGCAGAGAATTGGTACGATACACTTTAATTTATTCATTAAATCTGGTGATCCTATGTGATTCTGTCCTCTCTCCCCTATAGGCATAAAAAGGCGCAACGCGTCAATTTAAACGAACAATTCCGTAAAGCCTATAACGTATCAAGTAGTAGAATTTATATAATACATCTTCATCAAGAGATACATAAATAGGAATACTGTGTATATTGAGGGTTAGAAACAAAATCATTCATCTCATTTCTGGAGTGGGAGTATCCGAATACAAATACATACTTATACAGGGTTTTTCTCTGTACGCTAACCGTCAAACTTACTCCGTTTCTTATAAAGCTATTTTCGAATAAAAAAGTCGTATTTGCATCGATTAATGTCATCATAGGTACTTAATATAAGTAGATTAAAAAGTATCTTAACAATATAAAAACATATCATCAGTCATATCAAGCCTTACTTTATTGGCGGTTGGAAATTTTCATTTTATTGAGATCTGATCTATCATGTTCTCCTTCAACTATTGTTGCAAACAAATGATTTGAATCATATTTGATTTAGATTTTTTGTAAACACTGGCATGGTCATTGAGTAGCTTAGTTATAACTGTAAAATTTCAATTGTCTACATTTGGTAGAAAAAAGCTATCATCGACTTTACATTATCGGTAATGGGATTCTTTTAGTCTAGATTAGGACTAGCTTTCTAGCGTTATCCGAAATCTATTTTTCGACAAACACATCCAATGAGTTGCTCTTGACATTTCTGTAGTAAACCACTTAGCAGAGCATCCAAATTTGAGAGTTACGTTTAGATAATCACCCAGTATATAAACCAATATGTTACATCAACAATGAACTGTCGAACCTGATGTCAGCGGTATTTTGGAGGGATAACAAACGAGATTGGCCCATAGATAGAGGCGGTAGCTTTAGCAGGAGCGGCAATCAGGAGCGATTCCGTCTTACAGGGAAAAGGCGGGAAACCAGCCATTGTTGAATGGACTCTCTATACGGAGATCGAGGATAATATATAGACAGATATAAACTCTATTCCCGACGAGGTTACGTTATATATATATATATATCCTGTAGGTGTGTAGACGCTCCGCAACGACTACGACCAGAACGCCACTAGATTGCTGATGTTTGACTGAATCCGGAACAAATGTTCCTGTTGGATTTCAATTTAGTTCTCGTTCCTTGTGCATTGGTAAAATCATTCAACAACGGTTGGGGACTCGATTAAGGGAGAAAAAATACATTGTTAGTATAGCTTTCCTGTGGCAATTGCGTACTCTGTTCTTTGTTTACTTCACAAAGGCACAATATTTATACCTACGGGGTGATTTATAATGTAAATTATTCATCATATATCTCTAAGCAGTTTTACAAAATTCCATCAAGTATAACGCCAATTGAAGCATTAATCATCATTTTTTAGATTGGCCAGTATACTGATGTTAAAATGTAGGTACTAATAATTTTGGGTAACAAGCTAAAAATGATCTGTCTCTCATAACCTTTTTCTTGAGAACTATAACTGATACGTTAAATATCTCCACATTATTTTTTAGAATTAATTTACCTAAGAGGTTTATTTTTAGAAGATTCATCAATCATTAAAAATGAGTGTGTAAACAAAAAATACTTTCAAAAGCTAGTATGTTTCTGAAATATAAAGTAAAATTCAAAAACGATGACAGGAAACAATCTTAAATAAAAGAGGATGACCTACACCACAGCTCATTAGACAAGGATCATCAAGTAGGAGAGATGATATTTCAACTTTCATTGTCCAAATACCATGAAACCACCAGACATATAAGATGTCTATGGACACCAAGACTTCAATAGCTATATAGATTATGTCAATGGCAGTATGTCCACTGAACTATATAGCTATGGAATAGGAACTGATATGGCAAGCTCGTGCTCGGAAAATGCATATATTATGCTTTTGCCCGCGTAAAAACTAAATTCAAATCCATGCGGTAGTTTTAGCGTGATTAGTGTACAAACATACAGACTGACAGACAAAAATTATTGGCTTTTGTTGCTCTAATAAAGGGGGTCAATATAATCTTTTTTAAAATATCTATAATGTACAGACATGATCCTGTTACAATTTTATTATATGTTTAGATGTATAGATTTATACGTTTAGTCAATGAGTATGTCTATTTGCCAACAGATTATTTGCTGAAAATAATTACTAATAACACAGTGGATTTTAATTAGATGAATTCGTACGTTCTGAATCAGATATTTTAGAATTTTGTGAAATTATCTAGAATATTCAATTGAAAGTAGGTAAATCAGTTTGTTTAGTGTGATATGTTTGTTCATTTTAAAATTCGGTTGTATGTATGATTTTTTATGGCTGTAAGTTTTGCCTAGTAAACGTACTCCGATTTAGACGATTTTTGTTTCATTTGAAAGAAGAGAGTTGAGACATGGTCCCATATTTAGAAAAACTCAAATTCTAATACTCCTTTCCTCCGAAAACCGCCACCAAAGGGTAAAGATGAGACCATATCCGGAAACATTTTTTTTTTCGAAAGTTGAAAATATGAGACGACCAAATTAAAGAAACGATTATATGTAGCAACATTTAAATTGAGTTATGGTTTTCGAGTTATAGCAGTTAAGTCTGAAATATGTAAGTATATTTGTGCGCGATTTGTTGAGATCTCTGAATAATAAATAACAAACAACAACAAACAACAAACTAAGCCTATATTTTCTTGGGTATTAATGAATATTCAATGATTTTAATGACTAATGTTACACTCAAAAATGGGAAATAAATATTTTCTACAAAAATTTAGACCGACTTTATTAGTTGTTGCACTGAAAAAGACAAAATAATATTAATTCTATTGGTGCTGTTACTTTTGGAGTTGTGCCGTTGTAGTTTGTTGTAGGCACCAATTTCAAAGGTAAGCAACAATAGAATTAATATTATTTTGTCTTGTGCAACTAATAAAGTCGGTCCAATTTTAAGTAAGAAATATTTATATGATATAAATTACAGTGTCCCTTAATAACTATGGGAATTCTATTATTGTTACGACTCTACTCATTGAATGCGAATATATTATAATCAAGCAACATATGGAGAAATACGTGAATCATTACCAGTTTCTGTAATAATATTATAATATTATAAACATTAAATTATCAACATTAATTTTCATTCATCTTATTTCCAACATTGAACAACATAAAAGATGTTCTTGTAGTGCTCTCTAAAAAGCCTTGGAGTACCCTCGCATATATTTGTGAAACGCGTCAGCTTACAAATTTACGGGACCTACAGTTTATCGACGGATTCAAACGGAATTATTTGAGAGGCTTTACTTGGCATTATTATTCGTGATAGGTTGCCAGTATTTTCCACGAGATGGTAGGTTGCCAGTGGTCTCCACGAAATTGCCACCTTGAATGATTTTGATGACTAATTCTACACTCAAAAGGATGAAATAAAAATTGAACCGACTTTATTAGTTGGAGCACTGAAAAATACATAATAATATTCATTCTTTTGGTGCGGGTATTTTTGAAGTGCCAACAATCTAACTACAACTGCACAACATCAAAATTACCAGTACCAATAGAATTAATATTATTTTGTATTTTTCAGTGCACCAACTAGTAGAGTCGGTCCATTTTTTTGGAAAGGAAAAATATTATAGGTATACTATAGTCAAAGTTCATGATGTAGCTACATTAAAGCTCAAGATTTCAGGTTTTGGAGAAAAAATTGTTTGATTTTAGAAAAGAAGATAAATCAAACAAAAGTAGGTAAGATTAGTTTATTGTGCGGTGATTGTTGTTTTTAATCTGTTGGAAGATTCCCTTTATAATTGAAGGCAATTTATTATTGGTAGATACAAATAAAGTTGGTAAACGAAATTCATATGTGTTTCGGATATCGCAGTAAGCATGGCTTAATGAGGAACTTACACCCAGGAAAACTTTATTTGATGTTGTCAGCAAATTGAGTGATATATATATTTTTTTATTCTAAGACAATATTTGAGATGAAAACCATATAAGCGACTAGTAGATAATTGTTTAATTATATTTATAGAACGGATTCTTAGCAGAAAGTAAAATATGTTGATATTTTCATAAATCTCTATTCAAGAGAATTCAAATAGTACAACACTGTTTTAACTCAGTTTATCATCGGCTCAATACGATTTTGCTAAAATTTTGTATGTTAACATAGAAAACAAAACCATATGAATCTTTATTATAGGCGATAACTTTTGTGTTTACAGTAATTGTAAACAGGTACATAAATACAGAATTCAGATTAAGACATATTTAACAGAAAAATCGGTATAGTGAGAGCTGGGCTAGCTTGGAGAGGGTTACTTATAGGTACTATAGCAGTTCCATGCTTTCATCGAATGTACGGAACCTAGAAAAGTGAAAATGAACGATTCATGAGATATCTACATGAATTCAAATAAAAATGTTATGGGAATTATTTTAACTCGTTTGAAATACTCAATATTAACAAACAAATAAAGATAACACAAGATCATAGGCTACTTCGTAGTCTAAAAATGTCATAGGTACAATAAAAAATAACACAAAATACGACTTTCAAAGCAGTGCAACTTTAGGTATGTAGGATTTTGTTCTAAATAAGTATTAGGTATCAGGTGAAACTTTGGTTAGTTCGATGTGACTTAATTTTCTATAAGATATGCACCGAATTTTTGAAATGCACATTTTGCTGAATTTATCCGAGCAATTGAGACTACTCTAAAGAAACTCAGTGCTTAGATTTTTTTATCATTTAAATTCACGTCCAAATAATAATAATGTACTTATATAAAATGAAATTGTGATATGATATAATTTCACACGATAGAGGTCGCAATTCGCAATTTTAGACATATGAAATACAAATTTGTTAAAAAAAATCAGTCGTTTGAATTCTTCGGTCGATTCCATCTATGGACATAATTGGACAAGTATTTTGAAAATGTTATGCGATCAAACTTTTAAAAAGTAGGCATTGGCATTGATTATTTAATCATCAGAAATATTTCTATGTTATAGACATGTTCTGTAACTACATACCTATAATTTTTTGCTCCAAGCATTTCTTCAGAAAAACATAAAAATTCAAAACTTTTGGTATTTAACTATCTACATGCTACTAACAATCAACCAAAATTTATACTTATTCAATTTTCACTCGTTAGCGTAGAAATTATTATTAAATTAAAGCTGTATATATCTATGCAAATATATTCTCTATTTTGTTATGGGTGTTTTTGCCCGATAAAACTATATCACCCTTTAAAATGTCAAGATAATCCCATAAACATTTATAACAAAAAACGGTGAACTTTCTGCTGAGGTAGTTTTGCGCTAATTTCGATGATTCTGCTATTGACAACTGTATATTCTCGTAATTGCTACCATACATTTGCAAATTTTATTCAAATAACAGTGCTGCTGCGAAAGAAAGCTTAAATTAGATTACTGTTACTGAAAAGTGGCGAGAAAAAACACTCAACTCAATGCTCATAATTCAAGAGATTAGAGTCTCCACACGTTAGAAAGAAAACAATGTATATGTAGACAATATACACGAAATATATACCCTCTTTTGCCGAATTTCCATTTGAAAAGAGCGCTGACTACCAACAGGGAAACGAAATGAAAGTAAGACTTGAATTTCCTCCATTAACTCTGGTCGAGAGCATTGTTAGCACAGGCGAAGGACATTTGTATACAGTGACAATAAAAAAAATTTAAGCTGTAAAGCAGCAATACAGAGAAGTGAAAAAGTGTCTACAATTAAGCATTAACAACACAACCTACCCCCGTGGAAAAAAGAAACAACGAGTCCATTGTACACTTTTGCCGTCGAGCTCTTTTATACACGCATATAAAAGAAATGTCGACAGACTTTAATAAAATATATTATCTAGACCCACGTGAAATTTGCATTAGCATATTATCAGCGTTGGAGTTGGCACCTTCTAGAGACTCTCAAAGAAGAGGGACAGGCTGTTGGACATCAACATTACTCGCATTAAAACACCCCTTCAAAATAGGAAAGCTTTCGTCAAGACAGCAAATACTTCCCTTCGGTCTCACCTGGAATTTAACTTGAAGGGCGTAGTTTTAGTGATTGGCATAGTAACAAAGTTCAACTAGCAGAATTTGTCTCAACAAGGAATGTGTCATCGAATATGCAAGATAGAGTCTACTTTTTCAAAGAGGAGCAAAGTTTAGTTGCTTGTAACCGTCTCATCAAAGTAGATCCGGTGCAACAGTCTCATATTATTTACTCAGAAACAGAACCATTCTATAATTTGATAGAGACATATCCATTTATATTGGAGTGAGCAGAGATTAGTGACAAAAACCTAATTTATTTATTTATTTATTGATATTAGAATTAGGTATTCTAATGTAAATGTTTTCAGTTTCTAACCTTATTCATCTAGGTACTAGATTGTTTGTCAAAGCATTTGGTCCTTGGCATATATGTACAGTGGTCATTATTAATTTAAATAAATCAGTGTATTTCATTCTGATCAGGTTATGTGACCATTCCAGGATATGAATAAACAGTTTGAAAGTTTGACAGTTCAAAATAAAAATAAAACAACGAAATCGGTCTATCCGTTACAGACAACCACACATACCAATATTTTTTTGTCTCAGGTAACCCCAAAACCTAAATATTTGTTGAAAACCGTGCACCGAAAACTTCAAAATAAATAATGTAATGTAGAGCATTGAATTGGTATAATAGGGAAGAGGCTTTCGCATTATAAAAGTGGCATCGGTTCCACCATGTTGATACCTACGAAGTTTCTGTCATTTTGACAAACAGTTTGCGTTAAGTCACTCTTGTGTTATCGCTAGTTATAGAGACTGCATTATGTTTGAATCTTAATTATTTCTCTCAAAGAAATATTATCATCCGGAATTACATTTCACAAAAATATAAACGAATGCCAGAGTCGTATTTAAATTTTTATATGCTTCCAAGGATAGAACAAATCATATGAAAATTTATGTTGTGGATTATTTGCTGAATTGATTTTGCACCTACTTGTTGGAAATTTATGTTAGCACGAAATAAAGTGTAAAACTAAAGGCGGAACCTGTATAAATACAATACAATTAATGAATATTTTTATACATTATCTAAATTAATCCATGAAGTGATGCCATTTTTGCAAAGGAATTCCAATGCACAAGTCATCTCCCCTAATATTAGGTAATAACTCAATGACGTAGACACATAAATGATTTAGCAAATATTACTTTTGACATTTTTCGGTTTGCAAAAATTTTAGGTACCAGGAAAAAAATATTCTTGAGAGCTCTAAAATACAATGTTCTCTTCATTCTCCACTTCACTATATAACTAAAAAAATCTTTATATTTTCCAGTAGTAGCTACAATGCTACAGTAGGTACTATCGTCATCAGTACGGTGGTCTTTTTGTCCTGTAGTTTTCATAATTGGATATCATTGATAATCTTACTTTTGTTTTAATTGTCAAAGCATTGAAATCAAATATAGTGTTTCTGCTGTACAATCGTGATATAGAAATATAATTTGCTATTAGAATTATTGTGTTCACGAACCAACTAGAAGTTGGACAGATAGTAATCAAGTCTCTCGTATTTGAACATCTCTTAACATCTACTTGCAAAAAGCGACACTGTTGGGACACAGACGGCCAGGCAAACTATTACATACTGTATCTAGCTTGTATATCAAAATAAAATTCTGCGAACGCGATTATATCTACTTTTTCAGCAATCATGTAAAGATGGAAAACTAATGCAAGAGCTAAAATAACCTTGGAACTTAATTTCAACGCTTCCATATTGACAATCTCAAACTTCTGTTCATAAGAGAGACCCCTATATAGGGAACCATCCACAAGTATTTACAACGGTACGTTAATTCTTATTCTCAAATAACAATGTCAAACGCACCACCATTTTGTAAAATTCATCCATTTATTCCCCTATTCCCTTCCCTCACCTCATACCACCCATCTGCTTTATTAATTTCTAGCACAACCCTCAAATAAATTAATGACCGCGGTACATTAGTAACTATCAGGCGTTTTTTTCTGTTCGATTTCGTTGTTGGTTAGTTTACTGAAAAGACTCCACCCTTGTCCGGTATCAGTAGATACTTCCTACCTACCCCCTAGGTCGGATCGCGCATAATAGAGTAGAAAGACAGCTGTATGTGAGCCATCTTCACTGTAAATTAACAAAAAAGGAAAAAAGAGCGAATGGTACATAGCACGCATTCCTATTGTTGTCCAATCAGCGGGATACCTTCCAAACCAGGCGAGCATATCACGATGATACCATACTACTGTATTCTGCTACCAACGTAACAAATAAAAAAGCTTCCAGGTCCTTGACAGTTGGTAAAGTGTCGTTTCTCTCGTATGTGCTATATATGTATTATGTATAAAATATATTCGGTATTATAATTCTAAACCGCATCACAGGGGGTATCCAAACATTAATTTTGAATAATGGCCGTGCCACACATTTTATATAAATGAAAGAGAGATGTTTGGAGATGTCAGACCTAATACGACAATGTGTGAATGTTATTTTCTGGTCATTTCTCAACGTGCCTGGGTGGTGGTTTACCTATAAGGGACTTTTGTTGCTCCTATTCTATTATGTTATATATACATATACTGTATAGAACCTTCAATGTTTGTATAACACTGCAAAGGTATCTATATAGGTGTAAAAATACACAAAAGGGATGTTGTTGAAGATGTTATAGCATTTAATTTCTAAGCGTCTAATCGTATTAGGGGGTCTTTAACTTCCTCTCAGATCCTTATAACTCATGTATTTAGGAATAGTACCTATATATAACAAAAGTGACCTAAACCTTACTTTTATGTTGTTAGTCTTCTGATTCTATAACAAAGTAAACGATGTTTACGGTAGTACAAATAACATAATTGGATTGATAATATCTGTATTAAATAGGCATATGATGAAGAAAACTTAAAAAATCATAGATAGCTATATTGTGAGCTGCTTTGCTCACCATATCTATGGTATAGAAGTTCAATAATTACTAAAATTTACTAAAGATCTGCTTACGTTATTGAGCGGCAAACCCAAATGGTGGAACTATACAATTCGACTGTCTGCTTTTTTTTCTATAAGAACATTCAGTAGGTACCTCAAAATTTTGTTAGACTATCATTGCAGACTTTCAAAACGTCCATAAAACACCGAGAATTAATAATAAGACGGAAACGAAACTAATGCTTGAAGGTCACAATCCTGTCACTTATTCTTGAACTTATCTCACCCATAGAACGTTGCTTATTTTGAAACTGCTCAAGCGCTTTTACAGGGATTTGCTGTGTTTAATGCTGTAAATAAGTCCGTAGGTATACAAATTTTATCAATTGGTGTAGAATTATATTTTTTAAATAGAAGTGAGATTGTGAAAACATGTTTCACTTAAAAAAAACATTTTGGAAAGACCTTTCACAGATAACGATTTTTTGAGTTGTGTATCAATAATTCAGCAGGGAATCTGATCCTGCTACCTTGCTAGCGCTCAACATAAACTGCGAAATGTATGTTTTTAGTTTTGTTGCAGAGATAGCAGACGAAGTTTATTTGCCTAATAATATGCCTGTAGCAAATCGAACATTTGGGAGTAGACGATTTTTTATCACGAACGAATCATCTAGGTATAGCGTATAGAGAAGCGAAAAAATAAAATATATATTTTTCCAGTAACTCCACGATTCAGATAAATAATTCCACAGAAAAACAAACAATTTGCATCGCTTAAAAAAGCGAACAACAACAGCTTGTTTTTTCTCGATTTTCAAGCTATTCCAATTCATGTGTAGCCCAAAACAACAGAATGGAGTGGGAGACATTTGCACAAAAATAGAACTAAACCAACCCAACGCATTTTTGCACAACATGCATATAAAAATCTAATCAATAAATCAAAAAGGGCGAAATGTCAATCTTAATCATTAGTTATTTAGTGGAGAGCGTTCAGCTTTGGTTGGCAGACACACTGTGTTGTGAGTGAGACAGTGTGAGAGACTGGAGTGTAAATTATGGATAAGAGTAATTATCAGACTGCTAAGTGATCCCTCTCTCTAACCCTAACCCCTCGCCTTTGTTGCCAAAACCATATATAGTAGACAAAGAGTTGTGATACACATTAACGTCGCCAAAGGGGTTCCACTTACAAAATGTCTAAGCTTAGATATTCTATAAATTCATATATTGTGTATTCAAATAAGCAATAAGAACATCTGCATCAACGTCTTGAGACTTTTAAGTAAGTTTATTTGAAGAAGTAGGTATTGAAATCAGATTATGTTTTATTGCTTACTAATAATATTTGATTGAAACAAAAACGAGATTGGTGAACGTAATATTGATTCTAGGAAAGCATACAAACAATGAAAACAAATACCTTGTCCGTTTGAACTCATTTCTTCTTAGAAATGAAAATATCTTTGAATTATTTGAACCAAAGTATGGCCTTCCTCAAAAAAGCACCCATCAAACTGTGAGAATGGAAATACACTTTAGCAAAGAAAATAAATAGGTACTACAATCTTCTTTGACTTTAGCAAATCGAATATTTTATATGTTGTGAATAGAAACGGTATAATTCAATCGTTTTCCGAAACTCTTGAGAATTTCCGAGCTTAAATTCTCTGAAGGACTTGAATATTTTTTTGTTAATCTTTGAAATCTTGAATATGAAGTTGTTGCAGCTACATTACAATTATGGTATCAGATAACCAATGTTGTAGGTATAATAAGTAGATCAGTCATAATCTGTTTGCTAGTAATTGGTACTTACTAAAAATATGGCAAACTAGATCGCCTGGTTTCTCTTGAAATCCAGCTTTTAACAATATAATTAGTATTTTGAAGAATAACTTCAAGAACGTAGATAGATAAGAATATTTATAGAAACACAAGATTAACAAATAACTATATCCATTAGTCAGCAACCTTGAAAAAGAGAAAATACTAAGTCCTATACTTAACCCACAGGTACTTATGCTCTTTTTGGAGGAGGTAGGTACAATTCGACTATCCGCTTTTTTTGTTGCTTTTTGATTCGCGCGCGCTTTTTATGTAGGTAAACGTACTCCAATTTTGATGATTTTTGATTCACTTGAAAGAGGAGATTTGAAAAATGGTCCCATATTCGTGAAAACTCAAGTCCAAAATCTCCTTCCCTTCAAAAAACACTCCCGAATGGGGGTGAAGGGTGCTATTTTTTTGAAAATCGAAACTCTGGTGGCATAATTGAGTATAGGAGAATATCCGGAAACATTTAAATAGAACATTTTTTCAAAAGAGTTATGGTTTTCGAGTTACAATGGTGGTAAAATGATGAAATCTAAAATACTTGCGTATTTCCGCCGCAATGTCTTGAGATGTATAAATAATAACCAGTACAAGCAAAGAATACCTAGGTATACGTGGATAATAGGATAAGTACCTACTATCGTATTAGTGAACGTTCAACGATTTTAAACGATGTTAAACTCAAAAGTGCGAAATAAATATTTTTACAAAGAATTGGACCAACTTATAAGTTGGTGCACTTTAAAATACAAAATAATATTAATTCTATTGGTGCTGGTACTTGTGAAGTTGGTACCAAAAGTTATCAATCTAACTGCAACTACACAACTTCAAATATAACAAAACGAATAAAATTAATATACCAACTAATAACGTCGGTCAAATTTATTTTGCAAAACAATATTTTCTGAATTTTATAGCTCATTACAGTTTTGAAAATGGTGATAGTAGATTATTTGGAATAGAATGGTACGTATGCGATTGGGATTTTTGGGAAAACGTCATAGATTATCTGAAAAAAGCATATTTCAGAATATCCACAGGTATATGCAACGGAAATGATTAGCTAGTAGTTATTTTGGTGACTCAAAGTGACGAAGTATGTTCGAGTACTTTCTGCAATACTAACGAATGATTAAATTCAATTTCTTGAAGTTCGAAAAATCGATATCCATTGGAATTATTCAAGTAAATTACGATTTGAAATTGTTTTATTGTGTTGCCGAGAAAGCTACAGATTTTGGGACATCATTTCATGAAAAACACAGAACCATTTCCATTGACGTAAATAAAACAGAAAGTGTAGAAAAATATTTTTGCCAAAAAATTGGACCGACTTTATTAGTTGATGCACCGAAAATCATAGGTTTCAGAGATTTCAAAACATCGCGGAAATACACTGCTTTCAGACTTTACCACTCTAGTATGGCGGAAACTGTATTTTCGTAAATGTCTGGTTTAAATGCTGCTACATATAATCTCCTCTTTAATTTGGCCGTCTCAACTTTCAATTTTAACGATAAAAAATTAAATGATATGAAAGAAAAATCATAAAAATCGAAGCACGTTTACTATTCAAAAGACGCGAACATACATTGAAAAATAAAAAAATAATTTTTAAAAAAAATCGGACCGACGTTATTAGTTGGTGCCCTGAAATAATGTGGTAGTGGTACTGGCACTTTTGAAGTTGTGCACTTGCAGTTAGATTGAAAACTTTTGGCACCAACTTCACAAGTACCAGCACCAATAGAATTAATATGATTTTTTATTTCTCAGTTCACCAACTAATAACTTCGGTCCATTTTTTTGTAAACGAATATTTATATACTTAATACAGAAATATACACTATCCTTAATAACATAACGTATTCATTATAGCTTTCCAACAAAATGTGGATCAATCTAGCAATCTAGAGTGAAGTTTTTCAGGATTTCTTCCATTTAAAATTTCCACCTTTAATAAAAGCTGCGATAGGATGGCCGAAATGTCAGATTTTCGATAGAATGTAAACTGGAGAAACCCGGAATATGATAACTCCTCACATAAGTTGAATCTAGAAAATACAAATATATTTTCTGAATGAGTTATAACATGGAAATTTATTTAATTTGTTTTGTCATCTAGTAAACTGATTTATTTTTTACCATAGTAAGCTTATTTATATTTTATACTCAGTTTTAATTTTGATTCGTTTAAAAATGTAATGGGTATCCTCAGTAATGTTAATAGAGATTTTGTATTTATAAATTTTTTTGTCATTGATGCAATAGCATGGGTCTCTTTTGTGAAACGGAAGCTCTCTAAATCATTTCTGCCACCAACGCTGAACTTTTCTGTATACATTTATTTAAATACCGCAGTTATTATATTTCACGCCATCGACATTTTTTCCAAATGACATTTCGCTTCATGGATTTGTAAGCGCTGACGTGACAAGGACTCATAATTATTATCGAAAAAGTCGACAGTAGCACTACCTAAGCCCACAATCGCAGTGAGCTTATGGTTTTTGTGACACCGCCCCCAATCATATTACATTAGTGTAAATGTGATGACGTGTGGGCGGGTCGGGCACACACATTACTATGCCTAATAATATCAACTACAAACTACAGCCCTTATCACATCACATTGGTAATAGGTATATCTATATATTGGGCTTCGCAATTAATTAGCCGATCTAATCATTGGAAGGGCGTGCGGGAGCAATGAGGGGAAAGGGCTATGCGATGGAAAATTGAATTTTATCCGGCCACCGAACAAATGGATCATTTTATTGATATGTTCGTAATGGATACATCTGATATAGATACAGGGTGGATGATAGATTACCTAATATTGAATTATTGAACGGTAATTCAATTTTATTTCTAGATCAATGCGAGAAATCAAAACAGAAAGTGTTAATTATACGATATATACCTATATGTTTTTATTTCAGTGAATGTAAAAAGTCGTGCTCTTTATTTGACACTATTTTCATTTATATCTTCAGAATTTCTACTACCTATGTATATAAATTCGGTGCTGGGGTTAATATTTAATCGTATGTGGTTTATTTATTATAAAAAATATAATTTTGAAATTATTTAATAGCTTTCTATTATTGGAACGAGGACAACTTTGACTCATCCATACTTTGTCTAATTCATAAAATGTAAGTATTTGATTGTTAAATTAATTCTATCTGATGAAGACACTTACATTCAAATGGTATATAAGTACGTGTGTTCCTCAATTAAATTCAATTCATTTACCAGTAGGTACCGGGAATGTTTGGAATATAATACTTAGCACAGTACTGGCCAGGATAGTACGGTATAGTACCTTCAGTAACTCTATATTTAGGTATTCCGAATTAAATCTGGATACATATTCTATTTTACACCTAATTACATTTGGACGTTATTCGTATACAAATAGTCGTAGTCGTCCTTATAAGGGTGTTCGAGCAGTGGTTCAAACCAGTCCCAAACCGTCAGACGCCTGCGCACTTCAATTTAAAATAAAATAATTTATTCCCAACTACTAGTAAGATGTTCGAGCAGTAGTTTGACGAATTTCGAAACTAGTCCGGACTCAGTTTGAGACAGACGCAGCTGAAGCGTCTTCTTCTTCTTCTTAGAGTATAGTGTTCTCTGTTGTTGGAGAAATCCTCTTCAGAGAACACTACCACAGTCCTAAACTAAACCCTGGTTTTGTGTTTTGTCCAACAGTCTTTCATTGATGTCTCTCTTATCTTTGGTCGTAAAACATATCTATCGGCATAGTCATTTGTTCTATGACGACGACGTTGTAAGAAAGTGGAAGAGGTAATTTGAAAACTGCAGTTTGGTGTTTGAGCAACAAAATCCCAAACCACTTAGAAACTGTTTCAAAACGCACATGCGCATTTTAAACAGTTATCAAATCGTCCCATACTACTGCTCGAACAGCCTTATTGAAACTCTTGATAGAGGGGAACCGTCTTCCACCGGCCTTTGGCGATTAAAATTGTCGATTCCGTTGGCGCTTTTGGAATCGGTACTCGATTTCGAGTAGGTATGGTCAGAGGGATACGGACAAACATAATTCTTTAAAATGGCTCTCCTCCACTGTTTTGATGGGAACGCCTGTAGGTATGCAAACACCATTTGAATGAAATTTAGAAAAGAATCTTCCTAGTTAAAGTGTGGTTATAATACCAAATGCTTATTAGTAACTTTGATATTCCATTTTCTGTTATTCGAGAATCATTTCCGTATCGCATACATATTAGTTCTAAAGTTATAATTGTAAAATGGCAATCTATTGAGTCCATGAAATAGCATAATGACTCTGAATTATCATCTGTCTGTCTGAATCAAGATCATCTCTGGAATGGATGGGCGGACTTTTTGGACGATGACCTGCTTTCTAAAGATAGCTCTTAGAGTTCTAAAGTGACTTGACTAAAGTCTAGAAAAAAATCAAAAAAATCGTCGATGATTTTTCACGAAGAACGTCTTATCATTTGCATCAGATTCTCGATATGTTAATTTCGTAGGATATTTTACTTGTTTGATCGCTTAAGATAACTCTGCAATATAGGTATCTACCATTTCGAAATAATTTCGTGAGATTGTACTTGAAGCTGCAAAGAATGTGCCGCGGAAATTTGAGAACAGCTTTATAATCCAAAATTTGCAAACAAGAGACCCGAGGTGGTCAATAACTGGTTAGGTTATAAAAACTTTACCAGAACTACAAAGATTTTTTGGTGTAAGAATCTGCGGTACTTGACAAAAGTCAAATGAATATACGGGGTGTCCCAAGTTATCGCATACCTACAGGCAATATCTCACTTATTTAACAAGATAATAAAAAATGCAATAACGGTTTTGACTGGCATCAAAATACCATCCTAATGACTCATTAAAAAATATTACATTTGACAACTCCGTAGCAGCTACCCCTCACTTTTTTGTTTCATACCCCTTATATATTGTTATTGAAAATTGTTCTATTTTGAATACCACGATAGCACATATTTGGCATTTTTTATTATTAACAACAAAAACATTAACATTTTGTGACTTTCTGGGTTTCTCAATTATCTTTCTAAAAATTAAAAATTGCCTCCGCCCATGTTTTAAAAAAACTTGAAATCGTCATAAAAACCAAACACATGCTTTTTATATAAAAAAATGTTCTCTACGTAGTGTAGAAAATCAATCATTTGGATCGTTTTGAAGTTTTTAAAAACATGGGCGTAGGTAATTTTTTATAGGATAATTAAAATAACGTAGGAAAGTCACAAAATGTTTTATTCAAATTCATCACTACTCCACTTTGAGAATGGACTTCTTCTTGAAATATCTTATTGTTTTGGTTGTTAAATGGTATCCCGTGGTATTCCACAAAAAATGAAAAGCAATTTTCAATGACAATATACAGGGGGTGCCGTTTGAAAATAAAAAGTGAGAGGTAGCTACCACAGGGCTGTCAAATGTAACAATTTTTCTAATGAGTCATTAGGAAGGTATTTTGATGCCATTTGAAGCAGTTTTTTCATGCGAGATGATGCCTTTATAAGATACCATGGGACACCCAGTATACAACTAAATAAATAATGTATTTATTTGTTAATAAGAAACTATTGCCAACATAATCTTGCATAAATAATGTAAATCATGTTCTCTTTCAGATATACTTTTGAACTAACCGTCACAACTTTTTCTACATTGGCTTAAGCTGGTCTACCAATATGTATAGCAGGAAATGCAACTACTAATTACCGTTAATCAATGTTGTTTTAATGGCTTAACATAAAAAGATCTTCTAACCAGGAAACCAAGTATGAATAATAAAACTGTCTATGGGATGTCACAGAAACCCTAGAATTATATTGCAGCAATGGAGAATCTGACGTACGTCGAAAATGTTGTGACTTCAACTGAAGTCATATTATGGCATCCACGTGCGATCGCAAATCAAACAATCCATAAAATATATAATATACAATGTTAAATAAATAATGGACAGCGCGTGTGCACGTTTCCGCTGATTAATATTTCTGTATAATATGGTTAGTATGGTTGATATCGGATTACGCTACTCGCATAGGCTAGAGACAGTAGCAGTTTTAGATTGTCGCGTTCTCACGTTCATTTTTAGGGATTATCTTGGCGATATCATACGGAGATAAGGTATTAATCCTTAGTACATATAATGCGGTGATTCATTGTTGGTTGTTTTGAAGGGGAATGACAAACTTTTATTATGATGTTAGAAAATACTTCTCTTCTGAACTTTGTGGTGAATTAAACTATCTGATGCAAAATATATCTTGAAAGAAATCTGCCATGTCATTGCCAGAAGAATAGAAAATTCTATAAGACACATAGAATAAAAAAATATCCTTTATATTTTTATTTTCGTTCTGTCGATTTTTACTTTCCTTCTGCTACCTACCCCAAGTAGCTAAGGAGAGTATTGTATACAAAATGTGGGAAATCTCTCGGATCCAGATAGAGCATGACAAAATGAGATGGCAAGATCCTATAAGTTTTTCCCTATAGGCCCTCCCTACTGAGATACGCGTCCCTCAAGAACGCCGCTGGAAATAGGTTTTTCTTAAGTATCTTTTAAAGTACTTAATATAGTTTGATAAAAAGCTAATGTACTGGACACTAGTAAGGACTTCATAAAAAGGGGTCTTTGAAACATATTTAGCTTTGTAGTTTACCAGAGGTGAACTAAGGTTTACACCTAATTCCTAAATCTGTCTTTCTGTCTGTTTGTACAAGCATCAGGCAAAAACTACTACATGCAATTGAATGCAGTTTTCACGGATAAATTTCAAATTTAGTTTCCATTTTACCGCGTCTGTCTGTCTGTATTTTTTTACACAAATCCGCAAAAACTACTGCATGGAATTGAATGCAGTTTTCAAAGCGCACGAAGTTGCGGACAAAAGCTGGTTTTTAATAAAAATGACAATGATTTCCTGCGGTGATTTTCAGGGACGCATATCTCCGTATTGAGGGCCTGTACCTATGGAAAAACTTTATAGGTACTTGTCATCTTATTTTTTCATGATCTATCCGCACATTTCCCCGGAGACCCTGTATAAAACAGATTTTATTTTTCTATCTGCCTGTTGTTCTCTGCTAAGATTAGCTCGGGAACGAATGAACCGATTTTTTTTGTTTTTCAGGATACCAGTATCACCCATCGATGGCACAAGTTGGGCACGACGCCTTCAACAGTTTCTATGCCATTTCTTATAAAGATTTTCTACTTAATACTGTAACGCAAAAGCGGTCTTATGAATTTTTATGAAACCTTACTAAATTATACCTATATTCTTCTGTAAGCCTAGGGTCTTTCTCAAGAGGCCCATCTTTGAAAAAGAGCAGATTATGTTTAGATGAATTTTCATATTTTCTACTTATCTACTCACGTTCTGGTTAATCAACTAATCTTGCATAGTTATGACATGAATCATTGTCTTTCCTTCTCAGCGTATTTTTTCATTCATATCAAGTATCTACTTCAATTATTTTGTTTCACATATGTTTTGTTACGTATTAGGTATGTGAGTTAATATCCTACTGGTAATCCGAAATCGAATCTTTATATTCACACATTAATCGACAAATTAGCAAAGCACAAAATTTTAAATTTTGTTTAGATATGATTAGATATGAAGAAAACTATAGGTATAATGATCATTATCCGGTTACGGTTCAATGAACTCGAACATTTATCGTACCTCTAAATTACTCAATACATAAAACAAATCTAGATTTTGTCATTGCAGTATAATTAATCTTCACAACAAATGAACAAATATGTTGTCTAAGCGATTTCTTAGCTACTTCACCTGGACCTGGACTGTTAATATAGAAAGGGAGTATTCGAAATAACTTTTTTTTCCATTCTTGCTCATACCAAAGAATAGATAAACGAGATTATGAATAAATATGTCTTTCACCATTCAACATTATTTCAGAACAAATTGATAATGATTATATATATATATATATTTGTTCTGAAATAATGTTGAATCCATTAATAAATGATGACAGATTTTTTAACTTTTTACATCAACAAAATCTCCTCAACATTTCCAGCCTGCCCATATTCTAATCTATATCCTAAATTATGTGTGTAGTCCGACGAGACAATGTTTACATTTCGTTCCCATTTAGCCATATAAAAATATCGTTTCAAGTGACATGTGAACTTCCTTCACAACAAATTCCACACACAAACACACACGAGCACAATACCTACCACCTCCTCCTGGTAGTACTATACTGAAAGCACACAAACTATAAATCATAACCTCAAAGGATGGATGTTGGGTGGTGTTATGGTTGCGGGTGGCAGGCAAGTGTCAAATATGGCAGTGGTGACTTCATTACCTTAACAGGATTTCACACCTGGGTCATAGATCAAAATGCATACTCGGATGTAGGTAGGTATAATATGGACTAACTGACCGGACGTGGTGTTGGTGTGGCTCTTCTCTCTTCATTGATATATCTCTGAAAAAAGGTATCCTACTGCCGAGATTATACTAAGGTATAGGGTATACATACGAAGGAAAGTGAAAGAAAGGTTGGCTATTCACAGCATGAGTCTTCAAAAATGCGATCCTATATTCTTCTTATATATAAATAAGAAGATCATCTCACGAAATTGGAATATAATGAATATGTGAACGAAAAGGTAAAGTTGACTTATATCTGATAGCTTTTGAAACTAACTGATTTTAGTCTTAGTCTTTTTGATACAAACTCTTAAACTTATTAATTACTCAATAATGAGACATTCGCTACGAAACTGTTAGCAGTAATGTTTTGTCCTAATATAGGATATCCGATATTAGGCAAGTATACCTACATCATTCAAGTTTGCTTTATCAAAAAAAATAATATAGTCTTCGATATGCGCGTTTACATAAAATGAAAAAAGACATATAACTTACTAAAGTAAGCTGCAGAAAAAAGTTTAATAACTTAAATGGATGTCTCTAAATAATCTTAAAGATTAGCACGTTAAAAGTCACGGAAACTGATACTTTGCGATAGTAAAATATTATTCAGTGGAATATTCTCAGCTCTATCCAATATTAGGCAACTACAATATTTGGCTATTCTATTTATGTAACCACTGCTTAATTCGTTTTTCAACTGACAAATTTAGTACTTTTAAGAAATCAGTCACTTATTAAATAAATATTTTCTTGCAAAAAATGGACCGACGTTTTTGGATGGTGCACTGAAAAATTCAAAATTTTATTGATTATTTTCGATAATGTATGTAAAAGTCCATTCTCAAAGTGGAGTGAAGTGGTAAGATGAAAAGGAAACACAAAATCTTCTCCATAGTATATTATTAAAAGACTAACTGTAATTCGTCCTCGTGAAATTTAGTTTCATCTTAATATGTATAAATGAGGATAACTTTTTCTGACGTCTGGTTTAAATGAAATAAAGCCTATATTCTTCTCCAAATAAGTTCCATCTGCAGCAAACAGACAATATAATTAAAAATCGTTGTCACCTTTTCTTATTCCCCCTCTATTTTTATATATATTTTCAATGTACAGACGCTCCGGTATCTAATGTTATATTAGACCTATGTACCCATAGACAAGGGTCAACCGTCCTTTAATTTTCCAAACCAGTTTACACCAGCGTATCTTCTAGAGTCTAGAATTTAAATTATATAGAATTGCGGTCGTGAATACCTTAGATATACGTCTAATCTTGGCAAAAATGAAAATTAATTTTCCAGATGTAGAAAAAACAATGCAGACATTGACCATAACTAAGACATCTTAAATGTTTATGGTCAAATTTTATTACCTATACCTTACTACACAATATTCCTTAGACTGAAACATTGTAAAAATAACCAATAATGTCAGCAGAAATAATCGAGAACTTGAATTTACGAAGGCTTTTCTATCGAGATGTCATATCATTTTAATTATTAATTTTTGAGAGATTATAGGTAGCGATTCTAATTTAATTTGATGTAACTTTTCCTTAGATTTAATGTGATTGTAGCTATAAAATCACCAATAAAATTTATTCAAAACGTGCAATTTTACGTGCCGATATTTTGAAAAAGAATAAATTTCTACCTTCGTATCTGGCTTTCCTTCAAAAAACTCTATGATACTTTAGGATAGCTTCCTAAAACAAAAGGTCTTTCGCAATGGAAACATTAGAAATGCAAATAAATCCTAGAACACAACAACACTCATCAAAACAATGTCCTTGTCACATATAAAGTTGCATCTGTGTGTTTGTTTATATCCAAGCTCTATGAATTTGAACCCTCTCTGCTTTCACCCTAAACATATATGTATAAAAGCTTTACAGTAATACCCAATGAATCACAAATAGCGCTATAATGACAATCTCAGATAAACAGTATGTATGTATGTGATTGAATATGCTCCCAAAAGCGTTCGCCCAAAAGCTGGCCACCCCACACAGTACGATTTATCACATACCTCTAACCCTTTGACTAACTAATATATCCTACAGGGTATTACGTGAATTGAATTTCATATGAAGGAGATATCTCTATCAATTAACTCAGTGAATTCCAAGAAACAATTTGTTCTTTCTTCAGTGGCTACATAGATTAACATTCAGTAAAACCATTAACATTATGTATTTTCCAGAAATAAAACAAAAAATATGATTTTTAGATCGTTAATTGTGGCTTATAATCTTACAGCCCAGGAACTTAACGAGTCCCTGCTCATTGAAAAAAGCATGCTCTATAGACTTTAAGAAGATAAAGCCATCTTATTTTCTGTTCGACATTGTTCTCTTAGAGCACATCAATATCATTTAACAAGTTGTCCAAAGGATATATTCTGTTTGATTTTAAATGATTAATGGTTCCATCGAATTTTGTCCGTTCCATCATTACCACTCTCTACAAAAATATACAAACTACAAACATCACCATGCTTATTTTTCCAGACGTTTTCTCTCTCTTCCTCTTCACAAAAAAACATTTATTAATTATTTGTGAAGGCACAATAGAGATGAACGCGAGAAAACTGACACATATATCAATAGAGTCGTAATTAACTTAATAAGATTAACTTTGGCGATGATGTACCAACAATATAAGTTGGTATAAACGAACAAAATGGTCTCTAAATCAACTCTGTGATGGATGGACATACGGACGGATGCTGCTTCGTTCATGATAATAATAATAATAATAGTCATCATTTTCAATTTATACTTATACATTTATAAATTGACTTCTAATCACCTTACCTTTTGTACGCGTTCGTCGATAAAGACGTGTGACGTGCTAATCATGCACATGGGTGGAGAAGAAAGCGAGTATTCGAAGGGTTTCATGGGATTTGTGTTATCAAAATATCATGAAAAAGAGATTAAAATAACAACGACAGATACAACGCATGCTAAGTGGTTTCAAACTTTCCAAATTTGAACCCTACATACCAGATTTATATTACAATAATGGACTTTTATAAGCATGAGTTTTGCTACAAAACTTGGCAATAGGACATTGCTTATTATGACCACTTGGTTGGGGAAACACATGACTGATGAAAACCATGGAAATCCAGCTTACACTTGAACGTTTAATTAAGAAATAGTGTGTTTTTGTCAGTTTTTCTGCAAAATTTGAAAGTTACCTGTGCCCATTTGGGAAAGACAAAGATTAATGGAAAATGAAAAATTGGCGTAGTCTTTCATCTAACTGCTGCCCCAAATTTAGCTTTACAATTTTGTAAATTTCCAAGATACAAACTTTTTTGTTAGCAAGAACGATATTTTTGATGAAAAAATTGTTTATGTCAAAAAGTGTTAGTAGTTAGTGATAGGTTATTATAACTTGGGTTGATTCCACTTAGAATTAGGAAGGCAATCAAACCATAGGGAATTTGGAATAAGAGAGTTGCTACCGGCTTTTGGCACAGCCCGTATAGCTGTAGAATTAATACTATTATAGGTAGAATGGGCATTACTGTATATGATTGATACTGTCGGCCTTCCAGAGTTAAAATTAGATCTACCGCATGACTTTGAAGATTAATTAGAATATCAGAATCTGCGGCAAATCTTCTAATAATAATTTTCACAATATCCTTTAATATTCATACACATCAATTTGCGATCTAAAAACCCACGGCAAATATCCGGCCTCTAAAACGTATATTAATCACCTTTATATACATCTACAAAATCAATTTAAGGTAAATGTGAGCTGACTGACCATCAACCCCAGAGTGAATAGAGACACAGTGAAAACACTAACGATGGGCTTCATCTCAGCCGCACGGCGACCTGTGGCCAAGAGGCGAGGGCAGGCTGGCGTTGTTGAAGGACCATTAATATCAATTCCTCTATGGAATGGACCGAAGGAGAACCGGATCTGTCCGCAGCTCGGCCGCTGGAGGCATTAATACCAATTCCGGCGAGGGTGAGTGATGGGCCGAACGTTCATCATCAACACCTCTGGGGAACTGGATGGACGGTCAGATCAGCAGTGTGAGGAGCAAAGTAAGGGGAACGGTTGCTAGCTGAGACACGTAGGGGTGGCGCAACTGCCACCGAACGGACACTCGGCCGCCCCCAGGGAGCGTCGTGGACGACGGACGCTTGGTTAATACACACATAATATGGCTAAGCACGCGACGTGGGCGAGACAAAGTCCATCAGAATCTTGTTTTGGTTAAACTGAGTTGAACTGTCAAATCTTTTGCATGCACTTACTTATTAGCTTCCTTGTACACAATAACAGAACCAGATATAACTCCTTAGCTGATAGGTACTTGATATAAATCCATAGGATTATCATCCTCCTTGTTATATAAATATGCATTGTTCTCTCAGAATTTAGTTTTATACTCACATTTGATAAACAATTGTCATATGGTAACAACATAAGAGTAGAAATTTTAATAAAGATTTTAAATAAAAGAAAGGAACCAGTTTTCCATAACGTTTCTAGGGCCCTTGAGTCTGTATGTACATGTAGGTATGTACCTAGGTACAAACGTATGGGTTTGCTATTTTATTGCTGATAAATCTTTATATACAAACATGTGTCAGTTAGTACGTTCGATAATTAACACTGGATAATTTTGATCATTGAAGTTCAGCAGCGCAGAATATGGATAAAGTTTAGATGAGTGACCGGTGACCTCGTCGCGGTCTAATCTCTGGCTATATCTATGCCTCTTACAGCTCTCGTAAGGTAACGGAATATCTGCGTGGATGAGTTTTCCCAATACAACTTCTCTTGAAGGGTACCTCCTATGTCTTTAGTGTCATCCAAGACATATCAATGGCTCGGAATCCATGTTAAACTTTTGAGCCAATAATTATGTGTATGTTGTGATAACCATTTGCCGACACAGTGCATCTAAAAAGAGATACCTATCTATCGACTTACTTCTGGTGCATATTATGACATTCAAGACATATCGGCCATGACCTCAACTATAATTTTGAATGCTATCCACAGTAGATATTGGTCACAAACAAACAGGAAAAAATTAAAGCATTTTGCATTTAGAAAGATTACCCAAATACTGGTGGAAGCTAAAATAGTTGTGACAATTTATATTAATTTCCCTTTGTAGCTAAAAATGAGAACTTGCAATTAAAATTTTTATTTAGAGACAAAAATAAATTAGACTTATTATTTATTTTTTATTTATTTACTAATTAACCTGAAATACTCTACTACACCTATCACACAACAAACCATCATTTTGCTCTGTTATAGCTTGGTATATTATTTTCGGACAGGACAGGTTGTTTCCGATAAAATTAACAGCACTAAAACGTGATTAACATACATTCAATGGTTTCTCTTATTTCAATATATATATCATATATCACGTTTTTTAGCTTTCTTGGTTTCGTAAATGGATTGATCATGTATAGGCTTAGTGTATATGGAAACCACTGAACTTTCATCGACATTATGCTCTTTTCAATAAGATATCGTATAACATACCTAAATAAAACATGGTGTTTCAACTTTATATCTATCTACATGTATATTTATCAGGTAAGCAATGAATCAGGTTATTTATAATTTATTTAGTCCACAACTTTGGTGCAGATTAGTGTTACAAGATTATCTAAGGTTTCACAACGTATAGATACATAGAATAATCGATTTCGAACTAGAAATGATACGCCATTCGACATCATTCATTGGTTACCGTGTCTTCCAAAGAATGCTCTTTATTTTTTAGGTGTTATCAGTTCTTAACAGGCACACGTGGAAGTGAAGTGACCATAGTAATAATTAGGTCACTGAAATTTTTTTTACGACAGACGGAAGGCTTTGTTGATGGTTCAATTCATAAGTAAAGTCACTGACGTCTATGACGATTTGATGCACATATGAAAGAATTGTAATTTTGTATTGAAACGTATGAATAACTATACCTAGCTTATCATACAGAATGGACGTTTGGGATATAGACGCCATAAATAAAATAGTTCAGAAAATATTTACGCAAAAACTCTCCAACGTGTGAAGTTTTAAATTCGATTGTGCATCTTTCAACGCCATTTTTCTGATTATGATGTCACTGGGAAGTCTCTGTGAAGTTATTATGATATTTTCTTAAATGAGAACAATCTAAGTTGAAAAATTATTCAAAAAATGGCAATATGACTTTATATATAGATAGATACTATATAACTGTAACTAATCAAAATTAAATTCGTTCTAAACACCTTCTAACATAATCCAGATCTTAATTCTTTATTTCTGTTAATTTTTGTTCTATTTGAATATCACAAATTATTTTGAAGAAAAACTCAATTTGACAAGTTCAATATAATATATGGACCTATCACCGTACACGGCCACCTAGATAGAATGGAAAAATTAAAGAATCTGCTTTTCTGTGAAACCGCCATACACTGGTGAGTAATATTTAAATCTCTTTATCTCGTAGATGAAAACGTTTTTGCCTTTGTTAGGAAATTTTTAGTAAGACTAGTTTTGATCTCACTTTCTGAAAATGACATAGACGAAGAATTATTCCTAGTTCAAGGCCAGAAGTTAACTTGTACATTCATACCATATATTTACTGTAAAATATAATCGGAAGGTAATCTAAATTTGTGGCGGCAAAGGAGAATTTTTACAATTTATTTGTGAATAAAGGGATTTTTGAATAGACAACTAACATATCCAAGGCAAATAACATATCCAGACACACGGTAGTGGATCAAGCAAGTTTGCATAGCAACAAGGAGACACACCGGCAGTGGTTTATATTGAAGAAACCATTAAAATCTTCTTCTAGATACCATAACTTAATTTTCAACAGAAAACCTCTCACTATTCACAAGAGCCTGACTTTCGAAGATCACAATTTTTATTGATTAATTTTCTTTCAAAGCAACTGAAGAACGTCATGCATGCTAGGCGCTATGAATTAAGGAACGTTGAAAGAATCTGGTATCCAGGTATCCAGAAACATCACTTCTTTTATTTACGAGCCCGTTATCTCAGTTCTAATCTTGCCGGTTTTTTGTTAAATGCTTGTCTTTCTTTCACATTTCTGTTCGTTTTGAATTAAAGCCAAAATCTTTATAGGTATGTAGGCATCTAGATGGATATTTGTAATACAAATATCTAGATTTCTTCGAAATTCTTCTTTAGCAGTACCTAAAAGAAAGTCTCATTAACAAAGCTGATGTTGTTGTTGCCAGGAAAACATTTTCTTATTGTAATAGAAGTGGCTTCGTTCGTTTATTTGACATCAAAATTTACATGAAGCACAACTTCAAACTAAGATATCTACGATTCATCTAAAAAAAATATATTGACGCCTGACGACTCTCCCGCACGTAGTCTACCTCCACAGCATTATAAAATTTGATAATCACTAGAACACAACGACACTGCTATGAATAATTGATTACGAATCATTAAAGGGATAAATTATTCAACCTGAAAAAGTACTAAGTTACTTTTAATTATTTTTTGAAAGATTATTAATAATCCAAATGATAAGATATGTAGCTAGGGGAGTGTATTATTGAAGTTAAATGTTATTTATATTTTAACTGCAGTAAATTCCATAGGATTTCAAAATCAATGTTTAATTTTTGGGTGTTTGGTTGCACTATTCGTAGATTAAATTTCAACACTGGCAACATGTTTTCGACATCAAAACTACAAATGTATGAGAAAACACACATTTCAGTGGTTTCACCGGTAGTTTTGGTATATATTCCTATAACTGATATTCTAGACATAACAAATCGATTTATATATCGCCAAACATACACAAGGCGTTAACTGATTTTATGGCTCCCAATGGAGAAACCGGGAAGTCTCTGTAGTAGGTAGTGTGTCGGTGCGTTGTTTGCTACCGTTTTCCTGTTTAGGAAGTATAAGATATTATTTTTTGTCATATTTATATTTCCTCATGATACCAATACACAAATATATACATTTGTTTTATGCTATGTTTTCGGTAATGTGTCATTTTAGAGACAGCTGGAAAACGGAAGTCGTAAAAACAAATCAGATGGAAATATCATTTATATTATATTAAATTTATCTGGCTATTAAGAGAGTTCTCGTGAATTCTGAACTTTATATTAGTATACCCACTTTTAATTTGAGCTCCTGTCATATGTTTGATAACTTTTATTTCCTCTCTTCTAATTTCAGAGTACCTATTTATTCTTGAAGAAGATGAGTGGTCTCTTCAAAATGAGATGAATTCCAGAATAATCTTATTGATTGTCATGATATTATCTCTTTTGGTTGATGAATATGAATTTTGGGTATAACAAGCCGCAGGTGGCTTGAGCGTGATGCAAAAACGATCCACAATTTCTCAAACTGGCTTTGGAAATGGCAAACCAAATTGAGCATGGGAATCAGCGCGACGATATCCAGCCAAATCAAGTACAACAAGAAAAAAAATTGTCAAGTACGAGTCAGGTTCACAAGGAGAGAGTTTCGTACCCAAGGTACTCGTACATATATATTTTTTGTAGACTGAATTTTCTAGTGAATTTTGTTTAATATGTTCCGTTGCGGTTATTATAAGAAAAAACAATTAGGTACCTACCTACTTATCTATATCAAGCTCTTTCTCTTGATATGTTACATGATGGGCTTGAACATTTTATTATTGCTTTATTTACGCTATATGATGTGACAGATGGATGGACAGACAGACAGGTAACGGTGTGATTTCTACCTACCATCTATTAGAATCTTCGTTAAAATAATAAATTGATATGTATATTATATTATTAGATATATTTTTGAGTAAATCATCTTCTTGTACCGATGATTAAATTTCAAGTTTAATCCAATTATTGTCGAACCCATCGATACTCGAAAATCGAACTGCCTAGCAAAATCTGTAGCAGGATCAATCAACAATAGAAATATATGTGACAGGACAGGACACATGTCGAGGTGACTTCAAACAGAATTCTTACTAGCCCAATATACTACCTATAGTCGGATTATTAATTATTAATAATATATTGAACCAACCTTTGAAAGTAGCTGTTTACTTAGTTATCGAGGAAGGCCGGATCTCTTTAATTTGATCGATATAAATGTATTTAAGCAGGTGGGATAGCAAACACGGGGATATTCTTTTTCTTTGGAACGAGATGATGCCTTTGCTTCATGTGTTTTCTTTAGAATTACCTGACGTGTAGAAGATCAGGGTTATTAGGTACTAGTCTTACTAAAATATCCATGAGTACCTACTTGTGTATATCTGGTGGCTTTCAGATGATATCAGTCATGAAAACCTAATAGAGACACTATTTTGGGGCGATACAACAATAAAAGAAGAGGCTATTATTTTTGACAGACGAACCCCGACAGAGGAGGTAAACAATTCGACTGTCTGTTTTTTTTTGTTTGACCCGCGTTTCATATAGTAAACGAACTCCGATTCTTAAGATTTTTGATTCATTTGAAAGAGGAGGATTGAGAAATGGTCCCTTATTCATAAAAACGCAAATCTTGAAAATCGAATATCTGAGTTCGTATAATTTTTGCTATGTGGAGAGAGCGATTTCTTTCAAATATTAAAAATTTGTGACCACTACATGAAAGACAATAGTATTTGTAAGAACATTTATAATAAACATTTTTTCCTTAAAGTTATGGTTTTCGAGATAGAGAAAAGAATATACGTGGGTTATAGGATATTAGTGGTATTAGCGAACGTTCAACGATATTCGTGACTAATGTTACACTCAAAAGTGTGAAATAAATATTTCTTACAAAAAATGGACCGACATTATTAGTTGGTGGACTCAAAAGTACGAAATAATATTAATTCTATTGGTGCTGGTACTTGTGAAGTTGGTGCCAAAAGTTATCAATCCAACTGCACAACTTCAAAAGTAACAGCACCAATAGAATTAATATTATTTCGTACTTTTGAGTGCTTCAACTAATAACGTTGGTCCAATTTTTTGTAAAAAATATTTTGTTCTTTGTTTTGTATTGAATATTACAGGCAGTTCCATTTAAAGCGTGAAGGAAAACATGTAGCTCAGCTTAGATACCCTAGCCTAAATGATCTCGACAGAATTGAACGATAAGTTGGTTGAAAAATATGTACATTCTGTTTGTAAATAACCATAGACACATTCACTCAAGCAATTGCTAAGGCTCAGCTTTTGCAAACAGAGAGTCTGTTTTTCTAGTACGCAACCAAAAGTCGCAACTTTTGAGTTTTTTAATATAAGCGTGATACACATAGGTATTCAAACTTTTACTGAGTCAAGACCGACTTGCTTCATACCTGACACATTCGATTCAACTGAAGTTCCGACATAAACTACACAAGCTCAATAATTTCGTTCAATTTGCTTCTGAATATCTTGCAGGCTTGTATTGTAATAAATATGACAAATCATTCGTACTAATGATTCTTCATGCTCATTTAATTAAAAATTCTATTTCACCCTCAAGAATGCTAATTGAATAGTCGTCTCAATGTTTAACTGCCAATATTTTCGGTTAAATGAAAGCTCTAACACACATTACTATTATGTATATTTCATGGATAGAGCTCGAGCATCCTCATCCCTATTCTGCTGAGCTGATTAAACAATATGTCTACCATTTAAATCGCTTCATTAAGACTGTGGACGACAAGAAATGCGCGACTTGTGTGCGACTACTCCACATACTTCTTCCTTATAATGTGCTTGTTGAGAGTCTTTGTGGGCCAGTCTTTATTGCGGCATGTATATAACTAATATCTTAAAGTTTATGATGACAGAGGAATGTCATATATATATGTATATATATATAATATATGTTCAGTCGACGGTATATGTGTGATATTCAATTTTCTTCACTACTTTATTACTACTACCAGAGACTATAAGGAGAGATGATTTAATTTGGTATTTTACGGTGGAACTTTTACGACGAGGCTACGTGTATATTACTTCTTATAGTATACCACGAGTCGGGGTGGGTCTAAAGTCTAAAGAGACAAATGAACATAGGTATGGTATATATATATTTATGTTTATGTAGTATGGAACTTTATTGCGGAATGTGGAAAGGTAAAAATAACCTCAATTATTCTTGAGAACTATTTCAATATTAGCTACTACGTGTTATCTAAGTTTGTCATTTTATGGAAACAAAGCTCAATTGAAGAGTAGCAAAAGAATGAAGAGAGTTAGAGTATTATCAAAAGCAAATAAAAAATCTTATTTTGTAAAAAAATTCCTTATTTTGATTTTATTTTTAATGAAATCGCAAAAACTATCAGCCAGAGGTGTTTCTCGAAGCTCTTTCTTGGTCAAGTATTCGCCCCTCTTGTAGACCCTTAGGGGCATTTATGACGACTCAAGTCACCAAAAAAGTGGGCCATTTTTGACCGACGAACCCCGAACGGAGATGGTATACAATAACTCGACTGTCTGCTTTTTTCGTCCGTCCATAAACGTACTCCAATTTTGATTTTGATTTTTGATTCATTTGAAAGAGAAAGACTTGAGAAATGGTCCCATATTCATAGAAACGCTAATGCGAAATCTCCTTCCCTCCAAATTCTCTTGAAAGAGAGAGAAAGAAGAGGCAATTTCTTTCGAAAAATGAAAATCTGAGAATGGAAAATTGTTGAACCAATTATCTGTAACAACATTTATAATGAACATTTTGTCTATAGAGATACGGTTTTCGAGTTTAAAAGAGTGGTGAAGTTTATAATATGCGTATTTCCGCGACGATGTTCTTACGTACATGGATAATGGTGAACATTCAACGATTTTCGTGACAAATGCAACACTCGAAAGTGTGAAATAAATATTTCTTACAAAAAATTGGACCGATGTTATCAGTTGGTGCACTGACAAGTACCTACAAAATAATATTAATTCTGTTGGTGCTGGTACTTACAAATTACGTACGTACAATTTCAAAAGTACCAGCACCAACAGAACTAATATTATTTTTTGATCGACGAACCCCGAACGGAGGAGGCATACAATTCGACTGTCTGGTTTATTTTTTATTTATTTTTTTTTTGTTTCGTGCGCGCTTTTTATATAGTAAACGAACTCCGATTTTGATGATTCATTTGAAAGGGAGGCTTGAGAAATGGTCCCATATTCATAAAAACGCAAATCCGAAATCTCCTTCCCACCGAAAACCACCCCCGAAGGGGTGGTGGGGTTGAATTTTCTCGAAAATCGAAAATCTGAGTTGCTATAATTAAAGATAGGACAATATCCGGAAACGTTTAAATTGAACATTTTTTCAAAAGTGTTACGGTTTTCGAAATAGACGCATGTTTAATATGTATTTTTGCTATGTGGAGAGGGCAATTTCTTTCGAAAATTGAAAATTCGATACTACATGAAAGATATAATTATTTGTAGCAACATTTATAATGAACATTTTTTCCTTAGAGTTACGGTTTTCGAGTTAAATCGGTGTTAAAATGGTAACATATAAAATACTCAAGCGTATTTCCGCAGTGATGCGTTGAGATCTCAATAATAACAACTACAAGCAAAGAACATACATGTGTAATAGGATAAGTACTATCTTCATTGGTATAAGTGAACGTTCAACGATTTTGGTGACTAATGGTACACTCAAAAGTGTAAAATAAATATTTTTTACAAAAAATTGGACCGACGTTATTAGTTGATGCACTGAAAAGTATAAAATAATATTAATTCTATTGGTGATGGTACTTGTGAAGTTGGTGCCAAAAGTTATCAATCTTACTGCAACTGCACAACTTCAAAAGTAACAGCACCAGTAGAATTAATATTATTACTTTTCAGAGCACCACCAACTCATAACGTAGGTACAATTTTTTGTAAAATATATTTATATTGAGCCATAAGGAAATTGAAGCATCGTAGAATTTAACCATTAATCTAAAACTATCATGTTATGATGGCGAATTAACTAATTCGTGAAGGTGAAGAATGTAGTTAATTAAAACTTATTAATTGAGTAATTTGAGTTTTAACAAGTAAAACACAAATCATCAATACAAGTGAGCCTCGTAGTTATAAGAACATTATCATTTTAAGGAGGCACTTGTATACGCCTCAAGCATTTTATTATTATTTTCTCAAGAGTTATGTGCGTTATCTTGGAAGTCCTTTGGGAGGCTTAAATTGGCACTTGAGTATGCCGCACATTACTTGTCAGTTTATATTTTTGAATTAATCGTGTTTTTGAGAGGAAGATGAGATTAGCAATGGAATAAGATCTTTGAATCTCTATTTACCCAATTTTGTACCCTTATAAAGCTCTGTATTTATAAGATGTTACCTTACTTGTCATTGTTTGTCAGTTTATCTGTTCATCCGTCTTCTCGGATCATACTGACCAGAAAAGTTGAAAATATGGCTTAAATAAACGAATGCTGAAGATGATTTTGGGCGGTAGTTGAATGGGGACAGTTAATGAGAAAACATCCTCCCAGTGTATGACGTCAAATAATATTGCTCAGTTATGGGTAAATCAAGGATATTTTGCATATAATATTTATGTACCTAAGTATATCTGTAATTATGTAGATATCAAAGGATTTATACGAAAATCGAGCATCCTCTGTTCATCTCCGAAACTAGTAAGTCTCAGATTTTGGAAAAGATGATAAATAGTTGAAAATCGTGCTCGCCTAGCATTAGCGACTTATTGGGTATGTAGGTACACGAAATATATGAAAAAATTGTGTCATCTAGCGTAATCATGCGGTTTATATAAACTACAATACAAAACCAGATCAAAGATACCTACAGCTATTATGAATATCGAGCAAAACCAAAAGTTTATTGTTTGAGGACCCTCTTTAATTCTTTATTTTATTTTTATTATTTGTTAATATAGCATCCTAGGTATGTCTAACTTTTATGGTTCAAATGATACCTACAGCGATTGCTAAGTCGAACAAAAAACGCCAAAAATCAGGCTTTTCAATTTTATATTATTTTTATTATCAGCTGTTAAACAGAAATATACATACTGTGAAAATTTGAACTGTTTACCTATTATTATTATTATTAGTATAACATAGGTACAGCCCGCTGACAAGCAGACGGACGGAAGGATGTATTGAGAACCGTACAGTAGGTACGAATTATTTCTGATATAAAGATTAAACTAACAATCAAAGGCTTACATAAGGATATTGTTGAGACTAAAACTAATGAAACAAAAGCGGGAAAGACAATAAGAATAAAGAAATTGAAAAATATGTTTTTCCAAAGCAGGAATGTATTTAATAAATTGTTGATTCATACGAGATACATTTATTTGTAATTCAAATATCTACCTAGAACAAAAAATAAATATTAGCTTATAATTTTTGGGTTTCGTAGTTACTCTTTTACAGAGCCTTCGCTGTCCATCCATCCGCCAGTTTGTCAGCAGTCTGTATCTCATAAACGTAGCAGGTAGACAAATGAAACTTTCCAAAAGTTAAGGTGGGCTTATACAGTACCTAAATAAAATAAGACACAAATTAAAATTAAAATAAGAATAAGGACAAAAAAGATTGGTTTATACAGATGGATAAAATAAAATGAGAATGAATCAATCAAATCACAGATTTTTTGGCAAACACTTTTGTGTTGTGTGCAAGTTAAGTGTTCTCAGGTGTTTGGTCATGCGCCATATCAATTTCCAAACTAAATAAAATAAAATAAGAGATAACCATGAAAATTGGCCAATTCTAGATTTTATTCTTAATTTAGCTTTTTTCGTGTATAAACGCTCTTATGGAAATGACAATGTTCAACGTTCTTATTTTATCTCAATTTGTTTCTTATTTTATTTTATTTACTGTATAAACTCGCCTTTAGTAAGACTATTTTAGCTGCTATAGGTAATAACAAATAATAAAAATGTATAAAAGTTAACCTTTAATGTCCCCATATAATTTAATTTTGTTTTTGATACATGTTAATAACGACTCAATCTTTTGATTCGTAATAGGTAGGCAGTTCTTGTACGGTGGTGCTTACCCTTCGTGTGCGAGTTCGACAATCACTTGGCCGGTTTTTTATTGAATCTTCTAATAAAGTAAGTCCTACTTTCTTTTTCAACATAATCATTGAAGGATTAGCTAATGTTGGCTTGATAGCTGAGCCTATGCAAGCAATGAATGATTATTATTATGAGAGGAACAAGTAGGAACGTCGTTAACTTGGTATTGTTTTTCCAAAAAAGAAAACAAATGCGAAAACATGAGCAAGAATCCTTTATCCAACGTACATACACACGTTGCTATAATAAATAAAATACAATGTTCATTTATCAAAAGCCTTCAGCTATACAAAATAATGGCAGCGGGAAAGAGTCAGCAGCAGAAGCGGCGCGGCGTCGTTCTCGCCTGCCCACACAATCCTACATATAACTAGCAAGTGCTATTAACAAAGGGCAAGGCTGCCCTCCACGTATTAATATATATACGATTTTTTGTGTGCCCTCTATTGGTCGTTGACGGTTTACGGCTAGCACGCGACCATGATATAGAGGGCTTTGCTTTTTGTTTTTTTCCTTCTTCTCTGCTCGAGATGGTTTTTGTTTAATCACTAGATCACGTGTCATGATATAATAATAGTTATAGTAATGATGATGAAAAAATGGAGAAGGGAGAAGCAATTGAAAGAAAATTTTGTTACAAGCTATGGCATTGGAAATACCTATTTTTAATTGGGAATGGTAGATATAAGAGCCTCAGCAATATATCGGATTCGCGGTTCTGTATATTATAGTTTGAATTAAATTAGAATACTTTGAAACCAATCAATTCACGTAAGTCAAATTTACTCGGAACTGTTTCAGAAACTAAAGATTAAGATTTGTTGAACATTTCTGTTTTCGCCATACTTACTTCGTATAAAACGATAACTTCGGAAATTCCATCATGTTTATAAGATTCTGTTTGATTTGACACTTTTGCTGAGAGATAAATCAAAAATTCTGATTCCATGCTATCCAGTTTATACAGTCCGACACACGATAGTTAAAAGATAAGCTGCTCACTGGTTGGGACTCACCTTTCAGTGGCAGGGCTATTTAAATTTAGTAAGAGACGATTAGATTTAAAAAAATCCCGACGGCCTGTAGCCTTCGGAAAGGTAAATTTTTCAAAATTCATTAAATTGAAATTTGAACAACTTTTTTCATTGGTACACTTACATGTCATTATACGCAAATTGCCCGTTTTTAACCGCATGTATCATAGCCATGTGGTTAGAGGTTGTTGTTTTGGCTGTTGAATATAAAGCAGATAGGTTTCGCGATCCGCTTCAAGGCTATTTTTTATTATTTCATATCAATAATTTAAAAATATATTTTTTTAATCAGAGTCTTTAATTAAGATCTCCTAAAAATGTACAATTACATCAAATGTATATTGAGTTTTCATGTTTCACAAATTTTCTTATTTTTTCTGTGCATTTTATGAACAATTGCTTCGAACAAAAGTTGTAGGTAGATTTTGGGATGGGATATTATTTGGGCCAATCGAAAGAATCATAAAGCTCCTAGAACATAACTATTTTATACTTCTTTAAAACTACTAAGTATTCCATAATAATCTTGTTTAAATTATAGATCAACGTCAAGCGGCAAATTAAAATAATGAAAATGCGACACAATCGCTAGCAAAATGCATTTCGAAAAAGTTCTCTTCCAAATTTATCAGAACACATTCCAAGGATTTAAGCACAATCGATGATGCCCTTATAATGAAATCTCGTCATAATTACTATAAGAAAAATTATTCTTGTTAAAATGGTATAATACATTACAAAATTTGCTGCCAAATAACTCTAGTTTCTACGCAATAAATGATTTATTAAAACATGAATGTAAATAATAAATTATTTGAAATATGCCATGGAACATGGAAACATGTCTTCAGTTGAATCATCTGTAATTGAAATATTTTCAAATACTCCTATTAAATGTTTGGATCTGATATATTTAACTGAGCAACATTGAAAGAACTCTACAAACCCGAACTAATGATCATAATCATAATATTGAGACAAAGGTATCATACCTATCTATATATCTATTTTTTATTATATTAAGGCAATGGCTAATTTTTTAGAATATCTTTAAGAGTTTGGTTGGTCGCCATTTTGAAACTACTTGTCCGATCATGCCCATTAATGAACTCGACCGTGATATTTGTACGATCGATTTTTGTAGCAAATTATAACTTGATAGTTTTTTAAATGAGACCTCAATCGTGTTTATAAACTTCGTAATATCCTATATTTTGAAAATCTTTCTCTCGAAATTCGAAAGTGCGAACGTTCACAAAAAGGACATTTCTATAAGAAATTTAACAAAAATTGCGAGCAAACACAAGTTCACTTGTCAATTGTCATATTGAATCTGAATCATGATTTCCACTGTTGCCTATTATCAACTGTGTTGAGTGTTGCAATGTTGCCAATATTACAATAATTAATTCGCACCGATTAGATTTAGATTTAGATTTAAGAGGGGGTTACATTGCACTGCGACCATAAGGTCTATTGTGCCCCCACCTGAGTTGCACTCGCCTATACGCGGTCTACAACTCGCCTTCCAGTTCCAGAGTTCTAATGAACTCCAGTATCTGGGTTGGCTTCAAGGAGGATACTTCCTCACTACTGCAGGTTGCTAGTCCAAGGCACTGTTTGCGTTGACTAGCAATGGCGAGGCATTCCGTCACCAGTTGATCCGGAGTTTCCTCCTCTTCCCCGCAGAATCTGCACTCGTCATCCTCTGCTAGACCTAATCTCATTAGATACTTCTTAAGGCGACAGTGTCCTGTAAGAAATCCAGTGAGTATGTGTAGCTTGTTCTTGCTGAGATCCAAATACCTTTTGGATCTTGCAGTATCAAAGTTTCTTAGAAACTTTTTGGAATGATCCAATCCAGGGGTATCCCGCAAGAGTGTTTCTCTTACGGTTTTTTCCTTCTCCAGAAACTCCTTCTTGTAGGTGCTTTTATCTGTGCCACAGAAGGGTTCTGGGCCAGTAAATGGAGTTTGTGCTCCTTTCCTGGCAGGTGTGTTGGCCTCCTCGTTGCCTTTGATTCCCGAGTGGCCGGGAACCCAGACTAAGTAGACCCTGTTGTTCTTGCCTAGCTCATTGAGATTCCTTCGGCACTCCCATACCATTTTAGAGTCAATGGTATGAGAGTTCAGTGCTTTAATTGCTGCTTGACTATCAGAATGTATTGCAATGTCACATTTCTGATAGTTTCTTTCAAGGTTCACCTCCACACATCTCTCAGTTGCAAGCAATTCTGCTTGAAAGACGCTTGGGCAGCGGCCTAGCGCAAGTGAGCATTTGGTGCGATTCCCAAACACTCCAGCGCCTGTCCCCGTCGTGGTCTTAGAACCATCAGTGTACCATTTAATGGTATTCTTTTTGAGAGCTTGGGTTGTGAGCCCTCTGTCCCAATCTTATCTGCTACTTAGCACCGTGGTGAAAGTTCTCTCGATGCTAATTTTCTTTGTCATTACATCACTGGGAAGGTTTGCTGATGGGATGTGTTTGGACAGAGAGGACCAAGCTCTCTGATTCCGAATTCCCACAATGTCTGAACCTTCCCTAGATAGTCTTAGAATGGCCTCATGGGCCAATCTATCTATCACTAGATGGAGAGGTGTGAGATCTGTGATGATCTCTAGTGCCCTGGTCGGGGAAGTTCTCATGGCTCCAGTGATACAGACACAGGCTAGTATTTGTATTCTATCGAGGGTTTTCCTCGTATTGCTCTGACTTGCCTTGCCATGCCAGGCTATTGACCTACATGATATTATCGGTCTTACAATCATGACGTACATACATCGCATGCTTGTTCCACAGAATATTGCTATCTAGTGTTAATCCCAGATATTTGACTTCAGCCTTCCAGCTTATTATGTCTCCACTTAAAGTGAGAGGATTCATAGCTGGAAGTTTCCTTTTCCTAGTAAATGGAACAATTGTGGTCTTGGATGGGTTTATGCTAAGCCCCACTGAAAAACACCATTGCTCAATAGTTCTGAGGCCCTCCTGCAATAATTCGCATAGGGTGTTCGCGAATTTTCCTCGGGCTATTAGGACTATGTCGTCGACATAGCCTATACATGTGAAGCCAAGCTCCGTGAGTTTGTGGAGTAACTCGTCTAGTACTAAGCCCCATAGGAGGGGAGATATTACTCCTTCTTGAGGTGTTCCACGAGTAGCTTTAACAGAGGTGTTATGATCACCTACTTGGGCCTCAGCTATTCTCGTCTTCAACATCTCATACATCTATTTGATAATGGTCTTGTTCACTCCTCGCCGTGTGAGTGCCTCCCTGATTGACACATGTGTGGTGTTGTCAAAAGCCCCAGATATGTCCAGGAAGGCACACATTGCGATTTCTTTGTTGTTCAGAGAACTCTGAATGACCTCAGTTAGCTGATACAGCGCGGTTTCTGTTGAACGCCCCGTCCTGTATGCATGCTGACATTTATGAAGTGGTTTGTCCTTCAGAATCTCTGTTCTTATGTAGTTATCCACTACTTTCTCCATCGTTTTCAGTAAAAACGATGTTAAACAGGTAGGTCGGAAAGATCGGGGATCAGTCCCATTTTTCTTCCCTATTTTCGGTATGAAGATTACTTTGGCTCTTTGCCATATGCTAGGTATAAAGCCCCGTGCTAGGCAGCTTCTTGTAATATTCAGGAGATGGGGAAGGATCTCCTCCATTCCTTTCTGTAGGAGTATTGGGAATATGCCATCTACTCCCGGCGATTTATAAGGTTGAAAGTGTTGACTGCCCATTCCAACCTTTGTCTTGTGAATATCTTCTTAGCAATACTCCAATCTTCCTTGCGAGGATTCTTGGTTTGGATTGCTACGTCAATACTACTGAGGGGTTCACTTCCTGGGAAGTGTGTTTTGAGAAGTAGAGCAGATCGCTCCTCTTCTCCCTCAGTGTATGACCCGTCTGGCTTCTAGAGCGACATTAAAGGGCTGATTGCCCCTTTTGGCCATGACTTTTTGCAATCTGGCTGCAGTAGGAGTCGAAGTGATCGTTTCACAAAAAGCTTGAAAGTGAAGCCAATTGGCCTTCCTGATCTCCTTATTGTATTGTGTGAGCTTCTCGGTGTAGCCCTGCCAATTATCGTCTCTTTTGGCCCTGTTGAAGACCCGACGGACCTCTAATCTGAGGTTTGACAGGTTTTTGTTACACCAAGGTGCTTCCTTGCTTGGTCGAGCTTTTGAGAGTGGGCAACTTGATTGGAATGCCTCCGTTATCGCCACACTGACCAGTTCGACCTCTTGATCCAGATCGCAGTGTGGGTGTTTGACCCCATTACTTTCGATCTGTTCCAAGTTTTGCTTCAGAAGGGTCTTATATTTAGACCAATCTGTACTTCTAGGGTTACGAATTGGAGACAGTGAGGTTACTTCCCCCGCAATCCTAAACTCTATAATCCTATGATCGGAGAGAGAAGGTTCCTCCATCAATTGTTACGTCCAGGACCACTTCTCTTGCTCTCGTGACAAAAGTGGGGCTTGTTCTCACATTAAGGGTTTCTAGATTATTAGCTAAGAGATATTCAAGTAAGCACTCACCTCTAGGGTTGTTGTTCGTGCTTCCCCAAATAACATTGTGCGCATTGGCATCACAGCCTATGATGACTGGCAGTTGTCTGCTATTGCAGTATTGCACTGGCTCTTGAGCTTCGCCTGGAGGTATTACAGGATTGTCTCCAGCGAAATAAGCAGATGCAATAACTATGTCTCGGTTGATGCCCCCAGTGTTGAGGTGTACTAGAATTGGAACTAGGTCCCGAGTCATGAATTCTGAAACACATGTGTAATTAATGTTGTTTCTTATGATCACACAGGCACGAGGGGACTCATGCCTCTGGTCATAGATCAATTTTGAGTCTTTGGATGCCAAACCTTTAATTTGGCCTGCTTTGCCTGTCCAGGGTTCCTGGATCAGTACAAAATCCAGTTGGGATTTCGCAAATAGCCTTGCAATCACTGCTGAAGCTCCCTTCGCGTGATGCAAGTTCACTTGCGCCACCTTGGAGAAAGCGATGAAGATGCTGTAGTCTGGGGTATAGGGGCTGGTCCAGCCTCTAATTTCCCCCCTTCTCTCTTTCCTCCTGTACCTCATCAAGATCCATCGGGAGGGTAGTCTCCTTGGAGCTCGAGCGGGTATCTGGGTTTTGGGTTATGGCCTCGACCCCCGCATTGGTTCGCCCTTCCCCCAGGACTGCAGAGAATTTCTCTGCCGCCCCGGCTTCTTTGGCAGAGCCAGCAGAGGCCTTGACCAGACCTGAGCTAGCAGTTTTATCCTGCACACCGGAGTCCGTAGATGTGGAGGGTATCTCCGCATCTTTTAGGCCTCCCCCAGGATTATTTTTCTGTCCTAGCCCCGAGACAGACTCACGTCCAAACCTAAAGTTTAAGACGCATCTTGCTGCCTTCAGGGCCTCTCCTGATTGGTGATCGATACCAATCGTGAAGACAGTACCGGTTCTCTCCTTTTTGGAGTTGAGAACTTTCCAGGCTCCGGTACTGAGCCAGGTGTTCTGTACTTCGACGAGTCGGAGGATCTTCTCCGTCTCCATTTCGAAGCTTCTTGGGAACTACACCGTTACAGTGACGGGTTTGGGGATGTTTTTCTCCTCCACCGCCACTAACTCGGGTCCTTCCCAAGACCTCAAGGCCGGTACTACTCCAATGAGCCAGTCCGCCGAATCCTGAGAACCGCAGTCCGCCAGCATCATTCCACAGCGGAAATGTATACCCTTCACCTCTCCACTGCACATCTCTTCCACTAGAGTATCCTCCAGTGTTGAGAGCCGTTGTGGTTCAAGGATTACTCTAGGGTAATCCTTGGGTATGATACCCACACGAATAGCCTTTTCGGCCTTGGCAGCTGCAGCGTATCCAGTGGCATGCCCGGTTTTTGCTGCAGCTGTTTTCGGCTTTTTAGGCTGAGGCCGTTCCGGAGGAGTGATATGCTCCGAGCCTCTCTTTCCCGTTTCTTTTCCCGTCGGTGTTACCTTCGGGGTCGGGACAGTAGGTGGTGTGGAGTGTTGAAGAGCCTGTTTTCTGGCCTCCTCAGGTGCAAGTCCCTGATGGAGGAGTCGCAAGTACTTCCGCACTCCTGCTCCACTGAGACCCTTTCTCAGTGGATCATCTCTGCCGCCCGGATTTCCGAGTTCCGGCAGACGATTTCTTTGCCGTTTGGCATTTCCCTTTTTTACAGGGAGCCCGGATGAGGAGGTGGAGGCTTTCTCCTTCTCTCCGCCGGTGAGTTTGGGTTGATGGATCTTTTCCATATAGTTCCCACGGGTAGCTGGGGACAAATCGGTCCACTCCTGCAGAGCCCCGCAGGTAGGAGTAAGGGGTTAATACAATGGAGTTCCCCCTTGTGCTCCAAGGTCAAAACCAGTAGAGACCAGTCCTCTATCTGGCCATGCACCCATCGGCCTGGTTTCCCGCCTTGGATTTAGAATTTTTGATGAGGTTATTTCCTCTTGGTCCGGGCGGTTAAGCCAAGACCTCCCCCCGCATCACTGGCGCGCGAGACATGACCACAGACGACCAGGATGCGTTGGTTTGACAGGGTGGTTTCGAGGTTAGCTCGAACGCACACCTGTCATCGTTGTACCTGAGTGCAATTCCCTTAGCCACGACACTACAGCTGGGACAGGTGAAGTTGGTCCGCGGCAGGGTATTCGTGGCTGCCAATTGAGTTTTTAGTTTCAATGAGCCTTATTTCCCCGCAGGCCCCCTTCTCATATAAAAGTCATCGTCAGAGGCCCCCTCCTATCCGCCACCTGGTGACGCGCCGGGTTGGCACTTCACTCCTCCCAGATGCTGATTGACAACATCCGGACCGGTAGGGAAATTACAAATAAAGTGATCATTTTAACCAGAGAGGATTCTGTCCCACTCGCCCCTATTATCTATCCTTTCAGATGAATGTTCTTTGAAATATTTACAATATTGTTTTGAAAACGAATAAATTCTACACAAGAGGAAGAGGCAAGATTCATTTATTATGTGTTATTATTAGGTAGGTACTGCTGCAATCGATCGTGCGCTTATTAGACTTGTCCTCAGAACATACACAATCAAAGAATTCCCAACTGACTCTGGCATGTGCTCACTGTAATAGCCTTCGGCCAATCTACTTCTACCTAGTACAAAGATTTGTACCTCGAAAAAATTGAAATGCATTGAAAACACATTTTTGTAGGTGAAACTATACCGCTGCTTGATTTCTTTGTAAATACTACAATGAATTATTAGAATATCTAGTAATGTTGTAGAATATATCGGATAATTGAGAATTATTAAGAGTACTTTTCCTGAAGTTAATTAGGTAGTTAATCAATACGTATTTATAATTAAAGATCTAAAAGAGAAAATGAAAAATGCTTTCCACTTCATTAAATCTGAAGAAACTGAGATACAAGAAATCTGATTTAGAAAAAAGAAAGAGACTTTTTCTCAGCCAGAAGAAACTATTTCTATTTAACTATTAGGTATTCAGTTTAAATATTTAATAAGATACCAAACTTGACTTAGCATATTGTATAGCTAAACTACTAGTAGGATTTGGTGCGGATAACAGACATAGAATAAGAAACTAGTGTTTTGAATTTTTCTTTAGTTCAACATCGTGTTTAATTTTCTAACCATACTGTATGTAGTCATTATTTTAAAAAAATGAGCATCAGTAACTAAAAGTCGATAGATCTCTGTGCCCCATACACAGTTCAACATGTTCATGAAACAGGTTTCTCAAGTTATTTGATCGAAAATACGTGTGGTTCCCTTGAACTTACTCGAAGGCACGAGTTCGGTTAAGTTCGTGTATCAAGTTAAGGGACACGTTCGAATGTGTTTACGGGCCCCAGAAACAATTATCTTGAATAATTTTATTATGAGATATATAAGTTGTCCCACAGTTTTGTTCCTCACTGTATATGGATACATATGTCATACATAAAACGTACAAAGTGAAGAATTTGTGAATGAACTACTTTCGACATGACATTGTACTGGTAAAATTCTATTAAAATACGATAAAAATCCAATCAGTTTAAATGATAGTGGGTAGTTGCTGTACAGACTCGTTTGTATTTTCAATTAACATTTTTCATTTATTTTATCTCCATTCTTTTGCTCTATAGGTATATATAGAAGACTATAACTATTGTTTCCTGAACGACATCAAGATATATATAGTAAGTACATATGTAAATGTCAAGTTCAATCTCAAAACAATCCCGCATCGACTCAAAAGGTATAATTATGGAATAATAGAAATGTGTTTTAGAGTAAGATAAGACAGAAACACCCATTGTCTATATCAGAGATATGTAAATGTGAAAGCGTCACTCACATGTAATGCAAAAGTTGGCCTATTCCAACAGCCTCAGTAGGTAATCTATTTTCCTAAAACAAATGAATACAAGGCGTAAGACAAGCTTAATTAAACCGTATATCACTATCAAGAAGTAGGTTCTCCTTGGGAAGGAAGCCTTGTGTAAGCACCCTGGAGCAGCCCGAGCAGTTTTCGGATTACCTTGTTAAAGGGATAAGGGAAAATTAATCATTCGGTGTGTTGTGGATTTTTAATTCTTATTTTGCGCGAAGCGCATGGAACAAATCTCCTCCCCGAAAGATTTATGGTTGAGTGTTGCACTAAATCTATTTCGAAATTTAACTTTATACATAGGTATACATGAAGATCGGCACAGACAGACTTTGCTTAATTACTTGATTAATGTTGTGAAATTCGCGTTGGTAAGCACAAGAACTTTTAGACATTCCAATTAAAACTAACGTATATAATTTACAAGAATACTGTATAAGAGTTAGATAGATGAGGTATATTGATAAGTATTTTTATTGTCTTCTCCCGAATTCATATTTTCATAACTTTAGTTTGACTTTACTAATTTTATTACTTGTAAATATAGAAAAAATATCGATTAATGAGAAACGTGTAAAGTACCTAAGTATAGGTATATTTTGTTGTTGTATCAGTCTATCATTAAGTTTTTATAAATTGACCAATTGTTGAATGAAACTACATTCAATCAAAAAAAAACTAATCGTTTGACTCTAAACTGAGTAAAATAAAGGAGCCTATAAGCAATATATTTCTCCACCTTCATCAATGAAGTCGATCTAAAAAAAGTATAGGTACCTACCTGAATTAATTTTAAAGTATAGAATTGGTAAAGATACTTTAATATGGAACAAATGCTGTGCTCTTATTGGGTTATTATGAAAGTTAATACTCACCTCCATGATCATTTACTCAGGTCTCACAACTGGAGCTTTGTACATGGCTGTTAATGCGTTGACTCGCCAGGATCGCAGCTATCGAGGGATCAGTGCTAGGAATGACGACGAGTTAGGAAGATGCCACGAAGTTTACTCGGACGAATTTACTCAATGACACGATAAAGAGCCTTTATTATACTCTCTATCAAAGAGAGTATTGATTTGACTGGCAAAAAAGGCAAATACGAAAATAGTAATATAACTTAATGGTTGATAATCAAACTTTTCCCTATTAATAAAGCGGCTTCTTGTGAACCTAGGTACTTATAGTTTGTTTCACAAATGATGGCTATTGCGTGTACCTAATCATTCACGAGCTACGTACATCACGCTTCAAGTTTATCTCCTACAATACAATGATCCAGCGCTGCACGTATATCTTTATTCATAGGCGTCACAAAGTCAGTGTGATATTTCAGATAATTCAAATGCATAAATGTTTATTTTAGAGCTCAAGCAATAAAATTGTATTTTGTGTTTCTGCGTTGTTGATAATAAATCGTTCATATTATTTGCTTATTTAATCAATCGATATTTTTTTCTCCCTAATTAGGTATATGAACTTCCTTGAAGCGTATAAGAAAAAGTAAATGCCATATCTTATTTCAAAATGGTTACGCCACTGATTAATCCCGTCAGTTGAATTGATTCATTTTTCGTGTTTTCAAGGCAGACGCCAACATTCGTGAAACAAACTATACAGTGCATTTTAACTTTTAACAGAGAATCAAACTTGATAAACATATTTTCTAGATTCCGCTCAAATTGAATTCTTGGGTAATGAATCATTCTTCTACAATAGAAATAGAACGAGAACTGAAAATGTTTCCGATAGGTAACTTTGAATTTAGATGTCGTCTTACATGTAGGTACGGAAAGAAAAGTTACTTTTCGGTGAAGAGGTTTCCTCTTATTAGATCCTTTCAAAAATCCTATCAGGGAATACCTACCATAAGCGATTAACTACCATTTAAATCTAGCAATAACCCTTAACTTGCCTTAATGTATTTTAATCCCTCGATAGTAGCGCCACCTGGTCTTTAGCTCATTAGAATTCTCACTTTCATAGCATTAAGTAGATAGGAAGATGCAAGGCCTGAGTAAATGATCATGTCACTATTTATAAGTAGCACTAGCTTCATAGACCTGTTTTCGGAAAACCATTCTACCTATGTTTATATGATATAAACTAAATCACTTTCTCCAAAAACTAGAGCCGATATAAATAATATTGTTTCTAATGGTATTGGTATTTTTGAAGTTCTGCTAGAGATGAAAATCAGTTAGATATAGGTAGAATAAATATTATTTTCTATTTTTCATTTCCTTATCTAACAGTGTCGGTCTCAGTTCTTATAAAAAAATATTTTTTTCTAATTTTTGAGTGGCAATGCATATGTAGAAAGATTCAAAAATTCATTGAAATCTTACGTTTCCAAAGGCTCTCTGAAACCATTGAAGTAAAAAAAAATTTTAAGGTTTCCCAAAAAGTTATCTTCTTCAATGTTGCCGTCTAATTTTTTGATCTTCGTAAAAAGCTTCTAATCTTTTTTAGATTTTTAGAGAAAGTACATGTTGAATTTCTTATTTTTTTAATGGTGCCATTTCTCCGCACTTCTTCTTCAAATAAACTGGACTCTTCAAAATCGCACTTTTACTATACTAACCACGCGTTCATTCATATATGAATATGATGACTTGGATTCAAATTGTATATCTCCTCCCTTCTTCCATGTCAGTCAAAAATGAATATTTATTTATTCGCTACCTATGCATTGCTATTCCACTGCCATTTGTTGAAATAACACTTTCTTATGTCTATCGGTTTATTCATCTTGTTTTCATTTCTGTATATTGTAAATTTATTTTTGTAAATATATTGATAATATCGAAAATAACTGTATAATTATTATATTTTATACTTGTTAAAACCCCTTGTGGGCATGTGGTCCCGAAGTGGAACCACAGATTTACGATTTATTTCATAGTGTACCGGAAAGCGCCAGCTGGAACCACATCCATACATACACAGCCTGCCATCTATCAACCATGCCATGCTTTACCATCTTATTGTTATGCTGTAATTCAGAAATTATTTAGATTGATAGTTGATCTTCCGATTGAGACAACAGTTACAGGTATGATTATTATTTATCTTACAAGTATTGGTTCGGTGATATTATAGAGTATTTATGATTTCATTGTAATTAACTGTTATCTTTTTTTTCATTTTTAACAGTGTGGTTCCGCATGGGCTCCACTAGGAACATGGCAGTCTAACCTGCCTTTTACTAATTGGAATTTTTGAGTTTTATCTAAGAACATATTGACATTTACTGAACTGAAAGACATTAAAAATGATAATTTATTCGATTCGGAGTCAAATGATGAAATGATTTTGAATTTCAAGGAATCGGAACGGTTAGACGGAAATTTAGATGACAGACCTACTAATGATGGGGCTGTGGACATTGGCATGGCTTTAGGTGCTGATAATTTTATTGAAGGGAATCGTCTTTATCATATCTCGACAATAAATAATAACAGTGCGAAGCTACGGCCAAAAAACTGAAAACTAAGAAAACTTCGAGCATACAAGGTATAGAAATTGTCAAGTGGTCGAATAATGTACCGAAGTATATTGCTGCTTCAGTATTATTTGACGAGGTTGGTCCAGATGTTTCTGATGATAACGAAAATCCATCATATATGTTTCTAGTGTTATTGTCTGAGGAATTGTTGAATGCCCTTGTGTTACAAACTAACTTATATGCAACACAAAAAAATCAGAATGCTAGAATTCTCGTTAAATCAACACTGGAAGAAATTAAATGTCTTCTGGAAATAAATATTATGATGGAGATTAAGAAATTTTCAAGCTATAAGGATTACTGGTTCTGGAGAACTGAATTACGGGATGATTTTATTTTATCCAAGATGTCCAGAAATCATTTCAGTTGGCTTCTTGAGCATTTCCACTTGAATGACAGGAGTGTTGAACCTAAAAAATATGAGGGAGAATATGACACGCTTTATAAAATACGTCCGATGCTGCACAATCTTTCTACAAATTTCGATACATACTACAAACCTAATAAAAGCCAATCAGTAGATGAGTCAATGATAAGATTCAAAGACAGAAGTTCATTGCGTCAATACATGTCCAAGAAGCCAATAAAAACTGGCTACGAAATTTGGGTTAGGGTTAACGAGTTTGAATTCATATCCCAGTTTCAAATTTATACTGGTATTATATTTTATGCTTGGAATTAATTACGTTCAAGTTTTATATTTTATTTCTACGCAAGGCAAAAGAATTTGCTGAGACAAACTTAGTAGGAGAGTAGTTACAGATCATTACTTTATTTAAAAAATGCCATGAAGTTTATATGGATAACTTCTTCACTTCAAATTTGCTGCTTGAAAGAAAACCGCTCAAGGTATATAGATGGTTGTAGAACCATCAAGAAAAATGCGTCTTTCGATTTCTAAGTAATTTTTATTACCCAGAAGAACTCCTGTTCATTTCAAGAAAACTGAAAGATGGCTCATTCATCATTTCAACTGCTTGGAGCTAGTTAAATAATATAACAAACATATAGGCTATGTAGACAAGTCCAACATGTTAAAAGCTTGTTATGAAATAGACAGGAAATCAAAGAATTGATGCCATCGTATCTTCTAGCATATCATCGTCAATACATTTATAATCTTCAAAGAAATATCTGGAGATGCTGGAAAATCTTTCAAATTGAAACAATTTCGTCTTGCAATGGTTGTTGATGACAGACGCTGAAATGCCACAGAGGGGCAGACAGAGTGCAGAATGGGTCCAAAGTAAATTCAAAGTCTATGTCCCAAATGATAGAAGGACTGATAAAGCCGCCAATATGCCACTTTATGGCAAAAAAGTAAGGTGAGTCCACTGTAGTACAAGACAGAAGCCTCACAGGACAAGGTGGAATTTCACCTCCTGCAATGTTCGCCTCTGCCTCACTGCTAAAGTGATTTATTCAGAAATTTACGCAAAAAATAAATGAAACTATCAAATATCACACTGCCTTGTTTCATAACGGAACCACATGTGTTTCCAAATACCCCAATAAAAAATATTTCAATTCTCTTATTTTTGAGCTATTCTATACCACTGATTACCCCCTATAAATAGCATTAAGAAATATAAATTCGGGCCACAAAAGGTTGAGATGTTTTGTACCCTCTTAGAGAAAAACAGTCATTGCTACGAATGGAGGGCAATGCTCCTTGATAGTTTATAATATAAATAAATGTATCTATTGGAAACTTGTGGTAAGATCTAAGCAATATTATGAGAAATAGATGAATGAAGTCGATATAGGATAACAAATGCCGGAAAGCAAAACCATCATATCAACGTCGATTAAACTAACGAAGCACAAACTACTTCTTCTTCATCTTTGTGGTCTGTTCGTGATTTCACTGCATCTTTTATCTTTCCCTGCAGACACATTATATAGGCAAAACGTTCACTTAAATAACATGAATTCATCTTTCCACTATATATAACGGAGCATGTAGGTATTTATAGATATATAGACACATGTTGTATGCATATACGAGGGTGAAACGAGTATGAACGGTAATTTTTATTATTTAATCATTAAGTAATAAGACAGATGAAACTGTCATTTTTTTACCAAAGTGATTACCTTCTTCTATGAAACATTTTATCCTCAAATATTTTTTTTCCAAATCATTCTCCTGTGGCCACAAATAAAAGATAATCTCAAGGTGGCAAACCTGATCTTTAGGTCGAGGATTTTTGAGTGCATTGATACATAATAGTTATATCGAAAACCATATGCAGGTACCGTAAGCAATGGCAAAGCAGCTAACGTAATCAACAATGCTGCTGTGACATCTTCCAATAAGCTCTAGGAGGATACGAATATTGTCATCGGTTAGACCTGTCCTTTGATGTAGACTATCACCTAGAAAGAGACCCAGGAGATAAATCTGAAACATATGACTGGCAATTAGTGGTTTCACCGTGAGAACATCCACATGAGAGGAGGACTTGTGGGAACATACCATTTTTCTTTAACTATGTGAGAAGAATCCCACTGGAACTCCTATGGCAGATATGGATATCAGAGATTCTAAATGATAAGAGGAGATTGTGAGTGCTTTTCCACCAGGTGTCGAGCTTTGTGCTAAATTATAGTCTGGTGTCCGGACTTGATGGCCATGATCTATTATAATTTATTCATGCATAGCTTTCGCATCCAACTACGGGAGATATCCTCAGTGGTATTGGCATTAGCTTCGATCCTATGTCGTCGGAAATCAGATCTAGAAAGATATACTGTCTCTGACTCGATGGATGTCTGTCCCTCATTTGAAAGAGGAGCAGAAGGGCGCTTACCATTATGGCTTCTGACTGGTTCATAGTTTTTGTGCATACCTCACCATAAAGGGTTAATGTTTCTAACTATCAGGTGAGAGATAATGCTGCTGAGCTACATGGTGCCCAGACTATTACTCCAAGACCAGATAATTTGAAGGATTATATTTACCCTCGTATATGATGAAACAATTTAGCTTGAAAGCGAGCGCTAACGAATATACAACAACATGACGTTGTCGAAGGCACTACAGTTTTGTTTCCGACTATGTTCTTCATATATTTACGAGACAGTTGGATATTTGGAGCAGCGAGCGATATTGCAAAAGTCGTGTGTTTTGTGCAAGTCGGTTAACAACAACAACAACGAATGAACGTACCACCACCACATGATTGCCCTCTCGCGCGGCTCTGGTATAGTTTATGGGACTCGGTGGGTGGTTGCTGCTGATATGATGATGGTTGCCCGCTTGTATGTATTATTATTGGGGGCATCAGATGGATATTGAGCGCCGCCGATGGTCCAAGTCTGTTTTCCTTTTTTATCTTCAATCTCACAAAACACTGTGTTTCGTGCCTATCTGTCCTTTTATTTATTTAGATGTGACTTGCTCTTTGAACTTGGTTCTTCTTGCATTTATCTCGACTCTCGCAGATAAGGTACACTCCAAATACACATAGACTTCAATTGTTACAAGGTACAAAAATTCTAGATAAAGAAGAAGATTTACTGGTTCATATTTTTAAAGCAAAAAATCTGGTGTGTCCTGACACGAGTCTCATACCACTCTCGAACAAATTCCTTTGAATATAAAAATCGTGTGGCCATCCATTTTTTTGACGACTTAAGAGAATAAAATGGTCATATTCAGTTTGAGCAAAGGAGGAACCGTTTAGCCAGAATATAAGTAAAAACTTTAAAATAAATTATCGTTCATTTGAGCATAACTTCTTTCCTGCTTCCAGCATTCAATCAAGAAAATCTGTACATCCGTTCCCGAGATAACCTTCGGACAGACAGACAGATAGACAGAGCAATGGCTAAAAATATGTTTTTTGGATTGAAACGCAAACCGGACACCGAATATTTTACATGACTTCAATACTTTTGTTACTAGACTACTTCAGGAAAGTAAAAATGGGCTTGTGGTGTTTCCTTCTTGCATTTCTATTGTTGTGAAAAATTTCATGTACTTAATTGATATTCAAAAATATACAAACCTAATTTCTCTATTCAGTTTTTATTATATTGTTGAATGAAACAAAGGTGAAAAATACGCGTTCTTCTGATTTTTTATTTCAGGTGAGGCATTCTATGACATTTAACCTCATCCAAGGAACATCCGTGCCAGCAATTTTTTTTAAATAGAATGGGGTCACGTAAATTTCCACTAAAAATTTCATAAAAAGCAGAATTGAAACATATATCAAACTAGCCTTAGTTTGTATATCGTTTATAAATAGAAGTTTAAAATATGTCATTTAGTGCTAAGAGACGGCCTTGAATACAATTTTTTCAACCATGGCTGTAGAATAGATTTAAAAAGAATTGAACAGCTCTGTGAACAAAAAGAGGCTGTAATGTACAGTCAATTGATTGATTTTGATAACGTTGAATAAATGTCGAAAGTTTTGAAATTTATCAAATTGAATGTAACAGTAATTTTTATTAGTTTATATAGGCATTTTTGTAGACACTCAAGATTCCCTTTTAGAATTGTTCTGTTCAAAATCAGCCAAATACCGCATTCATGTGAATGACTAAATATTAAATTTCAACCTGGTTCATCTACGATTTAGGTTTGGAGAAATTTGGATGTGACAGATGGAAAGGCAGACTCGAGAGTGCCCCATACCTACGCAACTTGTATATGATCATAGAATGAAGGGAATTCTAAATATAAATAAGAATTATTAGAAATTTGTTTTATGTGACTACCACTCCTTATACTTTTTAAACACACAATAAAAAATAGAACATCTCTATTCTATTGTATGTTATAATATAATTTATGCAATAAAATTAATCAAAATTATTCTTAAAATACCCTGTATTATTACCAAACGTTTTTGTTTGTTTCCAACGTATTGGTGTTCCCAAAACAAAATACAAAGCAGCTTGTTTAATGAAACAATACCTTCTGCGTGCTCATTAAGGATCAATCTGTTTGTTTCATTATCATTATATTTTCACCCCCGGTGCAAATTGAACAAATAAAACGGCAAATAACGTGAAAAGGAAGAGAGGCAGGCGGCAGCACCACAAAACACAAAAGCTCGCCTGTAAAATGTGAAATGAACAACCATTTATTGAATCAGTGGAAAATTAGCATTCTTGAAAAGCCACGAGTCTACATTTCATCTATCTCTCTCTTTATATTTTTGGACTCTGTCTTTCTCTTTCTAATTTATACAAATTAGTCCAGTGCATTAACGATACGACTCAAAAGTTTGATTTATTTATTTTTTTTCATTATATAGTGTTTGGTTGCTCGGAGACCTTAACTCTTATTTTACATACACGGGAAACTTAACCTTTCGCCGCCATCATGAAGTCCAATTTTTTTCGCATAAGAGCCCGTATCTCGCGTTCTGTTTGTTTCAAAGCACTGCAATGATGAGATTTATTTCCATGTTTAGGGTTCCATACATCCGATGAAAAAACGAAGCCCTAATAAGATCACTTTGGGGTTTGTCAGTCTGCCACTGTTTATTTTCTACGAATCTACTGAGCGGATAAACTTAGAATTTCGTTTTATTGACTTAGCTCACCCCATTATGGATGTAGGTATATGATAGATAAATAAACAAAGTATGATTTAAGGGGTTAATTAAGTATGTGGACGCAGTTATTAGCACAAGGAAGTTTAACAATAATAAATAAATACATTAATAAACTTAAAATTTCTACTGGCTAGCAACTTTCAAACGTTATTCCGAAATACAGGGTGTTTCTTAATAACATAAGGAGGGGATTCTTGGTCCATTTTGGGAAATAATCTTCATTTGAACTTATGTCATAAAAATGTTAACTTTTGAACTACAGGGTACAGGGTGATGGTTTTAAGAAATAGAAATTTTTATTAGAATAATTTTTGTACGACCCCAGATACTTTTGTGAAACTAAGTACGCAGCTTCTATGTAACAGTAGGTACGTATTTTCTGCTCTACAATATATTGTTTTATTCTTTCCAGTAGCGATTCTGAGTGATTTACACTTAATCATTTTAAAGAGGGAGTACGGATACGGCATAGCTTTTTCTCAAAATAAAAAATATTTTTGAAATCCTCATTCATTTGTGAGTAAATCTAGTTGCTTGATTTTTATTCATTTGACGTACGGTTTTCGCATAAAAAATAAAATTCATTAAATTGCATCTCACAAGACTACTGTGAAGAAAAATTGATTCAATAGAATTAATTTTAAACACTAAAATTAAAAAAATAAATCAATCCAACATATATATTATATAATATTTTTAATATCTGGGCTGCTGAACTGTGCTCGGGTAACATGGGATTTATACTGGGTCTATAATGTGCATATTTCTAGTTAAAATGTATTGCGATCGGTAAATCTATAAATATTGGTCTTATCGTTGACATAGCTCATAATTTATAGATTTCAAAATAAATATGAACGTTAAACATACCAGAACTTCCCGAAATAGCTAGTGTGAAATTTGAAACCCATTAAAAAATATGAAAGTATCACCAATCGATTTCTCATACCAGAACTCAGCTGTATCACCAATCGTCTTCTCGACTCCCAAACCGCATATTGAAATTTGTATCGCAATCTGCGGAGCCATTCCCGAAATAGCTAGGTATACCTATAGTGGGACCTCGAGTGTCACACTCATTAATAAATAAAAGTGTCGCCAATCGATTTCTCCGCCCTTAAAACCCTTTTTTGCTAATCTTTATCCAACTTTGACGAGCCATTCAAGAAAAAGTTTATGAACCTCGAGGGTGACACCCTCGCGTTTTGTCAGAAAAGCCAAATAAATTCTTGTATTAATATATTTGATATACCAAAGTTATCATGAAAAATTATTTTGTTGTCAAAAGACCTTATATTCATTTGAAGTTTTTTTCCCAGAATGGACTCAAAAGAACCTCCTTGAATGTAAGCATGTTATCAAGAAACACTTTCTATTATCAAGATTGTATGACCTCATCCCAACATTTGTTCAATCTTAGGGCGGACTTCCTATAAGTTACATTTCTATGATTGATTCTTATACCTAGACAGCAAGCTAGGCATTACCTATCCATTATATTTCAAATCGAATAAATATATTAGAAGATGAACCACTGAAAAGTTATATCTATACCAATCTATTGATATAACGAAGATCCTCGTAACTCATATAAAGTATTTTTACACTGCCTGTCTGTCCATCTGTCACAGTATATTTTCTTCGAATTCACTAAGCGAATAAAGTTCGAATTTGGTACTTTTACACATAACTGACCGCACCACGGATATAGATGTAATATAAGTGAATGAACTGATTTGAGAGTTTAGAATTTTTTTATAGCACATCATTTGATGTATCAAACGAAACGGCTTATTATGTTTACCTAATTCAAATATAAGTATTTTTTGTTGTAACTAAAATGAATAGCTTTGAAGATCTAGGAACATAAACGTTGAAAGTTTATCATTCCCTCATTTCCCTTAAACCATTGAGCGCCGAGTTTTGAAAAAAATATAAATTATATACCTTCACTCCCAGTTTATAGGAAAATTTAAATGAGAATAGTAAGTATGGGATTTTTCCCACGTGAATCCGACTCGACCTTGATCTATTTTTTATTCGATCCCGAAACCTTAAACATGATTTGTATATTAGCGAAAACTCAATAGGGTGAGACTGCAGGTGAGTCAAATATTGGATCGGCAGTTTGGCGGTCTCCTAATTCTCCATTCAGGGAAAAGAAATTATTTCGAAACCACCCTCTTCCAAAAGGTTTGTACAATGCTGGATATACGGGTGACCAGGACGACCAACTTGCCTATCGATCCGCTATCCATGAGACAACCGGGTGCACACCTGCCAGTATAGTGTCTAATCGAGAACTAAATCTTCCGTATAACCTGAAGTTTGGCTGTAAATCAGGAAGAGCTGTGGCAGGAGAGGATTATGTGTCATTTCTTTGCGAGAAAGTGCCATCAACGAGTACAGCACAACATCCAGGCGGCGTGCGACCGGATGGAAGATGCGTTCGATATGAATGCCCAGATGGGCACTCACAAGGCAATACGATCAGAACGATATGGTTTTGCTTTACAATCCACGTAAGCGTCGTGGGCTATCTCCCAAGTTGCAGACTTTCTGGAAGGGAGCGAACAAGTGAATGTCGTCACGTATCGAATACAGAAGGCTGCTCGAGGCAAACCAAGAATTTTCCATTTCAACAGGCCGCCCTTTTGCTGGAGATAAAGACAATGCCCACGTAAGACAGCTCCATCCCAAAGACAAACTAGGTACCAGAACATCAATGGGACAGTCTGCATTGCATGAACTGGCACAACTCGGGACCTATCCGCACGCCGATGTTACTGCTTCAGGATTATCATATATATTTGGCCAATAATGGTCGAGGTGACACTGTAGAAGCGCAGAAAATCCTTTAGGCACAATTCGAATTTTCTAGAAACGTCCACCTTCATCTTTTAAATAGAAAAACGATTTTCTAGAGGAGACAAGCATTTTCTCTCTATTGGTCTGGAGAAGAATATAGTATTACATCATTGGTGAGTGAGCGGAATACCGAGACCAGCGACGACGTATCAGTCCATGGGGGGTCCATTGTTGAAGTCTAGCAGGTTATTACGCACAAGTTATTTTGTTAAATTGTAATTCGTGTGTGACTTTATTTTATTGGTTAAATAAATTGTATCAGATATAGTTTCCTTCAACCTGGGGAGCCAGAGTCCTGTTACAATAATATAATTTTACGAGCTAGCGAGCCTTTTCATTTGATAAGTTACATGATGCCCTTGAGGAAAATGTTTCTTTTAACTTTCTAATTTGGTCCAGAAAATTGATCCCTTGAATCCTTCTTTTATTAACGCTATACCTCCGTGATGCTGTCAAAGAAAGTACCAAATTTCTCCCTTCATTAGATTTGGATAAAATAGGTAAACAGACAGACAGACAACCGGACAGCTGAGTGACCTTATAATTTACTTTTTTCCATCGGATCTACGCAACCCTAAAAACGAAAACGAATCAATGTTCAAAATTTTTTGGGTCATTCTTCTTGGATTTTCATAAATGCACTGGACTAACTATAACTCGAAATATACAGTTGTAGACCGAACATGGCGTTTTCGAGAGAAATTTAATTATACACTTCTACTATCTCACACATAGGTATATATATATATACACATACAATTCACTGATGTAATATTTATGTATTTATTTAAATGCGATGGTAATCCTCCAATGGCCTAAACAGAGAAATCCATTGGTATTAGGGACATTGAGGGGGAGCACCCAGAGCACGCAGCAAGCAATCCTCAACACCGCTTTACCACGGGGCTCTATGTGTTTACGCTCACTACACTTAATGACTTTTCGAGGTGGCAGTGGTGGTGGTGTCTTAGAGGTTTTAACGTTTATTTTCTTCGAGTTTCTCTCTCTGTCTCTTTCTCCGCTTTCTGTAGATAGGATTGGCAGCAAGAACGTTTAAGTAGAAGCGTTATGGAGAGAGTAGTATAGAGCTAAAAAAACAGCTCATCTCAATAATGAAAGCCTCTCATTTGATGACCCAAAGTCTTTTTTTGTAATGGAAAATACATGAGGCAGCTATGCGGATCAGTACAATTCTAATCTACATACTGAATTCTCAGAGCAGTATCTAATCTGGAGAGATTTTTTCTGAATGAAATTGATGGCAATATATTTAGGATAATTTTATAGACCCTGCTGCTCGTCCCCAAAGGTCTATTATTAGGAATGAATAAGTAAGTAGGTACTATGACTTTTTGTTAACCCGATTATCACTTTACCTCGTCGATTGTATATACCTTTAAAAGTGTTGGTTACTCAAAGGTAACAATAACCCTTTATTACGCTGCACATATATGAGAGACCCTACATACATTAATACAGCAAAGTGTGTAGTAAGTTGCCTATGCTATAGAGAAGCAAGAAAAAAACATTAAACATAACATGGAGATACATTAAATAGGTATACATCGACAAAATACTTTTTGTATCAATGTAGAATAAATATTTTACCTACATATACACTTTTCATTTCATAATAATCGACTTAAAAAAATAGATAGATATATAAATTAACTCAATGTTCGAGTTTTATAGATGTTACGATTATCTTATTAGTAAACAAGTTTTCATAATGATTATTTTTAATTTTGAACAAGAATGATATCCTCGATGAAATCAGATGATCCATTTTCATACTTTAGAAAAAACAAACTTGTTCCTTTTCCCTTACAGACCGTTTCAATGATGTGGGGTGACGATTTGTGAAAATTCGAAGATCTAATACCTATGGTGAAATAAAATAGAAATAGTTTCCAGTATGTTATCAGGTGATCATCATTTGAAAAATTATATCCAAGATTTATTGAAAAGGAGGTGGAGAATACTTTTTCGGAAACTGACATTTTATTTCCATCAACTTCGTAATTGATTTTCTTGTATAAAATTATTTATACGAAATCAATGAGTAATCCAATTAATAAAAGAAAGTAATATTGTAGCCGAAGAAGCTTCATGAAAAAAGAAACTCCATTGAGTATTTATTGTAAGCTTAGAATCATTATTGATAGAGTTACCAAGTCATATGCAGCTCTATGAGGCGATAGTAGTACACTTTATAGTTTTAAGGTCACCATTCCTACCAAAACATAAGTAGAGGTTTTGATTGCTTGAAATATGGCCTTATGTCATATTTGTATCAATCAAAAGCTCTAATTTATGTTTGTGAATGGTGACAGTAGTCTGTTACAGGAGAACTTCGGTCAACAAGGTTTATCAACGCACAGAGTGGCGAAGATTCGGACGAGTGAATCCTGGCTCACGCTTTGCATTTGCACACTCCGCCTTTCCAGAAGTCACCTACTCTTGAGCACGATTACGAGTACGAAAAATATTCGTGTAAAGGTAAAGTTCGAATTGGATAATACACGAAGTTTCAGAATGACAGCTATCCAAACATCAAAACATTTCAACAAAGCCGTTAATAGAAAACGACAATGAGACTTTATTTCTACCTAATATTCTATATTGTAATAACAATCCATGTCTTAGGTTCCATGGCCATAACTACATAACAAAATCATTAAAATTTTCAGAACAATTTTTAATTGAATTACTTAACATATTTTGTTTTTTATAGTCTTAGCTGCTATTCTTAGCTTTAAGAGCATGGACATGATAACAATTTATGTCAAACCATTACATTTGCTTCCATCAAGAGTTCTTGAAATATCAAACCTCTTTGTCATTTTCCCTCGCTAAGATGCATTTGTCTTCTTTGTCCTACATCATCCGAATCAACAATCCCATTCTAATACAGTAATACAAAGTAAGTAGATTTATCAATGATACTGCAGCCGACATATCCTTCATGTTAATTTCACATCATCATCATTAACTTCATTTTTTAACCACATCATTGGATTTACAATCGGTTGAGTTACAGTGCGGGACTACAAAGCACTGTAAAAACAAAGGAAGATCCCACCACAAATGACATTTCCTTAATTCAAGCTACGTTTTTCGCCGCGCCTTTTCTAATTGAGAAACAATAATTTATTCTTTCCCTAATGCCATAATGAAGCGACCTAATGGAATAGGACAAGGAGATTCAGCTCTCTCGAGCTGACCGAGATTTTGTGGGTGTGGATGTTAGTTATACCCTTTGCCCATCCATTATTGCTAATGACATTCCCCAACGAAAAGGAGACAATTATACCTACTCCACCATATACCCCTACCCTTGCCTCACCGACCGGATAATCGGTGAATTCCTAATTGCGGCTAAAAAATGAAAAGTGCCAAGGGCTTTCTGCTCTCTTCTCTCTCTTTCAATTGTGGAAAAATTTTATTAGACGCAAAAGACGCCAACGCTTGACGTCTTTTCACGACAAGCATCGGTAGAAAAGAATTGGAAAAGTAATTAGGGATTGCTTTGGGGGAAAACGGGAGGAATGGTGGTGAGGAAACATTTTTCGATTTGAAGACCGACAACAGAGAGTTGAAGAAAGGGCAATCTTTGAACTTTTGTTTTAACGCCTGATTGGGCTTTTTCTATATAGCAGAAATCCGATTAGGACAATTTAAATAGTCCCGTGAATGCCATTCGATAAACTTCTTCATCAGTAAGTAAATCGTTAGTCCCTTACAAATTAAGAGTTTCATCAAGTATGAATATAAAAAAAATGGCTGCTAAGCAGAAATACCTACTGTTAGGGATTTGGAATCGTTGACGTAGATAGAATAAAAAAAATACTTATTAAGCAGCAGCACTCAAATTATCAAACTCGACAATTGTTTCGTCATAAAGTTGACCTCTTCAGGGGTAAACCTGTAACTGACTTAAATCAGATATTGAGTTTTATTTATCTACAGACGTGATTTATTTTAAAAACTCTAGCTTTGTAAGAACAAATCCGATATCCAGCTCGAAATTCCTGAGTTTGTAGTGAATTTATGATAAATAATCGAAATGCGACTAAATTCGATTACCTACCACTATTGAAAATATTGCAATTATTTGTGTCTATAGCTTTCTTGGAAATCGAGAACTTGATATATCCTGTTAGTTTTGATGTTAATCCAATAATTTGTATAGAAACAGAAGAAATGGGAAATAACAAAGTATCGTCATTAACAAACCTGAATAGGAATGAAATAAGTAATAATATTATAAAAACCAAACGATATTACTGTGATACCTGATAGATATTAAGAAATTGTAATGAAAATCAATTATTTTTGAACCTTGACAAATGCACTATTTTATCATTTTCACGAGGATCTACAATGACAGGTTATGACTGCAAATTAGGAAATACTTCTTTAAACAGGGTTTCTCACATCAAAGATCTGGGGTTCTATTTGACCCCAAAATGTCTATCAATTTGTATATTGACAAATTGGTCAATGATTGTAACAGAATTCTTGGATTTATAAGAAGACTATTGATTTTCATAATTACAAAACAATCATAACTCTTTATTACTCTTATGTTTTTGTAAACTACAATTTGCTTCTACTGTATGGAGCCCCCGCTACAGGTATGCAATCGTTAGACTAGAAAAAATTCAAAATAGAATTTTACGTTTTCTATGTTATAAAACTTATTTTCGTATTGTAAACCATCTACTCAATAGCTCGATCGCATTATAAAATTCTTGAATTAGAGAAAAGACAAACCATGTCTGATATAGGCATTAACAATATTTAAGATTGTTAATTATTTATCTAGGTCTCAGAGCATTATTTTGACTTATTATCAAATCCAAATGCGCCCCCTAGTCAGAATGCTTAAGGCTGTTAATATACATTTAGATATATTTGCAACAAAGTTGTTATCATTTTAAAAAAATCTTAAACTTAAATTTTTAGAATAGAACCTAACCTAACTATATACTTTGTTATAATACCTACCTACTCACTCTAAATATTCTAAATAATTCAGATACTTACTTAGATATTACTCTTTCAGAATCAAACATTAATTATTATGTATATTTTTTTGTATTCTGTTTATTGTAATATCGGGACACTATTTTTGGACTATGTCTGTTTCTGTCTCAAAACTCCTAAATAAATAAATAAACTAACGTGAATAATGGAAAGACAATGAAGTGAGATACTGGAACTGATAGCCGAGATCTGGCCGATATAAAGATTCAGGTGACATATAAATATAGTATTTATTTATAAAATGAACTCTAAAAACATTGAAAAACATAATTTTCTGAATTCACTTCAAATTTATTATGTCTGTGTCTTCATTTTCCATAGCCGCCGGGACGACGCTATCTACCTATTTCCTGAAACTTACCACATCTAGTTTTAATTTGATGTGACCTAATGTAATAATCTGAGACGGTAGAATTGAAGATAAGAAATTGTCCGGAAACGTTTAAATTGATTTTTTTTAGAAAAGAGCTGCGGTTTTCGAGTTTCAGCAATGTTGAAATTAGAAATATGTGTGTATTCGCTGTAGCAGAGCAATTTCTTTCGAAAATTGAAAATCGGAGAAGGCCAAATTAAAGACCAGATTATTTGTAACAATATTTATTTAATAAGTTTTCAATCTAACTGCAACTGCACTACTTCAAAAGTACCGGCACCATTAGAATTTATATTATTTTGTATTTTTCAGTGCGCCAACTATAACGTCGGTCCAAATATTTGTAAAAAATATTTAATGTCAAGTCGGCACAAAAACATGAACTGTCTGTGTGAATGCCTATTTGACACATAATTTTCACATATATTTATACTAAAAGATAAATATTTCAACCCTAAATGTTATTATTATCGTTTATCGCATCACTTAAGAGGTATTTATGTTCATCGAAGTGATTTACGAGAGATAAATGAAGATACCCCATTATATATTCCAACATAATCTATCTGCGGCTTGTCTTTCAAGTAAAAAGAAAATAAAGCATCAAATAAGTTCATATGTGGAATTATCATTTATGGTCATAAATGAGCGATAAGCTAATCGAAAATGTTGATAGATAATTACCACTATAAGACGAAAACCCAAACAAGTCAATTATATAATTTATTTATTGTTTCTGATGGAAGAGTATCATCATTCCAGAGAAGTAATATAAGTGCTCGTAGTATTAATTATAACACGGATATCTTCAATAGAGGTCTTTTATCTATGTCATAGAGCTTTAGCGTTAATTGATTATCAAATCGATGCGGTTGTGTACAGGATGTAAAGCAAAAATGAGTAAAGACATATATATGATCAATAAGTTCAGTAATTTTAAATTCAATATGTAATAATATGTGACAAACCTACCCTAAGTCCCCTATTAAAATAATAAAATAGAACTTCATTGAGATATTTGCAAAATTATTTTTGGAATAACTGATTATTTCCTGGTAAAAAACGCTATCTTTCACATATGACCAACAGTTTAAGAGGTCGATGATTCCCTCATAGACACTAGTAGGCCCTTAGATTATAAAGCCATTTACATCACTTTTAACATTCCGCACAACAAAAATACATTATGGAACACCCTGTATATACCTATGTAGGCATCGAATTTTGTATGCTGCAAAAAATGCACCACTTGGTCGTTTGGTTGGTTGAGTTCAACTCTAAAAATATATATTTTAATGTCTCGAACAAATGTCCAACCCGGGTGACAAACAGCCGAATTTATAAAATTAACTGGTTTTAAACGTGTCAGTAAATCCCAAAAATAGAGCGTATATGTGAATGTTTGTAGTATGTAGGTATCTAGATAAAATAGTGGTAGTTATATATCTGAAATGAAATGTTTCAACTATATGGTGTAGGTACCTATATACCACTAGTAGTAGATGGCAATTATAAAAAGTGGTGTATATACAGGGTGGTGTTCCGTGAAATCCCTCGATTGTTTGCGGGAAAACTGTAACTCGAATCAATCTGAAAACTTGCTACGTATAAAGATCACTTGGGGACATAGGTCCAAAATATTATTATCAAGTTAATCACACTTTCGGTCATACCGGAAAGCGATTTTTTTCTAGAAACTTGTTAAAAAAATAACACCTTATAGAGATAGTAATAATCAATTCAGCAATAAAATTATTATCAAATTTTCAAAGTTAGTCACACTTTCGGTCATACCGGAAGTCGATTTTAACTTTGTTATTTCAAATATAATGACCTGTAAATTGATACATTTATGACGTCAAATCCTACGAACATTTCTGTGCTCCTAAATTTGATCCAGCATTACTGAGCATTCGCAAACGACGCCATGATGTGCTGATATCACAATGGTGAATCGGCGATATTTATAAATGATTTTTATCAATACAACAACATATGAGATTGATTGATTTACAAAATAAAAAACATAGCTGTCAGCGTTTGACAACAAGCTTATATCCAGTACAGAAAGGATTTTCGAACGGAAAACCAGTCTGATGTCAAATGATAATATCACTCAGTGCCATGATACTAGGACAAACAAGATATGCTCAGTTCGTGAACGCACTTAAGACCACTTCGCGCATGTCCTCAGTCCGTGACAAAATAGGAAAATTAAACATAAATATCGACATATTATGGCAAATTAAATTTTTATTTCACTTGTTCTTCGTCTATTATTCCCTTTTTATGTACAGTATTATATTGCAAAAGCCACAAACATCATAAATTTATTATGTATTAGATACAGAAAACCCTAAGTTGCCGCAACCACAATTGCAAGCCAGCACAAAATATGAGATTCTCTTTGGAAACATGGTTTATGGTTGTACCTGACGTTTTGTCACAGACTGACGTTACCGGAGATGCGCATGAGCTTATCTTTCTTTCATAGTATCATGACTCAGTGAGTACTGAGTACTGGATCGAATATAGGAACACATTCATACCTACCTATATCTACTTAATTTCAACCGTTTTTGACATATTTCAAATCATAATTAAAAAATTACTTATGGAAGGAAGCTCTTAATATTTAATTTGGATTTGTTTTCAGTTTTCATGTAGCGATTAGTTAAAGGTGGTCACTTATTATTTTCTCATGCAGTCTTGGGGGCCAAATCTAATGAATGTTATTGTATTAAATATTAATTGGCAATTATGTATTTCGAAGAATATAAATTTTGTGGAATAGACGATACAAGTCAATATTCAACAAAATTAAATAATATACGTCTCTATAAGAAAAAATATAATAATATTTCGTCCTACAAACCTCATTTTTGACCGACTTCAAAAAACGGAAGAGGTATACCTACCATTCAACTGTAGGTTTATTTTTCTGTGTGTTCCTGCATTTTGCACAGTACCTAAACGAGGACTGCAATATGGTCCCATATTTAAGAAAAAAAAATTATATCCATTATCTACTTCCCTCTGAAAACCTCCTTCAAAGGTAGGAAAATGGGACCAAATTTGGAATTTTTCAAAAAAAAATCAGGGGTTGTCAAGTTACAGCACTGGGAACATGCAAGATTGTTACTGCTATATTTTGAAATCCTTGAATAAGTTTAATTTCAACAAGTTTTATGATTATTGAAACACTCAAAAATATGAATTAAACATTTTTTCACTTCAAAATTAGCAGCACGAAAAGATTTAGTCATAAGTAGGTGAGAATATATAATTTTCCAATGCACCAACTAATAAAGTAGAACCTACTTTATGTAAAAAATAATCACATAAAATTTGTGAATGAGTGGTAAGGTAAATTTATCAGTACAATAAATCAAAAACTCCAGATAATTATAAATCACTTGCGGTGATTGGTCGAAAGTTTATGTTGGTCAGACTGGCAGAAATTTTTAAACCCGGATCAATGAACACAAGAGCTCATTCATATACAATAATTTCAACTATGCGCTACATCTCAATGATAATAATCACACATTTATTAGTAATTTAAAAATCATTTTTACCGAAAACAAAGGCTTAAAATTGAATTTACTTGAGACTTTAGGAATAAATGTAAACATACGATTATTGAGCAGATCGATTCTATCAGCTTATAATATTAGTCATCAAGAATTATGTTAACCATTCTGATTATTTATTTAAATGATCACTTATCCCTTATCCTTAGATAAGATAGACTTATCCTTCTAGAATTTCGATAACACTCACATCTGAAGCAGACACAATGTGCCGAAACAATATAACTATAGTGAAAATTTTATAGCTGTTGTTTTAAGCTAGTCAGATGCCTTGATTTTGACAGGTTGCTATGACGACAACCAGAATTTCCATATATATTTTTTTCGATCACATGACTTAGCTACAGAATTAATTATTTCATAATAATAATTTCCCTGGTTTGACAGCTGTTACGTGCAGATGCCAGAATAACAAGCGTAGATTATTTTTGACAAATCTTTATTTATAAACTGAAAAAAATTGAATTAAAAAAAAATATTTTTGTTAAAAAAAATTGTACCGAATCTCCCGCTAACTTGAATTATTCTCTGTAATTTTATTCTCAGTTGCGATTTTTTTCAAGAAACTTTTTCAAAAAATAGCACCTAATAGATATAATAATAATCAATTCAGCAATAAAATTATTAGCAATTTTTCGGAAATTATTTAAGCTCTAGGGAGATTATAAGTGAAAATGTATTATATAAATTCAATTTTAATTTAGTGATCTAGTAATAAGGTTATAAGTACAACGGACTGTCGAAGATGATTGTTTACTTGAATCTGTATAGTCGCACGCGCACACACATGAGGTTTATGATAGAATTTGAGAGAGACAGAGAGTGTGTGTGAGAGGGAGAGAGAACGAGAGCGAAAAAAGAATGAAAGAGAGAGCCGGCGAGAGAAGTCGCATCGAGGTAGCGTACGCGTGGTGTTAACCTAAACTAACCTACTTAACCCATCACAAAATATGGGCCACAAATCCCATAAAGTTGAAAGGAAGCCTGACGATGTTGGAATAGAGATTGGGCAAAAGAAGGCTTAAAGGTGGTAAGGTGAGTATTTAAATTGAAACAGCATTAGATTTTTTTGATTTACTAGTTGTTTTATTAAAATTTACAGGATTCGCCAGTATGAAAAGTATTTGCATATTTCGCTGCAAATAGGATAGCACCCACATGACTACAAACTTCGCTGTTTCCAGCCATACATGTACAGTGTGCCGAGCTCACACTTCCTTCTTTGGTTACAATACACCAAACATCCAGAGGTTTAGCACTTCCTTTTTAAGAATGTTTTACCTGAAAAAATGTATATATAAGCTTATTTATAGTTTGTTACTGTGTATAAAACTTTTAAATATTGAATAAAATTGTTTTATCTAATCTGTGATTACGACTCCCATAAAGTTCACGAATTATTTAGTTTTTACAATGCACTCTGCACAATTGAAGAGAGCTATAATAATCAATAAAGTTTACAAGTAGGAAAAGCAATTTTGTAATTAATGAAAAATTGTCGAAGAGCAAATAAAAATAGTACTGTATATCTATTTTAAATGAAAACTATACAATCTTATTAAAAAAACTTACTTTTCCAATTAAAACGTGAGAATTGTTCAGTACTACTGCCCCTGCATCTAAAACAAAGCCAGAATCAAAGTTATTATATAATTCTAAGCTTTTGTAGGCCTTCATCTGATCATTGCTGTTAAAACTGTGTGTTAAAACAAAATATGTAGCTATATCCATATGTAACTGGCGGAACTGCTTGACTGGAATAGTTTATATCATGCACATTTATTGTAAAAGGGTCCACATCATTTATAAGTTTTAATTTTAGAAGATATCTGTAAAAGAAATAGACATGAAAAATGTAAACAGATGGCAAGTGGGCATTCTTTTAAACTTACCGTTCAGACACATCCGGCTTTTCCTGCATTAATGTCTTTACATATTCACTATACATTTTTAAAAAATATTCACACCAAAATAAACTGTAATTAACTCGAAAAAACTTCAAATAAACTCAGAAACGTCCACAATCTAATACCATACTTTGAAACTGTTTGCCCACAGACGCCATATTGGATCACGTGGTTTGGATTGCCTAATAAGAAGTTGGCATATTCTTCCGATATAACTGAATATGGGACTAACCTGAAAATATATTAAAGTATGTCAGTGAATTCAGGACGTCAATAAATGTTGAGATTGTAATTGTTGTAGTTTTCTTGCAATCAGTCGAGGTAGATTGTGGAGAACAACTCTGTATATATTAACGATTTCATCCTGCATGCGAAAAATCTGTCTGTATCATACGGGAACACATTTTATTATTTTTCGGGACAATTTTCTATTGCCGAATATATGCCATCCGCTTGGTGTTTTAATGCTGTGATGATGGATGCTTGTTCTGGTACAACATAACTACATGAAATGTGCGGAAAAATCTAAAACGAAACTGTGTGTTTCAAATGGATTTTATGGTATTTGAACATAACTACCTCTATATATATGCTAGGTATCTGTTCGAAACTCTGGATTAATTTATAAATTCACTTTATGTACACAGACACATATACAGGGTGCCCCAAATTTGAGCTGAGTATCCTGGTAATCGAACGAAACTCAAATCAAGTCTACGAGTTATGATTTTTGACATAATTATTCATTCTCGTGAATTATGAGCTACCAATCTCATAGATTTGAGAATATGTACCGTAATTTTATTATTTGTAAAATCATGTTGGGTTATTTATACGCTGCGTACAACTTTATATGATATGCTTACTATACTTACATATTATATATATACCTAGCAGTTTTTGAGAAATTACCTGATAACATTTACGCACAACGCTAATAACAAATGCTGCTACCTATAGGTAGATATTAAAAAAAAGATTTTCTAAATCTAAAAGTGTCAAGTACAAGTTTAACTCTTTTGGGGAGGATTCCATACTAAGGTTTTCCTGTAAGCTATGTGTCCTGTAGGTGATATTCCCAAATTGACTTCGGTTCCATTCATAATTTAACGCAATATGTGATTATTTTATTCTATCCTCCACGTTACTTGTTTAATTTAACACCCTGACTTTTAAGGATAACAAACTAAACAAATGCATGTTCTCGACTAGATAGTGCAACTCATTAGCACACTATACTACAACTTTCATGTGGATATATTCACCCAACAATACACAAGACACAAGACAAAAGATTCTTAGGCTTCTTGCTGTCTTTGGAGCAATAATAATCATAGAAATAAATTATTTTACTAAGAAAGATAGTATTTTTTCTTTTATATCTGAGGAAGCGATCTTCTATAAAAATAAATAAATCAAGTTAGTAAACACTAACAGGAGCAGTAGCTCTTATATCTATAGTAATTTAATTTGTGACAGCTACTCCAGCAGGAGGATTACCGCTAGGACCATCTTGCAAGCCGCAATAATAATTCTTCGTCACAAATTACACAAGATCCCCTTAAAATTCTAATTACTTCCTTAAATTGTCCCACAAGAGGATATAACAATAAATTGCATATATGTATATTATATTAGACATAATATAGTCATGGTTACTGGGAGAAGCTAAAATCCTGTGTCGTCCCGTGAATTATTTTGGTGCTTAAACAAGCATATTTAAACCATAAAAAGTATGTATGTAAGAATTATTTAATTTTCAAAGCCATAAAATACGCAGAACACGTTGTAGGTAAACACATTTTATCAATTACTTCTTCCTTCAGAGAAAATTTCAATTGAAAATGTTTCATACATCAAAATTTATAAAACTTATACATGGATTTTATATATTTTGATTCAAATACTAAATAGAAAACTATTATTTTGCGTAGGTATAGAGACAAAATATTGATTAAATTCCGGACAAGATAGGGCGTGTTTTTTATATTCAATTCAGTGCACTGACTGACCAGTGCCAAACATGTTATTCTGGCCAGTGTGGTCTATAAAGAAATGCGTTGAATCCATGAAACGTTATCCAGAATATTATTTTACAATATAATACATAAAAGAAATAAAAACGATTTTCAACTGAATTATGTATAATAATGAGATTCTAAATGCGCGATCTCTTTAAGTTCCCTCAATAGTTGCTTTTGTTCATAAAAATTTAAAATTAAGAAAATATATAACTCATAGTTATGATAGGCACCCGAAATGTCAATAAAAATCTAATAATACCTTGAAGAACCACAAATATAAATATACGATCTATGAATTATTACTTAGCACCGAAAATGTATAATCTAATTCCAAAGGATTACAAAAGTTAATAAAAAACCTTAAGAAATTCAGCAGCAATTATTATATTCGATATATTTTATATGCTGCTTTAACTTAGTTGTAAATAAATAATTATTATTGTAATGTAATTAAGTAAGTGGGGATCCTATCGTGTACACATACAGAGGTTCAGGTACCTACTACATAGGTAAGTAGATATAATAAAATTGTAACAGGCCGATGTTTGTACATATTTGTAAATATTTAAGAAAAACTGATATTGGGGGCCAAAACAACAGTTTACAGACATTTTATCTGTCTGTCTGTATGTTTGTACGCACATCACACAAAAACTACTGCATGGAATTGAATGCAGTTTTCACGGATGTATCTATTGCTAGAGGTCTAACTTAAAATGTAGGTTCCATTTTACCGCGTCTGCCTTTCTTTCCGTATGTTGGGTAGGTATGTTTTAAGTCCTGCGCATACCTATACCTATTATGTAACATCCTGTAGGTATATCTACCGGGGTAAAGTAGTTACCTTCTCACTTTTTTCTGGGGGAAAAAGTAATACTTTGATACCTGTCAACAGGGATAAAATGTCAATTTTTTTTCTTGTCACAGAAAAAAATATTTTATTGAGTTCAGTGCAAAAACTAATGTAGTTGGTCCTATATTGTCATCAACAAATATTACTTTTTGCATAATAATCTATCAATTTTGTACATTTAGCTATTGCTATATGACTTTAGGCTTTCCTTCAATAATACTTAGTAGTAGGTTTACCTATATACCTAGTCTTATGTTCAACTTCAATGAGTGTCATTTTGCAATTTTATTGCATTCTCTTTCTATACCTATATGTGATACTTAGCTACTTGAACTATTCAGAGGGAACCGAGAAGAAAATATAATAATAAGAATTTGATTAGAAAAATGAGATAGATACATGAATAATAATTAGCGAGCAGATACATGAATAAATTCTTATATTTTATCATGACATTTGTAAATTCATTTTCTTTGTGATAGTTCAATATAACTAAGTAGGTAAGTTAAAAGTGCGTTTTTTGGGCTCTGGGCAACAGCGAAATATCTACATACAATACGTTTTCAACAAACGGGTACGCCCTGGATCGTTTTGTGAGCATTTTGCATTTGCGCAAAGACTAAAATGGAAAATTCGGTGAATGAGAATATGTGTTTGTAGGAATAGGTATATTAATTATTTTCAGAATAGAATAAGTTTTTGTTATTTTTACCATTGCTATGAAACCCTTACATTTTTTTAAATAAATTCATGTAGGTAGGTACAGGGTGTCTCACATAACATCCTCTATCCCCATATCTCGAAAGATATTATATTTAGGAAAAATATTTAAATACAAAATACAAGGTGTTATTTTTTTTAAAGATATTTTTGTATTATATGCATTTCACGTATACAGGGTGCTCAGTTTACCATGATCAGGAATCAACTCTTAAAAATTAAATGGACACCCTAGGTATATACCGTTTAAATTTAATGAGGAAATTATAGGTACCTAAGTATTAGAAATATGTGTACCAGGATATATATATATACCTATGATATATATACCAGATGAACTGACAAGTAGAATTATAAAAATTCGGAACTATGATCATCACTCAAATTAAATGAATAATAAATTTGTTGTTTTACATTACAAGTACCAACGCATTTAGGTAGACATATCGATTTAACTTGCCCGTCTGCCGGTTGTAGCAAATGCCCATACCTACCTACCTATATAAATACACCTACCTACATTACAAAAATACATGCACGACTGAACACAAATCTACCAACCCCCTTATCAAATATCAAAGGCTATAATCGCTATACAGTCCGAATACAGTACCTATATTACATAGATACAGTGTTCGGTAATTTGATACCACCACAATAAGAAAGAGAGAGACAGAGTGTGTGTAGAAATCGTTAAATAATGTCCTCCTATAGAACTAGAGAGGTAAAACAAACTAAATATACACAGGTAGGTACAAGTGTCCGATTACCGATTCATTTAATAGGGGCGTAGCCCATTTGAAACCACGCCTTTTTCTTCAACACACAAAGACACTGTGTTTGTGGTGTGTGGACTTGTTTTGCTTCGGGAAGAAAAAAATAGTCGTGTTCTAAATATATACCTATATATATATATATATATATATATATATATATATATATATATATATATATATATATATATATATATATATATATATAGGTATATATATATATATATATATATATATATATATATATATACCTATATAATATATATAGGTATACAACACACTTGGTACAAAGGTGGACTCGATTTCAAGATGGCCGTAACTACCACGACGACTGACGCCACAAAGGCACTTGCTGTTGCTGGTCGAAGAATGCTTCTCTTCTACTTATACAGGGTGAAATTGGCCAAAATCAAACATTTTGTTATATGTTTTTTAACAATTTATATCAAAATAACAAATAAGTAGATATATTTTATACGTTCACTTTTTTGTAAAAGATTTTTTAAATTCTTACAGGTAGGTACCGACCTATAGATTCATTCAGATCTATCTTAAAAATAGGTTTAAGGATTTGGATTTCAAAAAGAGAGGGAGTGATAAATTGTGATTATTATGGGATCTCTACTGTATTCTGGCGATTATCATAATTTATCATTCTCTGCCTCTGTTTTGAAATGAAATATAAAGTAAGTATTTTTAAGTCTAAAAATCCATTGATATGTAGAAAATACTCCCAACATTGTAAGCTTACCTCATATTTCCGAGAACTAGGTAGGTAGGTAGGTACATAATAAAATTATTCATAAAATTATTAACAATAAATAAGTTTACCTAATATTTTTACACTTCCCAGGACCATAAGCGAATTTCCGAGAATACCTAGGTACCTACATTATGAATGATATATGTTAAACCTACGTTAATACAATTAAAGGAAAATAATGAGTTTCCAAGGTCACGATGGAAAAGGTGATTGCAACTTTTGGAGGAAACCGATTGCATCACGTAAAGGGCCCCTTACATGATCGAACCTCTTCGTGAACCAAGTTGACGATCCAAGTTGATCAACTCGAAATCAGGTTCAGCAAACCAGTCAAAAAACATCAGTATTCCTTTCCACAGCAATTACTAAGGTACGTATGCCTTGTAAGGCCCGTTTCTTGCAATATTAAAATAATAAAAAAAATATGAAAGAAAGTTTATTACGAAATTAGGTATGTGCTCATTTATTTGTATCTAAATAAAATCAACATACCTACCTACTTTTAGATAAAATGTCTTTAAGAAAAAAATTGTATTTACAAATCCCTAATTTATAAACGCCAACAAAATAAAAAATATCTGGTCAATAATTACACTTTGGGCAATCATAGGCTTAGCAAATTTCAATCTACTTGCAAAATAAAAATTTATAAATAAAATCACAATAATTTTCTCAGATAGTTTTCTCCAAAATTTTGGCGGACCTTATTAGAAGAATAGAAAAAAAATCAGTGAAATAAGAACTTATAAAAGCCCCAAAGGTTAATACGCTCTTAATTACATTCTGGATTCCTCTATGTCGTTCTTAGTTAGCCCTAACCTAACCTAACCTTCGTGGTACCACAAAGCATTCAAATCATTGTCGGGCCATTATGGGAACCTGTGTGGTGTGCTTTTATAAGGACTTTACCAGCTAACCAAAATTACTTCTTCTAAATTAAAATAAACAAAGAATTCAAACAACACTTACCTTCTCAGGACTGCCCAAGAATGTAATTAACGTTGTATTAGAGATATAGGTAAGTCGTAAGCCATTTGCAAAGTCACAACAAACTGTCAACCACTGAAAAGATGGCTGCTCCCTTCCTCTGACATGAAGTGGCATTTTTGTCTAAGGCGTTAATCGAACATGGGTGCGAAATTTACAGGCATTCAAACTTATAAAAGTATAAAATTTTGAAAGTGGGAGATCATGATGGCCATCTTGGGCTCTAGTACCTACCTTATAATACAAAAAGAAATTGGAATTTATCATCACCCAGTTCCTTTTTTATTTATTTTTATTAATAGGGAAGTATATATAAGTATAGGCAGGTAATAACCTAAGAAAAGTAGGTAATTCATCCCATTACGTCCAAATAGATTAGGTTTAGAATATTAGAATGAGGGTTTATTAAACATTGATTGTAATTTAGAGGAATATATTATTAAATTCAATTTGCAAGGATTATATTGAAAGCTTAATCAAAATATCATATGAATGAATATAGGTAATTATTAAATATTTTTCTTATGGTAGGTACCTATAGCTATGGAACATTTTCGCCAATAATTGAAATTAAAATCACCTATTTGAAACAAAGTTGTAATAAAAATTTAAGGTGTTCAATTAGTTTCACCCGAAATGTGGTTCCTATTTTCATCATTTTGGTGCCGTTTACCTAAGCAAACTGATGTTTTAAAGTTGATCAACAACAGTCCATTACGTTTCCAGAACCTTGGGCTCCACCTACATGTCTCAAAAAAACGTTCTGGTTCTCCTCAACAAGTAAGTTCATCAACTCTGATTAGGACTCCTGGACGCCCATTCACGATTCAATATTTATCTGGACTCAACTAACTTGAGGGAAATTTCTGGATACAATGCTCCAGCTGCTTCGGACGGCCTCACGGGATATAAATGAAACACTTAATACAATTTTTGAATTACCTACGCTATAAAGGCTATAACTTGAAAACAAATTAAGTAAATTGGACAAGAACAGAGTTCGTATTTTCACGTGTAGGTTTCTACCTATAATATTACATTTATGGAATTTGGCCAGTTCCTCCCGAATCACCCTGTATACTGAAGTGTCGTCTGTTTTAGACTTGTTGTTTTATTCGGCTTCTTTTTAATTGGTGTTCAGTGGTGAGATGAGATGACGATGTTGGATTGATGGAAAGTGGAGGATGGAAGAGATAGAAAGGAAATAGTATGTAGGTACGTGCCTGGCAAGGGTTATTGGTGGATTAAGAAAACGAGGCACTCTATCCTAGGGGACATATTTATATCTATCCTTATTGAAAGGTGTATAGTTAATGGTTTTCTCAGTTGCATTCGGATGTGCATGTGGATACTCAAGTTAAATTCGTTCAAATATATTTTCAATTTCATGAATTTATATACCAAATAGGTTGGTAAGTACCTACTCTTTGTTTGTGAATACATATGTTTCTATATGTTTAGATTACATTATCTACTCACAAAGGGTTTGCAGACACAGAATATTATTGAACATAAGGTAGGTATATGACTTTCAGAAAATCATAATGCAATCTCATATTATTAAAAATATATTGATCTCTATAATGGGATTATATAAAGTATTTTTCTTTCATTTTTGCTCTTCTTATGTTATATAGAATAATTTTTAGCACATATGTATTCATACACTGTACTTCCTTTCAATAACAGTATAATAAATAAATAAATATGTTCATTAGCATTATTTTCTATGTGCGACAGTGAAATGTCATCATTAACAAACCTATATTAAATAATTCTGCATATGTAAAATTCAGTGAGTACTATATCACACATAGTCACAGATGCTCTATAATTCCAAATCTTCGAAGTTACCGTGATCTACCAATATAAGTATTATTATTTTGTGTTTTTCAGCGCAAATCTAGTACAGTCCTAGTAGACCTCAATTCCAAATTAAATACATGAGGAAAAAATAGTACAATTACAAGAGGGATTACTACCCATATTGCGGTAACACTGTACACAGTTTAACCCTATGCTAAACGTTGTGGGTGAGTTCACTTGCGTAGTACCAGAGACAAAGAAGAGACGGTCAAGTCAATGTTAATTTTTGGTCGCTATAACTGGTCCGCTGGATGGGATAGAGATAGGTGGCGCTCCTGCGAGTTTTCATTTATTTTGAAAAATGGCGGAAAATTTGAAATGCTATTTAGTAGGGTACTGGGCTGAAATTTATTCTTCATTAATAATGCGATTACGAAAATTGTTGTGACACTTTTAGGACTAAAGTATCACCACAATTATCGTCTCGCATAATTTAAAACTAAGAGGAAAATAAAACTCCAGAATTAAAATAAGTATTTATTTTCAAATAAACGATAGAACAAAATTGGATTATTGATTAAATAATAAAACGTAATGACATCAAATTTTCTGATGTTCTGTAGTCGTTTCTTAATTCCATCTGCCTCCAGGAATTCACAAAAAATGAACGGAAGTCTCAAATCGATTGAGTCCCCATTGCCTAGAGCATACATTTAATATTTAGTATGTATTTCTATTCACGTGTACATTGATTTATTTATAATTTGGACTCTGGAGACAAATAGATCTTAGACTAGGAAAGAGCATGGTTTCACGACTCACGACAGTACTAGCTAAAGTTATCAATTAGGCACAAAGGTGAAAAAATAGATCAGTACAAAATGAATGGAGAAGGTTCAGTATAATATAAACAAAGCTGAGCTCACATTTCTCATACTCAATGATGTTTAAGTAGTTGTATTTATATTGATAATATGTATCATCTCCTTTCAATGTATTGTTACTATGTATTATAAGAGGCATTAGTATTTGTGGAGAGTACCTACACTAAATAATTCATAGATTGTCGATGTTTGGTATATTTATAATATTAATTGTATTTATGAATACTTAGTTCATGCAATACTATATTATTAAATATCTTATTATGAAGAAACTTTTACATGAAATATGAAAGCAAGTGTTCTTAGAAATTTATTTTGTAATCCTTTTAACCTGGAAATATATACTTTGTATAGGTGGTTCCAGATTACTGAGACAAATGCACTATATAAAGTTATTAATGCTACTTTGTTTATGAGGATACCACAAATTAGATGGGAATTAAAATAACACCCAGATATTTAAGAAAATTACAAAATAATGAACCTAAAAACAACATTCACCTTTTCTCAACTTATGCCAGCTGCCTCTTCATGTTTAGGTAGTTGATGGCCCTCTGGTTAGATTTCCGTACTTGTAGATGATTCTACGGTGCCTAGATCATACATTTGATATTAGCATTTATATTATAATAAATTCAAGACAATTTCCATCAAGAATGAAACAAACAACTAAATTTACAAATAAGAGTCAGGATCCATAACTCAAAGTGGAAGACAATGTTGAAATGTGAAATAAGTATCTAAGTCTCCTTCCGTAGTGTTAAATGAAAAAATAATTATATTAAAAACAGGTGAAGGGACATGTTTCAACTCATGGAATCATTATCAACCTAAAAAATAATATAGAAAAACCGATTTAAAAAGATATATAAAAATTTTGAATCATAAAGCTTACCTAAAAAACACATGGTCAATAAATTTAAAATTTATATAAAACGAAACGTTTTGTAATGTTTCTGTGAATATATATATAGTCTTTCTGCACTGTCATTTCATTCTTCATTACTTACCCTTCCGCATCACGGAGATGGTCAAGCTTTACTTGCTCCTTTGTCTTTATTTTTTAAAAATCATGTGAATTATAATTTTATATAATTAATTACTATTATCTCCTATAAAATGTTATAATGTTTCAATTGTTTCTCATCTCTTGTGAGATAGAAACGTTTTGTTTTGTATAAATTTTAAATTTATCGAACATGTGTTTTTTAGATAAGCTTTATGATTCTAAATTTTATACATATTTTCACATCGCTTGTTCTATATTATTTTTTAGGCTGATGATGACCCTATGAGTTGAAACGTGTCCCTTGTCCTGTTTTTAATATAATATTTTTTTCAATAAACACTGTGGAAGGAGACTTAGATATTTATTTCATATTTCAACTAAATTTACCTTTGTTTGACTCCATGAAGTATTCGGTTCATTTGGCATTAGTTTAATATTTATATAATATATTCAAGACGTTTTTGACTTGATGAAGTTTTCATGCCATGTGCCTTTCAAGTAGATAACTTCCTAGGAAACAACGATCGAATGATTAGATTCCAGTACTTGTTGATGATTCTCCATTACCTAGGGCATAACATTTCATATGAGTACACATTTATATTCAGATATCCAAATTATTCAAGATGGTTTACAATAAGAATAAAATAAGAAACTGAATGCCTTCACTTGATGTTATTCATGCCATCTGCCCTTCAAATAGTTGAATTCCTAGGGAACGATCGAAGGCCCTCGGATTATATTCCAGTACTTGATAATTCTTCATTAACTAGAGCATTTGATATGAGTACATATTTATTATTATTCAAATATCCAAATTATTCAAAAAGGTTTACAATAAGAATGAACTAAAAAACAACCATTTACCTTTGCTCAATTTGAAGTATTAGTGTTCAATGCTATTGCTTGATTAGGTTTTTTTTGTTCTTTTTTTATTTGAACAGGTGGTTGAAACACTTTATGGACACCTTATTGGATGTTCTTACAAATCATCCCTTCACCGGCCCTGTTTCTGATCCCATAAGGTAGTGTGGGAGTCCCCTCAGTTATACCCACTAAACACTCCACCTCTCGTGATAGGCTCATTCTGTGAACAGCACGACGACACGTATGCCTATATTGGCACATTGTATTTATCCTTATACCACTTGCTTACTGAGTTTTCTGGCCCACCTGCTCCTTCAGGTGGTTTTGGTTGGCTTCTTAGAAGATGATTGAAGGCCCTAGAGAATAAATTTAATATTAGTATTTTTAAAGAACAATATTTAAGATTTCTCTTCAGACGTGATGGAATGTCTTCAATATGCGCCTATGGGCTTTGGTATCTCTGCGCTCAATAATATTTTTTTCATTCTTTCTCTCTAGACGAGATGCTCCTCCTTTTCCGACCATTCTGTAAATGAGATGAAAAGATTATGAGGCGAATACTTACTTTCATTTTGTGTATTGCATCTTTGATGATAAATGGAATTCTTTGACTTTGTGCATAGTTCGGAAAATCATTGATTTTTGTTGATCGATCACATATGCTTTTCGTATTTGTCATCTAGATTGGTGAGTGACTCCCCAATATGTTTGAAAAGATGGATGATGCCTGATTGAAACGGTACCTAAAATAAAATATTACTTTATAAACCATTTATCAAAATATTTTTACGTATTACCTTGTGCAACATCGTAAGTAGAGTATTCTTTGAAGGCAACGCTACAATCTTTAGCTCGCCGGGCTCTTCTTGAATAGTGCCAGTGCAAGGACTTTGTCATCTGTTGTCCACCTACGCCCATGGGAACTTACCTTTGCACAACGTAACTGAGACAACATGAAATTAACTGTTGTACTATTCATTCCTTGAAAGACTTTCGCAAACGTGTCAGATCTGTGAAAATGTAACAAATATTTGATATCACCCGCACAATTTTTTGAGCCTCTTTATTCGAGCATCTCTAGTTTTCACCAAACCTAGACGATGTTGAGTACTAGGAGAAGACTTTCTCTTAATAGTTTTAAATGAAGTGCGACAAGTTCTCTTGGCTGTAGGTGCTTGAGTTTCTGAGCTGTTTGGAATCGGCTCAACAATCGATATTCTCGTACTTAGCAGTAGTTCCTCATTAGTCACTGCTTCTGTATCGACCTCTCAAGCAATACATGGATATAAAGTTGGAGCTGCATTATACAGAAGCCGTCTTTCAGCAAGAAACGCATAATTTTCATCAAGAAAATGCCGACTGCAAATCCGAGAAGACGCGCTAGACAAACTCTTCATTCCCATATTATTCAGCCAAATTTCTGATTTCTTCTGATTCACAGGAAAAACGTGCATCTTTAGAACACTACACACACTATATCCACACACAATACAGTATTTCGAAGGCATTTTGAGTATTTAGTTTTTGAATTTTCAAATTCAAACAAATACAGAATATAAGTTCACAAGATTCATAATTTTGAACGGCTTTGCCAACCACGATATAATGTGTATCGTGTTGCCAACCAAATTCCCCATAGTTTCTTTAAAAACTCCCTAGGAGATTTGAATTAATCGGGTCAATTATTGAACATACAAAATTATAGCCCAGACAAAACTAGCAGCAGGACAATGATGGCCAATGGCCATAACATGCGAGAAAGATCTCAGTTACATTGTGCTTACTCGCATTTACCATTTTCTTTTTATTATTAACAACTGAAGACAAATTATCGTATTTTTTCGTTTGTAAAACAAAATCTTTGTAGAGATGAATCGTAGGGAATTGAAATGCGAAGATAATGAGTACCAGGGCGACCCACATCTGATTATTATTAAGAAAAAAAAAAACAAAGAGAAAATGGCATTTAAAAATAATCATAGTGCAACCAATTTTTTTTGTAGCACAGTCTCCTTAGAAAATAGGAGATATTGATAAGGTATTTCCAAATATTAGAAACACCTTTGGTATTTCTGTGCGCTAAATCTGGGCCCTGTTCAAATATTAGTTCTGGAGATCATTCGATTTCAATTTTCCGTCATCCGGCCGCACTACAAAATAGGGCTACATCTAATTGTGGAGAAACTGTGTTACAACTTGAAAATTGCAAACGCTATGATTTTTTTAAGAAACGCTATTTTGTCTCCCTTAATATTAATCAGATGGGATCCTTTTAAATACCTTCCTATTTTAATTTTCTAGATTTCTTCCTCTCTGAAATTTAACATAGTTTTATTAGTTTTTTTTACAAGTGAAAAAATCAAAAAAAAAGATAATTTGTCTTCAATTATTGTTTAATAAATAAAAGAAAATGGTGAATGCGAGTAGGAACTTTGGCAATATATAACTACAGACTGTCTTTCATGTGATCCTTAGATAGACTTTGATGGCACCATCGATATCTTAATATATTTATTCTGCTCTATCGCTTGATCTAAAAGGAAATTTGAACACAACACACCTTTTGCGATGTTATCAAAGTTTTCATATTCGATTGGGACAAAAAGAGTGCTTGTATAGGCTCTAATTTATTTTCCAAAAAGATTTAATTTGAAGAATTTTAATTTTTATAGATGCAAGATCTTTTTTATTCATCGTTTTCAATAAGATTTATTAACTTGGATGTACATATATGAAAATCCGGAAAAGCTGGAATATAGTTATTGTGCATATGAACAGAGATGCAAGTGCGTTGTACAATGTTAGAAAATTTATACAATAATGACTTTCCTTACATATTTTATTTTAAAAATATCGCTACATTGTACTTATTTTCAATATGAAGCCTTGTAGAAAAGTTGCCTGGCTCTTGTAACTCAATGAACCTGAAAATCAAGAATTGAGACTTCATGAAGGAATCAGTATGCCTCTTGAACTAAAATGTTCAAGTTTGGAAATTCCTAGAAATGGAACATTAATGTTATTATAAACATAAACAATGTACATTATTATCTAGATCGTTAATGTAGTTTCCAGTAATTTATGTAAATGTTTAAAACATTTTTATTGATGGATAATTAGTTGACCATAAAATATGTATTGAGATATAATGAGTTCATGTTCAAGATCCTACAGAACGTAATTTTAAAGATATTTATTATCAATTTATCATATGACACCTACCTACCTTATATTACACAAATGTTTGTTATTGAAATCAATTCCCTTGCTCTTTACATTTTCATGTCCTTTTTGAACTATAACTAACGATTTGGTGGATCAAACAGAATTGTTAAATCAATATTTTCAAAAATTGAGGGGGAAGCAGCGAATGCACTATTGGCAATGCTCATCTTGTTGTTTCGAGAGTTCCAATCATTTTCCAGGATAAAACAAATAGCGTACTTACGGTTTGATTCAGTTACTATCTATTACTACGATTGTGCAGAAACCATACTGAACAGTAACCATTCAATTTCATCATTACTCTCAACTTGTTTCGTCTTGCTCATCAGAATACAAAACAACACAGGATTTTGAAATCAACAAACTTCAATCATCCAAAAAGTACCTGTAAATTCCAGAATTTATATTTTTTAAAGTAAAATAGAGAACTTACCTTCGTAAATTTCCACCACTATCTAACAATATTGCTGCCTGAATAAGTTGAATAAATATTGTGCCTTCAGCTTATAGTATAGAAGATTTTTGAAACGTTTGTGAGATATACCTCTTGATAGTAACCATCTTCTGTTGGTTTCTAAGTTTTGGATTCAGTATTTTCCTGTGCATAAAATTAATATGAGCATTTAAAAGTATATTTTCACAACAAAGCAGGATGACAAAATCACGAACTACAAAACGTGATCCGAACTACTGGATAACAATATAACTTGAAAATAGCACTAAATTTTAAAAAACATAACTAACATAAGAAATATACCTTTCATGATGAATAAGTATTCTTGAATAATTTATAACAATAATCAGATTCTTGATCAGACATTACCATAATAATGTCTATGGATGGACATAACCCATAACCGCCATACATTTAAATTTTTGATTGGATTTTTCGTGAAGTGTCATTATTCGTCAGCGCTCGGTATTGATAGTAAACGTTCGTGAAGAAGCGCCTGTTGCGCCACCTAGAACATATTGCCTTCTAAAATCTGAAACAAAGAAAAAGATAGCAAATGACCATTTGTGTGCGCAAATAAGGATGGAGCTATAGCAATATTTGTTTGTGAGACGACCACTTTTTCCCATTGAGTTGACCGTCTCTTCTTTGTCTCTGGTAGTACTCAAAAGTTTGCAGATTGCTTCCAATGGTTTATTTTCAACACTCTGTACACGACCTTCTGTTATAGTACAACTGTCACCACTTGTCGCCTTGACAATCTAAACTGTCATTGTCTTTACCGACTGACTATTAACATCTGATTCCACAGATTCAATAAACACTGACTTTATAAGACTGACTGTGACCCGTGATCGACACGGCTTTATAGATCTAAATCTTGACATGACATTCATCGAGAATGTTCAATGATTATCTAGAAGCACATAATAATGTTCTAGAGGCTTGTCAAACTGACAATAATGTGACAAACTATCCCTCACATACCTATAGTTTCTGGAAGGATCGAGAATAAATCTACTAATTCTAGAAGTAATTAATGAACCATACAACCAACAATTATAGTAAATAAGCTAGTAGAAATAAATAGAGATTAAACGAATAATAACCGTAAGTACAGGACTACCTATCCACGTTACAACTGTAATTTTATGTAGGTATTTTGCGTTCAACAATGAGAATGCAGTGTGGCCGGGAAGAGTATTTACTACCTTATCTATAAATTCAAAATCAATTTGCTCTATAAAACAGCAGGTACCTAAACTTTGTTATACAAAACACTTCGTTCTTTACCACTTCTAACTGTACTAATGATAAATGCCAGTGTAAGCTCTGGATCATAGGATATGTGGTAAATCTATATAACTGCATGTTTGGGAGCTTACCTAAGTACAATAGCAAGTACATGATTTATTCACATTACGTAGGTATAGACTAGGTCACAATAAAAACTCTGAAATCATTATATCTCATTCATAAGCTTACATTATTTTCCCAATAATTAATAATGCTGTTTTCTGAAATTTTATGTTAAACAAATTGAAATTTGCCATAATAACATTTACGTTTACACTTAAAGTTTATGAACAAAAGAAAATTTTATAAGGAATAATAAATAAGTGTAACTACGCTTCAGCCAAACTCCATCTTTCTGTTAGAAACATAACCTATTTCAACAATGTGGTAATTTATCCCGATGAAATATTTATATATTTATATACCTGAATAAGCAATTACACAACTTTACACTCTTCTTACAGAAAAAAACGAACAGTCATATTAACACTATCTCTAAGACATCATTTAGACTCAACAGAATAACATCTTCAAAATGCGTTCTTGAGAAGAGTGTTTACACAAGACAAAACTTCACAAGTAGGTACCTACCTATTTCTTTTCACGGGTTATCATCGTCAATAGAATCTCATTCTCAGTTAATTCACGTATCAACTATCTACAGAAAAGGTACTAAGTATAGTAACTAACCAAGATGTCTTGTTTAAGTAGTTATAAGTAAATATATGATAGCGTTAAAAAGAATTTAATAAAGTAAATAAATATCTTATTAACAGCTTTACGGCACACTAACAGACACTGGCATTGAAAATGGTTTTGGTTGATTCTAACAAAAAACAAAAAAGTCTACTCCTGATCGTTACTAATTAAGTTAATATATAATTTCAATATCCAACCTAACATATTCTTAAGTGCTTTAGATTTATTACATGTTTTAAAATAGTAATCAACAGAGTTTATTTGTTACATTTTATTCTAATAACATCCTCAGTTCAAAGAGGCTATAGCACTTTTTCACTAAGATGCTTCTTATGCGAAAATCAATATCTTTAAAAATCGAACCCTTAACTGATATAAAGCCAGAAAAGCCAGTAACATAAGAAAATGATTCCTTCACATGTTGTTATGCAGTCACTTTTCCATTGATAAATGCGTAAAATGTCCCATTTTACACGAAATAAATCATTTTCATTCAATTCCTTACTTTTATCTTCAATCAAATATATTGAATATAAGGCCGAATGGCTTGTATATTAGATACGGGTGTCGCATAATGGTCATTCTATGATCGGGGTAAGTACCTACATCGTCAATCACGATGTCCTGCTATACACAAGGACAGCCATTAAGCCAAGGACATGTGCAAACGATAAGAACACGAGGGAACATTCTTAAAATATATGTACATAATTCGTACCTATTTATACCACAGGTTAAAGGAAATCATTCAACATTGTGTAGATTATGTAGTAAGTGTGATATCAAGACAGAAGAAAATTCACTTTCATGTCATTTAGTATAAAAATATCTTTGAAGTAGTACCTAAATAAACTGGGTTATTCAAAAATCAGTAGCTATCCTTATCTAATACTATGTATCTATGTGGATTATAATTTTAGCACAGCTCAGCAGTAAACTAAAAAAAAGTCAAATTTATTTTATTGTTAACATTTATAGAGTTACGGCTTTCGAGTTATGCGGTAGTAAAATTATTAAATCTAAAACTTATGCGTATTTCCGCAGCGATGTTCTGAGATCTCTACATAATAACAAGTACAAGCAAAGAATATACATGAAAGTGTGAAATAAATATATATTTTTTTCAATTGAACAGACTTTATTAGTTGGTGCACTGAAAAATACGAAATAATATTAATTCTATTGGTGCTGGTACTTGAGAAGTTGGTGCCAAAAGATATCGATCCAACTGCAACTGCACAACTTCAAAAGTAACAGCACCAATAGAATTAATATTATTTCGTATTTTTCAGTGCAACTAATAACGTTGGTCCATTTTTTGAAAATATTTTTATCTGGGACGTTTTGCCAGAGATCGGCCATAAACATGCAATAAACTGTCGATCAGGGTCGGATCATAATATAGCAGTATAATAGTATTTATATATCTTTTTTTATACGAAATAATTAACATGTATTCATGTCATTAAATATGTTATATAAACATAGAATGTGTGTAAGATTTTGTTTCCTAAATACCTCCATAATTTTAATTTTATATACCGACTTAAATATATAAAGTCCGATCCTATTTTATATACATTTGTTTTAGTACAACTTTACAGGTTACAAAGTAGAACCAGTAGGTAATGAAAGTTTTTTAGAATTTTAATTATTGTGAAAACCCTGTTATTAAATTTTCTTGTCTATATGTGCGACCGTCCCTATACTGTTCGCCTATTGGTATGTTAATTCTGTTAAATTGCACAGTACTAGCACGATACACAATGAGCCAGTATTAGTCTTCACATAAATAGATACAAATAGCCAAAATGGTTGTGCCAAATTAATTTCGAAATGCTTCTGCTTATAAACAAACACAAGTAGTTGACAATACACATACACAAATGCAAATCGAGATCGAATCGCTTTGAGCAGTGTGGGAGCATTTTCGGGGTGGCATAGTGTGAGTTCTAGGGCTGATCCCCTACAGTACATAGCAACATTTGAACGTTACGGTTGCTGTAACCTCTCAATTATTTTTGAGAATATTGAACTAACATTTCGCCTATATATTTCTATTCTATATAATCCAAAATAGTGCGGGAAACCACAAATTGATTATTTGATCCTTCAGAAATGGGTGCAACGGCAAAGCAGTACCTAAATAATTTTCAATGACTTATGAACCCATGGCCAGGTCAATGAAGCTTCAACAAAACGAACCTGGCAAATTTAACAATATCCATACATTTAATCCTTTCCTTTGCATCGGGCAATAAATTACCATTTGGACATATCATTTGAAATGATATTAATTTGATACCCAAGAGAACTATTTTTCAACCAATGAAGGCTGTAACTCTAGAAGAAGTACATGTATGTACATATATTATTAATTCTATTGGTTCTGATAATTTTTAAGTTGTGCAATTGAGGTTAGATTGAAAACTTTTGGAACCAACTTCCAGTACGGGAACCAATAGAATTAATATTATTTTGTAGTTTACACTTCACCAACTAATAAGGTCGGTCCAATTTTATATAAGAAATATTTATTTCACTATTTTGAGTGTAACATTAGTTATTAAATCATTCAGCGTTCACCAAAGAAGATAATTCGATTCTCATGTAGCAAGAATACAAAAGCGTGCTATCAAAATTTTAACGTTTGGTAAACAACACAACCTTTTTAGTGAGACACGATTGCTAAAAATGAATCAAAAATATATTTTAGAAGCACTAATAAATAATTATTGTTATCTACAGGAAGAGTATATACTATTGCTGGGGCATGTTTTTTTTCTAGACATAAATCGCTTACAGTAAGTAAAACTAAATTAAATATTGGTCAAAAAACTAGTTTATATCGATCCAAACTTGTCTACAATAGATTAGATAACAATCTAAAAAAATAAACTTCTCTAGAGGGCGTATTAAATATCATATTAAGAGTTGGATTTTAAATAATTTGAAGTTATAATAAACATAGATATTGTTATATTACTTAAAAAATCTGTTTTAATATTTAATATTTCCTATATCATGTGTATTTCTTTACATTTGTAGTTGTATTTATATTTCTGTTGCATTTTAATTTTATTATTTGTTTATTTATAGTATATTAATATGTATATTTAGATTATGTTAAGATTGTAGATTTTAATACATTATTTAGTTCAGGTCTACACACAGATGCTATTTGCATCTCGGTAGGGGTTTGTTGGACTTTATAAGTCAGACAATCTATTAGCATACTATTTTTTTTAATCAAGATTTGTATGTTAACCTGAATAAAGATTATTATTATGTATTTATTCAGATTTCAAAAACATCGCGGAAATATTTCAGAGTTTACCAGTGCTGTAATTTGGAAACCGATGATTTTTTAAAAAAATGTCCAGATGAAATGTTGCTGGATATAATCTCATCATTAATTTTCCAAAGTCGAATTTTCTATTCTCGGAAAAAATGCCCCTTCCACATAGCCGAAACACATATTTTAGACTGTCACGCGGAAACCTATGAATATTTTAAAAAAATGTCCAATTCAAACGATTTTGAATATGAAATTTTCTTTACTTTGGTTACCTCGAATTTCAGATTTTTGAAAAAAATTGCCCCACCTTTACCTTGAGGGGAAGTTTTTGAGGGGAAGGGCATGTCTAATATTGATTTGATGCAGACATACAGTCGAATTGTATACCTCCTTCGTTTGGGAAGTCGGTCAAAATGAGCATACTTACAGATGTATTGTGTACCTCCTTGGCACCTGTGGAAATCTTTAAGAAATATCTTAGTAGATACTTAGACAAATAAATATTTTTTACAAAAAATTGGACCGACGTTATTAGTTGATGCACTGAAAAGTATAAAATAATATTAATTCTATTGGTGCTGTTACTTTTGAAGTTGTGCAGTTGCAGTTAGATTGATAACTTTTGGCACCAACTTCACAGAAAATTTGCCCCCTCCACCCCCTTTGGGGGCGTTTTTTGGAGGGAAGGAGATTTTGGATTTGATTTTCCTCAATATGGGACCATTTCTCAACACTCCTCTTTCAAATGAAACAAAAATCGTCTAAATCGGAGTACGTTTACTATGCGAAACGCGCGAACAAACATAAAAAAAGCAATCTTACACCGAATTGTATACCTTCTCCTTTTTTTGAAGTCGGTCAAAAATACATATTTAACATGCGTCTATCTCGAAAACCGTAACTAACCGTAACTAAAACAATTTAAACGTTTCCGGATATTGTCCTATCTTCAAAATAATCAGTCTAAGAACGCCGCAATATTTGTGTAATAAAATTACATTCCGTACGGATGTTCATAATATTAATCTTAGGCACAGAAAGACTTTAAGTGTTCCAAAACACAGAACGGCACTTTTTAGACGTGGATTCTCTTATAATATTGCAAATTACTATAACAAACTTCCCGATAAATTTAAAACAATGTCTCTAGGCTGCTTCTCACATAAAATCAAAACATTTTTATATTCTAATGACTTTTAAACATTTTTTTCTTCCTGTTTCTTCCCTCAGATTGTTTTTTCTCATTTGATTTGTTTCTCAACACACATATCTAGAAATTTAGTGTATGTTTTCAATTAAATTTATTTATTTCGGTTGTGCGGAAGACCAGATGTTGCTTAAACATTTTGTATTTATACATACTATAGTCAAAATTATTTTAACCAACAAGCTGAGCACAACCATTTTACCTAGAATTTATTTGTATACAAATATTTTGTAAAGCTCTTTCTATTTTGGTAAATAAATGTATTTTTTATTATTATTATTATTAATTATACCAAATCAAATTTTCGAAAAAATTGGCCCCCTACACCTATACCCCCATCGGGGGCGGTTTTAGGAGGGAAGGGGATTTCGGATTTGCGTTTTTATGAATATGGGACCATTTCTCAAGCCTCATCTTTCAAATTAATCAAAAATCATCAAAATCGGAGTACGTTTACTATATACAAGGCGCGAATAAAAAAAAAGCAAAAAGTCGAATTGTATACCTCCTCCGTTCGGGGTTCGTCGGTCAAAAATATTATATAACTAAACCTAAAATAATTATTGTGGTTTCAGTCACCTTTGGGGTGATTTCTTAAGCAATGTATAGGTATGTAATATTATAAATTCAATACAAATTACTTTCTACATCCTAGGTTGCGTTCCCCATTGCATTGTGAGGGGGCACCAATTAGAGAGCGAGAGGGATGGGGTGGGTGGCAGCAGCGGATATCAATTTCACCTCCTCCTCTCCAATATATTGGAGAGCTACATTGTATGTGTATATATGTAGTAGTAGTGATACAACTAGGCATTAGTGTCGTGTTGTTACCTGCTGAACCCTATGTAGAATTCGTATAGGTACATAAATTGTGCGGCTATTTGGTAAATCGACATCGACAGCAATAATCAGCAATATCATTAGCTGGATAGGTGCTGCCGTACCATTAATATTATGGCACATCCGATTGGCAGATAAATTAGAATGAAGAAATATTGTTTTCACATTGCGTGGTTTGAAAATGACAGTTTTATTGGTACAGACTAATATTAATCTCATTGTTGACTGAAATAGCTCTATTTCTTCTTTTTTTCAGATAAAGGAATACGTTTAGCAATCTTGAAAATTTGTGAGTTTCTTCAATTATATGATAAAGTTATTCGATAACACATTATTTGATCTCTCGTTGTCACTAATAACGTGATGATAATGAATATATGTACTGACTAAAATTCAAAAAATAACTCTAGACAAGGCAGTGGCAGATTTTTTCAACTATCGTAATTACAGATATGCATTTGAATCGCAAATAGTTACTGTAGTAATCTATTATTGACATTGCTAAGAATATACCCAAGATCATTTTGATAACTAGAACAAGTAGGTATAATTTCAGCCTGTATCGTATCATGAAAGCCATAATGATATTAGCTACGAACACAGGCAATACGTAATTATAGAAATGGTCTTCTTATGTGTATGACTCATTTAGCTATGCTATTTCCATGCCTAGTATTCTCAAATATTTTTGATGCTTCTATATGTTTCCTATTTGATCAATAGGTACCGGGAATCCTTGTGGAATAGGTTTGGCATTCTTGTGGAAGGGGTTTGGCAGTCACCATAATCTTCTGCTACCATTTCCGTGCGTCCCCAATCTCTTCACCGAGATTCGGGTTTCCATAGTTACATCCCTCCACCTGGTATAGCCCCTACAGTGTTTCCGTTATTCTTGACTCCCTAGATGGTCCTTGATTTCTCTTTCTATGCCTGACCTAATCATCTTCGGTCAGGTTCTTTTCAATGCCTCATTGTCTACTATAGGAATTCCGCTACTGCCTACTCCAACCATATTTTCTGGGCTGATTGCCTTCGTGACAATTTCTTTTGCTTGTCAGTTGATCTGGCGTTACCAAAATCGATGGTGGATATGGGAATATACTATACTACTATACGTTATTATTATTTATTATTTGCATTCTGCTTTACTCAAGGGCCTAACTCAGCCTTCTTCCAGCATTCCTTAAAAGTGTCCTAGTAGGTTTTCAGCTTAGCTTCTCAATAGGAGGCATTTCAGTCACCATGCAGTATCACGCATATAACCACCAACCAATGTTTTGGTTTGTCTACAAGCCCGCGACCCATTTTCCTGTTGTTTTCGTAATCTGTTTAAAGTAACTTTTAACGTGTTGAAGAGTTTTTGTTATCACTGTTGCTAGATCGTAGCCCAGATGCGATTGCCTAGTACACTAGCTCTGTACACTACACTGTACGATATTAAATAGATAAACTTTACATTCCTTTATTTATACAGCTGTAATTTATCCATTCGTCTGGAATTTTATTCTTTCAAATACTTTCACTGGAACATTTCAAATTCGAAAATGTTTGCTCTATTTGCTTCTTCTTCACGATCTTTATTGATGTTATAAAAAAATCTTGCACCTGTCTGATACTTTTCTTAAATATATCAATTCTAGCATATGTCTAGTCATCCATTCCACTTTTCTAACTGTAAACCATCTAATTGAACTTTGAAAGAACCTTGTATAGGTATTATCAAATTTATTAGGCACGTTCTCAAATTTTAGTTCAGTTCTATACGGTTTGTTTAATAAAAAAATAAGACGCATCATTTAAGTTATTTCGCTTCTTTATTTTGATAAACATAAGTGACATAAATATGAAAATACCTATTTTACTATATCAACAGTTCATTGAAATTCTCACAATAATCAATGAAATATACAGAATAACATTAACAAACTATTTTGAAATGTTTTCCAAATTGACAATAAACTTTCTATATCCAAATTGATATACCTATAATATCAATGACTATACTATTATCTGTTTATAATGACGTTTGATACAAATAAATAATTCAAGCAATTCACTTAGTCCATACACCGATATAGATAATTGGGAAAAAGTATTTAAACATTCATTAAAATGAACTACACTTTTCTGTAGTATCTGTTACTCTGTGGAATATATAGGTACATATATTTTCCAAAATTTATATACATCTAAAAATGCTCTCGTAATTAAAATCGACGTATTATATGTGGAGACTGTACTTGTTGGATGATAATATAATTACGTTATTATACAAAATAATGCATTTCAATCTGCGTTCCAAATCCCAATAGAAAACTAATATAAATTTGTATAAAATATACATATATATTTTGAAAAAAGTCAATGACATTGTCCTCCATTGTATGTCTGACCAGAGTACCATTGAAAATGATTCTTTATATTTGACGGAAGCCATGATAATATAATCAAAAATAATAAACACAGAGTTACCACTTTAAACTCCAACACTTTTTATTGTCAAACCCGACAAAAGTGGTAACTCTGTGTTTATTATTTTTGATTCTATTTATGCCAACGGTTCCAGATTCCAAAACTGTATTCATGATAATATAATTTATAACCCATAAAAAATAATCGTGAAAAGTTTCTTGAAACCATTTTTGAGAAATTGCATTAAACTAATATTTCATAATTAGAGGAGAGCGTAGCTGCAGGTTAACACTGACCGGCTTCCATCATCGAAGTTAAGCAGCGCAATACGATCGAAACGGCTTGGACGATTGACCGTTGTTGCGGGCGCGCGTTCGAGTCTCTGTCGCATTGCATTCTCCTCCTCTCGCAAGGTAACGGGATACCAGTGAGAGTATATTTTTTCCTAGTACAGCTCTCTGGAAGGGTGTGTATCTTGAGATAACATCGGTGGTTCGGAATCCACGTAAAACTGTAGGTCCCCTTGTCTGTGGTAACACTTTCAAGGCAGAGAAGCTGCCAACGCTCGAATACGAGTATAGCACTCAAAGAAGAATATTTCATAATTTGTCTAATTATGACATTCCAAAGAAAATAGTGAGAACATCTACCACGTCTATTAAAAAATGTTGGTACCTGGTTGATGCTTTGTTCTTTAGAGAAAAATAATATTGTACCTCGAAACATTTTAGATTGACTGTAGGTACAAACGTTTCAGAAAAAATGCAAAAGAGAAATTCTGAATCTTGTGAAAAAAAGTAAGTTACATCTACTAGGAAAATTTAATTGGGAGAACTGGCGCATTTTGCCTAGTAGATGGCTTGATCCCTTTCAAACCTATAGGTTCAAAGTTGAGCTGATAACTTGGTCGACTCTTTAGTCAACTTCCAAAAAAAAGTCCAAATTCTAAAAATTCAGATGCGACATCAAGGGATTCAATATGATCTTTACCAATTTTTTATATTCCTTTATGTTCTGCGCCATTTTGATGATACTCCTTGATAAATTCGACCGCGAACTTCACAAGATAGCTTTTTGTATTCTATGTGATTTGATTTTATGTAACAGGAGCCATTAAAACTAAATACAAAACTTTACCACTAAACATGACATAAGATAATAGGTTTAATAGATGAATCGACTAAACAGCTTTGTAAAAATATATTACTCATACTAATAAAAATTCAAAACAAACGTTGTATATCTTAGGGCCGATTTCATAATCAAATTCAATCTCCTATTAATTCTAATCCTACATAAAAAATTTCTTAATTTTTTTGGTTGGTCATATAATTTAAAGTTACTTTAAAAGAACGTAGGATAAGTTGACTAATGTTGCAAGAGTTATGGAAAAATGCACTCTTTTTATTCCGTCATCGAGATATGAATTAAACAAATTCAAGAATTAACTAATCTCCCATTAAGAATTCATTATGAAATCGGCCCTTAATATATTAATTAAACGTTGTCTATATCAATGTTGTTGAAAGATCAATAAAAAGAATTACGTGATGATGTAGAATCCTTGTTCATTTGAATATACCTACTTCATTATGTAAGTACCTACATATATTATTTTTTTGAAAATGGCATTTTATTCGAATCTGGTACCAGTTGATGGTATCCCTAGACGATGCAACATCGATGGGATGATGCATTTGATGGATGTAATAATAAATCATCTAAAGATTCACACAACCGATAATGAAGTTCAAAGTAATAGAAAATAATTTCGTTGCTCCCATCGCTAAGTTTCAAGCCACCGAATCGCACTTTCGTTTCCAATTACTATCGGTCACAACATAGAAGTGTATTGAAAACTGGTAATTCTGTTTCGAAAGTTTAGATGACGTCCTTTTATTATTCAAAAATACATAGACAGAATTGATCCTGTATCAAAATAACCTCTATATGCGTTTCTCCTTCTTCAGATGCTTATGCGATTTCGGATATTTGCAATTAGAATGAGGATATTCTTCTCTGAACTGGACTACTCTTACGGCATACCTTGCCTTGAAGAAGGTTTTAAATGGACATACCTTTTCCTTGTTTTTATTCATCTTGTGGATAACTTGAATGTTGGTGGTATGATCCCTCCATGGTTTCCCATGTATTCTTTGAACCAAATTACAAATGCTTCAAAGTTTTTTCGTTATCCAGGACCCAACTCCTTATAGCAAAATAGAGAATATGTTAACATCTCATCATTTGCAGTTTAAAATCGATATGGACTTCGGCTTTTAAATAGTTTGCTCATACGGTTGAGAGCGTCGCGAGATTTACCTCTCTACAGTCAAGAGAGGTAAATCCCAGTCCTTATTTAGAATCATGCCTGACATTAGCTATGTTTGTTTTTCTAATGACAAAAAACTTTGTCTTGATGAACCGGTACTTTCCCTAGCTATAATAATTTTATTCATTAATGTTTTAGCCGTTCTAATGCATCGGTAAAAATCTTTGTATTGTCGGCATATCGGATATTGTTCAATCTGAGCCGTGATATATCTGCATTTGTGGCTTTAAGAATTACTTTAAAAATTTGTTCAAATTACAAGTTGAACATTGTAGGTGCTAGAGCTCATCCTTGTCTAGCACCTCTAGCTATCGTTATGACCTCTAGTATGGCATCATTAAGACAGAGAGATGTGGTTCAATAACAAAAAAGATTGTTAATGAATACGAGGTCTTTGGCGAAAAAATTGTAAATTGTTTATCATCTTGTGCCCACAGCATTAATAAAGCCGAATTGATTCATCAAGATGTGCCCCAAGTTCTTTTGTGGATAATTTTTGGAAATATTTTGAGAAGGTGGCTCATAAGGCTAATATCTTATTTTGTTCTCATTTCTTCGGTCCCACTTTTTTTCAGCGATGCTCTGGTCTTAACCCTTCTTTTGGTATGCTACCTGACGTGTATATATTATTGTCTATTTTAATTATTATCGTCATGTGTTCTCAGTAATTAGTTTTAAGAATTCAACTTGAATTTCATCAGGACCCGCGTTTTTTTTCTTTCAATAAGTTTGATTTCGATCTCATCTTCTACTTCTAGTATGTGTGCTCCTGTGCCCCCTCTGAGTGGAGGTATTTACGACCTTTAATCGTTTTCGAATTTTTTTTTAAGGTTCCGTTCCATATTTTCTCAATTACCTCTTTGACTTTTGGTTGAACATTAAAATTATCGAATATTCGTGGTAGTCTTTCCCATCCTCAATATTTCTTGTCTGATTCTTTTTTTATACACTTACATTTGACAATGTTATTCTTTTTGCACGTCTTTTCTCCATAGGTTATGATCCATGTTTTCTTTCTCATGGGCTCTCTGTCTCCTTCAGATGTGCTTTTACTTTCCTACGCTACTATAGTGGCTGTACAAGGAAAGTATTGTAATCGTGTGAAGTTTTCCGTATAGAGACTTTTACAAATGTTAACGTTTCAGCGTTTTTAAGTTTAATAAATATATTTTCGGCCATTGGTCTGTCTGTCCGTCATTATCTCGGGAACGGATCGGTGTATTTTGTTGCTTTCTTTTTTATTTTGTTTGGTACCCATACCACTCGCCGGTGGCACTGAATGAGAATCCTGTTTACACTGGGTGCTGAACTATAGCCTAAGAACGCGATTTGCTTAAGACTGTAGCGCTCTAAGGATTTTGATTATTGATTGCAAAAAATGTAATATAACCATTGTTGTTCGTTTTGATCGGACGATTTTTTATTCACTGGCCTGCGAGCGGTAGGAAAGTCGTGTGAGTGGACACACCAGATTTTCTTTAAATATTTTGTATGATGCCTCACTCATTGATCAGCTTCTATATTTTCTCTTTTATGTCTGCTGCAACATTGGTCCTGGTTTTGAGCCCTTGTTAGATAAGAATAGGAGTCAAATATTCTGTTGAAGAAAATATATCGCATGGGATATCAGATAATTCTACCAGTCCTACGTAACACCTGTTTTGTAAACAAAACATCACCTAGGTACGTGTTATTGTCAAAGTTGCACCTTTCTTGATTGATGATGAACATGTTCATTTATTAAATTTTCACACTTCAATTTGTAAATAAAATGCCCAATATAAATATATATAAATACATTTTCACACATGATAGCTAAAATTTGTCTGCGTGACTGCATTGAATATGATATATGATATACATATATCAGTGTGGGTGAAATTCAAATTAAAAACGCCAAACATGTCCGTTCAGTTGAAAATATAAAATTTATATTTATTTCAACAATATATTCTGTAAATTGGTATCAAGTGCTCAGTAGCATCGTATTAGGCCGGGCAATTGAGTAAAAAAAATGTCCCCTAAGAGCAGAACAGTTTCTCAAATTAAAGTTCAATGAGTTATACAGGATGGATAAGTGTTCAGATCTAGAAACGGTGATACGATAATATGATAATATAAATAAAAAGAATTACGTCAAATTATATAATTGTTTGCGTTTGTAAAACCACCTATGTTAATGTTAAATAGTAAAATTATTAAAAAATACCAACATATTATAGTTTTGACATCAAACTATTCAATTTTACATTCAGCATTGCCTACTAATAAATTTTGTATGCATTCTGCAAAAAACACAAAAAGGTCTAAAAATGAAACACCGCTTGCTTCCTAAACGTTGTCAATTTTTTTCCAGTTTAACCGATTCTGTATCTATAACCGTTCTCGAAATCCAAATGATAATCCAATGCTTATCTTTGATATACCTACACTGGTACTCACTGAAATATAATATTGCTCAACTATTGAGAATAAAATAATATTTAAAGTAACAACAATGGAAGTTGCTATTATTACAAAACAGCAAACAGTAATTAAAGAAAAACCACATGCATTTGGCAACATTTTTTTATATCTATTGTCTGGCCTATGCGAACGTTTCATCTATTAAAAACCGAAATAAAAAAACACTGGACAATATATTTTATTGACAGTATAGAGTGTGTCATTGCTATATGGATGCTATTATATATATAAAGAGAGAATGTGCCATATAACTGCTATAACCTCTATGTAAAACATTTATTAGGTGCGACATTCACTATCACACACACACACAAACAAATACACAAACGGACACCATAAAATGCTATTTTATTTTGAAATAAAACGCAGCACATACACATATATGTGTATATGTCCTCTCATTTGAATCGAGTTGTCATATGCAAAATGCCTATAATTTAATGGGAATAAATTTAATTTCTATACTATACATTCACACGTACCTACTACATACGTAGACAGACATATTGCGCGTTCCAGAACAGTAGCATTTTAGAGATACTAAATGAAGAGGGACTGGGTATTGCTATTGGACTCAAAGATGACCAATAATTAACACTTTCTTCTGCTAAAGACCTCAGAAACTGTCGAGGATAATTTGCTAGATTTCCATGATTATGACGGAACCCAACAGATATTTTTTTGAATGATTATGTTATACTAGGCATCCAACAGTTAGTGGCTTTCAGAAAAAAACTGCCTGAGTCTTGAATAAATGCTGAATTATGTCCAAGTTGTCCAGCCGCTGAGACGGAGCTTAGACTGTTTGAGATTTGGTTGTCTCTTGCACTGAACATGCTACTCTTTTTCAGCCATTCTTTGTTCAGCCAGCAAATATTCTACTTGGTGAGGGTTAGAGATGGCCCAAGCCTATAAATAAATGGAAGTCTCAGCAAAATCTACACACATCTTGTAACTCTCAATCCATGATATTCCTTCCACGTCTGTTCATGTCGACCAGTTTGACAAGACAATCCCGACAAACTGAAGCGCAAATTTGATTTTAGCCAGATACCATTGTACTGCCTGACTCGGAATTTATGGTAGGCACTGTCCCTTGACAGGTCCACAACTCTCGTAATTGCACACATATCCTGGTCACCTTATCCGCAGAACTGCTTTTTGGATTATTCAGCCTCAATCACTAAGCAGGTCGCAGGCCTAGAATGGTTGCTGTGATTCTAATGTCCTTATACTAAATACTACTGAATACTAAAAGTCCATCCGCTGCAGGCCAGTCAGCTTCAGGTTATCTCCCATAGGAACCCTCCCAGCCACAGGTCTAAGAGATTCATTCTTGTTTTATATACTCGCATTTCGTATCCTTCAAAAATGGACGTGAAATGTTTGTGTTACATAGGTACACTTCTTAAATGGAGAAGGTATACAATTCGATTGTTTGTGTACTTTTTATATCGGTTTGCGCATATTCCACTGTAAACGTGATCCTATTTTGATGATTCCTTTTGCATTTCAAAGAAGAATGCGAAGAAGTGGTCCTAAACTTTCCCCAAAGATGGTAAAGGGAGCTATTTTTTTTATAAATTTTAAATATGAAGTGCCATAATCAATAAAATGATTTCCAGCCTGTTTAATAGGATATTCCATTAAAAAGATAAACATTTCCAAGTTACAACACTAGGAAGGTGCTGAAAGTGTGAATTATTGTTATGGTGCTTTAATTTGAGCCAAAAGTCTTCTATCCACTTACAACTGCAAACCTAGCAAAACCATTATAATTAATATTATTTCGTATTTTCCATAACACCAGCTAATTAAATCAGTCCTTCTTTCATGTAAAATGTTTATCTACTATGCATTTACAAATTGTTTTAATACCATTATAAAATTACCTATTATTAAATTCTCAGTAAATAGTAATTACCTGCCTATAAAGGTACTTACGTTACCTAGTGCCAACACACTTATTGGGCCACCACAATGGTCGGTGTACAAAACGAGAAGCCGAAAATGGGTGATTTAATTTAGTGTCAGAAACAAGAATATCTCAATCCAATTTTTGAAGTGAACGAAACGCGAGTGTACTCTAGAATATATCTACCGACTAAGACCATTTGAACTGAGATTAGCCTATCAGACTTGGACATAAAATGGCCAGTCTTTCTTTTTTTAGCGTCTCTACAAATTAGCTATTTTGCGCGTCCCAATTCAAATGACAATTTATTACTAATGTGTTGATAATATTATTTATATATTTATTGTCGATGAGCGAATTTTGTTATATGGCCTCAACGAATGGAATATGGCTTAATTTATTTATGTATTTTTATTGGCGGGAGCAATGATGACAAACGTCACAGAATTTTAATAAAATAATAGATAAAAATTGCCCATATATTTTTAAAATATATTTTATGGAAAATATGGGTATGCACAATAGAAAATATTCCAATTCAGCCTAGCTATAAACAATTAAAAAAATGTTTTATTGCATAACAATTTTATCATTTTTAGACGGTTGCATAAAATTAAGGATAAATACAGTTCGACACCATGGTCACCATATTTGATATTACTTTTATCGGAGGCAACCTTCGAATCGAGTATGTACTCTTCTCCCATAAACACCATCTAGAATTTAGAACCATAATACTACGAAAATAAGATATGATCATGGCATCTCCAAGGATGTCAGTCCATGAAAAACATCAGTGAAAACCATCAAACGCATGATTCAAATGATAGTCTCATATTTTGTGGTCGCTTGATAATTGGGTTTTTCTGCACCTAATACACATTTAGTTTATGATATTTAATATCATACATTCTCAGGAAATAATGATTCAAGATCTAGTAAAATATAAATTTAATACGCCAGAATATGTCGATATTTATATTCGATTCATATATTTTGTAATACTTTAGACATTGATTTTTGAAATAAGATGCTTCTTTCAGGTACATTGATCAAGATCATTCAAAATATACAAAATTGTTGATGTAAATATTTTCTCTAATTGTTGCAGATAAGCTTCTCCCGGAAAAGTCCAAATGTTACCGAGATCCGGCCTTTGGAAAAGTTCAAATGATTCTATGACACCTACTTCATAGTGATATAATGTTTTTATTTTTAGGACAAATAGAACTAATACATATATTCAATATTTTCTACTTCATAGTACCTACATTTTGGTTTGATAGTGATCGATTTTTGAACCAATGGTATTTTTTGACCGACGAACCAAACGGAGGCATTATATAATTCGACTGTTTGTCTGCATATTTTTTATGGATGTTCGCGCGATATAAGTAAATAGTAAACATGCTCAGATTATCATGATTCTTTTTTTATTTGATAGAGGACTGTTGAGAATTGGTTCCATTGAGAAAAATTGACATTTACTATGTTCTTCCCCTCAAAAATTTCCTTGAAAGAGGCTAGAAGCGGCTATTTTATTTGAAAACCGAAAATTTGAGACGACAAAATTAAAGAAGATATTATTTGTAGCAACATTTAAACTGGACGTTAAAAAAATTATGTTTCCGAGTTACAACAGTGGGAAATTCGGATAAATCTCTGAATAAGTGTATATGAAAGGTATTATCTTCTTTGGAGAACGTTGAATGATTTTGATTACCAATGTTACAGTCAAAAAGTGTGAAATAAATATTTTTTACAAAAATTTGGACCGACTTTATTAGTTGGTGCACTAAAAAATAAAAAATGATATTAACTCTATTGGTTATGGTACTTTTGAAGTTGGTGCAAAAACAACAACTACAAAATTACCAATACCAATGGAATTGATATTATTCGGTATATTTCCAAACGTTGGTAATTATGTATTTAATATTGAGTTCACATTTTTCACCATATATAGTTATAAATATACATGAAATATTATTTTCTTTGCAATATTCAAGATGCAACTATTGTTGGAGATGTCTTAACGTAAGGTTACGTTACGACAACACCGAAGTTTAGCAGAAAATATCTGGATTATACATTGTACCGAATACCGGAGTAAAAATGTTGAGAATATAAAGGTTGCAGGGAATTTGTCTGCAGGAATTTATTCAGCAAGAAGCAAGTTTCTGTGTGTGAATTTAAATCAAAATTTAGCTTCAAAATATCTGGCTGATGTAATATTGTTTCTGATTCCAATAAGATATCTCATTTCACCTTCCTACCGCTGCACTTAGTATTATGATTAAACTTGTCTAAAACATTCTGCTTAATGACCTTTACCACCAGCTCTATTGCTTGCCTATATCTGAGAGAAAGATGAAAAAAAGTTATGCTCAATGACCATTATTTTGATTAATTAGGTAGGTAATGATACAAATTTTCAGAGAATGTGTATTTCCATTGCCGCTATAAGAGCAAATATTCCAAAATAAGTCCATTCATCCGTCTGTATTCTGTATTTAGGTAGATAGTGGAGTGAATTTTTGCTTTTAATAATGGTACGAAATCCTTCGGGTTTTTTTTATTTACGCAATATGCAATGCCACCTGTACAAAGAAGATTTCGCAAAATTTATTTCTTTTTACTATAATCGCCCAAAATACGCCAAGGTATAAAAAACAACTCAAACTCAAAATAGAAGTGAAATGATTTTATCACAAATTAAATAAATACGTATACCACAAGCTACAACGAAACATTTCTGTAGTCACCTAATTGATAGCTGGAATAATTCTAGTGTGCAGTATATAAGTAACATCGATGTTATAAAAGAGACTGAAGAGGTGTCGAGAGGACGACATTTAACATTCCTGCAACTTTGCCAAACATTTTGGTACACACGTATTTACAGTTGTCGTGGGGCAGTGAAACACATTTTACATGTCATTAATCTAATTAAAAATATAACTTGAGATATGTTAGATAAAATTTTTCTCTGCCTGTTATGTTCACTATTTGTATGTTTATTTATTGAAGGATATTTAAAATACCTTCACTAATATGACTGGAGACAACTTAATTGAAATATATTTTTTCAATACTTACCAAGTAAGTAGATATTAGCCGAAAGTCCAAACTACAAGTATATAATAATTTATCCCACAAGTAAGAAAGTATCAAGGTGAATCATCCCAAGGTCATGTTTTTGCTAATATTTTCCTTGACATTGTTGCTCATCATCATCCAAAACTATACAAAACAGTTGAGTGCTTATATTATTTGTTTTAATTCTGTTTTCTTATTGTCTGTCTATTCTTTATCTAGAATGAATAATAAAACGCGTGGAAAGTCATCATAAGGACATATTTCGTTTATTCAGTTTTTTCCCGTATCTTTACTATAAGCTATACCAGCACAAGTTCACATTTTTCGTTTTCCAACAAATGCAGAAATGCCAACACTCGGACCTGAGAAATGCCAACTAATTTTCAGTGAAAAATCCCTTGACGGGATTCTTGAATCCCAAATTCAACCTTATTCAGAATTCACAATGTGCCTCTGTGAATATAGTCTAGTCAATAATGTTGCTAATATGGAATTTCATAGGTACTCAAGCAAAAAGAAACCACTTTGCTGAATCATTCTTTAAATTTATTTCAATTTAGATTTAGACACTTTCATATAAATTTGTTTTAAATTAAATATAAATAACAAAACACGAATAACTATGTAATTTTAAAAACATCAATAACTGTCAGCATAAATTTCATGCGAAATAATGAGATGAGTAAGAAACATTCGGAGTTGAATAATAAGGTCGAAAATAGAGAGAAGGTAATCGGGAGGTTGATCCTCATGAAGTGATCCACCAACAGATATGATAATAAAATTTAGAAGAATCGAATGGCTTATGGTGCCTTTATGTTGGAACTACCATAGCGATAAGTGCGGCGATGAAAGCGAAGTAAGTATTTTTATCCAAATCGGTCATACAGATTTCGGAAGGCTGAATCAGCAAATAGGTATAGGTAACAGGATAGTGTACTGTCTATGGTTTTCTAGGTAGTCAAATGAGTTCATGAGTTCGCCTATCAGAGGTTTTTACTGCTGGAAATTTATATCTATGCTGTCTACAGCAACTTTCCTCTTTCCTTCCTCGTGGACTTAATTTTATTGATAGTCCGCTATCATTAATGTCGTTCAAATATCTAGGATGGGTTCATTTCTAAGTTTCGAAATGGCTTCAATCCAAAATTTGAAACATATTTTGAAAAAATTGTCCAATGCTAGCAAAATTATTTCTGATTAAGAGATATGTTTCATGGTTATATCTAGTGATGCTGCGAGACTGGTCTTGGTCTTGCAGTCTTGGTCTTGGTCTTGCAAAATTGCAAGACCAAGACCGAGACCAAGACCGTCTATGCAAGACCAAGACCCAAGACCAAGATCAATACTGGGATGCAAGACCAATACCAAGACTAACCTGGTCTTGGTCTTGGTCTTGCTGCAAGACTTGCGAGACTTGCAAGACTCTTGCAGTTCCGTAACCAAACACCAAATTGGTAGGAAACATATTATTTTGCTCAATGATAAGTTAAGAAACGCTAATAAATAACCTAATCGATTTAAGCTTTGAACTCCCTTATTATCGATCTTTATTTTAGAAATTCTAAAAATATTGATTTAAAAGTTGTTGGGTGAAAGGCGAGTTCATTTTACGCTTCTAGGATTTCTGGATTTCAAAAAATTCTGAAACACCCTATACCTATACCGTACTTTCAATCCTTCTAGTATTTCCCTTACCGAGCTGTTTTCAAAGAATCCCGATAGTTCGTAGCCAGGGGAAGGTAAACTACACGGTTTTTTATTTCTATTATTTTCTCTATCGCGCAGAATGTTTTACGCAAACGTTAAAAATCATCTATAAATCTGATATCTTTTTGATGACATTTATCCAGTGGCCACTTTTGGAGATATTTGAAATTTTAGATTGCCCTTATTTTGAAACTATTTTTTCGATCATGCTCATTAACTAACTCAACTAAGATATTCACACGACTGACTTTTTAAATAGATACCTAGTTTTATAAATGCGCGTATTGACAAATCTCTACCTGTTTTTAATTTTCATTTTTTGGAAAAAGCTTTCTAAAAAAAATGAAGTTAGTTTTATAAACCAGAAATACTTTTGATCGCTTTCAGAGATTCTTTATATTTTATTAAAGAAAAAGGTACAAAACCATTGTAGAATGAGCAAGAGAATGAGTTATGAAATAGAAGTATAAAGTAGATGTATGTAGTAAAATGAGTGCTCAGTTGGGACGGATGATACCAAGAAAACACAAGCAAACTAAGTCGTGCAAGTAAGATACGATTCTCATAAGTGAATGGTGATTATTAATTTATAAACTTCATTAATTAATTACGCAACTCACTTGCCCTAACTTAATTCTACAAGCCTAGTTTTATTCTCATTACTGATTCTACAATGGTTTGGTACCATTACAATACCAGGCGTGTTTGTTCTGGACAATGACAATTTTTTATACGGTCGATATTTATCCATTTCGAATGATAATATAATTCCAGGCAATCTTATAAGATTATGAATTACATACTTTCCATACATATGCAGGGTTCTTCTTCATTTAAATTAAGCAGTTACGGTTTAGAATCGCAACAACTTTTCACACTTATAAAAAGATCAAAATTTTTGCAAGAGTCTTGCGAAGTCTTGCAAGTCTTGCAGCAAGACCAAGACCAATACCAAGACCGTATATGCAAGACCAAGACCCAAGACCAAGACTAAGTATTTGATGCAAGACCAAGACCAATACCAAGGGTGCAAGAACAAGACCAATACCAAGACCATATCGGTCTTGGTCTTGGTCTTGCTTTGCGCATCACTAGTTATATCTCTTATCAACTTTTTCGCAAAAATCATGCACTTTATAAATTTCATTTTGAGTAATTCTGATTAAATAACATGAACATATTCTTTCAAAAAAAGCTTGAGAATTACAATTGAGCTATCAAATTTACATTTTTTAATGCAGTCCTGAGTATTTTTTAAGCCCCTCTACAGACTGTAATACTCAGGGAAGATTCTCACTCGTACGAACTGTATTTTTTGTCATGTATACGCCTCAGGCAACACACCTATACTATAAATATAATCGTTGAACGAACGCTTCATTTTTTGTTTTATTGGGAAATTTGATTTAGCAGACTCATTGGCAGCCAAACTTAGCTACTTTCAGCAAAAGATCCTAATATTGAGGTGCCACGACTATCATCGGGTGTTAATCACAACAGGTATTTTAGAGCAGTTGGAAAGCGATGGAAGTTTTGATTAAGAAACCTTCTTTTCCGAAGCAGTGCATATCTAGGTTAGCAAATTCGTGAGCACCAGTCTATTTTGAAATAGCTACTGCAGGATAGTGTGGTAACAATATGGTACATCTCAAAATTGTTTTAAAGATGCTAGGAGTGTTAAGTCGCTCATTAATAATTGGACTGGTCCGTCCGGGCCAGTCCACCAGTGAATAGAAGCGACGAACCTGTAGTGGATGGGTCCGGATCGGGATGTGAGTTCGCTAGTTAGACAACGAACCTGCGAGGAGCCGACCGCGACCAATCAACTGGGTTCGTGACAGGTCTGTGTTTTGTATGGGCAACGCAGATGAAGTCGCAGATCATTGTTTGATTTTTTTTCAAAGGTCGACTTTAATATTTTAACATAACATCAAGCATACCACTGATATGTTTGGCAGGTGATTAGTTTGAAAGAACTGTCTTTCTATGCTTTTGTTTCTGACACAATGATAAATTAAACCGAAAATCCGGATAAGTTAATATTTTTGTCAAGTTCTTATTTCAAAGTTTCGACATTATAATTCGTGAATGCTCTATACACGGTAAAGCTAATAGCTGTAATTACTTGATTATTAGAAATCCATCAAGTAGATAATAATAACATTTCCCCAACTGACCATCCTATAACTGATGGATATTCTGTCCACTGTGTGTTCCTTGGCTGCCCAAACCTCTCCTCTCTCACTCTCTCTCTTCACCATCATGCCATCCATTATTCAGGAGAATCGAGGCAGAGCAGAGTGACCAAGAAGCTAACTGAGGCGACAGCATGTCACCCCCATCCAGCCAGCCCCCAAGTGGCCCACCACACACATCCGAAGGGGCCGACAAATGTATCTCCCCATGCTCGTCATCGTCGTCGTCGACGACAAAGTCGTCCTCGCGTCCTCGTTGAACCCTGAGGGCTTAATCCCGAACACATCCACACACACGTTCGCTATGGGGTGAGCATCGAAAACACTGGTTTTTCCTTTGCTTGAAAAATACGAGCTTTTCCGCACAAAACACATATAACAAGAGAGAGAGAGAAAGAGAGTTAGTGTGAATGAAATTATCATTTCGACCTCTTCTGGACAAACACAAATAATGGAACGTGTTTTTCTGCTTCAATAATGTTGCGAAGCTAATGTTTTTGTTTGTTTCGACTGGGTTAAATTAACGTGTGCGCTTTTAGCAGGATATTTTTTGGATACGTGATGTCTGTCTGGAAGTTTAGTTGATTCAATTTACTCTTCTCTCTTTAAAAACGAGTGAACCAAAATTTCTTTCTATGATGAATAATATATAAAAGGGGCCCAGTTAGATTTAACTTCCTCCTTAGTTTATTTGTTATTTTAAAATTTTAATAATTCGGATTAATCTTGAAACTAAGATCATTCTAAGGACAGTTTGAGCGCAATTATCATTTTGACATCTTCTGTGCAGACACAAGTGATGGAACGTGTTTTTCTGCTTCAATACCTAATGTTGCGAGGCTTTCTGTCTTATGAGTTAAATTGATTTGAGCCCTTTATTATTTAATTTACTCAATTAAAAGAGACTGCTGTAACTTGAAAATAATGTATACCTAATAAAAGAAACTAAGAGTGCAAAATGTTTACTTTGTGAATGGAAAGTTCTTTCGCACTTAAATTATGACGATGACAATCATTGTTTAAATGCTAGACCGAAAAATAGTTTGAAATTGAATAAATATAAAACATCTGCATATCGTGGTTCATTTTTTATAATGTAGGTAAGGATTATAATAAAGTTATAAAGAGCTCTAAAAATCTTATTGTATATGAAACACAATATTTGTGAGCTATTTTTAAATATTACTTCACTTCCTTCTTTGAAGAGCGCTTTCCCCAATTTTCCAATTGTAAATGCAAATGTGAACTCTAACTTTTGTCATGGTAATACTTGTAAAAATCCTTTTTTAGATAATATGTAAACGTTGCAACAAAAAAGTGCTATTTATTATTTATTATTATAGTATACAACATAGGGTAATGAACATGAGTACCTTTGTTAGTGTTATTCTGAATCTTCATTTAGTTTATTGTATGTTAGTCATCACTCTGATTATTCATGAACTCAACTTGTTTTGTATTTTTAAATATTATTCGAACTTCTAATAATAATCATGTTGATTTATTATTATTATTATATAAAAACTACATCTTCGTATTGGCATACCCAACAGTAGAGACAATTTCCAGAATGCCCGGTCTTTTTTGACCGACGAACCCCGAACGGAGGAGGTATACAATTCGACTGTCTGCTTTATTAAATAGTTTTTATTACTTTCGGTTCTTGTATCAATGGACTCCGCAGCGATTTCTCAGGCCCCATACGGTCTAGAGACTTGAAATTTCGAATTCGAACTTAGATCGCTGACATCTCGCCGCCTGTTAAGCTCCAAGTGTGACCCAATATGGGCCCATATTTATTAATTATAATTATTTCATTCAAGCAAGATCACTTTATCTTCGACATGGAACAACAATGTCTGACAATGGGATCCGTCACTGGAATTACCCACGAGCATGGAGTGTATATATACGTCTCTGTTCTCTGGTATATAGGTCCTCTCTGGCAGATCGTCGTATATATTACATTTTGGTTTTGTGTTGTGGTAGACAAACAGTAATTTGTTATGGAATTGCTGTTGCTGGCAAACAGATATACATAAATATAGTTCAAATCGAGAGAACAGAGAAAACATACCTCCAACGAGAGAAGGAGAGCAATAGTATGTACTAATCGGTACGGTTCAAATCTTAGACGCCTAATAAAAACTATTTTTAATTTTTTTTCAAAAATTCCACTTGTTTTTTTATTTTTTTTTTGGTTCGTGCGCGCCTTTTATATAGAAACGTGCTCCGATTTTGATGATTTTGGGTTCATTTGAAAGAAGGGGATTGAGAAATGGTCCCATATTCATAAAAACGCAAATCCGAAATCTCCTTCCCTCCGAAAACCGCCCCCGAAGGGGTGGTGGGGGCGAATTTTCTCGAAAATCGAAAATCTGAGTTGGTATAATTAAAGATAGGATAATATCCGGAAACGTTTAAATTGAACATTTTTTCAAAAGTGCTACGGTTTTCGAGATAGACGCATGTTAAATATGTATTTTTGCTATGTGGAGAGGACAATTTCTTTCGAAAATTGAAAATTTCGATACTACATGAAAGATATAATTATTTGTAGCAACATTTATAATGAACATTTTTTCCTGAGAGTTACGGTTTTCGAGTTAAATCGGTGTTAAAATGGTAACAACTAAAATATTCAAGCGTATTTCCGCAGCGATGTTCTGAGATCTCTATAATAACAACTACAAGCAAGGAATATACGTGGGTAATAGGATAAGTACTATCTTCATTGATATGGTATAGTGAACATTCAACGATTTTCGGGACTAATGTTACACTCAAAAGTGTGAAATAAATATTTTTTACAAAAAAATGGACCGACGTTATTAGTTGGTGCACTGAAAAGTATAAAATAATATTAATTCTGTTGGTGGTGGTACTTGTGAAGTTGGTGCCAAAAGTTATCAATCTACCTGCAACTGCACAACTTCAAAAGTACCACCACCAACAGAATTAATATTATTTTATAACTAATAACGTCGGTCCAATTTTTTGTAAAAAATATTTTTCAATATCTAGTGTCATATGGGCCTCTCATATAGAGCATTTTTCACACTGCTGGACATTTTGAATAATGCCCTTATAATCACGTACTCCATAACAAATATACTGAAATTATATTTGTTTTTAATAATTCTTATTAAAATTGCTTGAGATCTCCCTTAATTTTGCGGGAAAATTTCCTGACATAACGGGTACCATTCCATTGGATTGAGAAAAACAAACGTAATTCAAGAATAGAGAATATGTTAAATTCCTTGAAACTAGCTTCCTTAGCGATAATTAAAAATAATATGTATTAATTATCCTCAACTTATTTCGACCACGTTATATTCTTATGTGTGCATGGTAAAACAAAAAACCAACTCTTCATTAATTTGAAATCGTGCAGTTATAGTTAGATAGAAGACTTTTAGCAGCAATTTCAAATCTACCAGCACCAACAAAATATTTTTTTTGTATATTCCAGTGCTCTAAATAATGAATCAATCCTACTTTTGAAAGAAAGAAAGATTTCACATTTTTTAGTGTTTCATTAATCTTCAAAATCTTTGAACATTCAATATTCATCGACTTTAAAACCAATCGGTAACATACATATTTCAGTCACGTAACGTACAGTTGCAGGTAGATTGAAAACTTCTTTCACCAACTTCACAAGTACCAGCACCAATAGAATTAATATTATTTTGTACTTATCAGTGCACCAACCCAGGCACCAACTGATAACGTCGGTCCAATTTTTTATAAGAAATATTTATTTCATACTTTTAAGTGTTAAATTTACCCCAAAAATCGTTGAATGTTGACCATTATCCATGTATGCTTTGCTTGTATTTGCTATTATTTGGAAATCTAAGAACATCGTCGCGGAAATACGCTATTATTAACTTTACCACTGCTGTAACTCGAAAACTATAACTCCATTCACACGACTTTCCTACCGCTCGCAGGCAAATTCCAGTGAATAAGACTGTTTACACTATTGCAATACTTTCCTTACATAGCAACGATAATAGCGGTAGTAAAGTAAAAATCCTCTGCCACCACTCATTTTTTTCAGCATGTCAAGACAAACAACAATGGTAACATTTTTTCACAAGATGAGACGTTTAGCCAGAATCTGAAGAAACATGTGGAAAATATGGAAATTTATTCCAGCATAACTTTTTTTTGTCCTTTTTCTCAAAAATGACGCTGTATGTGGGTGGTAAAGGGCTCTCAGAAGAATACTTTAGGCAAGTTTAATCAAAATCCTTAGAGCCGTTTTCGCGCTATCTATCTATCTTGAGCAAATCATGTTTTTTGGCTATAGCTCAACACCCAGTAAATACTGGATTTTCATTTAGTGCCACCGGCGAGTGATATTGGTACCAAACGATATAGAGAAGAAAGCAACAAAATCCACCGATCCGTTCCCGAGATAATGCTGTCACAGACAGACAGACGGACAGACAGACAGACCAATGGCTGAAAATATGTTTATTACACTTATAAAACTCTGAAACGTCAACATTTGTAAAAATCTCGATGCCGAAAATTTCACACGATTAAAATACTTTCCTTATATAGCTACTATAGTAGCGTAGGAAAGTTAAAATGTTCATTTGCTAGAAATAATCTATTTCACACTTTTCAGTGCAACATCAGTCAAGAAAATAGTTGAACGTTCACTTATACCATTACCCATGTTATAAGCTTTGCTTGTACCTACTTGTTATTATTCACAAAAGTAAAAACATCGTCGTGAAAATACGCATATTTTAGACATTACCACCGCTGTAACTCGAAAACCGTAACTCTGTGGAAAAAATATTCAATACAAATATTGCTACAAATAATCTGGTCTTTAATTTGGTTGCCTCAGATTTTCAATTTTCGAAAGAAATTGCCCCCTTCACATATCAAAAATACAAATGACTGAGATTTTAATATCGCTGTAACCCGAAAATCGTAACTCTCTTAAAAAATGTTCAGGTTAAACGTTGCTATTCCAGCCTATGTTTAATTGTGCCTTCTCTGATTTTCGATTTTAGAGAAAAATTGCCCCTCCAACCCCTTCAGGGCGTTTTTTGTTGGTAAGGCGAATTTGGATTTTAATTTTTCCGAACATGAGACGATTTCTCAAGTCTCCTCTTTCAAATATATCAAAAATCATCCAAATCGGAGTACGCTTACTGTATACAGCGCGCGTACAAACCAAAAAAAAGTATACCTCCTCCGCTTGGGTTTGTCGGTCAAAAATATTGTATTGATTCTCAAGTTTTACCATCACATTCAAATATTTTCTAGAGTAAATTTAAAAACTCAAGCAATATAAAAACATACACTATGAATACCCATCAAGTTGAAGAAGAAGGTGCTGAAAATTGAATGAGCCTCTAAGTAGTGTACGTATCGTATTAAGCCTCTCCCTTGCAGAAGACCCAAGACGACATTGTAAGATCCTGTTGCGACGACAATATCTCGTCCTGGTCGTCGGTGGATAGTTACATTTTCGGTGGTGTTGCAAACCTGTGGGCCGCCATCGTCGAATGCCTCTGCTTAGTGCTGCTGCTGACCGCGGTCAGCTGTCAACCATCACTCACACCGACTGGCCACTACATGCTTTTCTACTTAGTCCCTTAGCGAACGCGTCGGCGACCCTCTATCTAATTGTGTGTGTGTGTGTCTCGGGCTCCTTCAGCCTGTTTTTGCTGCACCCCCTTTCACATAAATACAAAAAAAGACGATTCAAGACGACTAAAAAAACATTCGAAGTATGTATGCTATGGAAATGAATATTATCTATGTATTTACATGTCATTTTATCAAACGATTGTAGCATATTGGACTGTAACTACGTACAACAATATCAATTGCATTTAAAAATAAATAATGAAATATGATATTTCTTTAACATGATAATCTCTTTGTAAAGGACTACCTACCCTCCTTATTTTATTTTTCATTTTAAAATTATAATGATTCGAGTTAATCTTGAAATTAAGATCGTTTTTAGGACAATGTGAACACAATTATCATTTTGACATCTTCTGGGCAGCCACAAGTAATGGAACGATTGCATCATATTGGATTGTAACCAACTACAACAATATCAATTGCATTTAAAAATAAATATTTCTAATAAAAAATTGTACCGACGTTATTAGATGGTGGACTCAAAAATACAAAATAATATTAATTCTATTTGTGCTGGAACATACTTTTGAAATTATGCAGTTGCAGTTATATTGGAAACTTTTGGTGCCAGCTTCTCAAGTACCAGCACCAACAGAATTAATATTATAATATTTTTCAGTACACCAACTAATAGCATCGATCAATTTTTTTGTGAAAAATATTCATTTCACACTTTTGAGTCTAGATTGCATCAGTCACGAAAATTGTTGAATGTTCACTTATACCATAACCCATGTATATTCTTTGTTTGTACTTGTCATTATTTAGAAATCTAATAAAAACATCGTCGCGGAGATACGTATATTTTACAAATTACCACCGCGGTAACACGAAAGCCGTAACTCCACGGAAAAAAATCAATATAAATCTTGCTACAAATAATATTTAATCTGGTTGCCACAGATTTTCAATTCTCGAAAGAAATTGCCCGCTCTACATAGCGAAAAAACACATATCTGAGATTTTAACATCGCTGTAACTCGAAAACCGTGACACTTTTGAGAAAATAGTCAATCCAAACGTTTCCGGATATTGGCCTATCTATAATTCCGCCGTCTTAGATTTTCGATTTTCGAGAAAAAATGCTCACTCCACCCCCTTCAGGAACGTGTTTTGGAGGAAGGTAGATTTCGGATTTGACTGTTTAGGAATATGGGACTATTTCTCAAGTCTCCTCTTTCCCATGATTCAAAAATCATCAAAATCTGATACCTATGTTTACTATATACAGAGTGTGCAGAAAACAAAAACAGACAGTCGAATTGTATACCTCCTCCGTTTGGATTCTTCGGTCAATAAAGAATTAAATATGATATCTCTGTAACATGATCATCTCCTCTATAAATGACTACACTCGATTTCTCTTTATTAAAAAGATTTTATTTTCATAAGCTAACATAATAAAGGATTGCTCAATAAGGGAGGGTCGATGTTGGAATGTAATAAAATGTGTGAGGTATTAACTAAATTATGTTTTTATTTGAAAGGCCCACAATATCATTCAAATTTCCACAGCGGCTTCCTACGGTGGTATGGATCCATGTAGTCCAATGATCATGACGCTATCGCATAGATTAGGAGATTAGGCTGGATTTGTGCGATGGCATTGGTTATTTTAGCTTTGAAGGCATCAGTTAATTGCAGCTTATTGGCATAGACCTGCGACTGAAGGAAACTCCTCATAAAAAATACTAACGGGCTCAAATCGCACAATCTTGTTGGCCAATTCACATCAACTGAGCGAGAAATAAATCTACCCTTAAATCATTCAAGCAGAATCTTAGCGTCTGCTGTGTGTGGCACATAGCCCCGTCCTGCTGGAACCACTAGTCTACCTCTAAATTGCTCACTGTGAGCCAAAAAAATGGGTATGCATCGTTCTGTAGTACTCGCCGGTGATGGTCTCACCATCTCTTTTTCAAATAATTATGGATCAATGACGCCGTCGGCCCAAAATCTACTCCAAACAGTAACTTTTTGTGGATACATTGCCACCTAATGATCCTCGTTTGTGCTAACACTCATTTTGATAATAAAGTTTTATTATTTTGACTAGTTGCTCAATCGTGTAACTTGCCATGGTGATCCGGCATTACTGACTGAATAATAAACACCAGATTAGAGAGAGGCCCCCAAAACAACATCGACCTGCTCATTTGAAAAACCCTTTATAGGGCATATTGACTTACCGAAAAATAAATCGATTAACTAAAACACAGGTTTAAGATCAATTTAACAAAATATTGAGGATTCTCGATAAGACAAAATAATTCATTGTCAAATTTATAAAATAAACAATTACTTATCCGAAATAGCTATAGAAAACGAATATTTCCTGTTTAAATTTCTTCAGATGAGAAATTCAATAGAGCTTCAACGTTGCTTAGTTGATTCATAAAACATGTTTTTGTTTACTTTGTACTGAAAGTGATGGTCACTTTCAGATCATAGCATTATCGAATTCAGGATAACGGGGGAGGTCACCTCGTCGCCCTCAAGTCGAAATACGGATTGGTCTGTCTGTAAGATTTATCTGGAGCAAAATTTGTAACAGATCGAAAAAATGGGGCAAAACACCCGCAGTATGATCTGGAATAAAAAGTGGAACAGGTTAGGTTAGGTTAGGTTACAAAACACCCGCAATATGATCTGGAACAAAAAGTTGAACAGGTTAGAGTGGCAATAACAGAGGCCTTCCACTCAAGTTGTCCACTTTCGAAAGTTCGAACAGGCAATGAAGCGTCTTGGTAAAACAAGAACCTGTCAAACCTTAGATTGGAAGTCCGTTGGCTCTTCAATAGAGCCAAAAGAGATGGTAATTGGCCAGGGGTAAACTGAAAACCTTACTCATTATAATAAAGTGATCAGGAAGGCCATAAGACTTCATTTTGAAGCCTCAGAAGGTCATGGCAAAAGATGGAATTAACCCTACAATAACACTCAAGAAGCCAGATGGGTCATATACTGAGGGAGAAGAGGAATGATCGATTCTTCTTCTCGAAACACACCTCCCAGGTAGTGAACCCATAATTAGTATTGACACAGCAATTCAAACCATGAATCCTTGCAAGGAAGACTGGGATATTGCTAAGAAAATATTTACAAGGCAATGGTTGGAATGGGCAATAAAGACCATTCAATCGTACCTAAAATTTACCAGGAGTAGATGGAATTTTCCCATTACTCCTGAAGAAAGGAATTGAGGAGATTCTCCCCCATCTTCTGAAGATTATTTGAAGCTATTTAGCACTGGCTTATATACCTGAAGTCAAAACAGTAAGCTCTCATATTATCTATTCTAGGATGGTATGGGAGTGCCGAAGAAACCTCAACAAAATAGGCAAGAAAAACAAGGTCTGTTTAGTCTGGATTTCCGGCCACTCGGGAATGAAAGGGAATGAAGCGGCCAACACATTTGCCAGAAAAGGAGCACAAACTCCTTTCATTGGCTCTGATCTTTTCTGTGGTACAGGTAAATGTAACTACAAAAAAGAGTTTCAGGAGAAGGAAAAAATTAAAAGAGAAACACTCTGGCGGAATCTCCCCGAGTTGGATCATTCCAGAAAGTTTCTTGGAAAATTTAATACTGCAACATCTAAAAAGTATCTAGATCTTAGCAAGAATATGCTACACCTCCCGCAGGATTTCTTACGGGGCACTGTCGCATTAGGAAGCACCTAACTAGAATGGGTCTAGCAGAGAACGATGAGTGCAGATTCTGCGGGGAGGAGGAAGAAACTTCGGATCACCTGGGGACAGAATGCCTCGCCATTGCTAGCCAACGCAAAAAATGCTTTGGATAAGAAACATGCAGAAATAAGGAAGTAACCTCCTTGAAGCCATCCCAGATTCTGGATTTCATTAGAACCCTGGAACTGGAAGGCGAGCTGTAGGCTACGTAATCTCGAGAATAGCTCTGATAGACCTCAAGGTCGCGGTGTAATTAAAATCCCTTAAATCTACAATCTACAATCTAGCCAACCACAGCGACTTCAGTTTGAATAACCGAATCACTTTAAAGATTGTAAAATTTGTTGTTATACTTCATACAACAAAAAATTGAACTAAATAGGGTATACTTATCATTATTAATGGAAATTACTTTAACTGTAGAATCTTAGGATCGATTTGAAGATTCGATCAAAATCACACTGCGAGAAAATATGGGTCACCGCCGATTTTTTTATCTGAGAATCTAAAAATCATTTGTCTCCAATACTTTGAAACTATTGTTGGGAATATTTTTACATTTTTCGGAAAGTGTAGGTACCATACACCATACCAAATTATGTTAAATTAGATTTTCTGTCTTCTACCAGAGGCGCACGACAAGGGCTTGGGACAAGGGATGATGTCGACACAATATATTGTTTACAGTTCCGTCTATCTCTGTTAATAGGTCATTGCTTACCACCATATATTTTAAAAGACAAAATACGAATGTTAGGTACTAACTCATTCGATTACAATACTGTGTATTTTATTGCATTATTATTATATATTCTTAATTTATAAGCGAAAATGTTCAGGCTTATCACACTTTAGGCTTAAACACTGTTGGGCGTATTTTTCGTTAGGAGTAATGTCTTTGGCGTAATTGTTAAGGCGTAAATTCTTAGGCGTAGTGAGTTTGTGTGGCCCACTTTTATTGCAAAATATAGTTCCGAAATAATCAACCAGGCCGCTCATTTTGTTTTACACAAACTACTATTCTTCATGTGAATGCAACCCGAATTCTAGAAAGCATTGATCCATCAATTAAACTGCGGGCTTCTGTGATACTGATTATCATATAATTTGCAACAATCTGCGAATCTCCAAATTTAGAAATGTATAGGAGTAAGGACTGGGGATCCTGCAGGCTAAGGTATAATACGGATGTGTCAAATTTTACTTGGGCGGCCTAGTCATTTTTTTAAACAATCCTTATTTTACCAAAATGTCGGCAATTTCTCACAGTAGGTGTACCCCACAAAGTATATAAAAAATATTCAGTCAAATTGATAGCTTTAAAAAAATGCAGCTTCACACCCCTGGGTCATTCTATATCTATATATATAGAAATAGGTCAACGATCAACTAGGTTGAAAAAGGTTGAACAGTGTATTACCCCATAATGGCTCAGAATGTTAAACTCCTCCTCATCTCAAAATTGTCGATTACCTTTAATCCAATAATAAAGATATTACAGTGCACTTAATATCTTTATTCCGTTGTCAAACATATATGAGCTATATAACCCAGATGTGATAATATATCTATCTACTACTAGTTCGATGTTGAATGATAAAATTTAACTATCAGTTAAATTGTGTAACTATATTTTATTACAAACACACGCACATATATGACAGCGTTGTAATAAAATCTTTGGAGAGTCTTCTATACTCTATACACATGTCGATGTACATCATAAACTATTTTAATGAAGCTTCTAAATTTTGATCATGTCTGTATAATTTTAGTGATATGTGTTTCAAGGCACTAAGTGTGAGCTATTTTCTAATGTAGTTATAAGCTGAATGATTATTATTTTACAATATTTAGGGTTCTGTACATACATCCATTGAAAAAGAGAAAGTCATATGATATCACTCGTAAAATAAATTTATATATGTAGGTACAGGGTGGTCAAATAATCGTGCAAAGTAGGTACAATAGGTATCTCGGAAACTACTAATTGTACAGACTTGCAGTGGACAACTGAATAACTAAAGTTGCTAAGATAAAATACTGAAAATTATTTTCAGGTTTCCAAGATTGCCGCTAGGGGCGTAAGCACAATCTTGAATTAAGAAATGTTATTTTTCTCTATATCTTACATTTGTTGGTAAGTTAACGAATGAATGTATGTTTCTTTAAGCTGAGAGAAATTCGAGTCTTTTTTGTAAAACACTTTATTTCCTATCTCTAAAACTAGTAGGGGGATCAAATGTTCTTGTAAATAAAAATCTATATATCTATAACTATATCACCAGGTGTCGTTGAAAAGTGTCGTATGGTGCCACATAGAATAAAACTTAACCTGTTCCTCTCTTGCTATTTAAGATTTTTTATTTTTGTTGAAAAGTTATCCTCGATATTATTTTCTTATTTTTTAAATCATCATATCTCGAGGAATCTGAGCCGCGGAGTCTTAAAATTGACACTCAATATGGTTATTATACCATTAAGCATGAATTATACAATTTTTATTCAAAGTTTCAATCTATACATTGTTAACATTGATTACAGTTTGGTTTATATGTTTTATGGTTCAATCAAAGAATTTTATTGATTATATGACTGCATCCCCAAGAACATCTTCAAATAATTTAATAATAATAATAATAAGTGAAAAATTAAAACTCATTAAAATCCATTGAATTTTCTCATTAAATTTCTCATTCTCCGACATTCTAGGTTAGGTGCAAAATTTCACAGATTCTAAATTTTGTTATTTTTTCCATCAGTATTTTGAAAAACACTTATGGTATTTACTTTTTGTGAATTATTGCAAAGGTGTCAACCGCCGCCATTATGAAGCTACTTGTCTGCTCATGCCCATTAACGAAAACGAACATCACAGAGATATTAGTATGACTGATATTTGTAGCAAATTTAAAAATGCGGCCTCTGACATCTCATTCAAACTTTACATGAAAACCCAAGCTAAAATTATGTGAGATCTAAATCATGTTTACCTACGTGAGCCCAACTCGCTCATGGGCGATTATTTTTAACGGAATGTTGGAAAAAAATAGTAAAGAAAAAATATCAGCCCCCCATATTAATATTTTGGTTTCAAATAAATTGTGCAAGCTTCTACACGCCTAGCACAACCTTGCTCTACCAAAATCAAAACTTGTACAGCACTCTATAACTTAAGTAAAAACAGTAAAGAAAAAATAGCAGCCCCCCATATTAATATTTTGGTTTAAAATAAATTGTACAAGCTTTTACACACACTACCTTGCACAACCAAAATTAAAACTTGCACAGGCCCCCACAACTCTAAGCATCACAACTGAAAAAAAGTAAAAGAAGACATGTATCCCCCTCCACAATAATATTTAAGTTTTCAGTAAATTGTGCTTGCTTGCACACACCTAGCACAAGCTTGCACAACCAAAATTAAAGTTTTCACAACGCCCAATAGCTTAAGAAAAAAATTAAAGTAAAATAGTGGTCCCCTTATTAATATTCTGGTTTCAAATAAATTGTGCGAGCTTCTACACACTTAGCACAACCTTGCACAAACATAATTAAAGCCTGAGTTGGCCCCCATAACTCTAAATAAAATTAAATACACGTCACCTCCCGGGTCCATAAGGTTGTCCTCCCTCCATATATTTAAAATAATAAAACGTAAAACATAATGTACAAATACAACAAATACAAAAATAGTTATATATAAAATATATTTATAAAATAAAAATGAATTCTTATTGTTTTATTTTTTGGTATTGTAAAATACGCGTATATTGAAAACTGTTTCAATTAAAATGTATTCATGTTTGTCGGTAAAGTAAAAATTTTTTTTTATTATATAAAACAGAAATTAAGCACTGTAAAACAATATTTGCACTCTAACAGTGGTATTAAATGAGCATATTGGGAATACTTTTTAAAGTTGTTTCAACTTCCAATGTCTCACTAGTAGTGTTAATTGGTTCAATTATCAAATGCGTTGCAGAAGGTTCAACAAGCTTGTATAGCGTACCTGGACAAGATTGGCTGAAACATTTATTTTTGTGTTCTTTTTTTACTAAGCTACTATTTAAGAGCATGTTAGAATTTGATGTATGAAAATTATTAATTTGTATTTCAACATAATTTTTTAATGAACAATATTCGTTTTTACAAACATCACAAGTTATAGTTTGAAAGGAACATGGTAAGTCCAAACAGTTTATTACTTCTTTCATTTCGTAATTATTAAAATGATACTCAGCCAGTAAGCGATAACTTCTTTTAGACACTCCACATTTTACAACATTTACAAAAAGTTTTGATATTAACGAAAAGAATAGCTGTCAAAATAACAGCATGCCAAACGTTGGAAAAATGAATCAAACTCACATGTATTCGAAAGAGTCACAGGTATATTTTTGATTTTTATAGGTTTCAGAACATCTTAGTTTCCATTTTTTTATACTCCAATAGGTACTACTTGTACAATTTATTTGAAACCAAAATATTAATATGGGGGCTGCTATTTGTTCTTTACTATTTTTTCTTAAGTTATTGGGTGCTGTGCAAGTTTTGATTTTGGTTGTGCAAGGTTGTGCTAGGTATGTAAAAGCTTGCACAATTTATTTCAAACCAAAATATTAATATGGGGGGCTACTATTTTTTCTTTACTAATTTTTATTAAGTTATTGGGTGCTGTGCAAGTTTTGATTTTGGTTGTGCAAGGTTGTGCTAAGTGTGTAGAAGCTTGCACAATTTATTTGAAACCAAAATATTACTGTGGGAGGACAATTATTATTTCTTTGAAATTTTTGCCTTAGGTTATATGAAGTGTGCTAGCTTCAAATTTGCTTGTGCTAGGTTGTTCAAGCTATGATGCATATTTTGACAGCATAAAAAATCTTAATATTTGATATGGGGAGGCAACTGTTAAAATGCCCCCCCGGGGGGGAAAGTTGTGCTAGCTCTATTTGCAAGCTTGCACAGTAGTTTATAAAGCGAAATATTAATATGGGGGAGCCAACTTAACGGACTCCTTTACACTTGGCCAACTAAATCCTAACATGCAGGTACATTATCTATGGTAGTATATCAATTATACTGCTATTACTATATTATACATATGTATATTTATATATGTATATGAGTTAATTTATATTTGGATCGCGATATAAATGTCACCAATTAGTGTCCCATGTTAGTGAATTTACAGCGCGTTATAGCGAATAGGACACACACTCTCTAGCATTTACATTTTGTTGCCAAAACAATTAGACAGAATAAATAGCACGTCTGAATCACCAATGTTATGTGAATTATTGCAACTTTTATATGTTATTTCCTATCACATAAACAAAATTTATTGATTGTTAACGAAATTTTTCATTGAAATGAAGGAAACAGTAATAGACATAATGAGCATATGCCTTATAATAACTTGTTTATTTGTAGAGAGATGTAACAATACAGTCGGCTTAAAATTTTGTTTATTTTAATTCATTGGTTATGTTGAAGTATGGTATGATATACTTACTATCTATGAGCATTTATTTATGTATTATTCAAAATATTGTAGTACAAGAATTATTATTATATTTTTTTATTTAAGAAAAAAGTCACATCCACTTTTCGGTTATTAGCGACATAACAATATTTTACTTAGATGCACAAAAAAAATACAAGATACATCAAAATTGAACAATTTTATATCTCATGATACAAATCTATATCCTTCAAGTAATTTTTAAGATTAAGTAGATTACATGTTTCCCCTAATAATGTCTTAAAGTCTTGTGGCAAGTTATACTTATTTCTAGATAATGTCTTTTTTACAGTCAATGAGAAAATGTTTCATTGTTAGACTTCACAGACATCACATCTGGGAGCTTCGGTTCGTTTCAGCAGATATTCATGAGTTACTCTGGTGTGGCCAAGTCGAAGTCTTGTCAGACTTACTTGAGAATGGCGATCTTTTGGTAATGATCTCCAAGGATGGATGTCACCTGTCACTTCACGCAGTTTGGATCTTCAGTTGCACCATTCAGTATGCCATTTTGTCGATAATTTGTTCTTAAACCAGGCTTTCAAATCCGACGCTACGCACTCCGAAAACTCACTAATTCTAATACAGGTCACGGCATTTCTCGCGTTTCGATCAGCTTCTTCATTACCATGAATTCCAATGTGTGATGGTATCCAGATGATGTGGACAATCTTAGAAAAAAATTTCGAGGCGGATGAGTTCTGCTTTAATTAATTTTTCAATAGGATGTTTTGGATATAGTCTCCGCAGTGATAAAATAGAACTTAATGAATCCGTTAGAATGACTGATTTCTCATAGTTGTAGTTGTTCAAGTATACTAATGCTCGGTATATTGCATATAGTTCAGCTGTGTGGATGCTACTGAGGGGTGAGAGTTCATATTTTTCAACAGTTTGACCTGAAACTACTGCACATCCCGTTCCTTCTGAGGATTTGGAGGCATCAGTGAAAATTGTTTGAAAGTCTGAATAATCGTTGGAACGAATTTCCAGTAGTGAGTTTTTGATGATTTCTATATTGGTGTTGGATTTGTTATAGTGAGTGAGGGTGTCATTGCATTTTTGAATGATAATATTCCTATTCCATGGTGGTGGGTGCTTGATGTCATCAGAAAGGACGTTTGGGAATGTAACTATTATTATTTTATATATATATATATATATATATATATATATATATATATATATATATATATATATATATATATAAGTATTATTTGATCATAATGTGCTAATTTAGTTATATGTATACCCAAGTACTGGAGCGATCTAAATTAAAACTACATTTTAGAACATATCTTTGTTGAATTATCTGAAATTGCAAAATGACATTTCACATTTTGGGTCAGAAATATTTTATTGATCAAAATTGAAAGAAATACACACACCTGGACTTATGTAATAACGATAACAAATATTTAAAATGTCTATATGCTCATCCAAATATTAATGAATTTCACTTTGCTTACCTTTATTGACATTTGGAAATGACTGAAGTAAATTGTTAATTTCCTGAAAGTTCATCAATTCTTAATTTCAGTTGGTTTGAAAATTCATATTCTAAAGTCTCTTAGAAAGAGATAAATTGCTACAGAAAGTTTTTTCAAATATTCTGTAACTTCAACATAAATTTTAAAGGTCATTTGATCATATTTTTTATCCCGCTGTTTCTCAGACATGCGCCTTCATAAGTTGATGAAGGACTTTTAACAAAATCGTTAGAGCTCTTTTTGGAGCTACAATCTTAAGCAAAACACGTTTTTTGGCTATTATCCAGCAACAAGTACGAGCATTCTGTGTCACATGCACGTCGATTGACACCCTACAAAACAGAAAAGAAAGCAACATAATCCGTCAATCCGTACGATAGATAATCTTGGCTTAGAAGGACCGACAGACAAATGAAAAATATGTTTTTAGACTCGTGCACGTTGGTTGGAAATCGAACACCGAAAACTTTACACTTACACGATTACAGTACCTTCGCCACTTGATATAGTTGTCGTTTAGTAAAAATAATATATATAAATATCGAACAAAATACATTTTTAATCGGCTTTCCAAACAGAAGAGGTATACAATTCGGGTGTATGACTGCATGTTTTTTTATATTTGTTCGCGCCTTTTGCATAGTAAACGGGCTCCGATATTGATGATATTATTTTTCATTTGAGAAAGGAGAATTGAGAAATGGTCCTTTTAAATAAAAAGAATATTACACATATTCCTCACCTCCAAAACTCCCCCGTTAGGGGTTGGTGGGGGCAATTTTTCCCGAAAATTGAAAATCCGAGACGGCAGAATTAAAGGAACTTCCATACCCGGAAACGTTTAACTTAAAAATAATCATACGTTCTCGCGTTACAGTATGAACTATGTTTCAGTTATGTAGAGGGGGCAATTTATTTCAAAAATCAAAAATTCGAGATTTCCAAATTAAAGAAGAGATAATATCCAGCAACATTTTTCAAAGAAATCATAGGTTTCCGAGTTACAACAGTGGTAAACTCTGAAACTTTGAAATCTCTGAATAAGTATGAGTAACTTACTAGGTATCTTCTTTGCTGAAGGATGAATGATTTCAATGACTAATCAAACACGCGAAAGTGGGAAATAGATATTCCTTACAAAAAATTCGACCGAGTTTATTACCTAGTTGGTGCTCTGAAAAATACAAAACAATATTAATTCTATTGGTTCTGATACCTTTGAAGCTGATGCAAAAAAATTACAATCCAACTACAACTGCACAACTTCTAAAGTAGGTACCAGAACCAATAGAATTAATATTATTTTGTATTTTTCAGTGCGCCAACTAAAAAAGTCGGGCGAAGTTTTTGTAAAAAGTATTTATATGAATAAAGATGGAACTACCCTCACGTGTATTACTGTCAATGATATATCCTGAAGAGACTGTAGATATAGGGTGGGTTTTTATAGGGTAATTTTAATTAATAACTTGAAATCTCAGAAGTAAGTTTAAAATCCAGCTACATCATGGTGTTCTACTCGAAAAATGATATAAGAAAATTAAAAAATAATTCTCTATAACTTTATGAATGAACTAGCTTTTGCCCGTGACTTCGTGCGCCTGGAAATTGCTTTCAATTCCATTCCATTACTTGTAGTAGTTTTTGCGTGATGCGTGTACAAACATACAGAAAGACAAACAGACGCGATAAAATGTAGCATATATTTTAATTTATACCTCTAGTAATACATCGGTGAGAACTGCATTGAATTCCATGTGGTAGTTTTAGCGTGATGCGCGTACAAACATACAGACAGACATACAGACAAAAATTCAAGAAAATGGGTGCTTTGGCTTCTGCTGCTCTAAAAGAGGCCACCCATATTATTTTTCCTTAAATACATTTAATGTACCCTCAAAACCCTAATATTAAAACTATAGAAATTTCATACAAACATCCCTTTTTACCCCCTTAGGGGTTGAATTGTGCAAAATCCCGTCTTAGTGAGCATTTTCCCAAAGGCAACCCCATGCAAAATTTGAGTCTTTTAGTTTCTGAGATTTCGTTATGATGAGTCAGTGACCTTTCACTTTTATATACAGGGTGGTCCGAATTATAATGGAGAAAATTCAACAGGGCATTCAGCAAATAAAAATAATTAAAAAATTTCATATAAACTTATCTCCAAAAACGCTTCGTTTTAGAGATACGGGGTGTTGAAATATTGCAAAAAAATCATTTTCTTTTATTTTTAAGGAAACTCTTCTAGATTTTGCTTTTAAACTTAGTAGGTACAATTGTCACTTAAAAACAAATTTATAGCATGATAAACACTTGTTTTTGTTTTGCCGGTGGCGTTTGTGAGAACATTTTAATTATTTAAAATAATAACAAAGTTGTACGCCAATGGTTTATCGCAATTTTGTTAAAAGATTTACATACATTAATCAATTCTAAACACAAATGGTCTCTTTAGTCTTTTCGTTAAAACAAACCGTTCTCGAGAGAAAAAAATATTTTTTGTTTGCATGTGCACCTAATATCTGAGGTTTGCAAATTAAATTAAGATAATTCGGGCTATTTCAATTCCTTTTTATTTACACATTTATCACATTTGCAAACCTAAGATATAAGGTGCACATGCAAACGAAAATTTTATTTTTTCGAAAACGGTTCTTTTAGCGAAAAGACTAAAGACACCATTTTTGTTTAGAATTGATCACAATATCTAAATTTGTTAAAAAATTTGCGATAAATCATTGGCGTACAAGTCTTTTTTAATTAAAATAATTTTTCGAAAACGGTTCTTTTAGCGAAAAGGCTAAAGACACCATTTTTGTTTAGAATTGATCACAATATCTAAATTTGTTAACAAATTTGCGATAAACCATTGGCGTACAAGTCTTTTTTATTTAAAATAATTAAAATGGTCTTACGAATGCTAAGTTTGAAAACAAAATCTAGAAGAGTTTCTTTAAAAATAAGAAAAAACGATTTTTTTCGCAAATTTCATTACCCCGTATCTACAAAACAAAGCGTTTTGGAGATATGAACCTTTTTAATTATTTTTAAGTGCTGAATACGCTGTTAAATTTTTTCAATTATAACTCGGACCACTCTGTATATTTTATATATAATAAATATATAAGGTTACAACTCGAAGACTTCAGGTTTTAACCGTTGAGTTAAAAAACGGATTGATAGCCATTTACTTTTTTCTGATTCTAATGTTTTCTAATGGAAATATGCGAAAATTATTATTTCATTTCTCAAGTTATTAGATGATATTGATATTTACCTACTTAATTACCAAATGCAGTAAAAAAACTGACAAAAACCGAGTAGTATAACATCGTACCTTTATGTATATCTACATATACCTTAAACAACAGTTGTAAGGGACAAGAGAACCTGTCTGCCAGTTTCTCTCTCTCTTCGTCCATTCACATCCCAAAAAACACACTTTCTTAATCTTTCCGTTATCGCCTACTCTAACTACAAATATATACCTGTATAATTTGAGAAGAAAAGAGGTAGAAAACCAGGCGGTTTAAATTTAAGTATACCTATTTAATCTTCGGAGCTGTCTTTCTAATTAAATGAATAGTGAAATCATCCGTGTTTTTCGGCTTTTTCCATGTCTCTTATCTTTTTGTTGTTTTCGATGGTTGATGGAAGACGTTGGGCTTATATAGACGAATGGGAACTGGTGACGCGGTATTATTTTTTTTGTATTAATAAAAAACAATGGAAGCTACATAAGAGTATTATGTGTAGAAAAATGGCTGGCAATAAAGCAGGTGACAAGAAATGGAATCAAAAATAATTAGAAAGTTTCTACAAGGCATTAAATTTTTTTAAGAAAATACTTCCAAAGGGAACAATAGCTTTTACCCCTTCTCTTGATTTGAAATATAAATGATATGAAGAGCAAACAATATTGAAATTAACAACCAGAATATAAACAACATATGTCAATTTTTTTATTATCTGCATCCAAGATTTATGGTAAATTCATGGAACCTATATATAGAAAATTTTAACATAAATTGAGATGTGTATCCTACAACTACACTATAAAGATGCATCCAAGAATTTTCTTGAATCTTTGCTAATACCAACAAAATAATTTGAATAGATATGAAATGCATCTCCTTATTTACATGGAACTAAAAAAGTTCAATCTTTCAAATCAACCAAGTACTATGAAAGAGACATAAATAGTACATCAGGATTGTACCATAAAAAAATGATTATATGACTGGATTTCATCGTAAGGGTATACACCTGGGCCTAACCATATTATTATTGTACCTTTATCATAAAATATGACAATTCAAATCTTACTCAAGTAACAAGACTACCACAAAAAGCTTACAATTTACTTAATTCTAATCAAAATAAGATACTGAATGACTATTATCGCTAATTGCCCAATATCAAAAGTATGTAGTGGCTGTTTATGATTTTTTTGATTAGATTTGTACTGAAATTAAAATTAAGTATACCTACGTTAATTTCCGATAATTCTTAAATACTTCCTGATGCAGCTATTGAAATAATATAATTATCTAACAACACTATCCCCTATATTTTGGATTTCTTCTATAGATTTATATATAGATAGATATATATTTATGCGGCAATTAACAATGATACATAGTTACCTACCTGCTCACACTTCCTTACATTTCCAACATTGCTTCAAAATACCATTTTCAATAATTCTCCAATATTTCTGGAGCACAACAATTTATTCGTTTCGAGGCATCAACAACGACTTGATTAACAAACCAGCCATATTGTTGTTCTGAATAAACTAAACTAACTTAAAAAATCTCGATGGCCTGTAGTCAGCGGAAAGGTCAATTTTTCAAAATTCATTGAAATGAAATTTGAACGTCGTATGTATGTATGTCGTATGTGTCAGCCTTGCGGTTAGAGGTTTTTTGTTTTGGCTGTTGAATATAAAGCAGACAGGGTTCGAGTTCCACTTCAAGGCAGAATTTTTTTTTTCGCCTATTTCTTTTCAATAAATATAGTAAATATTTTTTTAATCAGGGTCTATATTAAGATCTCCAGAAAATGTACAATTACATCAAATTTATATTGAGTGTTCATAGACATATAACAACATGCCGTTGAAATTTTTTCAAAATTCAAAAGTGTGAACGATAGCTATAGGTACATTTCTGTAAGAAATTTACCTAAAAATGTTAAATTAGTGACGTCTGATCGTGTAGATAGAGGTTAGAAGTTTCATAGCTCCATGCCTGTGCGTAGTTCCAATAACCCAATGTCCGAACCCATTGTGGCTCTATATGTCGCAAGTTTTATTTATTTTTGCGAGATCTTTATTGAGTCACACTTCGAAATCAAGTCTCTAGCCCGGATGGGTATTAAAAACTATCTAAAAAGTGGTAATTGATAATAAATATTTAAAAAATTGGACCGACGTTATCAATTGGTGCACTGAAAGATACAAAATAATATTAATTCTATTGGTGGTCGTACTTTTGCAGTTGGGCAGTTGTAGTTAGATTCAAAACTTTTGGCATCAATTTCACAAGTACAAGCACCAATAGAATAAATATTATTTTTTATTTTTCACTGCACCAACTGCTAATGTCGGTCCAATTTTTTATAAATATAATTATTCCACATTTTTGAGTGTTACATTCATCACGAAAATCGTTGAACGTTCATTTATACCATTCATTATCATACATCAAAATGGGGGCCCTTTTACTATAAAACACACAACAACAAAAAAGCAGGCAGTCGAAATTTAAAAAGGTATACCTTCATTTGAGAAGCCGGTCAATAATAGTAGATAAATGGTATAACCTGTATCTTATGCTCTCAATTATTTAAGGGATTGCGCATGTTGAAATTAATGTCTCGATTATCCAATAGTCCAGATTGTTATCGATATTGGCTAGAGTTCTCTTATTATATGTATCCACTGGATATATTAACCCATATGAAAGCATTCTCATGTTAGTGCTGAATGTATCAATGATGAAAACCAAAATTTCATTCGACACAATAACAAAAAAACATTAAACCTTGTGGACAGTAAACACACCTAGTCACCCAGTGAATCGATTGAAATGTTTCAAAAACAATCAATAAATAATTATTTTGACCAACAAATATATAGATATACCTATCTATGTGGATGTTGCATTTGTTTGTATATTTTTAGTTACAAACAAATTAGAGACAAAGACAACGATGGAAGTTCACTATAAAATATTATGCTTCTATGAAATGTATACATGCTTAGACACGGTGAGTGGCCTATTAGAAGTATTGAGAAAACTACTCATATTTTGTTTCTAACATTCTTATTACAAATAGATTACTATATTTTTTATTTAAATTACTGATTCTACACCTTTTTGACCGACGAACCAAAGGGCATGTTTTTATGGATGTTCGCGCCATTTGAATAGTCAAGGTGTTACGATTCTCATGAATTTCATTTGAAAGTGGACAATTGAAAATTGGTCACGTTAAAAAAATCGACTTTCCACATGTCCTTACCCCCAAAAACTTCTGCCAGAGAGGGTGGATGGGACAACTTTTTCTAAAATCGAAAATTTGAGAAAACAAAATAATTAGAGACGAGACCTTATCGGGCAACGCTTAAGCTGGACATTTTTGACCGACTTCAAAACAAGGAGAAGGTATACAATTCGGTTGTAAGATTGCTTTTTTAGGTAAATTTCTTATAGAAATGTACCTATTGCGATCGTTCACACTTTTGAATTTCGAAAAAATTTCAACGGCATGTTGTTGTATGTCTATAAGTTAGTCCCAAGAAACATTTGGTTCAAAAGTTTATATATATATATATATATATATATATATATATATATATATATATATATATATATATATATATATATATACACATATATATATATATGGGATATTACGAAATTTGTTAACACGATAGAGGTCGCAGTTTTGAAGGTATCAAGTTCAAATTTGCTACAAAAATCAATCTTTCAAATATCTCGGTCGAGTTCGTTATTGGGCAATATCGGGTAAGTAGTTTCAAAATGGCGACCATTCAAACATTTAAAAATATTATAAAAAAATAGCCGTAGTGTAAATATTATTAAAAATAATTTTATGTTATAGATATAATCAGTAGGTACCTACAACTTTTGTTCAAAGTAATTTTTCAAAAAATACACAGGTAAAAAAATAAAAATTAATAAATAAAAATAACAAATATTGATAAAACATGAACACTCAATATAAATTTGATGTAATTGTACATTTTCTGGAGATCTTAATATAGACCCTGATTAAAAAAATATATAGTATATTTATTGAAAAGTAATAGGCAAAAAAAAATTCTGCCTTGAAGTGGACTCGAACCCTGTCTGCTTTATATTCCACAGCCAAAACAAAAACCTCTATCCGCAAGGCTATTACACATACAACAATTTAATGTAATAACATGTAGGTATACCAATGAAAAGGTTGTTCAAATTTCAATTCAATGAATTTTGAAAAATTTACCTTTCCGCTGACTACAGGCCATCGGGATTTTTTATTTTTATTTTTTATGGCTGTTCCCGCGTTTCGCATAGTAAACGTACTCCGATTTGGACGATTTTTGTTTCATTTGAAAGAGGATAGTTGAGAAATGGTCCCATATTGAGAAAAATCAAATCCAAAATCTCCTACCCTCCAAAAACCAAAAATTTTCTCGAAAATCGAAATTAATTAACAAAAATTCCATATCCGGAAATGTTTAAATTGGACATTTTTGAAAATAATCATACGTTTCCGCGCTACAGTCTGAAATATGTGTTTCAGCTATGTGGAAGGGGCACATTTTTCGGAAAATCGAAAATTCGAGATTTGAAAATTAGAAAGGGGACCATATCCGGAAACATTTTTTCAAAAGAGTTACGGTTTCCGAGTTTCGCAATGGTAAAGTCTGGAATATGTGATATGCGTATTTTCGCTAGTACAAGCTAAACCTACCTATAACTTTTTGGGTATCAGTGAACGTTCAACAATTTTCATGACTAATTTAACACTCAAAAATGTGAAATAAATATTTTTTACAAAAAATTGGACCGACTTTATCAGTTGTTGCACTGAAAAATACAAAATAATATTAATTCTATTGGTGCTGGTTCTTTTGGAGTGGGTGCCTACAACAACAAACTACTACGGCACCACTTCAAAATTACCAGCACCAATAGAATTAATATTATTTGGTATTTTTCAGTGCAACAACTGATAAAGTCGGTCCAATTTTTTGTAAAAAATATTTTTCAATAAAATCATAAGTTTCCGACTTACAGCAGTGGTAAAATGTAAAATATGTCTGTTTCTGCTATATGGCGAGGGCATTTTTTCTAAGACAAGGAATCCTTATAAAAGTTGCCTGAAACACATGGGTAAAATCTGAATTTTAAATAGAAAAAAATTGTATTCCATTTGACATAAGAAGGTATCTACTTCCTCTATAACATTTTATGAAGACTCTTAGACAAATTTTCAGAACAAAAATATCAGTAGTTCTTCCGATACTATAATAGCCCACTTATTGTGATTAAACCAGTAGATGTATTTAAACTATGGACATTTCCACGATTATTTCTTCTAGCATCATCTTGCAGCTTATAAATTATATTCGCATGTACAGACTTGTGCAATATATGCAGCTCATTAAAAATCATCAGGACCTATATACAGTAAATAGTTCAAATGATAAGTAATTGTTTAGGTAGGTATACCTAAATGTAGAACGCCACCCTTGAGGCTCCTAAATGTTTTGTATAATATGTTGTTATCTGGAGGGTTTGGAAAGTTTAAAAAAAGTTTTTCTTTCTTTGAAAGCGGTTGTTAATATTCGACTGATTGATTTTTGAATAACTCTACAAGATGAGATCATTTCGTTACAGAGAGTTTGCCATTTATTTTATTTTTGTAAATCTGAAAATGTGTTTGATAATGAATATTTGAAAGTTAAACTTAAAATCTATGTTTAATCTTACGGGCTGTTTTCACACTCATCCACTAAAATCAAGCACTTCTTTGTATATTTGAAGATATACATATTACATTCCCTAACAAAGAGAAATTTCCAACCGAGCAATTTTCTTCTTGCATCATGAAAATTACCATAGCTTCAGTGCGCTTATGTACCTAGTGGAAATTTATCTTCCGTGTCTTACAAACAGAATGTTTACCTACTGTTCTACTACCGCAACGTTTTGTTCTCTTGTTCTTTAGTGGATATAATGTTACATATATATATATATATATATATATATATATATATATATATATATATATATATATATATATATATATATATATATATATAATGTATGTATATGGATACATTCCGCCATAATGTTCACTCCCAACCTGTTTCACATATTTTCATTTACTTGACTGAAGAGCTCACGGAGCCGAGGGAAGAGTAAACTAATTAATATACAGTACTACGACTCCCTGTACTTGTGAATATAACTTTTTAACTGAGCTTCATTCTCCGATTTACATTCAAACTTATCACTTTCTGCTTACAAGAGTAAGTCAAGTACCTATTGAATATACGACCAAATAGTTGATGACATTAATCATTATAAAGCTTCATATCCTAGAAAAATTATTAGTAAATAAGTTACACTAGAACCCAGAATTACTTATTCTTTTGAAAGAAGCACAAGTACTTGACAATCAGATAATAAACAAGAATAATTGCTCAAGCACCCATGAATTGAACTTTTGAATAATGACATGATAAGTGCATTTCTAATTCTTCGGCCAGGATAAAAATATCCTTAAGAGAAAAAATATCTTGTGTATAAATTTGTAGGCAATTCTAGAGGCCATTCCCATAGTTCAATCAAGATAACTTAGAATTTGGTGTATATTTCCAAAATGAAGTAGAAATAAAGATTTTCATTGATTGGTTGATTCTATTTTGATTTTTTATAATATCCGGCAATATGCAAGGGACAGGTAAGGTACCAAACCTGGGGTTTTAAGGGATGAGATAAATCTACCAAATATGCTATTTTGTGTGTGTGCGTGTGTTTAAAAATTCTCAAGTTTCTGAGTTCCAGCACTAAGAAAGTACAAGATCCTTTCTTATCGCCGTATTTGAAATCACTGCATAAAAGTGTAGGAAGGTATACGTTAAAAAGTTTCCATGAATAGTGAAACAATCAAAAATATAAAATAAGTAATTATAAGAAAAGTAAGACCGACTTTATTAGTCGAGGCACAGAACAGTTTAAAATATTTTTAATTCTATTGGTGCTAGATAACTTTTGAAGTTGGTGCTATAGGTTACTCACAAGAGCCCCACTTCAAAATTACCAGCACCAATAGCTTTAATATTATTTTGAACTTTTCAGTGATCCAAGTGATAAACTCGCTCTTATTTTTTGAAAAAAACATTTCTGTTTTAGCGGGTATAATTTCTGCTCGAAGTCATTCAAGATAATATAAGTTTTTTTCTCACACGCATTTTACATGTTTATTACACAAAGGAATTTATAGCGTTTTTGGAACAACTTATTGAATTGTCATCAGACAAGTGGACATCATTGAAATAACAAGTTTTAATTTAATTATAATTATTTAATTAAATTTCGGATCAGACAATGTTTTAGGGGAAGGCAAGTCTTTGATGATTGTGAATGTTTTGGATTAGAAGTAAAACACACGAGTTATTTTTAATATATTTAAAACTATCAACGCGTAAGCCTTAACAAGTATAAAAATAGTTTTTATTAGGCATTTATGATTTGAACCGTAGCGATGAGTAGAACTGCTATCTCCCCTTTTCTTGATTTGAACTATACTTATACATATATATTTTTGCCATCTATTCCATAACAAATTACTGTTTATCTACCACAATACAAAATTAATCATTTGAAGTGTAAACAAAGGTTAGGTGTTCCATGCCCGGACGTAATTCCAGTGACGTCCAACATTGTCGTTCCATGTTGAAGAAATAATTTGATCTTGCTTGAATCAGATAATATAATTAATCATTATTGGATCACACTTAAGCCTAACAGGCGGCGAGATGCCTCCGATCTAAGTACGAATTCGAAATGTCAAGTCTCTAAACCGTATGGGGCCTGAAAAATCTCTGCGGAGTCCATCTATAGAAAGAACCAAAAGTCATAAAAAACTATTTAAAAATGTTTTCCAATGTGTCAAATTTAAAGAGGATCGTTATCTTTTAACGGGCCTTAAAATTCATTCTTTTGCTTAGAAAATAAAAGCATTAATGTTAAATAAAAGCAAATGTGGCAAATGTCATAATTAAACAAGCGCTCTGCTCGCACGAAATTGTTTTCTATTTGTTGATTCTCATCAGAATACAATTTGAGCGTGTATTATAATTTTGTCGGCCAATAGTCTACATCATTCTGCTGTTGTATAATACTGGGTGTTCTCAGTATACGTATATTCTCATGTTGAGTTTACATTACACAGTAAGTGTAGGCTCATTACAAAAGCAAAGCACTTGCTGTTACTTGATGCAATTTCGCGTTGGAGACTTGTTAAATGTTGTCTCAAGTATCAGCTGCCTATATCTACATATATAGATGGATAAAAATGCGAGAGGTAACCGCACATATATGAGCATGTTTTTTGATTACAAACTTGCTTCCATATTAAACTTTAATGTTACAATAACAACGTGCAGATATATTATACCCTCTATAGTGAGCTATAGTGAGTACTGGCTATTATAGAAGCCTTTTATTGGCCTGAGATAAGGTCTATCAACATAATACGAGTATAAGAGTACAACTATAGCCACCTTTCAGTACGATAATAAAACGATAGGTGGGTACTACTATCTATATACCTTTACACTCTTGTGTAAAGCAATTTATATATTACTTCTTGAAATTCTGGTACCAACACAATCTCGTGCTATATATGGGGATGTTGAGATCCTTTTTAAGTGGTTTTAAAATGTCTAGATATAGAGTTACGCGAGTATTAATTTACGATATCAAGTAAATGTTGTGTTCTGGTGGTTGTAAATAAGACTCTTAAACAAGATTATTGTTGTGTGTTGATCATGACAAAGGTAGGTTGGTTATTTTTGATATCAAATTGGATTTCTATTTATGAGATTAGAGTGTAAGTTTGAAACGTTGCGAAATTTCAAAGAATTTTTTAAATCAATGATACCATTCTTTGTAACTGCAAAAGTATTTGATAAATTTTAATATAGAAGAAGTTTATTTAGCATTATTGCTACATAAAATTTACAGGCTATCGTACAAACCTACGTTGAATTCAAATAAATCAATCAAACAAAAATTCTTAGTAAGTATGTACCTAGCTAGATACACCTAAATTAAGAAATTTTGAATTATTGCCAAATAATACAAAATTGATGGATATAATTAAGAGACAACAAAAATGCTAATAATTAATCAAAGAATAAACTCGAAAGCCGTTTGATAGGTATAGGTAGTTTGTTAAACTATAGCTATCAAGTAAAATAGTGTTCCTATAAATACAATTTCTTGTACTGTAATGGTGTTGGTACCTCTCAAGTAACATATTTTGTTTTAGCTTAAAAATAAACAAAGGAGCATTGAATATATCCTTTTCTTGACAAATATACATCATATTTAGGACACTTAACATAGATGTAACAGGTGTATACAGATTAGGTACATCTTAATATCAGTCTCATAACTCTGTTTTCGATTTTTCTAATTGGTTCATTTTATACGGAACCAAATCATAGAATAATGTTGAGCAAAGCTGTAAATGAGGAAGTGAGATGGCATTAAAAAGTGACAACTTTCTGTGCATAGACAGATATTTGCCTATATGGGTTATAAATCCAAACTATTTTGTTCAATTCTATTTGAAAAAGCAATAATTTATGATATCCAGACTTTTTTGAAGCTTTATAGTAGAACCTTTGAAGCCATAAAACAAAACAAATTGAATAAATATATTTTTTTGCAAACTGCCAGGTCATGCAGTACGACATTATTGAATCACATAATTGTTCTTGTACTTATTCATAGAAATCCCTTAAAATAGGTTTTAAATGCTCATACTTACTGTACTCGTAAACCTACTACCTATAATTTCCACTGTTCATAAAATCGTTCAATAAACTAATGATTTGTTTGTATTATAAACCAAACTCCGAAAACGCATTCGTTTGGAGTGAAGTGGAGCCGAAGTTTGAATTATTTTTCGGTCTTTATTTTATTACTCGTAAGCAAGGGATATACCTAAATATGCAACAAGCGTAAACTGTCACAATGCGCTGGGATGTGTTTTGTTTCTCAGTAGGTATATAATTTTGATAAATTCAAAGACAAACGGATAAAATCTGTGTATATGTTTGACATTGATTTGATACCCAAAAATGATGTTTGATTTTCTATCAAAAAGAGTCAAAAATAAGATTGAAATATAACCTCTTGGAGAACCGTCTCTATCAAAAATCAGCTGAAGTTGGCCATGATACCCTATTAGCGGTTTATAATGGATGTATGGTCGGATCAAATCTTCTAAAAGTTATAATATTATTGAACGTTTATGAATACAGTATCGCGTTATATCCAATGTTTTTTATAAATAAGATGGTTTTATAAATTTCTCACAGAAATGATACTAACTTCAAACTTATCAGTTGTGTTTGTATCTATTTTGGATTACTATCGGTAATATTTATAACAATCACCTAGTGGTTCTAATAATTATTTTATCATTTAAAGTTTATTTTATATATTTTGGAAAAGGGATTAAGGCTGATTTTTTAAATTATTACTTAGCAACGTTGGACGGTTCTACTATTACCAACTCATGAATGACATTGATCCACTGGTTAATTTGACAGACTTTATGAGAAAACCCCTAAAATTAGAAAAATATGAAACCAAAATGTATGTTGTTCAAACCTCCTCACCATGTTGTGAATTTATTGAAATAAAGAACAAAAGTTTTGACATATCAAGTAGGTACAAAAAAACTTAACGTAAATGTTTGTAATCTAGTATCAATTTTATTTGCTCATCATCTCATATACGAAACAAGTGATAAATTGTTTATTGATTGTAAATCTAAAACATATTTATTCTTTTAATTAGCTCCGACGGAACCTGAACGTAGTCGTTCTAGACATTATAAGGATTTTAAATCATCTTAAGACCGACGCATAAGAGAATCTAATCATTTTTGTAACTTGTAGCAAATATTTTTATCTTTCTCTTTATGTACCTGCCTACTTTTCGTCACGTTGATCTATTTATAAACAAAATTGTGCAGCAGTTTTTTCCGAGTAAATCTTCAATAAAAAATATTATTCTAAAGTGCCAAGAGAAATTAATACGGAATATGTATCAAAAAGCTTTATTTTCAACTTCTGTAAAAAACTTTTTGGTAGATCAACTACAACAAAAACTACGAGCTTTGAATTTAATGTAATTTATGGAGCTTTCTTATTGTAGTGCATAACTCTTAGAGTAGCAACTTCAGTCGTACTTATATTAATTTTCTCGTGTATAATTGAGTTCCTACACTTCTTTGACAAGAAGTCTAGATTCACTGAGAAGTTCATAGTGTGGCTCTCAAAGTTAGATTTGAGTCTTAATATGGTATTTTTCTATTTTATGCAGGTATTCATTTTAATGCGAACGTCATGCAGTCTGACAAAATCACAGGAGAATTTCAGTTATGAAATAGCCATGGTAACAATGCTAAAAATATAATTTGTAAGACGGTACACTGAACATTTTGAAATAAGTTAAATTTTATTGGTAATGGTGATTTTGAAGTAGTGCATTTGTAGGTAAATAGAAGACTTTTGGCTCCCAGATCAAAAGCACCAGAAGAACTTTATTTTGAACTTATAAAAAAGATTTATTAAAATTACGTATCAAGATAAAAATGTAAGTAGAAGACACCAGAGACAGAATCATGAAATACACAGGAGAACTTGCACTGTATTATTTCTTAAAGCAACTCTTTCCTTCTTCAACTTTAGCAACTAATTGAACGTATTCATCAAGCTATTTTTGACCGATCACCCAAATTAAGGAGGTGTACTATTCAGAGGTACATGGGACCATTTCTCAACCCTCTTCTTTCAAATGAATCAAAAATCATCAAAATCGGAGCATGTTTACTACGCAAAACACGCGAACAGCCATACCTAAACATACAACCGAATTGTATACCTTTTTATTTTTTGTCGGTCGAAAATATGGAATAATACATATTACTTTTATACAAAGCATTGGGCACTAATTTCAAAAGTACCCGCACCATTAGAATCATTATTAATTTTATATTTCAGTGCATCAACTAATCAAGTTGATTCCAAGTCGGTCATAATAATTTTTGGGTGAAAAATATCTGTTTTCCATTTTGGAGTGTTCAATATTCATCAAATTGTTGGTTAGGTAGCTACCTACTTATATTAACCTTTGAATTTTTTTCAAATTTAATATTTCCTTCCTGTCAGAAAGAGTTTTTATATTTAAAAAAAACATTTCAGGGGAAATTGACATTTACCCCCAATTATTTTTTAAAGAACTTAGAATAGAATTTTGAAAAAAATACGGAATGTAGGACTTTCCTCAAAGTTTAAGTACTATGCTAAGATCCTATGTGCGGAACCTTCCCTACGCGTGCCCCACTTGTACTTGTCCATGTTTTTATTTTTCAGTGCATCAACTAACAGCGTTCGTACTAGTTTTGGGTTTTTGCATAAAATCAAGACATTCAATAATCAACCGCAATCCACTAAAATCTCCAACCTTCTTCAACCCTTGGACACTTGAAACAAGAAACCGATTGCTTATTACGGTTTCCCAAAATCTCTCTATTTTCGATACAACCGTTTTTTTTTCTTCTTCTATTAGCGCATGCATCTCTCGTTTCATCCATATCTATTTTTGTCTCTCTCTATCTGTCGGGGTCTTATCTCGCAACAGAAATCTGAATCTTTGGCTCTATCACAAACTCACACGCGTGATGGGGCGCTGCGGCCTATCACTCACACACATCTTTGGGTTCCTTTGAGCCGGCGACAACACCAACGACAAGGACCACAGCTCGAAGGACCATCAATGGCGCCATCTCAACCATCATTAGGCCACTTTGTGTCAGTTCTTTCTCGATGTATCGCTCTTTTTTGTGTGTGTCGTCCTCTTTAAATTGATGGACACTAATATTATCTCCCAGTTACGCGATAAGCCTTTCAACAATTAGGAGCGACTTTGGAAATTATTATTCTTATACCTACCTGGGCTATTTACAGAGTTTATTTTATACTAGAATGATTAAGTTGATGACAGCTATAAGGAGGCACTCATTAGATGTTTTGATTTTTTTCTCAATAGGAATAAGCGTTAATTACTGTATACGGTTATACCTTTTCATATGTAAGTGTCCCTTGTCTTTACTTTCCAAAAATCTAGAAACCTATGCGGCTTCTCCTTCATTATCATTGCTTGTTCTTCTTAAATAACCATGTTCTACTTTCTCCCAATCAGGACTATTTTTGAGATTACTCTGTTTATCTCGTTAATCTTAATCTTCAAGGTTCCATATTACTGAGTTAGTTGACCAAATCGTAAGGTTCCATATTATATACTTAGTTAGATTACCGTACCTGTCGTAGAAGAAAAGCGTAAAATTAAGAAAAAACAGAGTATAGTCTTTCACACATAGTTTACAGTTAAAACTATATGAAGATCGTAGAAATAGAACCCTTGCCACACGAACCTATTTTTATTTGTTTTCATAAATATTCATATTATTACAAGCCCTTGCTTTTCCTTTTCCTTTTCCTGATATTATTCTTGAAATTTTCCAATGATTTCATTGCGCTCTCTCTTTGATTCTTCTCTACTAGATACGGATATTAAAATATTTGAGTGTTTCATAAGTTATCAAAATCTTTGAAGTTTTACTTTTACTCAGAAATTGCATTATTCTTGGTCATATTCCAATTTTATATATTATATCAGATCAAATTTTTGATAAGAAATCCTCCAGTACTTTATTAAGGGAAGTTTTTTGGGTTTTTGACTTTATCTCTCAGCACTCTTCTTTTCGGTATCGCTGTATGTACAAGAAAAGTATGAAAAACAATCGAATTGTACACGTCCTCCACATGACTAGTAGATCAAATCGAAATTTAAAATTGGATCCGTTGAAATTGAGTTTAGTGATGACCACTTCATTCGACTTCCATTGATAATTTTCTCCATTGCGAAGTTAAATAGTATCTGGACTGTGGAATACTTTGCTTGAGCCCATTTATCAATTGCCCCCAATTTTTTCAGGGTTAATTTTGACGGATACCCAAACGGAGAAGGTATACAATTCGACTGTATGTCTTTTTTAATCTTTGTTCGCGACTTTTGCATAGTAAACGTGCACCGATTTTGATGATTTTTTTTATTTGAGAGAGAAGCATTGAGAATTGGTTCTATTAATAAAATAAATATTAGACATGCCCTTCCCCTCAAAAACATCCCCCAAGAGGGTGGTGGGGGCAATTTGTACAGAAAAATGAAAATCCGAGAATTAAAGGAAATTCCATATCCGGAAAGTTTAAATTGGACATTTAAAAAAATAATCACAGGTTTCCGCGTTACAGTCTGAAATATACGTTTCAGCTATGTGGAAGGGGCAAATTTTCCCGAGAATCGAAAATTCAAAAGTTAAAGATGGGGGGACCATATCCCGAAATGTTTAAGTTAAAGTTTTTGAAAAGAGTTACGGTTTTCGAGTTACAGCAATGTTAAAGTCTGAAATATGTTACAGGTGTATTTCCGCTATGTGGAAGGGGCAATTTTTATCTAAAAATGAAAATATGCGACGGCCAAATTAAAAAAGAGATTATATGTAGGTATCAACATTTAGAATGAACATTTTTCAAAATAGTTTCGGTCTTAGAGTTGCAGTAGTAATGTCGGAAATATGTATATTTGCACTACGATGTTTTGAGATCTCTATATAATATAACAAGTACAAGCTGACTTATACATGGTAATAACACAGCTTAATTGTTAGGTAAGCTGTGGTAATACTGTAAGTACTATATTCTTTTGTATTAGTAAACGTTCAACAATTTTTGACCGACTTCCTAAACGGAGGAGGTATACAATTCGACTGTATGTCTGCATGTTTTTTTAAATCTTGTTCGCGCCTTGTGCATAGTAAACGTTCTCCGATTTTGATGATTTTTTTTTCATTTGAGAGAGGAAAACTGAGAATTGGTCCCATTGAAGAAAAATCGATATGAGACATGCCCCTTCCCTCCAAAACTTCCCCTAAAGGAGGGGGTAGGGGCAATTTTTCTAGAAAATTGAAAATCCGAGATGGCAGAATTAAAGGAAATTCCATATCCGAAACGTTTAAATTGGACATTTTTAAAAATAATCATATATTTCCGCGTTTCTGTCTGAAATATGTGTTTTAGGTATGTAGAGGATTTTTTTTTCGAAAATCAAAATTTCGATATGTCCAAATTAAATAAGAGATAATGTGCAGCAACATTTGAACTGGACATTTTTTCACAAAAACATAGGTTTCCGAGTTACAGCAGTGGTAGTGGTGAACTCAAATATGTGTAAGTACATATTTCCGCGACGTTTTGAAATCTCTGAATAAGTATGAGTAACGCATTATCTTCTCTCATGAACGTTTAATGATTTTGATGACTAAAGATACACTCAAAAGTGTGAAATAAATATTTTTTATAAAAAATTGGACCGACTTTATTAGTTGGAGCACTGAAAAATACAAAATAATATAAATTCTATTGGTTCTGGTACCTACTTTTGAAGTTGGTGCCAAAATTTTTCAATCTAACTACAACTGCACAACTTCAAAAGTACCAGAACCAATAGAATTTATATTAATTTGTATTTTTCAGCGATCAAACTAATAAAGTGGGTCCAATTTTTTATAAAAAATATTTATCATGAATAATGTTACACTCAAAATTGTAAAATATATATTTTTTAACAAAAATTTGGACCGATTTTATTAGTTGGTGGAGTTGTGCCGTTGTAATTTGTTGTAGGCACCAAGTCCAAAAGTGTCAGCCAGCACCAATAGAATTAATATTATTTTGTATTTTTCAGTGCACCAACTAAAAAAATTGATCAAATTGTTTGTAAAAAATATTTATTAGAATTAGGTTATAAACCTGAATCAAGTAACTCCTTTTGAATGTTGAGGCGTTTTAGAAAGAAAACCTTGATCTAGATTAAGGTCAGAGAGTGAGGAATCTTTTCATTCGAAATATTAATAAGTGTATTTGCTAATAACTCTAGCATTTTTTAATCAGTGTCTTTACTTTCTTCGCACATTTTTCCAGACGCCCTGATAAATCAAATGGAACGCCGCACATAATTTAAAGCACATTAACTTCAGCATTTTTTTTTGCCAATGACTACCTGACTACACACCTGGATACACAAGGTAGGGATATGTACAGGATTAAAATTCTTCGTTAACAATAAAAAAAACTATGCAGGTATTATATATTATAGAATGAACAGAACGTTGTCTCTGTGTTTGTGAATGATGGAGCAGCATTGGCCTTAAAGGCATCCGATAACAAGATGGATTGGAATTTAATGTCTTAAATAATTTGCGACAGGGGCCGATATGTGAGAACAATACCCGTAGCACCAAATTATATTTGATGGTTTGGCATTCAAATCACACAAACCACACTCTGTTTAAGCCATACAGAAATAGTTTGAGCATTTTTTGTTGTTGTTTTCTTGAACAATATTTTTGTAGCGGGCCTCTTCGAATTATTTTTCAACTGGTAGATCGCGAAGTAGGTATGTGCTAATGTTTTGATCATTGGCGGATCAGTTATTTACTTAATCGATTGAATATTGATAATATTTATTTTCTTATATATTCTGCGAGACGTGAAGGTTCTCATATTATTTAGATCAATTTGAACCATAATCATTGCATGTTCAGTCTTCCAGGTTTTATAGTACCTAATTCTGATTATTTTTCGCTAATTTATACTTTGATACCTAATATCCGCATTAACGAATCTTTTAAAAAATTAATTGAATGATAGTTATTATCGAACCTACGATATCGTGAAATAAAAATGTGAACAATTTAATAATGCATTATAATGAGAGCAATCTACAAAATCTTAGAAAATAGTAGGTATTAGACAAACATGATAGGGAATATTTTTAATCATACCTTTTGTCAAAGAACTTGATAATCAAATTTATATTTAAAAAAAAATGGATTACCTACCCTGTATGCTTCAACGTGTTAAACTGAGGCTCTGTAGAAAGAATTGGTTCCAATAGATCCCTGTTTTCTCAATTTTGATTCATTTAAAGTTGATTTGATATTTATAAACTTTTCTAAATTTTTATTATTATAAACTCCAGAGGATTCATTGCCTGAACAACAGATTTCAATCAACCCTCTGGGATAACATAGTATCAATAAAAATAAACATAATAAAAGTTATCCAAATAGGTAATATGAAACTTTAGACTAAATTTGTCACAATGCTTTCATAACCATTTGGACAGGCAGTACAGCCAAACAACTATCGTTATCAATTCAGAAGTATTTATTATAACATGTAAACCAGACCAAATTATTTCATTTTAGGGAATTATATTATATTAAGTACATTGTAGGTACCCAGAGAGTCTTTTAGTGTATGAAAAATAACGCAAATCAGTCAGCCTTGACAATATCTATACCTACTATAGGGATATTTTTACATTTATAAATAAAATATTATTCTGGAAAACTATTCAAAATTCGTAACATAGGTATGACTAGATATAAGAAAGGCTAATTTTATACCTGTATGATTGTGCTGAATGCAATATTTTCTAATGGAGTACAAATAGCATTTCAACATATCTATTCTTAAAATTAGATAAGTATAAAATGGGATAGAAATAAGGCAGGTAAAATAAAAGTATCCTTAGATAGACTTTGGTAAAAGTATAACAGTTCCTATTAAAAACTTGATATAAAAATCCTATAGCGAGTACCTAGGAAAAAGTTGAATTTTATGAAATGCATTAAATTCATAATTTTTTTGTACTTATTTCAATTTTTTTATAAATGTTTTCTGAAAAAAGATGCGGATAAACACTATCATTCAAAAATATTGCAATGAAATTTAATTAAAGGACTCTTCTAGACTTTTTATACAGTTATTTTAAAACTAATTGTCTATCATACCTACTCGAAATATATTTTTATAATTTGTGAAGCAGCATGATATCCGACGTTGACATAGATATACCTATGTTAGTTTTTAAGATACTCTAGGGGAAAATTCATCTCAAGTAACCATACATACATACGTACACATACCCTCATAGATAATCTCTATACTCCATTTCAAAAAGATTATCTCTGGAATACAATAGATTTCCCTTGATTATCTTAATTTCACTCTCCCTCTCTCTTTTTGAAATGGAGTATAGACCATTATACACAATAAGATTCTAATTGAAAAGTAAAAACTCAAATCTAATCGTGATTTGTAACATTACTATATTATTTCACAGGTTGGTTATCAGATTTTTCATTTTCAGCCGTACTCATAATCAAAACTTACTAGCTATTAAACCATCAGAGTTACGAGTACAATGGTAACGATAACATCAAACGTGAGCGTAATAACATGTTACCTTAGTAGTTAATAATTTTTGATTATAAATAAGGCTGTTCAACATCCTAATTAAATGTGTATTCCTGCATGCCATATTTAATATATGACATAAAGGCATTTTGGTGCAGTCTTTTGAAGAGTGGAACCCTAAGATAATTACTTAAAAAACCACTGATACTGCACTGGGTTGTTTCGTCGGCCCCACAAAAGCACGCCACTATCACTCTTGTATAGAAAATGAAAAATAGAAGAAAAAAGTACCTAAACGTGAAAAAACAAGCACCTATTTGGTGATGTGGTGTTTCTTTTATTTATTAGTGTCTTTGTGGCTCGGCACATACACCGCGCGCCTCCTTTGAGGTGATGTAATGAATTAAGGTGAAAAAGCAAGGAAGAAAAGAAGAAGGAACGTAGAGTGGAGAGAAGAGGCCAACAGCCACCCATTAGAAGAAACAGTCTGCCAATAAATCTCCGCGCCTTTTGTCACATGTTATAACAATCCTTCGGTGTGGTGGTGGTTGTCGCGCTTTGTTGCCTATGTCTATGTTGTTTTATTTGTTCCAGTTTGTATGTGTATAAATCGGCAGCGAGTGGATTTTTTTAACAATTTTATACTCCAAAGGGATATGTACCACTGTGATTATAATATTAGGAAGTGTTCCAAAATCCGCTATATGCCGATTCAGCGCAACCCTTTTTTACCCCATGTGGTTCAGAAATTTTACCTAAAATTTGTCCGGCCGATTGAGCGCAACCTAAGGATTAAATATCGTAAACTAATTTGATGAAATCCAACCTAATTACCACCGCTATTTAAAGTGGGCGTCATGTTTGATATTATTTTGGTTTGAGTATTAGGGCTGCGGTAGATGATTTTGTTAGTGTATCTTATTAAACTTATTGTTATGCAAAACTTTACTTTCCTTAAAGATAGAGTTCATTCTAAATAAAAAAAAACAAATGTAATTGTAAATGTAGATTTAATTTTGTAAAAACAATTAGTTATAAGGTTTGTTAATATATTTTTGTTATATTTTTGGTAATGCATTTTATTAAAACCAATACATATATCTCCACCTACAGCATTTATTTCTATTGGAGAATCATCCTGTCTTTATTATTCCATACAATTAAGCAGTTTTTCGTTGTACCCGCCTTTACGCTGAATCGCAACAAGCGATTCCACATTCTTGCGCTGAGTCGGCAGGTAGGATAGAGTACCCCTGCTGAGTTCCGAAGATTTGCGCTGAATCGGCATCTGCCCCCAAAATCTGGAGTATGTACCTATCCCGGCTGGAATCCACAATACTTTGGATTTTCATTCTTAACTTCATTGTAATGTAAATGCTTACAAATATGCTAACACACAAAAACTTAATAAAATATACCGTTTAGTTATTTATAATCAAATCGTGATGCAAAATCATTTCAATATTACTTCTGGAAGTTTCTAGCAAAATGGAATTAATATTTCCAAATTGGTGGTCAGGAAGGCCAGAATCGGATAGCCAATAGGATCCCTTGATTTAAATCTATTACACATCATTTCAGAAAGGTGCAGAGTAATAAATTATGATAATGATGGGATTGTATTATGGCGCTTATATGACAAAATACAATAGAGACCCTTCATTATCATAATTTATTATTCTATACCTATCTGAAATGGAGTATAGACTTCGTATGAGGAATTGAGGAAATGCGGAAAGTAAAGTACAACAGTAAAAAACTCAATTTAACTTGAAGGAGAATAATTTTACTTGTGATTAGGTCAGTAACGCCTCTTACATTGGATACCAGTAGACGATATTTTTATTTATAGGTACGATTCACGTTTTTTCACTATGATCCGTATTGGTATAGTTCATTAACTATCTATTTGTAGGTATATATGTATCTGTATACATATATATTATTTTAATTCCTAGAAGAACTTCACTAGAATTTCACAATGCTTTCATCATAAAAATAAATTGCAACTTTCGAACAATGACAATAACTGATTCCATTTTTCCTTAGCTACGTGAAGGTGGCATTGGAAACAGAAAACCTAGTCAAAGAGACTCATATAGGAGTCCGGATACCGAAGGCTCCAAACCACAAGATGCAATTGAGATTAGAAGATGTTCAGGTATAACTCAGCCCTCAGAAACATCGAAGGGTGTTGCCAGAAGAAGTCGGATATGAAATTGCTGAGAGAGTTAGGCTTTAAAAGTGTGGGACCATTGGATACCTAAGAGTTAGAACGAGCACAATACCTTCATTGGTGACCTCGGTGAAAAACCTTAATAAGTATATCCCACCAGAGCGGCAGTCCATACGAGTGGCGTTACACTATTCATGGGTACGAAAAATTATGATCTACTTATATATATTGTTAGTTTAGTTATTGCTCTTGTAATTTTAACTTCGTTGATATGCTTAATGAGTCAAAGAAATCTTTTAATATCCTTACATAACTAATATTACGTAGAGCGAATAAACGTTTTAAATTAAAAAAATGCAAAAATTAAAGAATTCTCTCGACATGAATTCAACCAGACGTTTACTTTGATGTATCTATATACCAGACATAACTCACTATTATTGCACTCCGCTTAATATTATATTTATTTACGTAGACATACGAGTGTGTAATTTCGTCCTTTGTAAACACGTGTTCGCTGAACTTCGCTTGAATCTCTGTATCTGTTCTATGCAAATATAAATTTTCATCTGCTTAAACATCAATTTCACCTCATGCTTGTGTGATCTTGTGCACAAATATAAATTATCAACGAAATACACATTATACTAATTATTAGAAACATAATTCATGTGGATACTTATAGATATGTATATGCAATCTAATTGAGCGGTTCGAAAGCAAAGTCAAAGCGGGTTCACACTCGTAAATGTATCTTCACGCTCAAGAAGTAATTTCACGCCAAGGCGTCAGCAATTTATACAGCTGAATTAACTAGGTAGATACAGAAATAGGTTATTAGCTCAGTGAAATTCAGCTGACATCATTACCTAGGTACACATTGCATTTGAATCACAGATCCGCAGAACATAATCTGATTTTACTGCTACAAAACAGTGGCAATTCTGCATTCAACAAAATCGTGGGAGAATAATTGTAAAGCCATTATTAACTTTATTGAACATATTTTAGAAAAATATCATAGGTAGGTACTTTATATCTAAGGAAGAAGAAGACTATTGAAATTTGGTACTGCTACACTGACGTTTATAAACAAATGATTTTGGGATTAAATTTGGGGAACAAATTTGAAAATTCAAATCAAATTTTGAAATAAAATTATTCTAAGTACGTAATTTGAGCACAGGTATGTGTTTTTTCAAAAAAAAATTAACGGTTAAGAATAATATATACTGATATAAAAAATAGGCGTTCACTCAAAGTTTACAGGAAAACCTATGCGAAGATCCTAACTTTGGAACCCTCTTCACGGGAGCCTGACTAGCATTGAATTATTATTTTGTAATTTGTAATTAGCAAAAAATTTGGCAAAGGCAAAGGCTTTTGTAATAATGAGAACCTAGTACCTATCAGCTGTAATTTAGGAGTTCCTCTCAACCTTATTCCAGGGTTCAGAACTTATTCGTATCTAACTTAAGACTGACAACACAAAATTTGGTATTAATTGTGTAATATTTGGCTATTCTTTCAACTCTACTAGTACCCATTCGACGTCAGTGACTTTTCTGACGTTTGTGACCATAAACAAGGGGAACTACAGATCCATCATCACCAGGATAATCATTATTCAGAACTTTTTAGCGCATTTTATGTACTTTAATAAAGTTTGTTCTATTTACACCAAAAATGATTCTACTTGGCTATCGTAGATTCTGTTATCTCTTTGCGCAGCTCTTTTTATATGTAGGTAAGCATGTGGCTGTACTGATATCGACGTCATTCGATTCTCCTACTACCACCTACTGGAGAAAAGTGTCCACTTTGACGAGTATCTATATACATAACAATGTAAACATATCCCGGAAGGCAATTAAGGCCCCGAAAGTGAGTATGATGCTGATGATGTATCAAAGCTGTCCAATCAATCAACAACATAGCCACCAACTAAAGCATAAGTCTGGGATCGTTTGCTAATGGCACGCTCGTGAACGTGCTGTTACTACTAGTCACAGCGATTTCGCGCGAGCGTCAGCTAGGCTAAACAATATTAAAAGAGTATGTAATTCTAAACATTTTGCGAATGCTGGTAATATAAGAGAGATAGTGTATTGGTGTATTGTGTCGCCTCATGTTTTCATACCCACGAGGATTTGTTTTGGATGGAATGGGAATTTATTTATGTTTTCCAAAAAAACTTGACAATAGCCGAGTTCACTTGATACTTTTGTTGTCAATATTTTGTTAGAGTAAACTATTTAAGATGGAATCTATTATCATTCAAACCAAGCATTATAGATGCGACAGTCGAAGTACATACATGAACATCCCAGTAGATCTACACTTCAAATTTGATTAGGCCAAAAAGCCTACGGAAAAGTTTCGTAATACATCAACGTTGTGGATGATTACGAAAGTAATAGAATAAATAGTATTTCGTTTTTATCGTAGACTTCAGTTTCGCCACCCAGGCTCCTCTAGAAAGCATAATTTTATTGAATTTCCTGAAGAACGCTTATAATTTCGAATTTATGGAAGATAGAGCTAATTAATCAAATTCAAAGTTAAGGAATTTTCGATTTATTTGGAGGATATATCGTCGATAAACGTTAGGTGCCATTTTTGGTAAAACATACACCTAAACATTCATTGAATCTATCAAGAATATCATCAAATTCATTGGAGCATTTCTCTGATTTCAAAAATTGGTGCCGCATACGAGTTTTGAAATTTGTTAATTTTTCAATTAACAAAATTATTACCTACTTTTGAATGAAACAATAGAAACAAAATATTACAGTTTTAGAAGCAGCTTTTATCAGCTAAGAAAAATATTCTTTGTCACCATAGACTGAACAATGCGTTCTATGAGAAATAATCTATTAACACTAACTATTCAAAATAATAGAAGGAAATTGGTGATGTGAAATTGATAATTGTCCCAGGTAGCTAATATCGAAGAATAATTCTGTGAAATAAATATAATGTATTTTAGATAGAAAACCTTGTGAGCCCTCACAGACGACCCTACCAAACAAATTCCATCGAATATAAATGTAAGAATCTTCCATTTGAGTCGTGCAAACATTCACAGACATATTCATGCGTAAAGATGGGTACTAGGTTATTCATATAAAAAAGTTTGATACTATAACCAACCATCTAACTAAACTAGTAGGTATCGAATTAAAATCCCCCCTAGATGTACAATAAATATTGCGCAATCTTGTGAATGATATTGAAAGTGATACCCTGCTACAAAGCATTCAGTGTAACTGTCAATACAGGTTGTTACTGATATAAATATTTTTTACAAAAATTGCACCGACGTTATTAGTTGGTGCACTGAAAACTACAAAATAATATTAATTCTATAGGTGCTGGTAGGTACTTCTGAAGTTGTACCATTACCCATGTATATTCTTTGCTTATACTTCTTATTATTCAGTAATCTAAAAACATCGTCACGGAAATACGCATATTTTAGACTTACCGCTGTAACTCGAGAACCATAACTGTATGGAAAAAATGTTCATTATAAATGTTGCTACAAATAATCTGGTGGTTTTTAATTTGGCATTCTCAGATTTTTAATTTTCAACATGGCAAAAATATACATATTCCAAATTTTAACATCGCTGAAACTCGAGAACCGTAGCTCTTTTGAAAAAATGTTCATTTTAAACGTTTCCAGATATTTTTCTATCTTTAACTCTACCGGCTCGGATTCTCGATTTTCGAGATAGATTGTCCCCTCCACCTCCTCCAGGGGAGATTTCAAATTTGAGTTTTTACGAATATGGGACCATTTTTCAAGTCTTACGTTCAAATAATTCAATAAACATCATTCTATAGATATACAGCACGCAGGAACCATAAAAAACGACATTCAAATTGTATACCACCTCCGTTTGGGTTCTTCGGCCAAAAACATACTATATTCGAACAAAAACCCATATTCACCAACTTTCATTGCCTTCGGTACAGTCCTTTAGAGCAAAAAGTGACATTTGTACCTCAAAAGTTCAATAGTAGGGACCTACACAGATTTTCATTCATTGCTTCAATCAAATTCAAACATTCTTACCTATTTGCATAATTGCGCAATGTTCCATCAATATTAGCCCTAAACCTAAACCCAATTTAATAGCTCAAATTGAAATATTATCAATGAAAATGACAATATAGGTAATTACACGTCTGGGGTGCCTTTAAGATCTATTTATGAATACGCCTGAAATGTTTTCAGCGTCCAAAACACAAAGAACCGCTTAGCCAGAATATGAACAAACATTTAGTAAATTTGATAGCTCATTTGAACATAACTTTTCTTTTTCAGAGATGCGCCTTATATAAAATCGGTTTATCCGTTCCAGATATTTATCTTGGCACAGATAGACAAGAAGTCAGACAGACATACAGACAGACAGATCAATGGTTAAGAACATGTTTTTGGTCACAGCAACAACATATACCTACCTACTTTTGACAGTGCGCGAATTCTGTTAACCTATTATAATTGAAAAGTTCAAGACTCATAGCTATAAAGGCAAAGACTAGAAAACTCAAGTATTATACTGTCTTCAAAAATGTTGATCAAATTAGTTACATAAATTTCATCAAGAGATTTGACCTGCGTGAAGTGCACAACAACAAAAAATCCACCTGTATAGAAAATTCTCAGTTTGAAAAGAATGGGGAATGGAATTGGAAGCCTCGAAAAGAAGCAGAATATGATTCGAAGTCAATGACGGTATTTTTTAAAATTTATTAAAGATACATAAGTAAATAGAGCTCTTATAAATGAAATTTTTATATTGAATACTAGTTATCTCTTTAATTTAGAATGAAATGGAAAATATATAAAGACGTAAGAGTTTCTTCCACATTATTTCCACATCCACGATATACTTCTTAAATTTTGGCCTGAATATTGTAGATATGAAATGATTTGAAAAATATTCATCGGATTAGAGATGTAATGATATAACAATACTAGTCCATGCTTTGGAAAATCTAATTTTTTTAATGAAAATTTTAGACACCACAAAGTTTTAAAGTTTATAAGGCAAGTAACTGAAGTTTTGAGACTCATACTCCAAACATTGACTTTATATTGGATATGATGTCTCTCTCATTGTCAACAACATGGGTCCAAGATGTTCATATACATCTGGAAACTTTATCAAACTACCAAATAAACACATATAATCCCAGATATGCCATATCTAATTGGTGATAATTTTATAGCTTAATTATACAGATGCAGGATGCCTAAATGGAAACATCTTAGATACAGCTGTAAGACGCCGTTTTACCATCATAATATTATAATCGACGCCAAAACATCTGATGCAGCAAAACCTCCTTCTCTACCAAGAGACCGTGTTTATGGGGTAATCTGGACCAGCTGTCGGTTTTTGGGGGGTGGAATGGTGGCATGGGTATCTGAGCAGAGGAGAGTTAAGCAGCCCAACAGTTGTAGTATATGTATATTATATGTGTGTGTGCCTTAACACTTCCTCAGGGTCGTCAATTATTAAATATGGCGTTTAATATTAGGTACCACGACTATAGGGCAGCAGTAGGTATACTTTGCCAATATCATAACCCTTATATATATACCTACAGTAAGATTATTGTCGAAACGTGCTTTAATATGTGTAAATTTATGCTCAATATGGTGCTGAAAGTGATTTTAATATAATTCACCCAAGATAGGCATCAGGTTACGTGACGTCTGTATAGGTATTTGTAATTTCTTCTATCTGAGAACGCTTTTGAGAAACTTTTTATTGAACTCAGAAATGGTCCGTCAATTCTGATTTATAGAGATTCAAAGATGGTTTCTTACAATTATATGTGAGACTGCTTTAAAATTTCTTTTTGTTTACAAAAAATACTCCTTTTCTAAACATTACAGTGAATATTTTCAATAGAATTATTTCCAATGTTTTTATTTATTTCACAAGTTACTTATAATTTTGTAGCAAATAGCTATTTGGCTAATTTTCAAATCAAATCAAAAATAGCACTAAGACAACTAGTAAATTTGTCATCAGGGAAACAATGTTAATAATAATTTGATAACTTTGTTTCGTATTACTTATTAATAAATAGATATATTACATAATGGTTTAGAATATGTATTTATTTATCCTTGGCGAACATGAAGTCACGTAGGAGTTATAACTCCTAGGTAGGTAACTGTGCAAACGACGAACTCAAACGGAGGAGGTATACAATTTGACTGTATGTTTGCAAGTTTTTTTATATTTGTTCGCGACTTTTGCATAGTAAACGTGCACCGATTTTGATGTTTTCTTTTTCATTTGAGAGAGGACTTGAGAAATGGTTCCATGTTCATAAAAACTGAAATCAGAAATCTCCCTGCCTCCGAAAACCACCCCAAAGGAGGTGGAGGGTGCAATTTTCCTTGAAAATCGAAAAACCGAGGAGGCAGAAACGATTTTCGAGTTTCATCGATGTTAAAATTTGGAATCGGTGTATTTTCGCTATATGGAAGGGGCAATTTCTTTCGAAAACTGAAAATCTGAAAATGTCTAATTAAAGACCAAATTATTTCTAACAGCGTTTCTTTAGAACATTTTTTCCATAGAGTTAAGGTTTTCGGGTTACAGCAGTGGTAAAGTCTGAAATATGTGTACATAAGTATTTCCACCGTGATGTTTTGAAATCTCCAAATAATACTCATAACAAGTACAAACAAAGTGAGCGTTCAACGATTTTCGTGACTAATGTTACAGTCAAAAGTGTGAAATAAATATTTGTTAAAAAAAATTGGACCGACATTATCACTTGAAAAATACAAAATAATATTAATTCTATTGGTGCTGGTACTTGTGAAGTTAACAATCTAACTGCAATTGCACAACATCAAAAGTACCAGCACCAAAATAATATGTATGTATTTTTCAGTGCACTAACTAATAACGTTGTCCATTTTTTTAATAAAAAATATATTTGTAATCATTGTAAATTTTTTCGGGTTACTCACTTTTTAATTTTGCTTTTGATTAAGCTTCCGTGATCAGATAGCTGTTTAAATTCATTCATTCATATGGTTGACAAATGAACCTTGATAAAACGATTGTTTTTCTTGAGTGTCACGTATGAACAAGCAAATTATTATTGACACCCAAGATAGGTCTAGATAAAGCTGATACCTTTAAATACCCAAGAATCATAGGTAACTCCATTATTTGTAAATATTTTTTTACAAAAAAACTGATATTGCAGTGACAGGTTGATAGAAGACTTTCGGCACCAACTTCAAAATTATCAGCACCAGTGGAATTTATATTATTTGGTATTTTTCTGAGCACCAACTTGTTTTTGTAAAAAAGTTTTATTTAATCGTTGAACGTTTACCAACGAATATAATCCTATCCTATTACCCATTTTTTTATTTCCAATTTAAGTTTGATTGAATATGATCCCTTCTTTAATCTAGCCGTCTCAAATTTTCAATTTTAGAAAAAAATTGCCCCCTCCATATAGCGGAAACACACATACCTATACCAGACATTACCACTGTTGTAACCCAGAAACCATTTTTTTTTAAATTGCATATTTAAATGTTGTCGGATGTAGTCTCCTCTTCAATTTTGCCGTTTGAAATTTTTGAATTTCGAAAAAAATTGTCCATGCCGCACCCATTCGGGAGCAATTTTTTGGCCGAAGGGATGCTGTATCGGCTTCCAAATTTAAAATCGGCCCATGATATAAAATTTTAATTTCAAAAACCTACAAATCCGAGAAGTCAAAATATTTGTTTATAAACCAAACATAGGTATCAAAATTGTCTGTATAGCTACTCTCAAAATGAGACAAAATTATTCTGGAAGCTTGAGAAAATTGATTTAAATTATTTCTTGAATGAAAAAGCAGTCATCACAGTCGGTTAAAAGAACATACAAACGAAGATAATCGAAATGATATTCTATTGAAAATAATATATCCTGTAGTCTACAGCAATTAGAGTGGCTTTTAATGATAATTGGATACACTTAAGACCATCCCTTTGTGTTCTTTTTCAAGCAAACGGTAGTCAAATAATAGGTATAAGATAGAGTTAACATACCTTATCTTAATAGGTTAGAACTATTATTCAAATCAACCCTGAGCCTTCATTAATAAGCAATTTCCATTGATATGGTAAACCAGCATTCATTATCCAAAAAACACAAAAACCATAGCCAATGATTAACAACAACAACTCAAGTCGCCCCACATACCCTCGCTCTAAATGTTAAAGGGGCACACAGGACCTTTTGTAGAAAAAAGAAAACAAAGAACCCACAAAAAAACATATATAAATTAAACATAAAATTTTATTGACTCAACTCTTTTTTCTCTCGCTGGTGCTCCTTTTTGTTGTCGTTTTTTTCAATTTCGTTTTTCGTTTCGAGGTCCTGTTTTTGTTTTCGGCGCTATTGTCAGAGAAAGATAGCATTGCCATGATGCACATCGGGGTTGTTAAAGGTGTTATAATTGGTCTAAAACATGTTGACTGGCGTCGCACAGACCAGACATTCTGTATATATGTAGGCAGAACGGTATATAGAGGAGGTATGGGCAGTATATATGTACCTATACCTATACGAACTGGTCTTCTAGAGATCGCATCTTTTCGACAACAACAACAACAACTGCACGTTGGCTGATGTTGAGATCCTCTTCTTCATATTCTTCTTTTACATCGTTGTTATTTGTGTCTCAGCGCCAGTACTTTGGCCTGCACAGAAGGCAGGCCCTGGTAGTTCTGGGATGGGTGTGTTCTGATAAGGATTTTATTTTGTGTATCTGTTTCGAAGGATCATTAGAGAAAGATAATTTATTTGATCTATCATCTTTTGAAAAGGTGTCAAGAAGAAAGCTAAGGAGTTGTAGTAATGTCAAAATATTATTTAAAATTATATTCTGGACAATAGGAGATAAATCATTTACCTACTGATATCTGACGTCTAAAAAAATATATTCATCAGAAGAATTGAATCTGTAATATAATGAATATGTATGTCTGAATTTTTGAATTGACTTCACAAAGTGTTTGGTAAATTCGCCCCATATTGGCTCCTGTTTTGCTAGTAGGCGTATAGGTAGTTGTTTAGATTTGGTAATTTTGAGTCCGATACATATGCGCTACATTCATAAAATAATGCCCACTGAACAGAGAAATATCCGACGGCTTGTAGCCATTGGGTAGATAAAATTCACGGTTTCTAATTTTTATTATTTCACTTTTAGAGGAAAATGATTCAGACAAAACTTGTATATACAGATCATATGTATAACTCAAAAATATGTGCAATGATATTTAGTAAAATGCTACTTTTTGAAAAATTTTCAAAAAAACCGCCATTTTGAAACTAATGTCCGATCATACTCGTTAACAAATTCGACCGAGATATTTATAGGTACGAACAATTTTTACAGCAAATTTGAACTTGATAGCTTTATATACCAAACAGAAGGATATACGAGGACCTAGGTTGGTCGCCAGTTCTAAAGAAAATGAGAGAGATTGCCACGGGTAGGATGGAGAAAGCCGCAAACCATCCAAATGCGGAACTACGAAGACTAGTAGACTATGACGGACGACTTATTGACAAGTACAAGAGGCCAAGATATCAAATGTGTCTATAAAGGGTGAAGAGAAAAGAAATCACCAAAGGAATCCACAGGAATCTTCGAAGGCCAACTAAACACAGACATCAAAGTAAGAAGAGAGGAAGGCCGCGTAGATGTCGTGGTGAGGGACACCAAACTTCCAAGCTACCAGGAGGTAGCGAAATAGAAACGGAGGGGAAAAGGTTTTAGTCGGTAAAAATCGTGTTTACAAATTTCATAGTATCTCATATTAATAATATCATTTTGGAATTCTTTACCACGCTGATTAATTTTTTTCAAAATTTTATAGTGGGAACAATTATTGTAATAGGTATATTTTTATAAGAAATTGATCTAAAATTGTAAATTTCAAATCATTTTTGAACACAAGATTATGTTTTATCCATATTAAGACCTTCTAAAATTAATAATTGGTGCTTAGAATTTATGATTCGTTTTTCACAGGAAACAGATGTGCTGAGGAATAATCTCATACTTGACCTTTCAAAATCCAATATGCATTTTCCTCTAAAAGTAGTGGAGGATACAATATATTTTCTTTTTCGATGACAAAGATTGGGCGTCCTGTTTGTTGCTAGGTTTCTAGGCAACAGTTGAAAAACGTATTTCGTAGAAGACTGTAGTAAGACAACGGCTGTAAAGATTTGGATGAAACTTGTCTAAAACATTCAGCTTAAAGCCCTTTACCACCTGCTATAACGTATATCTCTGATAAAGAACAGGAAAAATGTTATGCTCAAATGAAAAGTCAAACTTTTAACTCTTCACCCATATTCCGTGTAAACGGTTCCCCCAACGTCAAAATTGAATGTTCACATGACCTAATCAGAGCAACAACCAGTTTCTGTATAAAAAAAATGTTGCAGAAGGTGTGTAAAAATTTGTACCAATTTCAATATAATTATAAAGATTGAAATTATTTTTCAAAGACTAATTTGAGAACCTTATTATTAAGTATTGAGTATTTATTATACATATTTCCATTGACAGAATCGCTTTTAAATATTAAATACAAATTTTCCAAAGACTAAATCAAATGAAACTAGATTTTCTTATAAATAAATCTTTTGATTCTGAATAATAGATATGCCTTCAATCGACCCCATATATATAGATCTCATTTACCTTATTGTTACTTTATTGTGATGACATGCGTCTTCTTAACAGTACCTTCGATGCTACTTATCAGAAAATTACCTAACCATTTAAACTAAACTCAAAGATGTCACGTATCTTTCCACAAAACTCTTTTATATCTACCCTTATACAAACCTATCGTGATATATTTATCTTTCGGTCGTATTTAGCATTTACATATATACAAAAGCCTTAACCCGAAAATGTGTCTCGCTTGATACAGTGACAAAAATAAAATGTCAGTAATCAATCTTAGCTAAGCTAACCTCGTTGAAATACATCGAATTTTGACGACAAGGGCAAATGCCTTTGCAACGTTATTTTGGTAGTAGTAATGTCTACAATGTAAAAGTGTAGTATATTTTCCGTTAGGAAATATGCATCAATAGAATAATGCTATTTTGAGGAGCGTTTAATTTCTATTGGAACCGGATTTTATGGATTATCACAGACGAGAATAGAACAACCTCTTTTCTGATCGAATTTTGATTCATTCAATTAAGTTTGTTCAGAATAGCTAGAAACTGAGCCCCAGATATGACGTGGATTTAACTAGAACAAGTAGTTTAGACGGGCTGTAGGTACAGTTTATCTCTTTAAAATTAAAATGCGAGCTCAAGGATTCTAAAGGCAATATTCAAAGACATGCTCTAGGATTTAAAGATTGGCGTTCTGATAGTTTTTGACCGACAAACCCCGAACGGAGGAGGTATAAAATTCGACTGTCTGCTTTTTTTGTTTCGTGTGCGCCTTTTATATAGTAAACGGACTCCGATTTTGATAATTTTTAATTTATTTAAAAGAGGAGGCTTGAGAAATGGTCCCATATTCATAAAAAAGCAAATACGAAATCTCTAGAAAATCTGACCTGGTATAATTAAAGATAGGACAATATACGGAAAAGTTTAAATTGAACATTTTTGCAAAAGAGTTAGGGTTTTCGAGATAGACGCACGCTCAAATATATTTATATTTGCTATGTGAAGAGGGCGATTTCTTTCAAAAATTGAAAATATGTTGGTACTAGGTACATGAAAGACATAATTATTTATAGCAACATTTATGAAGAACATGTTTTCCTTAGAGTTACGGTTTTCTAGGTAAATCGGTGTTAAAATGATAACATCTAAAATACTTAAGCGTATTTCCGCAGCGATGTTTTGAAATCACGATAATAACAACTACAAGCAAAGAATATACGTGGGTAATAGGATAAATAATATCTTCATTGGTATTAGTGAACGTTCAACGATTTTCGTGACTTATGTGTGAAATAAATACTTTTTACAAAAAAATGGACCGACGTTATTAGTTGGTGCACTGAAAAGTGTAAAATAATATTAATTCTATTGGTGTTGGTACTTGTGAAGTTGATGCCAAAAGTTATCAATCTAACTGCAACTGCACAACTTTAAAAGTAACAGCACCAATAGAATTAATATTATTTTATAGTTTTCAGTGCGTCGGTCCAATTTTTTGTAAAAAATATTTATAAGTAGATATCTCGAGAGATATCTATAAAAGATTTTTCCTCAAATTCTCAATATTATTGTAAATGAATTCAAATTCAGTCGGTCTTTTTCATCTAGTGAGTTATCAATGTTATTACTTGGTTCCACTTGGCTTCATATTCTGAGTTACAGTCTGAAATATGTGTTTCCCCTGTGACGTGGAGAGGTCTATTTCTTTCGAAAATCGAAAATATGAGACGGCCAAATTATATAAGAGACCATATATGTAGCAGCATTTAAACAGTACATTCTTAGAAAAAAAGTACTGTTTCCGAGTTGCAGTAGTGGTAAAGTTTGAAATATGTGTTTCCGCTATTACAAGGGGGATTTTTTCCCCAAAAATAGAAAATATGAGGCGGCCAAATTAGAGAAAAAAAAAACAATTACGGTTTCCTAGTTGCACCAATGATAAAGTCTGAAATATGTGTGTTTTCTAAATGTTTTAAAATCTAAACGTGAGAGATTTTGACGATTAATGATACACTTAAAAATGTGAAATATTTTTTATCCAGAGAAAACAGGACCGACTTTATTACTTAGTGCACTGAAGAATACAAAATAATAAAAATTCCAATGGTGCTGTTACTTTTGCAGTTGGTGCCAAAAGTATCCTCTCTGCCTATAAATGCACAACTTCAAAATTATCAGCACCACTTAAATTAATACTTTTTTTTCAGTGCACCAACTAATAAAATATGTAGGTCAGATTTGTCTCCAGTTTTAATATTACAATTAATTAAATTACATATTTCTGAAGCAAACAAAATTCGGACATCTTTTAATCGTATTTTATTTATCTCGACATTCCTAGACACATTATTCTTAAAATATTTCCATTTCCTCCCGAAACACTCTGTACGGTAGAAGGTATATCCGCTATCACTGTCGTAAATTTGTTAATTTATTGATATTTAATAAAAAGCATACTTTCGATTGTGATTTTTCTCTTTTTTATTTGTAAAACAATTTTTGATGGCGTTTTCCATAGATAAGTTGAATCTTGGTATTCTCAAATCGACAAGAAAAAGAAAACACAATGCAATGAAGACCCTATAATATTTATTATACTTACATACATCTCTGATATGACATTTAACGTTTCTTTATCCAAAAACTAAAGCGAATTTAGATACTACATATTTTCAATAAGAAACTTTAATTTGTTCAAATAAAATAACATAATCATAATTTACAAATCAGATTTCACTGCGTGCTTCTCAATTGTTATCATTTATTTCTTGTATTTAAATCTACCGCCAAATCAAGGCCACTAAGGACAACCAATAAGTACTAAAGGCGCCTGTTGCGTTTTGACCAAAATTTCCAGCTAAGATATTTGTCTCCTATTTAAAAGCTCCATGATTGATAAGATCATTATCACCGCCAATGAAACTAGATATAACGTTAAGTACCTTGGCTCATCCACGTATTCAAATAGGATCATACAAGTTGTTCATCTGGGGTGTTCCCTGCTACAATAATCTGCACGCATTTTTCGAACATATACTTGACACTTGCTTGTTTTGTGGTCACCGCACTATGATTTGCACAGACATAAATGATAAAAATATTACGTAACTTAAAAAAAATTCTCTCGTCAAACATTGAAAAAAGAAAAAAAATATCTAATGATATAAAATGACAAATTAATGAAACTGTATGTACAAGAGATACGACTCCCTCTAGAGATAGATATACAACTTTCCTTGAGTCCTGCCAACAGTACGATTTGGTTCAATATTTGCCAAGAGGGTGATACTCTCTGTTATTAGACACTTTTAATTATGAGTTTCAAGTGTAGCGTAAACACACTTCGCTCTGATAGGGCATTAATTAATGCTCGTTCCTTCTCTGTCTCTCTATATATATAGTTATACAGAGAGAAATGTTCCCCTTCATCTGATTTTCTCGTTTTATGTTTCTTAGTTAATTAATTTACTCTGCTTGCGCGTGCGATAGATTTGCTAATAAATTCATATTAGCCATTTTGGAAGAAGACTTCACAGAATTCACAGTTCAACCAGTTCGCTGGGGTGAAATGTGACTCATAATACCCAATCTTTTACAAAATGTAGGAAGATATTTTTGTACTTATCGGTATTCAGGGAATATTTGGCAAGGCACAGATTCGTATAGCATTAAAACATAGTTCATTGTGTTTAATATATAATACAATAATACATTAAAATTAAAATACATTAAAACTGCGAAATATTTTTTATTTAAAATCAACTTTCAGAACTAATTAACATATATTAACAAAATAAAGAGCTTTTAGGGTTTATTCTCTGTAAACCTCTCTGTTTGAAGCACTCAATTATTGGAGGATTGACAGTAGGTACATGTGCGATTTACGTCAAAGTCTATTGACATTGATTGAGCTGTTAAAACCATTAGAATTTAACAAATTACTCGATAATACAAATTTTGCGGATATTTGTTATATATATCGAAATCAAAATTTTTTTATTGGACACAAAGACTGAAAGTAGGTACTAATGATGATTGGCTTTAGTAAAATAAAAAAGACGCATCATAAAATTGGTGAATCTTTAAAAATCTTTCTTGCATTATTATTTGATATTATTAAGATATGGCCCTAAATATAGCTAATGTATTTTAAGAGAGATCCTCAGTTTTCCACTACCGCCTGATTTTACAAGAAAATAGCCGTTGTGGAACAAAGATGAAAATTTGCAGCTGTGATAATTTTTATTACAGTTGATCGACACAATTATCACTACTAGTTGCGAACTTAACCTTAACTCAACTTAATTTAAAAGGCTCATATGCAACATCCTACAAACTTCTGGATTGGCATTCAAAATACTTGAAACAGATGTATTTAGAACTCTCAAATAAATAAGTGCATGTGACATTGAAGGCAAAGGGAATATTCCAATATCTGGGTTCCTTCAGGATGGGGCACCACCCAATTACCTGCACAAAAATCGCTCGAGGTCGCTTCATCTTGACATTTCTTCACAAATTAATTGAATGATAAGGTGCCAATGAATAGTCTCCACAAACGTCAAGTTATTTTCTATGGTATTACTTCAAGCCTGAAGTTTATGTTAACAGATTGTCAATGTACTGTTTCTCTATTAGTAGTAGGTACTACACTACTGGAACGAAATATATCTTTTGTATCTATAACTTATTTTTATAAATACTTGTAATAAAATGTTCTATTTAAAACTTCAATAATATATTGGGTTTTATTTTTCAAATTATGAGTTTGTTATTACTTCCAGTGCAACAGTGCAACCGACAATTTTTAACGTTAACAAATGCTGAACAAATAGAAACAGTTACTCGTCAAATTTTATGTCTTTTTCTTTATAAATATTTTCTTGTTTTCAAACATATGTCCAATACCTACTGCATAAAGACATAAAAGCAAATTCAATTTTCTGAAAACTGTTATAGACCTAAGACAAAATAAATATTTCTTACACAAAATGGGACCGACGTTATTAGTTGGTGCTCTGAAAAATACAAAATAATGTTAATTCTGTTGGTGCTGTTACTTTCGAAGTTATACAATTGCAGTTAGATTGATAACTTTTGATACCAACTTCACAATAGACTTAATATTATTTTGTATTTTTCAGTGCACCAACTAATAACGTCAATCCATTTTTTTAAAGTATTTATTTCGCCTTTTTGACTGTAAAATTAGTCATGAAAATCGTTGAACTTCACTAATACCAAAAAAGATCGTGCTTATCCTACTACCCACGTATATTCTTTGCTTGTACGATTTTCGAAAGAATTTGCCCCCTCAATATAGCGAAAATACACATGTTTGAGATTTTAACATCGCCGTAACTCGAAAACCGCAACTCTTGAAAAATCTTATTTTAAAAGTTTCCGGATATTGTCCTGTCTTTAATAAGAGAAAAATTGCTACCTTCACTCCCTTCGGGGGTGTTTTTGAAGGGAAGAATACTAAGGATTTGAGTTTTCACGAATATGGGAAAAAATCATCAAAATCGGATTATAAGTACATACGTTTACTAATCACAACGCGCGCGCAAACTAAAAAAAACAGGCAGTCGAATTGTATATTTCCTCCGTTTAGGTTCGTCGGTCAAAAAGTGAAGATTCCTATCCTGACTCCCATGAAAACAGATTAGAACTTATTTATTTTCAGCATATTCAGAGAAAATAGGTTGTGATAAATATACCGATGGACACGATAGCTACTATGTTTTTTGACCGACGAACCCCGAACGGAGGAGGTATACAATTCCATGGTCTATAAACTTTTTAGACCATGATACAATTCGACTGCCTGCTTTTTTTTTGGTCAGTGCGCCCCTTTTTTATAGTAATCGTACTCCGATTTTGGTGATTTTTGATTCATTTGAAAGTGAAAGTGGCTTGAGAAATGGTCCCTTATTCATAAAAACGGGAATCCGACAGCTCTTTCCCTCCAAATTTTCTCGAAAATTGAAAATCTGAGGTGGTATAATTAATGATTTTAAATTCTCAAATGTGCTATGTGGAGAGGGCGACGTCTGTCGAAAATTGAAGATCTGTGGGCGGTACATGAAGGACATAATTATTTGTGGCAGCATTTATAATGAACATTTTTCCCTTAGAGTTACGGTTTTCGAGTAAAATCGTTGTTAAAATAGTAACAACTAAAATATTCAAGCGTATTTCCGCAGCGATGTTCTGAGATCTCAATAATAACAACTACAAGCTAGGAATATACGTGGGTAATGGGATAAGTACTATCTTCATTGGCATTAGTGAACGTTCAACGATTTTTGTGACTCATGTTACACTCAAAAGTGTGAAATAAATATTTCTTACAAAAAATTGGACCGACGTTATTAGTTGGTGCACTGGAAAGTATAAAATAATATTAATTCTATTGGTGCTGGTACTTGTGAAGTTGGTGCCAAAAGTTATCAATCTACCTGCAACTGCACAACTTCAAAAGTAACAGCACCAATAGAATTAATATTATTTTATACTTTTCAGTGCACCAACTAATAACGTCGGTCCAATTTTTTGTAAAAAATATTTATTCATGAAAAAGCTTGGGAGGTTGTGCAAAATTCAAATCTTCATTACTGTCGATGTACCAGATGATTACATTTCCATTGCCACAGACCAAGTGTAACGGGAATTCCAATAACAGGATTCACTTTATTTCTAATTCATTAGTTATCTATAATTTTTTATGAAAGTTTCCAATTCTGTAAAAAACAATTGAAAGTATGACGTGTAGCTACAAAGATGTCACTATAATTTTCAGCAGGGAATTCTTTTGCTTTTATATACCTGCCTACTACTTCTTACGTTACAATACAAAAATTTTTTTTAATTTTTATAACAATTCAAGTCAACAGAGTCAGGTGATTTTTTTTCATATATTCACTTATTTCTATTTGATTCCAACTTTTCGAGTACCTACCTATTAGGAATTCCATCGTCATATTCTGGAACGAAAAGGGTAGGTAAATCTTCATACTATATATATGCAAATCCTAATGATGGCCGCTTCCATCATCGTTCCGTTCTGTGTGTCCTCCTACTACTAACTAACTACAACAACTTTGAGTTGTGCAGTTAGTGACTCGTTGGTGTGAGTGAGGTGGGATTTTAGCAACTGCAACACAGGCATAATCCTGTGAACAGCCATGTAAAGTGGACGATATTAATTTGGACAAGGCCCTCTCTCATCATCCACCCGCGTCTCCTTCCTAGTAGTTGTCGAGCAGAGTCCCAACACACACACAAAGGGTTTATGAATAATAATTAGTGTTGCAAAACAGTGTACTATGTAATATAATACCCAAAGTTGGCGGTGTCGGTGGCTGACCACTCTCGCCTAGGAGCCACTGGCGGAGAGGATATGCGGCTTGCGGTCAAGCCGGGATGAGCAGCGGGTAAAATGGTTTTTGCATATAGATAAGGGTTTATTATAGATAAAATATTAATATTGTGAGTATTGTTTCTAAATAAATAGGAAAGTTGGCAGTATAGGTGCAAACCTCGAATTCCACTTGCTAATAAGTTAAAAGAATCGGCAAGTACGAGTGTGATTTTGACCTTGAAAGTTTTATACTACAGTAGCAATCAATATAAACATAAAATTTCCGCAATGAACTGTTTTTATAATGTTAGCGTCCGCCATTTTGAAACTACTCGGTCGATCATATCCAAGCACCAATTCGACCTAGTCATTTACACAAATTACAAATTTGGTTTCTATTCTCAATAAACTATCTATTTTCCGACTTTTTTATTGCTTGAAAATAAGCGATCGAGGCGAAAGTCTTAGCGAGTAAGTATGAAGACACATACTTTTGAAAATTGATCCAGAATATTCTTTTCTCTCCTTTTCGTTCTTGCTTATTTTCTTCTCTGGATATAAAAAACCTTCATGGAAGGGATGGAAGAGAGGAAGCTTACTCAAGACATGAAGAAAAATCTAAAGATGCAGAGATGCTTTTTCCATGGATTTACCAAGTGATCGATACATTGAAGATCCGCTACCGTCATTGGAATTTGTCGTTCCAATCTTGCTTTTCAAGTCCTTGTTTATCCAATGGCAACATCCATTTCATCTCTGAAAGTTCTGCGTGGTTATAGTCTTTTCGTTCTACTGAGAGTTACCAATCCGTTATTCAGGAGATACATGGCTCAAGTAGAAAATCTAGCTTTCATCACAGACCGTCTATTTTGTTTATATTTAATTTAGACAAGAAAATAGGCATACAAATATAGTTTTGAACAGAACATATGTTCGTAATATTTATACCTATCTAATAATTTCGAAAGATTACTCAAATATTTGCATTCAGGAGTTCATAAACATAAACAACTATTAAATACATTTCAACTTTCGAACTTCTATTTTATTCGCGGTAAAATATCCATCTTATGACCTGAAATGTTGGCAAATGGTATAAACCTGACCTGACCTCTCGCATCACTGTGAGGTGCTCGACATTTTCTTATATACGCAGGTACCTACTCTTGTCGATGGTTCCGGTACTATTTGAGAAGCTTTACCCATATTAGTTTGCTATGGCTACGGTATATCTTAAAAAATACGACACCCTAGGCAACATGAGAATCATTCATGTACTTGAGTGAATTTTATTCTGTTTTGACGCTGGTTTAAAATATACACGGTATATTCAAATTTACCGACTCCATCCCTGAACGCCGCCTCGTTAGGATCTATTTTTTACGGTAGCGTCGGATCGTAATAGTCGACGAGCAGCAGTGGCACACAGCTTAATTTTTATTATAATACCTTATACTAGGAGTACCACGGATGGCGTCGTTCATGCGCCACACGCCTTCTCTTTCTTTTCTCTCCCGGCTGCTTGCTGGCTGGCTCTTCCATCCCCTTCTCTTCCCGTACTCGTCTCTTTCTTTTCTCCATTTCCGCAAACACTTCATAAAGTTATGAGTTAGAGAGAGAAAGAGATAAAGAGATGTAGATGGCTACACACTTTTTAAAAAGGATTTTTAAGAATCGTTAACAGTCTTTTACAAACTCGCTACACTTCCCCCAAAAAGCCGCTATACAGCGAGTTCACCACCAGCAACGTTCTTCACCCACTAATACCCCAACATTACGATTACTTTTGCAAGTTTTTTAATATCGCCTTAAATACTCTCTGCGCCCTCCTTTCTCCAGCTTCCTCTTACTCTGTCGTCGACACGTAATTTTCACGAATATTTTACAGATTTTCTGAAGCATATTAGATAATAATAACTACCTACCACCACAGTGGTGCGTTTTGCAGAGTTGGGATTTTTCTTAAATAATTTTCTACTCAAGAATATGGCCTACAATATTAGGTATACCTACCCATTGGACGTATTCTGTTGAAGTTCCTTAGCTCTAAATTAAATTTGATGCACCTAATAAGAAATGATTATCTTCTATTATAATGAAAAACGAATGAGTAGTGTAGTTGTATGATCACTTTATTATTCTACAGAAATTATTCTTGGCCTGAAAATAGGGTGTTTCAGCTAAACAAACTGACATTGATACTGTCATTTTCAATCTACCCCCGGTCCAATCATAGTAGATATTATTTTATACGTCGACAGCATTTATCACAGGAATCTCACTGTGAAATATCTTCAATATTCATCAAAATTTACTTGTAATGCCTGTTTACCGATCACCCTATGGCAATTTCGATTCTAGCAATGACTTTAGAAGTTACAATATATATTGAAAAATATTAAAGCAAAGCAATTATTGTGATTTGTGGAATGAGAACTTTCTGATTCAAGCGAAAAAATCAAATATGGTGAATGATCTCTTCAAAAAGTTCATCCTTGATAAAAAAATTATCCCGCAAGAAATTCTAAAGCTTGTAGGTACTGACTATATATTTATAAATGAAAATGAAAATTCCAAATCTAAAGTCATCAGTGCAGCATTGTCGGATCATAACTTTCAAACACTGACATTCAGAATGAAAATTCTCATAATGGTAGATATATTACTTATAACTAGAAATTAATCTTCTCGTGTACATCATAATTTTCAAAGGTTTAGAACTGCTATCAATGATGAATGTTTGATAAATATTTATAACGAATCAACATCTGAGAAAATGGGTCTAACATTAACGATACATTTTAATAATTCTTTTGCTATTTCGAAATAGAAGTTTATCGGAAAACTGGAATATTGTGTGAATAAAGAAGGAAAATTTAAATAATTTTTATAAATTTATAAATAATGCAGTATAAAAGAAAAATACAAGCAAGCTTTGGTGGAGGCAAAGACAAATAATTATAATAAGCAAATAACTTTATCTAACAATAGAAATAAAACGATATGGGAAATTAGAAAAAGCGAAAATATGAGCCCCAGAACTGAACACGAATTTGATATAGTCGATATTATCATTCATCTCAATGAGCTTCCGATAATTTTGAATGAACCTGGTGTTGGATAGGGTGTATTTCGTTCTAGATGTTAAAACACTCAGTGGAAAAAGAACTCAAGGACACAATGATGTGTCTTTGTACTTATGAAATTTTCGAGATTCATCTTTTCTTGGCGTACCTAAGTATTTATTTTTGATTCATTTTCATACTCAGTGTATACCTATATGATATGTATCATAAAAGAATGGGAGATGGTGTCTCTCTGTGAGAGCTAGAGCCGGTCCTGTAACAGTATAGTTAGCCTAAAGAAAAAGCATAAATGCTCTGATTTTCAATTTCAGATATACAAGATAGATCTCTGATAAATTATATATAGTCAGACGGTCAAATATGAAGGTATAAACTGATAAAAAAGGACAAATTTCAGAAGAAAATATAAATATCGGCTTGATCAAAACTGATCAAGCCGATATTTATATTTTCCCTCCATTCAGTAGGTATAGATAGATATAGATATTATTGAGAATGATGAAAATGAATGAATTTTGGTGTTCGACGCTAATCCAAAAAATGATTCAAGTTTGGTCCAACGAATATAAATGAGTAAATCTTATTTGCAGTAGCCTAGTTTATGGATAGTAGGTATTTTTTGACCGACAAACCCAAACGAAGGAGATATGCAATTCGACTGTACTTTTATTTTGTGCGCGTGCTATACTTAATAGGTTATAGTAAACGTACTCCGATTTGAAAGACAAGACTTTAGAAATACCTAGTCCCATATTCATGAAAACTCAAATCGGAGATCTCCTTTCCCCCAAAAACACACCTAAGGGGGTTGAGGGGCCACTTTTTCTTGAAAATCAAAATTAAAGATAGGACAATATCCGGGAACGTTTAAATTGAAAATTTTTTTAAGAGAGGTTTTCAAGTAACAGAGATGTTAAAATCTCAAATATGTGTGTTTTCGCTAGTAGGTATGTGGAGGGGGTTATTTCTTTCGAAAATTAAATATCTGAGGCAACCACATGGAAGACCAGATTATTTGCAGCAACATTTATAATGATTATTTTTTCTTAATATTAAAGGGTTTTCCATTTGATCTTTGACGATGATCTGAGATATCTAGATAAAAACAAGTACAAGCAAAGAATATACGTGGGTACTAGGATAATCTTTGGTATTAGTGGATGTTCAACGATTGTCGTGACTAATGTTACACTCAAAAGTTTGTAATAAATATTTTTTTTCAAAAAATTAAAGCAAAAATACAAAATAATATTGGTTCTATTGATGCTGTTACTTCTGAAGTTGGTGCCAAAAGTTGTCAATGTAACTGCAAGTGCACAACTTCAAAAGAACCTCTCCAATAGAATTAATATTGTTTTCCTTAGTTTTCAGTGCACCAACTAATAAACGTCGGTCGAATTTTTTGTACAAAATATTCTTGTATGTATTCCAGTCTCTTTATAAGTAATAAATATAAGATAGGAATGTTAATTTTATATTAAAGACGTTAATAATTCAAGAACCAGTACACAGTCAATAGGTAGATATAGTAGGTATATCATCATCGCAGTTTGAGAGTGTAGTTTGATTAGTCGAAAGAAAGTTACGTATCTTCGTTTGTTTGAAGCCACGTTTAAAGAAAAATAAATCTATACATTGCCATTCTGTGTAACACAATCATATCTACTTATTAATTAGTTTAAAATCTGAATAATAAATTAGTCAGAATGGCTGGAAAATGGTAGGTAGGTAATAAAGTGCAGAAAAGCTTACAGGTAACTTCTTAGAAGAAAGGCAGATATAATCAGAATTGTAGTGTAGGTACTCAAATTAGGTATTTAGAACATGGATTACAAATAATAAAGAAATTTACATTTATCGCGTAATCCACGTTGAAGGAAAGAAATTATTGTTGAACATATAGCGAGTAACTACTTCTCGCATGTCCAATTTGGAAGTATAAATGTAGGTATAGGTAGGTATACCTACATATTGAAAATTTGTTCAACTTTCGGCTCAGATTTATTTTTGAATAATTAGTTTGTGGCCACGTTCAGGTACCTACCTACCTACTTGTTGCAAAACAATAAAACCCAAATTTCTATCTAATTTGTTTAAAATTTAATTTTAACGAAAAAAACGCCCTAGTCCGCTCCTGCCATTCGAGGATCGAGAGCGTTTCCATTATATTTTACTTTCCTCACAGGATGTTAATCCTATGCCGGGGAGTGAAACTTATGCAAACGATCCCGGGTGGTTTTACAAGAAGCGACGCGCCCGTATTACCGCCAAGTCTCGGCGACGGCGGTTTGATGGCGGTGAGAGGTGGAGGCGGATGCTGCCCCGCGATCTTCGCTTGTTTTTACACACACACACACATACACACATCACACTTTGAGAAGCCACCCCCACTCCTCCCGCTGTCTCTCTGTCAGGCACATACCTTCGGCCCAACAATACAAGATTTATATTATACTATATAGCTGTTGTGGCGCATACTTCATAAAGGACATCTATATACACCGAAAAAGAGATTATTCTTCTTCTTCTACGCGTGTGCGACCAAGAAGAAGGGGGCACGAGTGAATAATAGTGAGTGTTTTGATTAATGACTTGGATTTTCAGTAGCAGTAGCAGCTGCAGGAGCAGCAGGAAGGAAGCATCACGAGAAATAACAAGTTTCGATAATGTGAAAATAGGAATATGATATATTTGCGTTACAAACAAAGCTGTAAAATGAAGGTTGGACAGCCCTATCAAGCAAATATCTAGGTATACCAGGGTGTTTCATTAATACCTAATAGAAAATATTCTGACTGAAAAATAGTTTGCTAAAAGTATAAAAAGATTTAACACAAATCACACACCTAGACTGAATATGGCTGATTGCTTAAAAAGGTAGATAGGTACAGTGTGTTTTCTTTGAAAATTTTAAAGTGATTTTTACCTGGTTTCAGGCTTATACCAAAGTCAAACAATGTGAATGGACAAAGGATTGGTTGACCCTTCCTAAATTCTACGCCACTGAAAAAATTTGAATTTCTGAATAAAATTTAAATTTCTTAGTAATTTTTATGTAGTTACCTAGGTACATAGCCTGTCCTTTCTATATGTAACAATACATTAATTAGTTTCTTTAGATATTTAAAGTTAAACATATAAGGTAGGTACTTATCTAGATATTTTGATTTTAACGATTAGTAATCTAACTATCTACTTAGTTTTTAAGTTCATTAATAGGTAGGTTTAGGTATAATAATAAAAAATTTCGACGGCCTATAGCCACCCAAAAGGTAAATTTCTCAAAGTTCATTGAATTTGAATTGGAACAACCTTTTCATTGATATACCTACATGTCATTACATGTCAATTGTCCATTTTTAACGGCATGTGTCATGTGTCAATCTGTGTCATAGCCTTGCGGTTAGAATGTTAGAGGTTGTTGTTTTGGCTGTTGCTTATAAAGCAGATAGGGTTCGCGTTCCGCTTCAAGGCAATTTTTTTTCACCTATTTCATATCAATAAATATACTATATATTTTTTCAATTAGGGTCTATATTAAGATCTCCAGAAAATGTACAATTACATCAAATTTATATTGAGTGTTCATGTTTACCAATATTTCTTTTTTTATTAATTTTTATCTTTTTTTCTGTGCATTTTATGAAAAATTGTTTCGAATAAAAGTTGTAGGTACTGATTATATCTATTACACAAAATTATTTTTGATGGTATTTACACTACAGCCCTTTTTTGATAATTTTTTAAATGTTTGAACGGTCGCCATTTTGATACTACTTATCTGATAATGCTCAATAATGAACTCGACCGAGATATTAAGGATATTGATTTTTGCAGCAAATTTGGAGTTGATGCCTTCAAAACTGCGACCTCTATCGTGTTAACAAATTTCGTAATATCCCATATAGGTATATATATATACCTATAAGAAAATGTAGCCATACTCCAATTTTGCCTAGATATAGATAGGTACCTACCTACTTACCTACATTCTCCGATTGGGTCGTCGGTCAAAAAGAGGTTTCGAATGTTGGTTATTTTTTAAGTTTGCACTTAAGAATTTATCGTGACCAGTATTTTCATATTCAAATTATTTTTGAAAATGAGTAATTTTAAATACCTACCTACCTATGAAGAAAATACAATAAAAATGGCAAAGCAGGCTTTTTGCTGGCCTAAAAAATCAAATGTAGGTATATATATATATATACCTACCAACCTTAACAATCACTAAGTAGATATAGGTAAATAGTAGCAAGCCCCCACATTGTTATCAGAAATGTTGTCTCTTCATTACTATTAAAATATTATTTTCTCAGAAAAAAAACTATTTGAAAATGGACAAATTTATTAAAAACATATTTTGTACCTAACTAGGTATAGGTACTTAAAGTCGATCAGGTACAATTAGCTCAAAAATTTTGTAAAATCTACCGCAACAGAGGGGAAAGGACAGGCTAATAGAGTGCTCTACATTTCTACCCTAGTGTAGAGAAGCCATATACTTACTCTTTCTCTAAGTCAATTTTGAATTAAGTCTAAGTGGTGTGCGTATCAAGTAGGTAGCTAGATACGCCCTACGAAGAGTTTTGTTGTTAAATGGGGATCGGAACAGAGAAGGGGAGATATTGCTGCTAACTACTGCCTCTTTTTCGGAGGTGAGAGAAATACTCCCCATGGGAATATCACCATTAACTATTTTACCTATCACACCCTTTTGAACTTCACTGACTGACTGCATACATGATATTAAGCTCGAAGCACACTCATGCAAGATTACGGTGTGAAGGTAGCATAGGAAATGTGATTTTCACGGATTGCATTAAAAAGAGGAGGAAAAAATGTACTAAATAAATATCTACTTGTTTGTATTTTTGTAATATCGTTTCGTTTCGTCCCTAGGCACTCTTTTTTCTTAGTTGAGGTTGAGATAAAAGACGAATAGTGGTAGAGCGTAAAATAGAATAATATTAATTCTATTGGTGCTGGTTCTTTTGGAGTTGGTGCCTACAACAACAAACTACAACGGCACAACTTTAAAATTACCAGCACCAATAGAATTTATATTATTTTGTATTTTTCAGTGCAACCACTGCTAAAGTCGGTCCAATTTTTTGTAAAAAATATTCATTTCACATTTTTGAGTTTAACATTAGTCATGAAAATTGTTGAACGTTCACTAATACCCAAAAAGTTATAGGTAAGTAGGTTTAGCTCTTACTTACTTGTTATTTATTTTTCAGAGATATCAAAACATCGCGGCGCAAATATACCTACCTACATATTTCAGACTTTACCATTGCGAAACTCGGAAACCATAACTCTTTTGAAAAAATGTTCAATTTAAACGTTTCCGGATATGGTCCCCTTTCTAATTTTCAAATCTCATATTTTAGATTTTCGGAAAAATTTGCCCCTTCCACATAGCTGAAACACATATTTCAGACTATAGCATATAGCGCGAAAACGTATGATTATTTTTTAAAATGTCCCACTTAAACATTTCCGGATATGGAATTTTCATTAATTCTCTCGTCTCGGATTTTCAATTTTCGATAAAAATTGCCACCTCCACCCCCTTTGAGGGCGGTTTTTGGAGAGAAGGAGATTTTGGATTTGATTTTCTCAATATGGGACCATTTCTAAGCCCTCCTCTTTCAAATGAAAAAAAAATCTTCTAAATCGGAGTAGGTACCTACGTTTACTATGCAAACGCGCGAACAACCATAAAAAAATAAAAAATTACAAAAAATGGACCGACTTTATCATTTGTTGCACTAAATAATATAAAATAATATTAATTCTCTTGGTGCTGGTTCTTTAGGAGTTGGTGCCTACAAACAGCTGTTTTGTACCTATACTTATTTTGAATTTTCCTAAGATCTTTTAGGTAGAAATGGAACATACAAAAAAAAATTATGATGCTTTATCATCGCTCTGAAGAAAGTTTTCAACAATAGCATTTCATGAAACACTTAAATAAGTAGATAAGTGGCAACTAAAACGTGAGAATATATATACCTACTTAATACCTATGATTATCCAAAATTAATAGGACTCTTTAAGAAAATACCAAATTAGGTTGGTACCTAAAATCTGAGAATATTCATTTGAACCAATACTCAGTAGGTAAGTAAACTGCGGCAACGGAATCAAATGAAAATGTTGTTATACCTACTTAATCTCAAGTAGGTACCTACACTACCGACTGTTGCTTAAATGAACTGTAGTTTTTTTTTATTGTCTTAAATAGGTAGGTACCTAACCACCTGTTAGATATCTAAGTATCTATACCTGATACCGTCCAATCTGTTAATTTTTTTAAATTATTTGCGTTTTTGGCAATTGTTTGTTATGTTTTTCTTTCCAATTTTTCCGACTTTCTAGCTAGGTATTTATCTGAAAAATGCTGAGTATTCATGACATTGATGCGGATACCTAAATCTTGTCCTCTTGGGATTTATTTAGTTTTTAAATAATTCTAAGTTTCCTATATTTTATTATGTTTCAAGTAAGTAGGTACCTACCTATACCCGTACCTATCCCAAATAGAGTAGTACCTAAGTATAATAATGCAATCGTATATGGCAAGAAATGGCATAGGTATAAAAGCCTTTGTATCAAAAACTCCTTCCGGCACGTTGTCACCCGCCTTTGGGACCATGACTTACGGCAGACTGTTTTGAATACGGACCAAAGGATTCCAGGTTAGAACACGTTATATATTAGATATAATTACCTACCTATGGTATTGGGAAGGTAAAGGCGAAAGAATACAATTAACTTATTACCTTTTTACAAGAAAATAAGCAAATAATCAATAATCTCAAATATATTGTCCACTATTATGTCTATCAGACATAATATGTGCAGATGATACCGTTCTTGGTTTGGTATTAGGTAGATCGGTAAGTGACGCCAGTCGAGCTAAAGATTCACCATTTTATAAATACCTAACTAAAATAACCCGGAAGATATACCTACCTATCAATCATGATTTCGAGTAGGTAGGTAAGTAACCTACCTACTTACCTACCTATGTACCTACCTACCTAACTATTTTCATTTTGAGATTTAATGCACAATCTGTTGGATATTGGATTCCCGTATTAACGAACTCTTCCCTGCTCATCTCATTAGAAAGATTAGTTTTCATAATTGATTATGTGGAAATGTTTAACAATTATTTATTCTAATCGAACTCATATTTCGTTTTGCAATGACCGAATATAGCCAAAGTTTCTTCAAACAAGTAGGTAGGTAGGTATTATATTTGTAAAAGCAATTAATGTAATTATGAAAACCTGTCTGAAAAGTATGTGGATAGGTATTTGTCAGATTTTTTTGATACAAAAAGTGAATCGACAATCGACCTTTCACACTCCTATGAATTCAATATTATTCTTTAAACATCCATTATATTTTATCTTGCATTTGTGCTTACATCTATGTCACTTTGGCAACATTGCACAATAACAGACGTCGACCGTCGCTTGGCCGTTGTATCTCTACTGTGGTAGTGAGAGTAGAGTGTAGTAGTTGTCGTGCCGTGCACACACACACAATGAACCTAACATGGAAGGTTGCAAGGCTATTGTGGGAGGGGCTTAGTAGACTCCGCCTGGGTCCTCTTGCACACAGTCAACATGCACGCCTTTTTTGCGCTCTTTACACGCCAGTGTTCACTACACATTACGACACGTGTCTGCCATCTGTCGGGCAGTGCAACAAGCGCAGCCGTACGGTATGATTGTATATGTAGTGGATAGAAGAATGTAGGTATATTATGTAGGATAGATAGTTACTTACTGTAAAATGTACTTTGTTACGGTCACGGTGTGGAAATGCAAAATAGCACAAGCCTAATTGTGTACTTACTTAAGTTTATGATAGATATGAGTTTAACACAGAGTGATTTGCACGTTTTTTTTTGCGGCACCTTCCTATAGGAAGTTTAACAAGTACCTACCTATAGGTACCTAATATTGAAATTAACTGGATACCTACACTGCTAAAAATTATTTAGTTCCTTTAAAGTTATGAACTGAGATCCAGTTAAAATAAACTTTATCTAGCATTTATAATGTCAACTTTATTATAGGTACCTACGATAGTTATAAAATTTACCGATATTGGAATCGGTCTAATGTCTTAAGTTCTTTAGCCAGACGATTGAAAATTTCAGACTTATAAAGAACTATTCTTGAGTTCAAGAGGCGTTAAATATTAAAGAATCAATATAGATAAGGACCAAGCTGATCGTTGATGGTTGAGGATTTAACCAAAATTTTTGAAGTTGCTACATCTGTAATTTTGCTTAAAAGCTCAAATACTAGGACAGACAAGAATCAATCATCCAAATAAATGGTAAATAACAAATAATTACACACATACACACACTGCACATCTGTCTGTCCATCTAAGTATTAAGTTCCTGATAATAAATCACAGAAATGTTTCACATCCCATGACTGTTGTGCTTCTATAATAATCTGTAAAATACCCATTTATACCGTCAAAGAGACAGGCAGAGTACATTAGGCGCATCTAAATAAATATATATACAGAGTGTTAGCAAACAACGAGGTTATAAGGTACCTATATCTAAGCTTTAGTCGGGCGATAAATGGGCAAACACAGGACCTTACGCACATATATAATGGTATACACCGGCCCGGTGTTCAATGTAGGTAATCCCTTGTGTACCCATGAAGGTACAACGTATTCTATATTTGTACATTTTTTTTCTCTAAGTAGGTAAAAGCACATGTGTGTCAGCATTTTAGGTTAGTTCAAGTTACATTCCCAAGTTGTAGACTATGTTTGGTTAGGAGTTGTTTCAAGCTTTCAATAGGTCGTACATTGTTGAAAAGAAACTAGTAAGCAAAATATTTAATTTAGATATCGCGTGATAGTAGGGGACAAAATATCTAGTGTTTTGTAGGTAGTATTTTATTGAGAGATGAAATAATAACAGAAGGTAGGTATCTGCATAGGTATATCAAACATCCAATAGGCAAATAGATAACTAATAGATAAACTAATAAAGTCTAATTATTTAGCTTGGCAACGGTTGATAGTACTTATCTGTCTTACAAACTTACGCAGAGTAACTATTTTCAGAAATAGTACATATAATAAAAAATAGGTAATTGAGATTTTACTTTGTATCTTGAAAAATAGACAAAGAAGGGATGCTCTTGGCTATCGAAACAACTAAGTAAGTTGACTAGGTAAACCAAGTTTTAAAAAAGGAACCAAGTTTACGTTACAAAAACCTACAATATTCAAAATTGTTACATTCGTGAAAATATTTCACGATAGGAGGAAGATTATCGTTAGGTATTTCTGTATGACGAGTATGACATACCTAGGTAGGTATACTCAAATCGGAATTGTTTGAAACCGGCTAATTGTCTGTCATAGTTGGTTATTAAATATTATGTAACATTCACCTTGGATGGTATATAACAGGTAGGTGACATCAAAATAAAACACAAAACATAACCTACAAAAGGTGTCTTTCACTTTCCATTCAAGAACTCGGGTCAAATTTACATACTTGATAACCATCCCATTGAATCATCATAGGACCCTAAACAGATTATGCCTCATCATTTTAAAAATTACAGTGGGAAACCAATGGGTTTTCAACGATTGAAATTGACTAGTTAAGAAAATATTTCAACACGAATCTAAACACACTTCTTACTAATTATTTGTGTTATCTACGCAATTTATACCGGTAGGTACCTACTTTTTTACGAAGTTCAAAAAGTGAAAATAGCTGTAACTTCCAAAGGTAGGTACCTACCTATGTACCTATACCTTTCTGTGATTTTGAAATAGGTAGAGTTTGAGAATACCTAGATAGCTACATGTATGCATAAAGGTGCATGTTTATTGACCAGTGTACCTAGATACTTGAATAAATAATTTGTAACCTGCCACTCGAAATATCTCAATAAATTGTCTTATAGATAGATATAATTTTAATGTAAGGTGCAAAGTCTACCAGAAATGGGAATTAATACGAGCGGATCCAGATTCCAGATCAAGAGCCGGATACATAAAGAGAGACCAAATTCGTAAGAAACAATTCTGCAGGTCTTGACTTGAAGTCAAAATATCTGCATACTTAAGTGTTCCTGCGAACTATAACTTAGATATCGCGATGAGCGACTGGAATAAACAAAGCTTTATAAAACTTATATTTGTTATTTGTCTATGGAAAATAAAGGCAAAACAGCATATGTAGGTAGTTACTTACCCAACTACAAACAAAAATCCATGCTTTCGATAATTTGTTTTTTTTTTAATGTGGGTAGGTACATAGATCGGGCTTCAGGCAGAAGAAAAAAAAACAAAATATCTGAGCTGCATTTCGCAGTTAGTAGTCAACTATATTTTATTTTATAAGTTTCTGGTACAAGTTGAACTACTGTTTGAGCTATAATGCATGTAGAAAACTTGAAATCTCCGTACGATACGAGGGTAGCTAAGTAGAAATAGAAGAGTGGCGCAATTACATAATCTGTTATTCAGGAAAAATTGCTTTTTTTTCACTGTAGGTATTTCGTTTCTTCAAATATTCTCCAATAAGTTTTAATATAGGTAGGTATATATACTTAAGGTTCCGTCTTTCAAACGTAAATCATGTCTTAAATCATTTTCTTTTAATGCTATGAGCAAACAGCAAATGTTTCAAAATTAAAATCTTCTTGTTCTTCCTAAAATAACACGAGCGATATCAGGTCTGTATGAAATGTAGAATATATCACCACTAACATACAACTTTGATCTCTCAAGTCATAAAAATGTAGGTAAATATCTGATCCACGTGCTTGATATGTTAGTTAGTGGACATAGAAAGATTTGATTCGACCGGTTCAGATATACCTACCTAGGTATCGAGTCAAATCTTTACTTATCTGATATGTAGGTACGTGGATGGGCCACTAATGTCCATTTTTTATCTTTGACAGAAATTCCCAACTGGGAAAAATTTTACCCAAAATCCCAAGGTGGAGGTTCCAAAATGGGATCAGGCCCTACATACAAACATTACCATTAAACTATTACTAAATGATATAAAAGTCTTGTTAAAGTTTGTATCAAGGTCAATAAAAAATACCTATAGTAAAAGTATCTAGTTGATGATGTAGACGCATTCCTCATCTAAATAGGCTTTCAGTACCTAGGTAGGTACCTATACTATATTAAGTTGAGAGTAAAACAGTCTTCGCACATTGTTCAATAAAACAGTTTTCAAAACAAAACTTCTAGAAATAAATTTCTGTTCTAGTCAGATTTGAATAACTCATTAATACTGATAACGAACAATAAACAAATTATTAGTGCTTGAATATGAAACGTCTTTAAATAAGGATTACCTTAGCCAGGCACAGAGAAAAAACTCGATTCTTTTTTCTCTGTCTCGTAAATCGTTGATGGAACATAATATCATAAGAATCAAACACATTAGCTGCATTATATTTACATCACTGAGTTTCATGTGGTGAAGATCAAAGGCGGCGGCTGCCGCCATATTTAAGTGTTACGGATTTTGGATAAACACACCTGGTAGGTAGGTACATGTAGGTATAAATATGATGAGAAAGAACCTAAATCATCAATTGACAGGCAACGACGGTTGGATGTTGTTTAATTTATAAACACATATCGATAGACAAATGTGGCGCAGAATGAAGGGGAGGGAGTAATCTTATATTGGAAATGAAATCTGTAGGTACATAACTTCATCAAGACTTACATCAAATAAGTAGGTTATTACATCGATCATTTCATTGTTGCTAAATGACCATTTTTGAAAAAATATTATTGTTGGATTTGCAGGTAATCTTTATATACCTACGTAATAAACTGTCTAAATCAATTGTTCCAAAGTTAATATCACTATTCTCTTATCAGCTTCTTTGTTAAAAATAGTAACTATACGTAGGTACCTACAGCTTCTTCAGAATGAAAAAAAGTAGCCGAGAAGTTACAATAATTTCTCAAATGATAATATGAATGAATGGTGCTTATATGGCAGAATACAATAGAGATCCCTTCATTATCATAATTTATTACTCTACACCATTCTCAAATGCAGTATAGTAAACTATTAGAATGTTAATTTTTGGAGTATTATATATTAAACCTACCTATTTATTAGCATAAAATATAGAAAAAGATAAGTATCTGAATCATTTTCTTTTTACGTAAAGCTCTTTTCATAAATATTGTGACATAGAGAATAGACAATATATTTTTTTACAAAACGGCTTAGCCAGCTTTCTCTATTCTAATAAAGGTTGGTACCTATTGGTTATTTTGAGGACCATTACAAAAGCAAAGGTAAGTATGCACACTTACCTAACAATAATAATATTTTAACAAACCTAACCTAACTAATTTAACTGGTAATCAGTCTTTCTAAGGACACGGCCATATATATGTCTTTTGATCAGTTAAGTGAAGTCAACCAATACCTGAGACGTCACTGATATTTTTTCAGTACTTATTTTCTCGTGCTTTGTTAAATTTGTGATTCTCCTTCTCACATAAGAATTCTAAGATATGTATGGTTTAGTTCAAATCAAGTGCTAAAAGGCATTTGTACCCTTTGGCAGCTTTTTTATGACTTGAATGCATAATAAAAATGATTTTTATTTATTTCTTAAGAAAATATACTTGTAGTTTAAAATAAGAAATAGTTTTCAACGTTGACAGCCTTACGTATGAAAAATAATTCAATCAAAGTTGACATTTGTGCATTATGCATGATTTCTTCTATGAAGCCTTCGTATCTTTACCTACTAAGTTGTTAACGTACGAGGTTTACAAATAATATCCTTGAATACTAAATCCTTCACCTCCTCATCCACTTGAATGAATAATGAGAAACGAAAAAATTAACACCCCCTGAAAATTTGTCAAGTCCTACTGCTGATGCGCTTTAGGCTGCTTCAAGCGCGTCATGACACAATTAAAAAGCCAGCAGATAGGATAGGAGAGAAGAGGGACATAATATGAATTCGACAATATGTATGCTAAATAGGCGCGACAGAGAAGTTTTAAAATCATCCCTCTATACGTCATACCTACAACCTCACCCCCTGAAAACTGTCAATTCGATTGCAATTATTATTAAAACCCTTCCATCCTGTCAACGGCACATGTGTGCGCGGCATTTCGCGGGAATTTATACTTTTTATAAAGAGCCTCCTCCTGTAATACTATAACGCTTCTGGCTGTCTCTCGTGACTAAAAAGTGTAAAATTTTTCAAAATCGATGTGCCAGGTCAAGAGAGAGAGACAGTAATAGGATGAAGAGGGATGTTTTTAATATCGTATAACGAGTGTGAAATATTACATATATACGTCTGTCGGACCAAGAGTGGTATAGATATAAAAAAGGGTAGGTATCTTTGGCCCATTGTCTTGCTCCTTCGTATCAATTGAAGGATATATATTTCAACTTTGTAATATCTTGTATGACGATCGATATCGACATAATGGAGAGTTTGATTTGCTGGACTTTAGAAGTGATTTTGAAAGGTTCGTTGAGAAAAAGCAGTTTCGGTTTCAGTAAGCTATCTAGATAGCTATATTGCTCTGATAGATTTTGATACGAAATGTTTTTTGGGAAAAGCTTACTATAGAGCTGACCTATAGGATTGTGAAATGTGATAACGAAATATAGGTAGGTGTAACTACGTGTAAAGAAAATGCATTTTTTGATTTTTTGTTTGGTACCTACGCACCTCCGTTAGATAAAATAATAAAAGAGGGTGCATGACAAACAAATTATAATTGATTTAATATCATTCAAAATAGTATTTTATAGCCTGAATTGGCAATCTGAATATTAAATTTTAATTGTCGTTTCTTTGTTTGCAGGTATGATATTGTAAATACCTAAGAAATATAATTAGGTTAATAGGTATACTTTGTTTTCAGAATATTTTTTAATATTTTTATTATCTTAAGTGATGTAAGTACCTAATTCAAATTTCAACGGTAAGTACGCTGAGTTTTTGGATAGATCATTGGTGTTTTTTTTCAAATGGATCGCCCATCAGATATTCACTTTTTCAACTATTTGATAGTAGGCTTGGTGGTTCCTTCAATTGTGAAATTTTAAACATTGAATAAAATGTAAAAATGTGGGGTTTTGGTAGCTTTGTGGGTATGCAGCCCGTCTGGGCTACAGTGCCCACGAGAAGTATATTGGAGCCGTGGGTTCGTATCCCGACAGAGCTATGGATGTTGTATGAATGCCAATACATCAGGCAATTGTTGGAGTAATAAATATTTGATATCTTATTATACTTACCTACCTTTAAATTTGATTTTACACTATCTTCAGCTGTATCGTCAGTATGAAAACTTTTCTAGTAACTATAAACTACTTAACTGTCCAAGTGTTGCAAGTTAAAAGAAGGTTCAATGAATTATAGCCCCAAAGTCATGTGAAAAACAAATTATATATATAGATACAGTGAAAAAATATTGCATTAGTTAACAATATGCGAGACGAGAGTGTTTATAACAAAATAAATAAGCTTCATTATCTACGCCTGGATTTACGTAGTCTTTTAGTTTCAACATTTTAAGAACATAAAGAAAAAGATCAGTTTTGGTATCAAGCTACCTAAATATCACAGTCAGCATATTAAAGTAGAAATCTAGAAGTGTACTGTAGAATCTATTTTGAAAAGCTTCTGATTGGAGTATTCTATAAAAAATGCTTGAAATATTATTTCTTGATATTCTCTAATCTGCAAGACATTATTTCATAAGCTTTTGAGCAGATTAGGTATTGTAAAATTTGAAGCACGTATAGCACCTATAAGCTCCACGTAGCACTAGTCCAGTTACCGTTAAACCTACCACAGCCTCTATCCTCTAGTGCAAATGTCAGTAAAATGGTCATTAAAACGAAAGAAAAGAATCATTATGTATGTTTCTTAAGGCTGCGTTGAACTCCACCCTTGTTTAACATCATCTTGTTTCGGTCATACTACTTTATATCGTCTGAACGTACTAATGAATTAAGAATATTATTGGGTTCCAAAATGGAAATAAATAAACATTTAACATATTACCTACCTATCAATAAGTTTTTTAAGAATTCAATCTGTAGAGGGCATAACTGTCTATATTAACTTAACAGTACCTACATAATTGAAATTTGAAGTTGTAAAAACATAGGTATTACCTTAAACTGAAAAAATATAGGTACCTATGATAACAATGTAAAATAAGTAGGTAAATGAAATGCTTGACCATTGTTCCAAAGTATCAATTTTGATGGTTTCTTTCTATTTAAATCATATTCAACTAACAAGAATCTTCAGATAAGGTTGGCTGGTTGGATAGTATAATAACCAGGCTTGAAGAGTACTTCTGAAACAATTATAATAAATTATACTGCCCAAGGCGAACATACCTACCTACTTATGATGCAAAGGACGTCTTTGCCGGACGCAACTATTCAATTCATGAAAATAGAGACGGATTTTCATCTCATCCATAACTCATTTAGGTAGATTACGCCTTGGAAAATAAACCTTCCATGATAATACAGAATAACAATCTTCTCAGCCGGCAGAAGACTGATGACCACTAGATTGGAGAGGCACCTTCTCCAAAATTCACAGTCTTCTCTACTACTTTTACAAGTAGTGTGTATATAAGAAAAAGTATCTATAGTGTCCTCTCAAGTTTAAAGAAATGTCACACAAGAATTATACTTATATCGATCTCACTGACGTCTTCTTTCCCTCCTTTTTTTTGCTCTCGAAGAGAGAGTCATTTTCTGTGATGTTGGACTATTAGTTACACCAAGCAAGAGTGAACTTGTGTCTGTGTGCTCTCTCTCTCTCACTCGCCCTCAAACTCTCTTTTTAGCTTTCCTCGCTCTCTCACTTTGTTATCGTCTCCAACATGGTGTCGACAAGACTCATCAATCATCCACCACCACCGCTGTGTGTGTTTCGTCCTCCTTGTCACCTATAGGGCTCATCTCCAGGGGCAGCGTCTCGCGATCCAAAATTATGCTCAAGGGTTCACTTGGAGTGAGATATTGAAAAAATCGAGACAGGTAATTGAGTAACTGATCAGATATATTTGTGGAAATGTGGAATTTAAAGATACATTTTTTTCCAATTCTATAGCTTTGTAGGTAGGTAGTGCTGGAGATATTGAATCATCCAAAGGGTTGAAAATTATTTTAAAGACTTCATAAGATAAATAGTGATTTAAATGGTATTGGTAGCAAAAATGAGTAGAGTTAGAATTCACGGGTAGTGACCAATCTTCTACTTTGTCAAAAATAACTTTATCTGCAACTTGGGGCCACTGCTCTTTCTTATTTATATCAATGATCTCTCTACAGCTCAAATGATGCATCTCAGGGTTGTCTTGAGTTGCAACGAAGCTTGGATGTCATAAGCGCATGGTGTCCCCAGAACAGACTGACTTTAAATATAAATACTTAAATATAAAATTATGTAATGAAAATGACTTACTTTGACTACAATAGAAATGAAACAGTGTTGCAAAGGTATTCAGAATTCAAAGACCTTGATAATAAGTTAACTTTCACAAAACATCTTCTATTACAGCTTTAGCCTCTAGAACTTTAGGATATTGCGTAAGAAACAGAATCAGTTTGCAAATATTAATAGGTAGGTACACTCAAAAATTTATATTTCTTTTTTATTCGTAGCCAACTTGAGTATATATAATTTGGTCAACAGGTTACTTGAACGCTTGCAACAAATTAGAATCTATTCAGCTAAAATGTTTGAAATATTTGTTCTTTAAACGTAATGGTTCGTATCCTGCGAGAGGTTTTAAGCACTCTGTCTTAACAAAACCTTTTGGAATGGATCTTTTAAAACGTAGACGTGAATATGCAGCCATTTCTATTTTTGTTCAAAATGCTACATAATAAAATTGATTGTACATTTCTCATCAGTCAAAAAAACTTTCATGTTCCAAAACTTGGTATAAGACGGACTTACCCGTTTTATACCAAATATATCTAATGTTATGGCATTTTATCTAATTAATAATATGTGTAATTGTTTCAACCACTTGAGTTATGATTGTGATATTATTTTTGATAGGTACTTTATCAACAATTTTACAGCGTTATAAGGATCCGATATAGCAGTAGTTAAGATTTCCCTTTATTTTTCTTAGTTTCTAACAACCTAGATTAGTTATCATATTATATAGAGTCTCTAATATTTATTTTTCACTGTAAGTTGGTGTAAGCCTGATGAGAATAAATGCATTATTATTATTATTATTATTATAATTCTTTTTAATAATGTTACTTATCAAGAAATTCTTTGAACTGCCATTAACCAAATACATTGGGACACTGGGAATGGGCTTATGAGCTTTTGTTAGTAGTTACTTATATAATTTTAATATGTAACATTTCTTTTCCCCAAAAATTGCCTCAAAAGGGGTGAAGGGGGTCATATTTGTTGCAGATCAAAAATTTGAGGCGACAAAATTAAATTGGCGACCATATCCAGAAACATTTAAATTTGACGTTTCTCAAACAATTTCATGATTTATCAGTTACAGCACTAATCAAGTCTAAAATAGGTATGTTAAACCACAGTTTATTGAATATCTGAATATAAGTAACTTTTGAAGTTGTCACCTGCTCTACTTCTTAATTACCAGCACCAGTAGAATCAATAATATTTCTTTTATTTATTAGTGCACCAAAATATTATTTTACATCTACCAATTTCCAAATCAGTAGTAGGTAGGGATTAGCAAGGACATCTGTATTATTTTAGTTTTGGGCTAAATTGGAGAATAACAACCAGATCAAATCGCTTCAAAATAGGTTAAGTATTCTTAAATACAAAACAAAATGACTCTCTCAGTTGAATTATAAATCTATGCTTTCTATATCCCTTATTGTTTTCATTTCAAAATTGATCTAAATAAGCAAAGCCCTGAACTATACGAAACCATTTCATTATCAAACAAAACAGAAATACAATACAAAGACGTTACAGAAAGTATCTCACAACGCAGTGATTGATTTAATTTTAATAATACCTATGGTATATTATATTCTGAAATTTAATTCAAAGAAAAAAATCCTATCCCCTTCCTATTCAAATCCAGTGGCTCGTAAGTCACCATACCTTCACATGTGATATCCAAATTTTGCATACCCAGAAACGCCCAAATCACACACACTATCGACTCTCATCCTCATCAATCATCCTCATACCGAAAAGTTACTTGACTCAACCACTCAGAAAATCACACACTCACTGACTAACGCAATATTATTCTCACATATACGTTGCCCCGCAATCATTATCACATTAATATATAATATTTTTACAAATGGGCGTGTCGTGGACCTTCTTTCTCGTCTGTCACTTACACAATCCACAGTCTCTCTGTCCTGTGCGTGTATTCCTTTTTCCTTGCTCACTGATTAAACCCTCTAAGGGTTAAAATATGTTTCAGGCAGCGTATCGAAATTTAACTTTATAAGAGTTGAAAAACCATTGAAATACAGAACAAGAGCAGAAGCAGCATAAGTCCGTAACAAAACGTCGTGTGTGTGAGTGTATCTGTCCCTCTGTCTGTCCTGGATGGGGCTCTCCTCATTCGTGCCTAATCGAGTGTGCGTTATTAATGTACACTGCGGGGAAATGTCGCCGACAGATTTTAAATTTGTGGCTGCTTTATTTCATGAAAAAATATCTTTATATATGTATATAAATAGTTAATTTTAGCATTGAAATAAAACAGTAGTGAAGTAGATATAAGAAATATCTGCGTGCATGGAGTATCCAAATAAGTAAGCAATAAATCTTCGCCGCGATGTAGAGACTTTTAATTATGTTTTGGACAGATCTCAGGGCCGATTTCATAATCATAATAAATTTTTTTCAACTAATATTTTGATGACTGGCTAAAACATTGCATTTGATAAGAACTTTTCTAACTTAAGTTACCATATATCTGTAAAGTAGATAAGTTTGAATTATACGTTCTATCAAAGAATTAATTAAATTTTTAATGTAGGATTTAATTTAATGGGAGATTGAATTTGATTATGAAACCGGCCTCAATAGATTCAGTCACTTTTGCAATTCCTTACACCTGAAGGAAAAACGGATCCATTATAAAATTACACTTGTGTCTGTCTGCCCGTCTATCACAGCTTATTCTCTCCAAATCTACTATAACAATAAAGTTGGCATTTGGTACCTACCATTAGGTGAACGCAAAATAAACTTTAGTGAAAATATACAAATTCTAATTCATGGGGCTTATGTTCACGAATCTAATTAGAAAATTTAAAGAAAAATAAGTGCATTATGATATGTTATCAAATGAAAGGGTTTGTTTCTGAATAATTTAGATATATTTTGATTTTGATTTTATCATCATAAAAATGAACTGCTTGAAAGATATTAAGTAAAATATCCAAAAATTGCCGATTTCTCTTTTCTTAATGGACGAAGGGGCCCTTTTTTTCGAAAATCAAAAATTTTAAACGAAAACATGTTTTCATTTTTTTTACGGTTTTCGAGTTACAGTAATAGCATCTTAAAAAATATGTGTGTTAGGTACCACTGCGGTGGTGGTGACAAATGGTTGATACACTAAGAAAATTAAAATAAAACTTTTTTTAAGAAACTAGGACTGACTTCAATAGTAAGAGCACTGAACATTAGATAGATAGATAGATATTTTTATTTGATTTCATTTTGTAACAACATAGGTACAATCGTAACAAGTCAGTAAACACATAAGAATATAATAATAGCATAATAGCATATGTATAAAAACAACAAAAAATAAACATTTTGTAGCAGCATAAAATCATAGCAGGTCAATAGACCCATAAGAATATTACAAAAGTAAATGTATAAAAAAATAGATACAAAATACAAAGTTACAGCAATGGGAAGTCAAGTGATAGCGTGTTTTTAACCACAAGGAATTATTCGTAAAAACATTTAGATTTATAGGTTAAATATCTCTTCAAGTTTATCTTGAATTTTGAGGCTCTAAGTTCTGTCATTGATATCGGCAGTACCTATATTCCTTATAAAGGTTGCAGTTGACTGTATTCTTGGAAGAATTATTTAATCTAAATTTCGGCTATGTTTCATAATGATGGTAATGGTTATCAAATATTTAATGTCAAATCTACTGCTGCTCGCCCTTTTAAGGGTGGTGCCAAAAGTCTTATGTCTGCCTATAACTCCTCTACCTACTTCAAAATTACCAGCACCAGTAGAATTAATATTATTATGTAATTTTCAGTGCACCAACTTATTTCTAAAGTCGTACCTAGTTTCTGTATTATTATTGTAATCTATTAGATATAATGAAACGAAATTGATTAGGTAATTAATAATACTTAATACATACCTATTCATATAATTAATATAAAAAAATGAGTCATTTATAAAACTCTTTCTTTAAAGTTGATATAGGTATATTCATAACATATAAGTTATTTTATGCACAACCACAACCATAATGAACAGATTATAAACACGTTTAGCGGGCGTAAAGTGCCGCTTTACCGCCCGTGGACTACTTCAGCGTCCGCGGACGGTATAGATAAATTGGTGACTACCTATTCATTTCGCTATGACTTGCTATGGTACGCGTTATATGTATACATATATAGGTTATTGTTTTAAAGTTTAATAGTTTCAATAAAACTTATTCTTTTTATTTAACAATACAAATGATTTGATGGATACAGTGTAAATTATGATAATATCGTGATATAAAATTCATACAACATTATCATAACCGGATGACAAAAGTTGAAAAAATAAATATTTTTCACAAAAAAATGGACCGACTTTATTATCTAGTTGATGCACTGAAAATTACAAAATAATATTAATCCTATAGGTGCTTTTACTTTTGGAGTTGGTGCCTACAAAAACTAACTACAACTGCATAACTTCGAAAGGTTGAAGTTGTGCAATTGTAGTTAGATAAAAAACTTTCTGCACCAACTTCAAAATTTCGAAAATGTGCAGTTGGTTGTTTTTTTATTTTTCAGTGCATCAACTAACAAAGTCGGTCCAATTTTTTGTGAAAAATATTTATTTCACTCTTTCGAGTGTAATATTAGTCTTGAAAATCGTTCAACGTTCAATAATACCTGAGAAGATAGTACTTATTACCTATATTACCCATGTATTAGGTATTCTTAGCTTGTCTTGTTGTTCTTCAGAGATCTCAGAACATCGCATTGAAAATTCACATATTTCGGACCTACCACTACAGTATCGCAAAAACGGTAACTCCTTTGAAAAAATGTTTAATTTTGAGTTCTCAGATTTTCGATTTTCGCGAAAAACAGCCCCCTCTTCCTCCTTCGGGGGTGGTTATTGGAGGAAAGGAGATTTCGCATGTGATTTTTTCTTAAAATGGGACCATTTCTCAATGCTCCTCTTCCAAATGAAAAAAAAATCATCAAAATCGGAACACGTTTAGGTACTATGCAAAACGCGCGAACAGTCATACATAAAAAATCATTCAAAGCAAACATACATCCGAATTCTATACCTCCTCCTTTTCCTCGGTCAAAAACATACCTATTTATTAATAAATAATCATTTAAGCGGTAGTGCATAACATTTTGTAAGCATTTTAGGCGTAAAGAGCGTTATGGATCTCACGTAGATATTAATATCCCTCGCCTACTCTTACGTACACATTGTGGTCTATAAACATCTGTTTTACGCACTTGATACATATATTATTAGGTAGTACTATAAACAGCCCGTATTTACAACTGTTTTACGGAATACTCGAAATATCAGTTTTACTTGTACTTTACTTTACTTTTTACTCATTATAGTTATATGGGTAGTCTTTATAAGTTACTTCACTAGGTTCTATTTGGCAAAATAATCACACACATTCGTCTATGCATTCGTCTAATAAACTTCTCTAGATAGATTTGACCAGCTTGTATTTCATTTGAACAAAGCTTTTACAGCTTCAGCTAGATTTACGATGAAGAATAAGAAGAAAAATAGAGCTTTTCCATTTTGGTCACGTAGCAGCGATTTGGACGTATTTACATTTCAAATTCTGTGTTTTAATTAAATTACGATTTCTTTGTCTTCTCTCTCACTTACTCTCTTTCAAAAAGCATAACAAGCTTAAATACGAAGAAAATGGATTTGTTTATAAAGCTGACACACAATGGCGATTCGTATACTATAAAGCTCTTTTTAGCCAGCTGCAGAAGATGTCAACTGATGAAATATTCAGCGTTTATTACTTTTTCGTGATGCTTATAATAATAAGGAATGAATTTTTCCTGGATTTATCACGTTGATGAAAAGTTTCTAATTATTGTTGATGATTCATGACAACATTTAAGAAATAAATTAATATATTCTACTTCCCCAAAAATGTGTAGATTGATCGGAATAGTAAGAATGGGAACGAAAACAAATTTGACAGCTAGGTAAGATATACAAGGTAACGATGATTTCTTAGGTACAGTATTGCTAGATACTTCTCAAACGATAAGAGACAGAAGGATGATTGAATTACAGAAGGGTTGCGGTATTTAGATCTTACCAATATTCCGAATAGCTAACTGAATTTTAATCTTTTCTGTTTTATTAAAAAAAAGAAAATATGTGTTTACTTTTCATCTATCTTCGCATTTAATACACAGAGAAGAAATTTTAAATTTGTCACACGCAAGTAATGCAGTAGACAAAATGATGGGATTGTTATAAATATTTTATCTGTTTTATATTAAAAGATAAACCATAAAAATTGTGTTCTTTTTATGTATGCAGTATCGATAACTACTTCTATGACATTAATATCACACCACTACTATCTTGCAAACCATTCAATATTTTGTAAGGTGACAAGAGGCGTATCCTCCATATTTTCTGTAAAGAAATTGACGTAACTATTCAAAGTTCCCTCGATAAGTTTAGGGGCAATTATCTTGTTTTCTATAATTCCACACCATAATAAATAATACTCGGTATAGAGAACTCGAGGTCTTGTTTGATGCGTGAAAAGAGCATGTATTATAAGTAGTGAAAGGGATGATTGCCTTCTAATCTCGAGGCTATCTACCGGTGAAGTTGTAACAGAATCCTTTCGTACCAAACAGAGGGAGGAAAGAAGTATGTTCTGTCAATTTTCCAGGGGACGAGCTGACCTGCAACCCACATGCGGTGAAGTCTGTCATTGACTACTGCAGAAAAGAGGACCAGCAACTTATCCTGGGATGCGATGAAATTGCCCACCATACCATCTGGGCAAGCTTAGATATCAACAAAAGAGGTGAGTCTCTCTATGAATTTATATTAGGTGAAGGGTTATTCATTTCCAATACAGGTAGAGAGCCCACCTTCGTCACTGCTACTAAGAAGGAGATTTTAGATGTGATCTTGAGTATCCGAAGAGTAGGTTAACATTGTAGCCTGGCGGGTATCGCAGGAACCATCCTGTTTCGACCAGAGGCATATAAGATTTGACATTAAGTTGCTCTAGTAGTTAATAAGTTCAGAAACCAAAGAGAAACAAACTGGAAAGGATACTTTATATCCCTCAGTGAGTCGCTTAAGGACGGGACGGTCACTTTAACGAAAGATGGAAGCCTAGAAATGGCAGTGGACCAGATTAATGAAGCAATAACAAATGGCTACACAACACAAAGGGAATACAGTTTGATGGAACAATCTTCTCGAGGATCTAGGAACCGAGGTGAGAAAGCTATTCAACAGAGTCAGATCTAATGGGAGTTGGAACCTATACAGGAGTAAACTAACCCATTACCTAGCCAAGAAGGATAAGGTTAGTTGCCTGAAGAAAGATGACGGAAATTACGCAGAAACGGCCAAAGACAGCTTAGAGATGCGTAGAAAAGCACATTTCCCGGGAGCCAAAATATATCAAGGTCAATCGATGGCAATTAGCAGGCGCGAGGAGGCAAGAAGAACTAAGCATGAAAACTGGCAAATTGCCACCGCTATCGCAAGGCCAAATAGAATAAAATGGGCCACAAAGGAATCCCAATCCTTCAAATCACCAGGGGAGGATGGAATCTACCCAGCGCTACTATAGAAGGGTAAAAAGGTCTAGTGTCACACCTAAACAAAATATTCAAAGCTAGCCTAGCTTCGAGGCACACCCGTCTGTAAGGAGGAAGGTAATGGTCATTTACCTACCAAAGTGGGCAAAATTTTAGACCATACTCCCAAATAACAGACTGATCAGTCTTACGTCCTTTCTACTTAAGACTCTGGAAAGACTAGCAGACAGGTTCATATGAGACAATGCTCTGATAGCTTGTCCTAAGTGAGCGTCAATACGCATGTCAACTGAGGAATTCCGCAGAACTATCACTGGATGATGTAAATAGGCTGGATCTATAGGGAGCATTTAATAATGCTTCTGTCATATAGATAACAAGGTGTTTGGAAAGAAGAGGAGTCGAGCCCGTAATCTGCGGGTGGATCGAAGCATATATATAATGAGCGTCTGCCCTAGAAGAGGCAACCATCACGACAGAGGGCAGACTATTTCCTCAAGGAAGCGTACTGTCGCCCTTTATATGAGTAGATCTAGGGGACACTATTCTAGTTAGACTGTTTGACGAAGGCATTTATTGCCTGGGGTACGTGGAGGATCTAGCCATAGTCTGTTTTAGTGATCAAATATATATAATATTTAATAAAATTAATAAAGGCCGATCCAATGTTGGAAATAGCAATGGCCCCAATGTATAATTTCAAAAATAATATGCAGTAGTCGTACCAGATATGAAAGACTGGGTAACAGAACCGCCCTTGAAGGCAAGCCTCAACGGTACAGTGTTGGCTCTAGAACCAGCTCCGAAAGAATTGTCATTTATTCAGACAGCCAAGCAGCACCAAAAGCGCTAAACTCATATCAAACAACATCAAGATGGATATGGGATTGCCGCAAGGCACTGAACAATCTAGGTAGTCACGATAGACTGACCCTAACCTGGATCCCAAGAAATCGATAGCAAGGAAAAGGATGACCAAGTAGCCAGCCAGGAAGCGGAGCAGGCCAAATTCGGATCAGAGCCCTCCAGCGGATTTGTGTGGATCAAGAACCAGGCATTGCTACTGAGGCAAGAAACCACAGGACATACAACAGCAAATTATTCCAAATGTCCCGTGAAACACCGAATCGAAGTCGGAACATAAAGAATATTGGTAGGGATGCTGAAAGGAAGCATATCAACCATAGGTCTAGACGAGGACGACCTATGTTGGCTCTGTCAGCAAGAGGAGGAAACCACATTTCACGTACTCTGTGAATGCGAAGCCCTGGTAAGAGTGCTTTTCAATTATTCGGTGGAGGGAAATCGAAAGAGCCAGCCACTCCAACTTATCTAATCTAATTTATACATGTTGTGAAGGACATTTGACATTTGAAGAATCATTTTAAGGCATATTAAACAAATATGGCGTCCATAAGAAAAACAAAAGTTTTATAGCATATCTTTGAAAATAGAAAAGATAAAATATTTTTAAAATCTTAGCGCATTACTTGCATATACAAAATTTGTTGTGAAGGACATTTGACATTTGCAGAATCATTTTATGGCATATTAAACAAATATGGCGTCCATAAGAAAAACAAAAGTTTTATAGCATATCTTTGAAAATAGAAAAGATAAAATATTTTTAAAATCTTAGCGCATTACTTGCATACACAAAATTTTAACTCTCCACTCTCAAATGAGAATATAAATAAACTCGCCGATTTTCAGTTTTCTTTTATATTTCAGAAACGCTTGAAATTGTTCAAGCCTGCAAATCAGAACTTTGAAAACGTATAAATTACGCAAATATTTTTTTCTATCTCTACCGTTTAAGAAAAAGCTGTATTTTCTGTATTAAAATCGTCGGGACCCTGTATATTAATAAGCAAACTTTAATTAGATACTTCCACCGATCAGAAATTAATGTTCTGTAGTTATCTACATCATTTTAAAGGAATTGAACCGTAGATGTGCGAGTTTTTATAACAGTTAAAAATATTACACGATGTTATGTCAATAAGAAGACAAACTCTAAAGAGGGTAGAAGAAAGTGAAAGAAATATAGTATAGAGCGAATGCTTTGAATGTGATACCAATGAATTTTGTTAGTTAAGATTGTGAATTCAGTTCTTCTCAGTTGTTTTATGTTTTGCATTTATAATGTTTGTTACCATAAAAGATCTTGTATAGATAACGTAACTAAAAAATAAAATGAAACTTATCAGTATTTTTTGAGTTTACAATTTGCATAGACTGTCCTCGATCATCTATTGATTCATTCTCAAGTAGTACATAACCAAAAAGGCTAAAAATTCAATAGGCTCTCTCATATTATATGATAAACGAATCCATTTTAATCAGTAAGCACCCGAGTAGTTATTTGCTGACCCGAAAACCGACCACACCGAAACACAGTAGCCGTTGCTCATAATCATACATTATACACTGGAAACGAACGGTTTGTGGCCTACCACCCGCAACGTCGCAGCAACCACCCCCTGTGACCATCCTATGTGTGTGTATTCACCCCATTATATCATATTATACTCACAGATAAAGTTGATTCAATTATGGCCATGGTAGTAGTATCTATCTAGTAGTGTTCCGAAACAGCAGCTGCCATCTGTCGGCCATTATGAGTGCGCATCGGCCGTTTCTAACGTGATTAACTTTATATAGCTGATAGAGACAGATAAACAAACTGACAGACAGACAGAGAGTAACAGAGAGAGAAAGGAAACTAGAGAGCAAAGGCTAATCTCCCATGTGCCCCAAAGCTTGGGATGGCTTCAACAGCTTGACTTTCCAAGATTGCCGAGAAAGATATATATTTGCAATCAAAAGTTCAGAGAAAGATTGAATAAGGGCGCAGATATCTATGTGGGGTCAGATGTTTTCATTTCCTGATCTCGTTTCTCTCTGTTAAGAAAGTGACAAATGATCAATAGTAGCATCAGTCGACTGATAAGCATCTTGTGACAAAAGTTAGATATGTAGGTGTTGTGAAAATCGAAATGGTCCACATGTTTCAGAACATTTGGTTTACTTTTCTGCTGCATACATTTTAAACAATTAATAATGAGCGATCAGTTAATGGCCTCATGCCAATGTTGGTTATAATTTTAAAGTTTAATTTTTGTTCAGAACAATATTCAAAAAAAATACAAAGATTCCGTCGTAATTTATATCTACGTAATTAAATTTTGTGGTTCTGAACTAATATGCTTGCAAGTTTTTTATAAAAATAATTACATTGATAGTAACTTAACTTAGAATAAAACAAGCGCATCTAAGTCACACAAGTTTTTACGTCTATAAATAAATCACAAGAACAAAATAACTTATAGGTTAAATAGCCCTAACAACAATGTACACTTTGAAATAGTGTCAGACTTTTATTGGCCATGTAGGTATTAGTTTGTCTGCAGTGTTTTGGGCTTAATGCTTAATGCCTCTACAATGAAAATATAAGGCTTTATGAAAGCAAGAATGTCATCGATGTGTTGTAAAAAGTAAAACCAGGATAATGGGTGAGTGGTGCATTCATTAGGGGCCTAAAGTCATGTGGGCATTGTACCTATTGCAGCCAAAAAAAGAAAAATAACAAACAAAAATGCACCATCGTGATTTGCAGCAACATTTATATTCGTGGTGGCGTATGCCTATATAGAGACATGTTAATGTTTCCATATACTTAATGCAGCAAAGTGCACGACGAAATTTGACGTTGTTTCTTTTTTTTAAAAAACGGCTGCATTTCACGTTCAACGTGGCTACTAAAAAGCTTATATTTTATAAAGTTTGGGCTGCCACAAATCTCTAACTACATATATATCTTTCGATAGCCATTAAAACAAGAATAGATATAATTTTTTGCCAAGACTGATCATGAATATGGCGTGTTTGTTTGTTTTTGGCAATGAGTAAGTGTCGGTGGTTATGTAGAACTTTTTTTAAATAATATGATTTATTTTATATGAAAAGATAAAAAAAAATATATATATTTCAATGCACTTTGTGGTTTTTGTCAAATAATATAATCTGAAAATTGACTAAGTGTGAGTGGACTCTCATGGTTAGGGTTCCGTATTTGACTAACCTGACTTCGCATAAGTTTCTCTGTCAAATTTGATTCTGTATTTTTTCAAGATTTTGCGAAAAAAATTTAGATCTTATAGTTTTTTACTAAAATCAACTTACAAAGTCGACTTGATCTATACAAATGCACATGTTGATCACGCAGCGATGGCATGTCAAACAACTTAATTTCACTTTAGGTAGGGTTTTCAGAACTAATAATAATAATAATACAAAATAATAATGATATATTTCTCTTTCAGCTGTTTTATGTATATGGGTGGATTGTTCACATTATACTTTATTTTGATATATAAAACACTGAAAACTGCAATTTATGGAGGATTTAGGAACCAAAAATTAAAATAACCTTAATATAAAAAGTAAATCTTAATTTTCGATTTGAATTTTACTTTAATTTTTTGCACTTTATGTGGGTGTTAATCATATACCTAATTCAGACATAAAATCCTGGACGCAGCCTCTTTAATATGGAAAATAAATCTTATTTTTCAATTTAAAGTTTTTTTATATTTTTTTCACTTTTTTGTGTGAAGTGAGCATATTTTACGTAATTCAGCCTTACAATGCTGAAAACAGCCTTTTAAGAATAATTTAGGATTTAGGAGCCAAAATATGAAAAAACTATAAATAAATCTTATCTTCCAACTTAAATTTTTATTTGGTTTTATGCATTTTTATGCGTGGATCGATGATATTAAACAGCCATTTCAGAAGGATTGGGGATGAAAAGTTTGTAAGATCTTATTTTCCAATTTAAAACATCTGTAGTTGTTTTTTGCATTGTGTGTGTGAAATGATCATATCATAACTTATTTAGACATAAAAAGCTAAAAAGAGAGAAGCATTTGAGAGCCAAAAATTAGAAACACTTCAGTATGATTTAATTTAATTTACTTATGTATTTATTTTTTTCTTAGTCGCATAATAATAGATATTCAGCCTTTATGTATATATTTTCCGGAGGTGGTAAATGTGCCACCGAAAAAGGGTTTTGTACCTCCCTCTTAGGTAATTATCTTTTTAAATCTGTACCTGTACCTGTAAAAGTGCAACCAGGCTATATATTATAATTATTTTGCCTATATAATAATTTCATTTTAAATTACCTAGATAATCCCAAAATGGAATATATAAAAGCTTTTTGGGATGCCTGTTCTTTAGTCTTCCTTGTTTATTCATTTATCATGGAGCTTAAAACTGTGACGAGCAACTACGGCAACGACATTCTACTCTTCAACAATTTCTAGTTCAAAAAAGAAAAAATCTTAAAAAGTGGTGAATTGTTTTGAAGATGCATCAAAAGAAGAGGAGAGTGCGCCGCGAAATTTTTTACGCTCGGACCTGACTGTGATATCAGTAGAGCTGAAAATAACCAAAACCACCATCCTGACGTACAAAAACTAAATCGGCAAATTGTTTCTCATTCCTGCAAGAGAAAAGCTGTCGAAGTCATAACGAAAAAGCCCTGCAAAATAATTCGGCGTGAGTTGGAAAATAGTCTACATGATACATTCACTACACAGGATATGAGATGAAATATGTACAACATAAAAAAGCAGTTACATGCAACTCAGTCTATATATTTACTGAAAAACTAAGGAGTATCAGACTGAGACATGTAAAAATTAAAAGTATATATACCAGAGGAAAAATAAAGCACAGCAATGTTAGAAACAAATTGAAAACTATAACAACATTATATGACAAATTGAAAAAAAGTTAAATCTCAAATTTTTACTTTATTAAATTTGTGTTACATGTATCTAACTTTGCCTAAGTAATAATTTGAGGTTCATTTTCATTATTTTTATTTTATTTTTACATTGTATCTAGAATAGCAGATCAATGGAGTAAAAAAAAATAATAATGTCCTGTATAATGATTTGACTACTACTAACAAACATATTGTTTCTTTTTTTATATTTTGTACATGTTTATATTAATTCAGTTCCAATAATTGTAGCTAGTATATTAGATAAGTTGTAGATATCAAAAAATATAATTCTACAAGAGAAGATAAAATGAAGTTTATTTCTTATATCTATGTATCTTTCAATTCATTACAACCACATAATTCTTGAAATATAATAATTTAAACCGGTGGTACATTTACATGTGATCTTTTCATTGCACCCTTAAGGTTGGTGGCACGTTTACCTATACCCTTTTCTGACCAGGTACGTTTGGTGGCACATTTACATCCACCCATATTTTCTCATCTATCTATTAGAAAATAATTCTAATCACTGTGACATTTCGTCGATTGGACTAAGTAATTAATTCATCAACTTACTTTTCAGGTCCATATCACTGACGCGTCAGAAAATGTTCGACTCTCAACTCTATATCTATGACAATTTCCGATAGGATACTGTCTGGAAAATACATACCAACGAATAAATTGAATTGAACATTAACACAGTCACAGAGGAAATCAACGTTGTTAATCATTTTAATTACATTGCCGCTAATATCATCGTAGACTACCACCCTTTCAAAAAGCACATTAGGTACTAATGTTATATTATATATGTATATATCATTAGATTCTATAAACGGGGGCGTCATAAAAATATCACGAACATTTGCAGTGTAAGTGATATATATTTCATTATGCAGTTTTCTCATTCTCCTCTCAAAGACATATCTACTGAACGCCGCCGCCCCCAGTTTGCTGTGCTGAAAGATGATGACAACACGCAGAGGGATGCAATTGCAGTTATATAGGATGAAGAGAGGAGGACTAATTAGAATACAGAGTGTTGTGGTGTGTGTGATCTACGGGCAGCACATGCAAGCAATATGTATAATATGTACTGGGTGGTATGAACATTATTATTGGTTGTTCTTCGTAATAGGTTTATTTTATGAGAGAAGACGTCAGACAGAATATGGTTTCGGATAAAAAAAAATATTTTTTGCAAAAAATTGGATCGACGTTATTATTTGGTGCACTGAAAAAAAACAAATAATATTAAATCTATTTGTTCTGGTACTTTTGATGTTGTGCAGTTGCAGTTAGATTGAAAACTTTTTTCACCAACTTCACAAGTACCAGCACCAATAGAATTAATATTATTTTGTATTTTTTAGTACACCAACTAATAACGTCGGCCCAATTTTTTGTAAGAAATATTTATCTCACACTTTTGAGTGTAACATGCTTTGCCTGTATTTGCTATTTTTCAGAAATCTAAGAACATCCTCGCGGAAATACTTATATTATAAACTTTACCACTCTTTTAACACGAAAACCGTAACTCTATAGAACAAATAATGTTCAAAATAAATGTTGCTACAAATAATCTGGTCATTAATTTTCCATTCTCAGATTTTCAACTTTCGAAAGCAATTAGGTACCTCTTCCACATTGCGAAATTACACATATTTAAAACTTTAACATCGCAAAATCTCGAGAACTGTAGCTGTTTTGAAAAAAATTTCAATACAAAAGTTTCCAGATATTTTGGTAGGTATCTTTAATTCTGCCATTTTGAATTATCGATTTTCGAGAAAATTTGCCCCCTCTACTCTTTCAGGAGTGGTTTTTGAAGGTTAGGAGATTTCGGTTTTCGCGTTTTTATAAATATGGGACCATTTCCCAAGTCTCCTCTTTCAAATGAATCAAAAATCACCAAAATCGGAGTAGGTTTACATAAAAGGCGCGCAAGAACCAAAAAAAAAGAAGCAGTCAGTCGAATTGTATACCTCCTCCGTTCGGGGTTCGTCGGTTAAAAGTTATTTAAAATAAATGACAAAGCTTGGACTACAACATTATAGAGTTATTTCTAAGATAAGCATCTCAAAACAAAAATTTGAACTACAGGTAGCAAACACATGATAAATATCATATTTGTTTTGTACATTCAAAGTTTCTTCAGTTCGTTTTTGAAACTGTTCAAAGATGCTATTTTCATGAGGGAAGACGTCAGGCACTGCTTCTAATATAATAGCATAAATAATCAATAGATGTTTTGCATATCTTATGTAGACACAAACAACCAGGTAATAGAAATCCAACTCTTACAGAAGACAACAATAAAAGTTGATGATGATATTATATTTCTTGTATTTCATTGAATATTATCCTTGGCAATAAAGATAATTGTTGCTCCTGTCTACACGCTCCAAATAACTAGTTTTTCACTTGATATTGCAGGGCTTTTTGAAAGTTAATTGAAAAAGATTCGCAATCAAGAAATTACATTTGAAACATTTTTGAAAAAACAGGCGTAGTTGACGAAAATGATTAGATAAGATTAGGTTAGATTAGAAGTAGGAACATATTTCTATAAAACGAGGAGCTCAAAAATGTGCTACACGAATCGATTCCTACCTTCGTATAGAAACAAAACAAGTCATTATTTTAAAATAATAACATTGCATGTTGTGCCTTCGAAGATCTAGAGATATTTATTAAACTACCAACTAGCAACACATTCAACATTGGTCTGAAATTTTGTGTTGTTTGTATAATAAACGACGTTATAAGTTATGGCATCAGATTGTATACAAGGCAACGATTTGCATTTTGGTATCGCTAGTTAGTTTTGTATGTATACTTATTTAGAGTGTTAGAGAAAGATAAAGCTATACCACCCAACTTGTCACACGCAACTCTCTTATAGAACTATGATAAAAGCATGTTAACGATTCAAAGTATTTATAAGTAGGTATATACTTTGAATTATGTTTTTTGTGTTAGCTAAATGTCATATTAGAAGTTATCGCGTACTGTTTGGTGATAGCTACGACGGTGTTACGAGTTGCCTGAACAAACAACCTGAAACGTGATTATCATTGTGAATCCCTGGTTTTTTCAAATCGATACAATATTGGTTTTAACAGATTTAATATTTGGAACTTCAAAAACTCCTCGGTCGAAATGACTTAATAAAAATGTGTGTTTTTAAAATTTGTAAGAAACTAGTTTTTCCGATAATAAACCCCAAGGATTGAGAATAAGAATAATTTTTTCTGTAGGTGAAGCCCAGCAAGTTGTTTATTCAAAGGTTTTTTGATGTTTGGCAGCAATTACATTAAGACCTCCATCCTCTGAATTTTAAAAATCATTTGCTAAACCAAAAAGTTTCCAACCATAGCCATTTTGACCGATTTCCAAACGGAGTATAGGTATATATAATACCTACTCCCCTACATTCTTTGAGGGTGCATTCTCTTAATGGCCGTACAATATGTACATACAATTCGGTTTATCTGCTTTTGTGTAAAGTGTTGAAATCTTATGTGGGCAATAGGTAAGACGTTGATGAGAAGTTGTTTAATTGTTGCTGTTCTTCTTATGCTTTTCTGTGCTGTCATTTCTGATAATGTTGCCGTTAGAGCATTTTTTTGATATTTTTTTTCTTTTTAAAATACTTTCTTGAATTTCTTATTATAAAGTTTATTAGGTTCAGTAAATTTTAATGCTGATTTGTGGATATTCCTGTTTCTAAATTATGAATTCTTGTTCCCTAAGACTTAGCTATGAATGACGGGTTCTGATTCGATGGACCGTATATTTGCTTCTGTGAATTCATGTTCAAATGTTTCAATACTAGAAAGTCTTTTATCCATCAAATGGTTAATCCTATTAATTGTTTCAATTAATTGTCGAGCTCATATATAAAATATAAATGAACAAATAAAAGTAAAATTTCAAATACTAAGATACAATTCTATTCGAAAATTGGGCATTCAATGGATGTGTTTACTAGTTTTAATATATCTACCTACTACCTTATCTTCATCCGCTCTTTTGACTGTATTTTGACATTAAAATCACGAATTAGGGAACAAAAAACTTCTCGGATATAATTACTTCTGATCATCTGTTATAGATCACTTTTCTGGGGGCACGGCAGTGTCCCCGCCAAGTCGAGCACAGCCGTACTATCCTTTTCTCGAAGCAGTTCAGGCCATTTTCGACCCCCTTGTAACTTCTTTATTGAGAAAGCTAGAAGTCTGAATTTTCAGAGACTTAGTGGACATAATATATCTATAGCTAGATTCTAAATGACATACTATTCATAACTTTAGTTTAAGAGCTATCGCCAGTCGAATTTCTGTAATTCTGTCACTGACACACTCACCGGTCATCAAAATTATAAGATACTTCTAGAAGACTCAGAATCTTCAAATTTGAAATTTAGTTATTTTTTTACGTATAATGAGAGGAAAAACTCAAACATTCCTAAATTTTAGTTTCGTTTTCATAATGATAAAAATGATTATAATTAGGTACGTTCAAATACCGCTCAGAGGTCGTGCGACTTCTCACGCTGGCTGGAGTACTGAGTACTGACCAGTACTGAACCCACAGACAGAGGCAGAATATGCGTGAGCAGCGAGTAGCCAAAGTGCAGGGTTGCCGGTTTGCCAGTTATTACTGGCATTTGCTAGTATTTTAGCGCTCTACTAATAAAACAGTAAATATACAGATTATATTGCCATATTCTGGTTGTATTATTTTGGAAAAATAAATGAAATCCATTAAAAACATAAACCTAAAATCTAAGTTTATAACGTTTGTGTATTATATTTCATTGGTATTTGATTGTTTCTGTCAGTGAGGGAGCCGTGCGATTGCCGAGTCATTATACATGTATTAGAGAAATATAGATGTCTAATAATTATTCGGTGACTATAAATGATGGTGAGTAAATAATTAGATCAAATTTATGAAAATGTTGTTGAATAGGTACTTCCATAGATAGGAGCTAAGCTAAATGACTTGGTTTTACATGTGATCTCACAACTGTTTGCGTTGGAAGGACTGTGTTGCAAGACTTGCATTTTTTACATTTTATGTTTTTTAATGGAATCATTTTTCTCAGTATTAACTGTAGTTTTTTGTTGTAGGCACTAACTCCAAAAGTACCAGCACCAATATACGTAAAATAATTTTGTATTTTTCAGTACACCAACTATTAAATTCGATCCACTTTTTTGTAGAAAAATGTTTTTGCCATAATAGCCTAGAATATAAACAAAATGAATTGAATTGAATTGAAGATTGCAGTTAATGTCAACTTTTGAGAAATAAATGATAAAATTAAACTCTACTAAAACCATAAACACTATTCTCCAATTAAATAGATGTTCAGATGAACCATCTTGTTGTGAAATAATAGCCAAATCAGTGAATCAGAGATTATTCTCATGTAGGTACATGAGTGTAGGTATTTGGAATTTGGAGGAATTACAAATGGACAATTTTCCCCCTTAATTCATCTAGATATTCGTAGCTCTTTTAGACTTCAATTCTTGTCGATAACCAGTCTCTTGTTCAAACCACATTTCCATAAAATTAATAGGAATTTGCTGTACTGTCAGAATAATTTGATATTGGAGATGGTGTAGATATTTTATAGGGCTTAGATTACCAAAAATAAGGAATGCACCCAATCATTTCTGTCCAAAAATTAATTACTCACATATAATGCAACAGTGGTAACATAATCTTTTTTAGCCTATGCGTGCGAAAGTGCGTGGCGCCTTGTGAATCTGTTGTTCGAAACAAAACGAAGGGGAATTGATTCTACAGTTTTTTCAGTTGAATATTTGACATCCTTGCCGGGAATCTGTTTTGTGCAATGTACTGGTCGAATAGCCCGATAAGCCGGAGGCGAACCACCGGCCAAAATTTGTTTAATGACTTCCCTTTCGGTGAAATGAACTCTCTGACTTCCCTTGACTTCCTCTGATTTCCCTTGACTTCCACTGACATGCCTGCTTATATTCCCATATTTTTCAATAAATCTGATTAGTAGAAGTATTTTTATGTAAATATGAACGTACAGCTAAATTCATAATGTTCAGATTCTCGTATGTAGCTCGGCTTCCAGAAACATGTTCAAGTAAGTTTGTTACAGTTGTGAAACATATTTTTTCAGCAGCTTTAAAATTCAACTTGTCTTCTCTTTTTAAGTCTGATGCTTATCTTTAGATTGGGTTTTTATTAAATCATATAAGTGTTCCGTACTCGCGATATATTTTCCCATTGGCAGGACAATTTTTGGATTAAGTAATCTAGTTCTTAATTTCATCGCAATATATACAGCATCCTGTACATAAGAACTGTTATCATCTTTTGTATAGCCGGCCTGAAACCATTCCCGTTTGAATGTTTTTAGTTCCGACATCATGGTGGGACAAGGTATGGGACTTATTTTAGAAGAGAGTAGAGCATTCTGCCTCATAGCTTTCAATAACCGGATGTTGCATTCAGACGAAAATCAAAATAGAACAAGTCCATATTTTTTTAATTGGTACAAGTTATTTCTAGTATAATCAATCAAAAAATCTGAATTGGGAACTCTACATGCCAAATACCTACGGGGAAGCCTGGCTACACACTTCAGAGTAATACTGCCAATATACAGAAGAAAATTATTTTGTTACTTTGAAAATCACCTTAACTAACAATAAGTATGCTATTGGATATGTATAGAAAAGTTGTACTTCAAACACTAACTTCACCTAGTCACTAGTCACTGTCACTGAATACATACATTAGCATAATACTGAATAGCAAAAAATCAGTGTAATAGACGCTATGCCGCTAAACATACAATATGGCGGTATGTTTATACATCACTGATAAGATCACAGTGTTGCAATATTTTGGTATCATAACTTTAGGTATAGATTTACTAGAAATTTCAGAATTATATAATGCAATATGATTTAAAAGCAATTTAATGTATCTTGCTTCTTCTAACACGAAAATAAAGTTATTTTGATAATCTTGGAAATCCCGGGGAAATCCCGAAAATCCTCTGGAAATTCCTTGAAAATCCTGGAAATCTTTTGGAAATCCTAGAAATCCCTCGGAAATCCTAGAAATCCCTTAGAAATCCTTCAAGGAATACACCATAAATCTCGCGCGGTTTCCCCCTCGGTATTTGCCTTCACTTTTTTTAATATTTTGCCAATATACTCTTCTTTAACAGGTTCTTCGTTGAAAACTGCAGAGAAATGATCATTCACAATATCCAACACATTTGAATTATTTCGTAAATTAGTAAAATCATCGTCGCTGGCTTCCTCAATATAATTGTTGTCACTTATTTCTGAATTTTCATCTTTACTTAAATCCGGGCTTAAATCTTCTCATCGTTGCCCTTATTTTTTTCTATTGATGAGTTATTTTTCTTACAGCAGGATTCTTGGCTTATAGAAAAGGTTCAAATTATGCGTTAAATGCTTAAAATATAATTATATTACTCGGAGTTTAAATTCAATAAATACGGAACTACTTTGGCCGGCTAAGTATTTGAAAATATCAAATAAATAAATAAATAAATGAACACTGCTATTTGAGATTATGTCATACAGAGAATCTGATCATTGCAGTGTTGCCATGTTATATTTAACATTAGGCAACACTGCTGAATTCACCTGACTTTCCCATGACTTCCTCAAAATGTACAATGACTTCCTCAGTCTCCGTGGTTCACTACTTCGATTACCTCTCTCATTGTGGTAAAATCAATGATAAACCCATTTTGCGAAAATTGTATTGTCAATTAGTCTAGTCATAAAGGTACTGCTGCTCTCGGTAAAGGTAAGGAAAAATGCCGTTGGTGATAACTTCTACTTGAATTTTGCAGTGAATGGTCCTTCTTCTTCTTATACCACGCATACTCAATGGTACGGGACCTGTACCTAAATGTGGAAAAATAAAATAAGCTTACTTCTTCACCGATTAGGGGTAGGTGATTTATTTTGTTCAGTCGTACCAGCTATTGCCGCTTTGATTTCTATCCATTGATAATTGGCATAAGCTCATAACCCATTTCCAAAAACTTTTTCAACTATGCAAAGTTTGAAGACACACATACATATGTTCTATAAACATTTTTAATGTTGGTTCACCAACCGCTACCAACTATAATTATATTTGGGCATATTATTTGAACAAAGTATGCTGTTTGGTATACCTAAATACGGCTCAACACCAACTAACCAATCAATCAATAAAATAGTACACAAGGATTATCATATGAGTCGGATTTTATTGGATATTTGATGTGTAGTAGCTCTGTATAAAATTTGGCACATATATTGCCGCTGTGGCACGCTTCTCTATCCTGGCTTATAATAATATGATATATTATGTACTCTATTCAAACGTGGGAATGGTAAACAATCGCCGTGGCTGCTGAATGCTGTCTATGATTATTATTTATGTCTCACCCCAGCTACAACTACCACCACTAAACTATATACAGAGCTACTTACTGTGAGTGACTAGTGTTGCCATTACGGCAATTCCATTGTCTAGTAGTGTTACTACACTGTCAGCAGTGCTATATATACCCACCCCTCTATGGATGTTACCTACTACTGATGTACATATACAGGGAGTTCATTTTAAAACTTCCCACTTCAGGTTTCTAGAAATGTGAACATTAAAGAGGAATCCCTGATAGTCCCCTCTGCCCTAAAAATCTTAAAAGATAAGCGGTATTGTCGAGTAATTCCTTAGTTACAAGGTCCTTTAGACGTTTGATTTCTCAAAATCTAAAGTTACAAGTTCTTGATGGGTGCATACGGCGGGAAAAATCTATCGTCGGCGCTAGGTTCGACGATAAGAAAAAGGTTTCTTGAAAAAAATTAATAGCCTAAAGCAAGAATTAAAAGAACCATTCAAGTAAGTTATCACTAGATTCCTCCTAACCTTAATAAGGTAGATCTTGGGTAGAAAGGGGGAAGCAAAATTATTTTTGAAATGAGCACCCCGTATGTTAAATATGAAAGGTAGCAAGCGGCAAGAGATGAATTGTTCGAGTATGTGATTACGCGTTTAATGCGTTATAGTGTAACATGCATGCGCGCGTACGTGTGTGCGTATGTATGACGTTGACATATGTGTTAGTAATGAATGCGATGGCAATCGATTCTTTGTATTTATTTTGATATATCTAAGTATAATTTGGGTACGAACGTCCTACGCCAGTATCGGATTCCAAATTATCATTATCTTCTTTCCATATTTTAGACCTTATTTACTTAGTGGTTTCTTTATATCATGTATCCAAGTTATTTCTGACCTTTCTTTTTCCATTTTTCAATACCGATGTATCTACCCGTGCCAAATTAAAGATTTATTTTTGGTGTTTTTGACCGACGAACCCCGAACAGAGGAGGTATACTGTCTGCTTTTTTTATGTTTGACCGCGCGTTCTATGTAGTAAACGAACTCCGATTTTGATGATTTTTGCCTCATTTGAAAGAAGAGGATTGATGTAGAGAGGGCGATTTCTTTCGAAAATTGAAAATCTCTCGATACTACATGAAAGGCAATTATTTATAGCAACAATTATAATGAACATTTTTTCCTTATTACAGTTTTGGAGTTAAATCGGTGTTAAAATGGTAACATATAAAATACTTAAGCGTATTTCCGCAGCGATGTTTTGAGATCTCAATAAAAACAACTACAAGCAAAGAATATACGTGGATAATAGAATCAGTACTTTGCTATTACTGAACGTTCAACGATTTTCGTGACCAATGTTACACTCAAAAGTGTGAAATAAATATTTTTTACAAAAAATTGGACCAACGTTATTAGTTGGTGCACTGAAAAGTATAAAATAATATTAATTCTATTGGGGCTGGTACTTGTGAAGTTGGTGCCAAAAGTTATCAATCTACCTGCAACTGCAAAACTTCAAAAGTAACAGTCCTAATAGAATTAATATTATTTTATACTTTTCAGAGTATCAACTAATAACGTCGGTCCATTTTTTTGTAAAAAATATTTATATTATTTTATTTTTGAACCGGTCTAGGTTCGATGTTCTTCTTACTTTTCTTAAATCATCCATTTCTGTTGCTGCTGTTTTCCTTCAGTTGTTCTTTTATTCATCTGTTTCAGACTCATACTTTTTTCAATTTTTCAATTTTGGAGTTCCATATTATTCCGCAAATTAAAGGAAGTTATACATGTATAAAAGAGTACATCTTTAATTTAATTTTCGGCACACACCTCCCGTACCTAAATAAAATAGAGAAATATTGAGAGAATACGTGTCGCACAAATTGTGATTCATTTAATATCATACAAAATATTAATTAATAAAAAAACTGGTAAAGGGCTTGGCAACTTAAGGGTAGGTAAACTTTAATTTGTATAAATATGCGATACAAATATCTAAATATAGACATTTTGTTTTCAGACCTACACAATAAGCTTCTATTTATAGGAAATTCCTTATCTAAAGCAAGTATACAATAGATATTAGTCTCATTATATAAATACAGGTTTCATCTTTTATTTGAATTCGTCTCCAACTGAATTTCTTTACTTAACATATGATATAGGTATATGAAGGTAATGATGCTGTATATAAATATTTTTTACAAAAAATTGGACCGATGTTATCAGTTAGTGCACTTAAAAGTATAAAATAATATTAATTCTATTAGGGCTGTTCCTTTTGAAGTTGTGCAGTTGCAGGTAGATTGATAACTTTTGGCACCAGCCTCACAAGTACCAGCCCCAATAATAATAATAATAATAATAATAATAATAATAATAATAATAATAATAATAATAATAATAATAATAATAATAATAATAATAATAATAATAATAATAATAATAATAATAATAATAATAATAATAATAATAATAATAATAATAATAATAATAATAATAATAATAATAATAATAATAATAATAATAATAATCTTTATTCAGGTTAACATACAAATCTTGATTAAAAATAGTATGCTAATAGACTGTCTGACTTATAAAGTCCAACAATCCCCTACCGAGATGCAAATAGCATCTGTGTGTAGACCTGAACTTAATAATGTATTAAAATCTACAAGCTTAACATAATCTAAATAAACATATTAATATACAATAAATAAACAAATAATAAAATTAAAATGCAACAAAAATATAAATACAACTACAAATGTAAAGAAAAACACATGATATAGGAAGTATTAAATATTAAAACAGATTTTTTAAGTAATATAACAATATCTATGTATATTATAACTTCAAATTATTTAAAATCCAACTCTTAATATGAAATTTAATACGCCCTCTAGAGAAGTTTAATTTTTTTAGATTATTATCTAATCTATTGTAGACAAGTTTGGATCGATATAAACTAGTTTTTTGACCAATATTTAATTTAGTTTTACTTACTGTAAGCGACTTGTGTCTAGAAAATAAACATGCTTCAGCAATAGTATACTCTTCCCGTAGATTACAATAATTATTTATTAGTGCTTCCAAAATATATTTTTGATTGATGTTCAGCAATCGTGTCTCACTAAAAATGTTGTGTTGTTTACCAAAAGTTAAAATTTTGATAGCACGCTTTTGTATTCTTACTATCGGCCCTAATGTATTTGAATAATAATAAATAATAATAAAATTAATATTATTTTATACTTTTCAGTGCACTAACTGATAACGTCGGTATAATGTTTTTTTTTAATATTTATTTCACACTTTGGTGTGTTACATTAATCACGAAAATCGTTGAACGTTCACTAAGACCAATGAAGTTAGTACCTATCCTATTACCCACGTATATTCTTTGCTTGTAGTTGTTATTATTAAGATCTCAAAACATCGCTGCGGAAATACGCATAAGTATTTTAGATTTTACCATTTAAACACCGATTTAACTCGAAAACCGTTACTCTAAAGATAAAATATTCATTATAAATGTTGCTACAAATAATTATCTCTTTCATGTACTGCAAACAGATTTTCAATTTTCGATAGAAATCGCCCTCTCCACATAGCAAAAATAGGTATATTTGAGAATTTAACATGCGTCTATCTCGAAAACCGTTACTCTTTTACAAAATGTTCAATTTAAACGTTTTCGGATATTGTCCTATAAGAATATGGGACCATTTCTCAAGCCTCCTCTTTCAAATTAATCAAAAATCATCAAAATCGGAGTACGATTACTATATGAGAGGCGCGCACAAACCAAAAAAAAGCACACAGTCGAATTGTATACCTCCTCCGTTCGGGGTTCGTCGGACAAAAAAGGACTGTTTCAAGTATATTGTAGAAAATATCAAGGAGAATATGAAGGTCACAATAAATATTTAAAAAAAAATCGACCGACTCTTTTAGTTGGAGCACTGAAAAATAATATTATTTCTATTGGTGATGATAATTTTAAAATTGTGCCGTACCAGTACCAGCACCAATATGATTTATTTTGTATTTTTCAATGCACCAACTAATAAAGTCGGCACAATTTTTTTACAAAATGTTTATTTCAGACTTTTGAGTGTAACTTTAGTTATGAAAATCATTGAACGTTCACTTATACCAAAGAACTTATCCTATTACCCATGTTATATTCTTTGCTCGTACTTGTTATTATCCAGAGATCCAAAAACATCACTGTTGAAATAGGTACTCATATTTAAAGTTTACCTCTGCTGTATCTCGAAAACCGTAAATCTTTGTAAAAAAGATTCAGATTAAATGTTAATATATACTGACCTAATATAATCCCTTCTTTAATATGGCAATTTCAGATTTTTAATTTGCGAAAGAAATTGCCCCCTCCACATAGCGGATACACATAATTCAGAATTTAACATTGTTGTAGATAACTCGAAAACTGCAGCTGTTTTGAAAAAATGTTTAATTTAAACGTTTCTGGATATAGTTCTATCTTTAAATCTGCCATCTGAGATTTTAGAGTTTCGTGAGAAATTGTCCCCTACATTCCATTTGGGTGCGGGTTTTGGAGGAAAGGAGATTTTGGAATTGAGTTTAGATCTATGCAACCATTTCTCAACTCTCCTCTTTTATATAAATCAAAAATCATCAAATCCTGAAAACGTTTACAGTATACAGCACGCATACCAACCAAAGCAAAAAAAAACAAACAGTAGAATTGTATACCTCCTCCGTTTGGGGTCGTTAGTCAAAAATAGGGTATTTTGAACTTTAGAGTATACTGAGAAGATATAAATAAGTCTTATCCCCTCACTTATAAACTAAGATACCTACCTATTTGAAGCAAAATTGAAAAACTATTATACCAGTCAATTTATACTTTCCTACCGCGACACCTAGTAGTAATGTAAGGAAGATATTGAAATTGTAAAAAAATTGCGTTGTCGGTCAATCAACTAATGTTTTCATTTTTTGTTTCTTCAGAAGATGGGCACAATGCTTGGCAACGCTTATAGCGCAATAGCTGTAAAACGTGTTTTTCTGTAGCGCGAAACGGGCTTGAACGATTTTAATAAAACTGACATGAAGTATTATCCTAGAAATCATCGTTCATTTGATATAAGACTGTAAGGTTGTACTTATACGATTTGATTACTGGTGAAATTCTAAGAGCGGATGGAAATTCGTGTGAGTGGACACCCCAGATTTTTTTTTCAAGCAAAGCATTCAACGACTTACAAAATCTATCTCCATTTTAACCCCCCAACTACGAAAAATTTACCTCATTTTTGAACGAAAAAGGTGTCCTGTGATTGGAAAGATTATAATGCCGGTTTCATAAAGGTCGGTTTATCCGTCATTTATTCAAACACCGGTTGAAGCCTAACCAAGGGTTGAAATGTGAGTTGCTGTCAGTCCAACCTTCCGAGATATAGATACGAAACCTCATAGTTGATCGTCAGTTGAGTTTTAACTTTCGGTTAACCGGACATAATTAAACCGGCTGTTAGAACATATAATTAAAAATGTGTTGCAGTCAAGGCCTTATGTGACACAAAAATCTAAAATAAAAATTGACGTATGTCCAAGCGTTTCCCACCTTTAACCCAAATAATACCATATTCATATAGTATAAAACATGTGCTATTTTTTTTCATGTAATGAACAATTTGAAATCAGAGAGCACACCTACATGAAAATACGCATGCCTCATATTAGGTAAAAAGCCATGAATGAGTGGCTACCAATATAAAAAAAAACTCCATAATTACGATTTCACGATTTTCAGTTCAAAATAAGTAAGCTATAAGTTACCTTGTACATACAACATTATTGATTATTCTGCCTTTACCCTCTTGAGCGATGAGAAGAGTAATTACTTTTTTATATTTTATATAATATTTAATAATCCAAGTTAAATGTCGCTCATACTAAATAATATGAGATAGCCGTGTAAATACTACGAAAACGAACCAGAGAGGAAAATGAGCCCCGTTGCGTTGCAGCTATTATGAATATCATGATGAAAATAACCGTAATTGCAGCTTATTATATCATTATTGTTGTTCTCTGTTGTGTTCGCTTGATAGAAATCTCCCACTCTGTTATCTTATTAAGAAGGCAGGCACACAGCTACTATACTACAACATTTAAACACTCTGCTTGCTTGGATTCTATCTCCCTTAATTTCCCTTCTTCCTCCTTCGACTCCTCGGTAAATAAACATTCGCTAATTTTCCCATGCTTTGCTATTATGTATGTATATATATAGGTAGGTATATATAGTAAAAGAGAATCATCGGGAGTTTCTCGACCTACCTAATCATCATCGTGGCTATATTATTTACAAAAAACCAATATGTTGTTGGAAATGATCAATTTAATTATATAGTATTTGGTGAAATTGCTTTTCAGCTCATTTTACGTCTTCGAAGAAGATTGAATGGAAAAGCTGGTGATTTCATCAGGTCTATGTTTTTTTCTCGATGTAAATCAAGTAAAACTGTTCATGAAACTTCTAGGAATATGTATAAATTAATATCCATTATGCATTTCTGATAAATAATGATGAAAATTATATTAGTTACATCCTTTTTTGACAAACGGTAATATGACTGAATTGCTACCAATTATTCCCAAATCTCGATTCGATTGTCTATTCGATTTGGAACAACATACCTCTATGACAGCTAGCTGGACTGGCGTGAAAATTACCTTGGGCTGGGAAAGAAATTGAGTATTTTATTCACAACTAGGTTTATATTTAAATTCTGGAGTATCACTGATGTTTAATCAAAAGAAAATGTACTAGTATCTGATTCTTTGTCAAAGTAAAAGACGAATAAGTTAGATCATTTATTAACAAATATATATTATGACTGTTGAATCAATAGTACCCACAATACTCTATTGTTTTTATGTTATTCCTGCAAACGAACATGAAAGAAGAATTATGTAACAGACACTCAATTTTCTCGGGAAACAAACAGAGGGGTGTCATAAGTTTGAGGTGTGATTCTGTGAGGATGCCTGTGTCATCGTAGCAATAGATTTTGATATAGGTAGTATTTTCTGTTATAAAGGTGAATCGATAGAGAGTGTTTTCTAGCTAATTGAGAGGGTATCTGCCTATGTGTCTGTGGTCACATACCTCTCAAACGGATAAACCAATTTTGATTCAATATTTTTGTATAAACGTTCATTTGATCGAGAGTGCGCTTAGCTAGTTCTCCTGAAAGAAATAATTTCGGTTTCAAGTTTGTATTTTTCATTGTATTGTTTATTGTGGTTTCGATCATTCCGTCGCATCAATAGACAATAATTGTGAATCATCATTATTTATACCATTTAGTGAACGAACTGTTTTAGAAAGAAATTGCAGAGAACCTTCGATATTTTCAGATTGATCACCAAATGAGGAAATTCGTGAATCCTTTTTGGATGAATAAAACTTTAACTTCAATTAATGACATAGGGATCTAATATCTTCTAGATATACAATTTATTTGTCCTCGAGAGAGTTACATAGATATTTATCTGATAGATAGATAGATTTATGTTTAATATAAAATAAACAAAAGGTTGACATACAAAAACTAATCTTAAATGACATAATAGTGATTTGTGTAGGTACCAAGGGTATTAAGTAGGTATATAAGTAGATGTTTATGCTCCGAGGCCGAGAATCTTACAAAACCTCTGGCGCGAGGTTTTATATTTTTCAAACCACCAAATAAAAACAGTCCTGGTTAAACAAGTGGAATTTTTGAAAAAAAATTAAAAACAGTTTTTATTAGGCATCTAAGATTTGAACCGTACTGATGAGTACCTACTATTGCTGTCCTTCTCTCGATTTGAACTAAACTTATATATATATATATATCTGCAACAGCAATTCTGCCAGAGAGGACCTATATACCAGAGAACAGAGACGTATATATACACTCCCACGGTCTACGGACCGTGATACACTCCATGCTCTTGCGTAATTCCAGGGACGGATCCCATTGCCAGACATTGTTGTTCCATGTCGAAGAAAAAGTGATCTTGCTTGAATGAGATAATTATAATTAATAAATATTGGGTCAAACCTGGAGCTTAACAGGCGGCGAGATGTCTGCGATCTAAGTTCGAATTCGAAATTTCAAGTCTCTAGACCGTATGGGGCCTGAGAAATCGCTGCGGAGTCCATTGATACAAGAACCGAAAGTAATAAAAACTATTTAAAAAATAGATAACATAAACTTACATATAACAGATAACGATGAACATAGAACATAGAACATAGAAACGAACCTTATAATTTCAAAACCTTTCACATATTCCCAAATACCTTTGGGTAGCCTTTAGTACTCTAAAGACTACTTAGAGGCATATTAAAACATCCAATTTGTGTGCTATCTATATATAAAATTGCAACAAGCATTAAATTGATTTTCAACCAGTTTGAGCGAAAAAATGGACGGCCACAAAATAATGGACGGTTGTTACACAGATTTAAACGGTGAATATAAAAACGCTCGTTTATATGACAGCAGCAAAAAATGCATGTCGATAAAATGAAATGAAGATATAAAAATGGGATTTTGTTGAAAATTTTAAGTGTGTGTAATTAGATGAACGACGTCAATCAGCTATGTTTATCTTGCTGCAACAAAAATATAAATAAAAATAATATAACTGTTTTATGTGTTGCGTTAATAGCAATTTAAGTATTTTGAAGACACAGCGGCGTCGTGGAATTATTTAAAATAGTTTGAGCAGACCAAAATTATTATAAATAATGTTTATGTCCTTAAAACAAATGAGAAAATGCCATATGGCTTACATTATAAATTTGGAAGCAATAGTAGTACCACTTTTTCAAAAAGCAAGCAATATCAGACCCCTTTTACACAATAGACAGAAATAAGAGCCAGAAGATTAATTAAATTACTTTTATGTCCTACCTGACTATTTTCGATTGCTCACATCTGTTTCTAGGACATTAAGTTACTAACCAATCTCGTCTGAAAAATTACTTACCGTTCAGAGAACGGGTGCTGTAAATGCAGACACAGGTGTCTTTTTTTAAATCATCTTAAGCAACGAAGCCCATTTTCATCCCTGTCAAGAAACGTATGTATCTCCAACGAGTTTTAATGTGTGGTTCTTAGGCGGCGCAGTCATAGGACCTTAGAGAGCTGTGACGGTAATTAGAGTCAATGCGGAACGCTACAATTGAATGCTAACTTCTTCATTATTAGACAGAATGGAGTTAGACAAGTTTTAATTCCACTAGAATGTGCAAGTTAATACTAATACATAAATTGACCCTCCAGAAACACAATAATTACATCTGTACAAGAGTCATATAATATTAATCTATATCTTAATCTAATACCAGAACAATTACGTATATTCATAAACATTATTTCATGGAGTAGCAATATGACAGCCAATAATCCCTTTCAATTTCTTTAAAAATATGTTATGTTTAGAGCTGTTCTCAGGTTCTTCATTATAAAGTTATACAAATGGAGTTTTGGATACTAAAGATGTACAGTTGGTCCTGAAATCGGATACTAGATGTAACTGGATGATAACTGAAATTCGTCTCTGGTGGTAATTTTTATTAGATTATCGCATGTTTTTTTTATTGGCTTAAATCTCATAATATACTTTGTTTCAGTCTCGTTTAGATAAACGAAGAGAGTTTCTGTAGTACCATGGAAAAATGTTACATATTATTTTATTAGCGTTCTCTTCAAGAATAGCATTAGATCTATCAGAACTTACAATCGAGGTGTCATAGGCGTAGAAGTTAAAGTATAGGGTGGCCTGTTTAAGAGGGCCCTATACCTTATCTCGGAACCTACGGGGGTTACAAGAAATTGTAAATACAAAAGTTGTTTCTACGAAAATAACCTTTATTTTTTTAATTTTTCTAATCCTCACGTTGTTATATACAGGGTTACATTTTTTTAAATGGTACACCCTATATTTTATTACATTTTTAGATAGTCGTTTCGAAGACAAATTCAACGATATACATATGGCTATGGGTATGTGATGCACGGTTTCGAACTTATTAGCGATCATCATCAGGGTATGTTTCAACCATCATTGTTGGGTTACTAATAAACTTTTTAAACTTTTATCCACGTATTATTTTTAAGAAAATAATGCTTTTCTTCAGGCAATGATCAAATTCGAAATATTTTCTTAAAATACGCGGTGTTGCCACTATTCACAAAATGATACTTTACTCAATTTTCTTAAATGAGACACCCTGTATATTATTGGATTTTCGAATAGCCACTTTTTCAAATATATAACATACTATGGGTCTCTGACTTACCGTTTTGGCTTAATTGGCAGATAAAATAAAAAAATAAGGATACCTAAGTTTTAAAGTATTCAAATATGAAACTTTGAATTAGCTCCTTGTCAACTTGTTCAAATCCGTTTTAGGGCGTTGTTAAGAAGTCATATTATAAACAGAATATCAATCTTTTATTTCTACGTCTAAATGTCTACGTGAAATGACAACAAAAAATTATCACTTTCTAACACTAACTACTAATGCATATTACTTACAAGTAAAATGAATTAGATTAGATTTTCAATATATCCGCCGTTTTGAAGAATACAAGTATAGGTTATTTCTAAATGGTGTATGGCATTTGATGCGTAATTCGTTTCATTCAGATAGTTTACTTCTGCGCGAAATAGTTGCTGCACTTCCAAAACAGTTTGTAAGCCATATCTTTCAATGTGCCCCACAAAAATCCACCGGGGTCAAATCTAGACTCCTCGCTGGTCAGGAGATGGTTCCGTTTTGTCCAATCCACATGGTAAGGAGCACGATCTTGGTGCCAAAATAATTTTGGATGCTCTCTTTGGGGAATATTATTATGTAAAAATGGCCAAATTTCGTTCCTTAATAAGCTGAAATATCGTACTGATGTTAAATTTTCTTGGTGGAAAACGACTCCTAAAATTCTAGATCCAGACTCCAATAATGCGTATTTTTTCTATTAAATAACAACGTATACTTACGTTGTAAGTAATGATTCATCGGTCCAAATGATATTTGGAAATATGTTATCAGCAGATATACAAAGCCCTTTCTGGGGCGGAAGTGACGACGGAACCATCTCCTGGCCAGCAGGGATTCCAGATTTGACCCCCAGTGGACTTTTTTGTGGGGCACATTGAAATATATGGTTTACAAAGATAAATCGTCAACAGTTTTGAAAGTGCAGCAACGAGTTCGCTCGTCACGTAGACATTTAGACGTAGAAATAAAATTGTGCAAAGCTTGATATTCTGTTTATAATAGGACCTCAATTTTTTATTTTATTTGCCAATTAAGCCAAAACGATAAGTCAGAAACCCGTACTACGTTAAATATTTGAAATTGCCAATCAAGTGGCTATTCGAAAATCCAATAATATACAGGGTGTTTCATTTAAGAACATTGAGAAAAGTATCATTTTGCGAATCGTCGCAACACCGCGTATTTGAAAAAAATATTTCAAATTGATCATTGCCTAAAAAAAGCATTATATTCTTAAAAATTATACGTGGATAAAAGTTTAAAATGTTTATGACCAACCCAACAATGATGGTTTAACATTCCCAGAACTCGTAAGATGATCGCTAATAATTTCGAAACGGTGCATCACAGACCCATAGTCATGTATAACGTTGAATTTCTCTTTGAAAGGACTATCTAAAAATGTAATGAAATATAGGGTGTTCTATTTAAAAAAAATAACTTTGTAGACGTTTCTTGAAAGCAACGAATGATCGTTTGAAGGACCAGCATAGATGACAATTATGTTTTGTTTATTATGCTTAGAGTAAAAAAACAGTCATACAAATATAACACTTCTGTGTACCCATTTGCATCTTAATTACAAATGTAGAAAGCTTCCATAGACCTCTAATGAAAATTGACTCCAAGGAACATGCACCCGAGAAACAAACATGCCGTGTTGCACCTATTATTATTGTTGATGTTATTGTTGCCAAGAACAACAACAACAGAGCTTGACAACACAACACAAGTAAACACGCATTTGAGATAATTGCTAAGAGTTAACTGCAATATAATTGCTGGTTTAGCAAACTGATTAGAAGTCCGAATGTCTATCAAATAATAGGCATATACATGTACCTGTACCTATAGCCCTTATCACACGATACCACAACGTTTAAAATTGCTAATCAATCAACATGAGCACATTTTTTCCGTTTGATGAATGTAATTGAGTTCTCAGCTTTCTCGCAACGTTGTTGTTTTTTGCATGTTTCCCTTTTTGTGATGTTCTTTTGTGTTTGAGTAAATTACCACTTCGGGGCTTTGGAAATCATTATAGTCCAACAGCTTAGCTCACAAAAGTGGCCTGTATGTTACAAAAGTACGGAAGAAGAAGAAAAACACTATTACAATACTCTCCGTACATAGCGACGATAATAGCGGTAGTAAAGTAAAAATCGTCTAGTCAAATCCTACTACCAGTCATTTTTTTCAGCATGTCAAGACAAACAACAATGGTCATGTACCATTTTTTCGCAAGATGAAACGTTTAGCCAGAATCTGAAGAAACATGTGGAAAATACGGAATTTTATTCAAGCATAACATTTTTTCTGCCTTTTCTCAGAGATGGTTCTGTATGTGGGTGGTAAAGGGCTCTCAGAAGAATACTTTAGGCAAGTTTAATCAAAATCCTTAGAGCAGTTTTCGGGCTATAGTCTTGAGCAAATCACGTTTTTTGGCTATAGCTCAACACCCAGTGTATACAGGATTCTCATTCAGTGCCACCGGTGAGTGATATTGGTACCAAACAAAACAAAAAAGAAATCAATAAAATAAACCGATCCGTTCCCGAGATAATGCTGTCACAGACAGTCAGACAGACGGACGGACTTAGAAAATTCTGCAACGTCAACATTTGTAAAAATATCGATACCGAAATAATATTTAATATTTAATAATATTTTAATATTTTTTTATCACATTAGGACAAAAATGCTTCAAAATCAATTTAAGATTTCTGAAGAAGATTGGTAGGCCGCCATTTTGAAACCACTAGTCTGATCATGCCAGTGAACGAACTCCCATGGAAAAATTCTAAGACCGACCGGCACTTGACCAATGTTTGATCGACTTCGCCAGAACAAAGGAGGTATACAGTTCATCTAGGTATATCTAAGCGCCTTTTGCATGATAAACGTTGACAGATTTTGATTATTCTTTTTTTAAAAGAGGAAAGTTGAAAGTTAGTAGCGTATGTAAAAAAATCCATAGAGGATGCAGAATTTTTTGAAAATTGAAAATTTTATGTGACAAGATTAAATGAAAAGATCATTTCCAGCAACGTTTGAATTGGACATTTAAAAAAAAAACCAAAGGTTTCCAAGTTACACTACACTAGGAAAGTGCAAGATTGCTGTAGCCATATTTTGAAATCGCTAAATGTGAGTGAACGATCAACAATAATTCTCATGACTAATGAAACACAATGTGAAAGAAATATTTAGTACAAATATTTTTCCCAGGAACGAATTCATAGGCTGTATACCTATATATTTTTCACAAAAAATTGGACCGACGTTAATAGTTGGTGCACTGAAAAATACAAAATAATATTAATTATATTGGTGCTGTTACTTTTGAAGTTGTGCAGTTGCAACTTTTGGCACCAACTTCACAAGTACCAGCACCAATAGAATTAATATTATTTTGTATTTTTCAGTGCACCAACTAATAATGTCGGTCCATTTTTTTGTAAAAAATATTTATTTCACACTTTTGAGTGTAGCATTAGTCACGAAAATCGTTGAACGTTCACTAATACCAATGAAGGTAGTACTTATCCTATTACCCACTTATATTTTTTGCTTGTAGTTGTTATTATTGAAGATCTCAAAACATCGCTGCGGAAATACGCATAAGTATTTTAGATGTTACAATTTTACCACCGCTGTAACTCGAAAACCGTAACTATAAGGAAAAAATATTCATTATAAATTTTGCTACAATTAATTAGGTCCTTCATGTAATGCCCACAGATTTTCAATTTTCGAAAGAAATCGCCGTCTCTAGATAGCAAAAATACTCATATTTGAGAAATTAACATGTCTCTAGCTCGAAAACCGTAACTCTTTTGAAAAAATGTTCCATCTAACGTTTCTGGATATTATTCTATCTTTACTTATACCACCTTAGATTATTGATTGTCGAGAAAATTTTCCAATCCGCTCCCTTCGGGGGCGGTGTTCGGAGGAAAGGTTATTTTGGATTTGCGTTTTTATGAATATTGGACCATTTCTCAACTCTCTTCTTTAAAATGAATCAAAAATCATCAAAATCAGAGTACGATTACTATATAAAACGCGCGAACGAACCAAAAAAAAGCAGATAGTCGAATTGTATACCTCCTCCGTTCGGGTTTCGTCGGTAAAAATACAAAATAATATCAATTTTAATGGTGTGTAAGTATTACTAGTGATCAAAATCGTTCACTAATATTCAGAGATTACAAAACAGCGGAAACTCGGAAATATTCATGAGAAAATCCTGTTCAAATGTTCTTTAAATTTACCGTCTCAAATTTTTAATTTTCAAATAAAAGCCTCAACCCCCTCTGGGGGTGATTTCTGGGGGAAAGGAAATGTTGGATCTTAATTTTGTTTAACATGCACGTTTACCACCCGAAAGCGCAAACAAACATAAGAAAAAGCACACAGGCGAATTGACCTCCTCCTTTTGGGACGTCGGTCAAAAGTAGGAGCAATTGTATCAGCTGTTGCACTGAGAATTCAAAATTATAAAATTAACCTTATTCTAAAAAATATTTATTAGTGTATGGATTATGAAAATCTATCGGTTCATATTTTCATATTAACCAGTTCCTCGCCTATAGGAGGCAGCACACACATCAAATCTGACAGCGACCTATACTATATATAGTATAATTACATGCTTAATTTCTTCAACATACCACTGTATAAACGAGGTGTGCGTCACTTTTGATATGTTAATACTACCTATCCTATATAAGTATGTATCCCTCAACAACGTCTATTTTTATTGTAGTAAACTGTGTGTAGTAAGCAGATAGATACCTACTAAATAGCAGGTGGGGCTGGTGTGTGAATCTTCAAAACAATCAGTAATTATAGGTATATTGTTCTGCATATCACAACCAAAGAGTGAAATAAAAAATGTAGGCAGGTACATACATTATGAGTCGTTTAATTTTTTATTATTTATTGGAAGCTGAACTAAATCTTGAGATATAAAAATAAAGTAAAACTAGCACACGGCTTCATTATCACAGAATATTGTATTATAAGTATTTCTTACCAAAAATTTAACCGATTTGATTAGTTGATGCAATGAAAAATACAGAATAATATTACTTCTATTGGTAGGAACTGGTAATTTTGATGTTGTACAGTTGTAGTTACATTGAAAACGCCAATAGAATTAATATTATTTTATATTTGTCAGTGCACCAACCAAAAGAGTTGGTCCAGTTTTTGTAAAAAATATTTATTTCATATTTTTGAGTGTAACATTATCCTTATACCCATGTATTAAATTCTTTGCTGCATTTCATAGTTCTAGAATAAATACTAACTTTGATAAAGTGGAAATAATAATGAAGTTTGCTTTGAAATTTATCAGATTGAGAGAAACAAATTTACAAATCTTACTTAGTCGATCCACCTTCCAAATCTATTACCGATAGCATTTATAGGTTTCGTTTGGTTAATAGGTAACGCATTACCAAACCCAATATTAGTATCCACTGATCCAAAAAAAAACTCATTCGAAGTGTGCCTTTTAATCACAGAAACATATCTTCGCATGTCATTTATCCATTTTTGAAACAGAAATATTTTATTGAACAATATTAAAACAAATACTCAAACCTGAACTAATACTAAAATGTATGTATGTCCACAGAAATAAACTTCACTTTGAATACCTCCATTTGGACATAAAAGTAAAGTGATTTCCGAACTGTTCATCGTTTCTCAGTTTTTCATTTCGATCAATATGTAGTTGTTTGAAACTCACTTAAGAAAAGATAAATTGCTTTATATCAAAGCATAAATTGTCAAATGTATTTAAATTCCTTTTCTCTTCCAGTTTCCACTGAACCAAGTAATCTCTTATTTGATCTTTCATCTTTCATCTTTCTTGTGTTCACATAGGAAACTTGACAGAAAAGATTAAGAAGTAATCCTAATTATTGTCAATATAGACATTTACATACTGCAGTTATATTTTTGTATGATGAATTTTTATGAAATAAAACAATTCTCCAAAATAAGATGTACCTTTACAGTTTCAAGTTTAAATTTCATTGGCAACAGTACCAATGATATTGATACCAATTCATATACTTACCTAATATCACTTCTGAGAAAAGCAGCCTCACCTTCGGTTCGGTTCATGAAGTCTCCTAGGAGGAGTTAGAAAAGGATTCAACTTGTCTATCAATTCTCGAACCAATGGTTTGTTTAAACGAAATAAACGGATAAACATATTGTTTGATAATTGAGTTTGCCTAAATTGCTCATAATAATGTATCTTACGACCTTCTTGCACTAACATTTATGTTTCATCCGCAATATTATTCATATTATCTAGAATAAGATAATCTACGTTCATTTTTTAACAATTGGAAACCACAAGTAAATATTCAAAACTTCAACATAACCGTCAAAACATGTGCTTAATTTAACTAGCGTATAATAGAGAGCACTCGTTGACAATCAGGCATTTGAGCGATGATTTGGAACGATTAGTTCAGGAATTCATTCTCTGAAAATTGCAATTTTCAGAAATCTACGCTGATGACGTCACAAACTTATACGATCGATCTCGAGAATTGATTTCCCGAAAACAATCACTATGACATGAAATTTGCTGACTCATTTGCAATACGACGGTGACCCGGTAATTTCATTTTTTGTCTAACTAATGGGCTCTTTCCTTTTGTCTTTATCTATCTCGTGCTCAGATCGTCACTCGTCACTGGAATGATGGACTATATTATTAAATAGGGTACCCGCAGTCTATCATCTTCGTAGTAATTTACGTTTTTGAAACAAAACCTACAGGCTAGCAGATTACGAAAAAAAAAATGATTGGTTGTCATATCTATTTCGTGATCTGTCAGCTTGTAGGTTTTGTCTAAAAAACGCGAACTTGCTAAGTTATGTTATTTGCTGAAATATGAATGAAAATGGCAGTTATAATAACCAAGTATAACAAGTAGTCAATTGAATCTAACCAATTCCAATATTAAAACAACTTTTGACGGTGCAAGTCAAACCGCTTCTGTCTACATCAATTATTTTTTCTATAGACTGTATTATTTATACTTTGTTAGAGTCTCTGAAAAAAACAATTGCTATAGTTAGCTTGATCCAGATCGTGATGTAGAGGTTGTGCGTTTTGGATATACCTACTAAATACTTATTTACAGGGTGTTTCTAGATTGATGCAAAGTATTCTCAAGGGCAGTTCCTCAGAGAAATAAGAGGGGCTAATCCTGTTTTTTTTCAAAACCCTTTTCTGATCTGGTTTAATAATATGTTACTGTTTCAGTATATACCATTGTTTCAATATGTTGGCTATATTGTATTAACACTTCATAGAGTTTGAGTTGCCAAATTCGAAACGGCTTAGAAATTTATAATAGGTACAAAATAGTTGTGGATCAATTCAATCCTGGTTGGAATTTGTGCTACATACTTCAATTTCGAAGTTTAGACGCCTGCCAGCTAAACACGGATTTATTGTCAAACCACGTCGTAATCAAGAAACGCAAACAATACTTCAGAATTTTTTGCAGGAACAAAGTCAATTTATTCCCATTCGAAACAAAAAACCTGCACTGCGCTGAACCTCACACAACCCTGTACCATGAACCACTCTCAACCTATATCTATTTCTTATATCGAAGACGGAGATCCAGTTTCCCAGAATTCACCCGGTTATTGTCAGAATTTCAGTTCTTTCCTCCTTCTCCTCCAACCCAGGGTTCCTGTTTCGCTTCTATAAAACCGAAACCAAACAAAAACTATACTTATATATATATATATATATATATATATATATATATATATATATATATATATATATATATATATATATATATATATATATAAAGCCGATAGATATAGGATGAGATAACCCGCGTTGGCGCTTGTCTTGTCCCTCTATTCTTTCTTTCTTTCTTTTGTTCCACTCGCTCATTTTGCCCTTGTTGATGTTGTAGTTGATTTTTTGCCCGATTTAAATTCGGCATTGTCTCGCACCAACAGAGAAGACGAATGCACTGCTTAACAATTTATAATCGTCGGCAATCTTATCTGAGAAATAGTGTTAAAATTTCAACCATTTTTTGCTACAACGGCATTCGGCATTGTTATACTGAACACCCAAGTTCACAATTTTATTTTTGATTTTATTCTCCTTCTATTAATGAGATGAATTTCGAAAGCATATTTCAATAGTTTAGTTTATACCTACACTGTCTTAAAGAGAGTCTCAAATTGATTCATTTATCAGGTTAAAGGTGGTAAAAAATTTGCTTAGATTTTATAGAACTGAAAAGAGGCTTAAGAACTATTGAAAACGACCATTTTGTTATGAGGTCATGTCCTGATTTGTATCTACTGCAATTCTTTATGAACAATAGAACAAAGATAAATATTTCTTACAAAAAATTGGACCGACTTTATTAGTTGGTGCTCTGAAATATACACAATAAATAATATTAATTATTGTCACATTTGTCACCAAAATCGTTGAACGTTCACTGATACCAAAGAAGATAGTACTCATCCTATTATCCAGGTATATCCTTTGCTTGTACTTATTATTTAGAAATCTCAAAATATCGCGGCAGAAATAGGCATAAGTATTTTAGATTTTACCATTTCTTCACCGCTGTAATTCGACAAACGTAACTCTAAGGAAAAAATGTTAATTATAAATGTTGCAACAAATGAACTGGTCTTTCAATAAGGTCCTCAGATTGTCAATTTTCGAAAGAAATTGCCCCCTCCACATATCGAAAATACACATATTTTAACATCGCTGTAATTCCAGAACAGTAACACTTTAAAAAAAATGTCCAATTCAAACGTTTATTGATATTTTCCTGTCTGTAATTATACCACACCAGATTTTCGATTTTCGAGAAATTGACCCCTTCACCCCCTTTAGGGGTGTTTTTTGAAGGTAAGAATATTTCGGATTTGAGTTTTTATGAATATGGGACCATTCCTCAAGTCTAATCTTTGAAATGAATCAAACCAAAAAACTAGTCAGAAACAACATAGAATTATCTGATGAATTTAAAAAAATATGAGAAGGGGTAGAACTTACTTTTCGCATGCGGAAAACAATTTTCTCCTAATGCAATAAACCTTATTATAATCTTATTATAATCAATGAGCAATTATTTTATATATCTGTCTACAGTCTACATCAATATATGTACCTATATTATAAGCTCATATATCCCGAAACTAGCTTTAATGATAAATTGATTGTTGTCGACGTCGACCTCGACGTTCTAAACACAGCCAAATGAAAAAAAGGGTTCATTTTCTCCGAAAAGTTTCCCCATCATTATCTTAATTGAAAAACGCCTGAATAATTCAAACACACTATTTAAGATAACAGGCTAGAAAATAATGAGAAATATGTTAATTTTGTTCTATTCTTAGCTTAACAGACGTTACAGCCGTATTCATAGAGCTTCCTTGAAGAATAAGGATTCCTTGTTCTCAATGTCAGGTTTCATAATCATTCCTTCATCAAATAAGGAACCTTATTGGCTCCTTATCTCAAGGAAGCTCCGGAGGTTCCTTGAGGGAGCCAACCTAACCTCAAACCAGAGAGAAGATATAATAATAAAACAAATTCTCTCTGATTACAACCTCTAAATAGACCGTTTTGAACTTGTGGAAAAGCACACATTCAAATTTCTTCACGTAGCATAATGGACAATGATTTTTGACTCCGACTATGAATTTGAGGTTGAAGATATTCGGTGACGACTTATTAAAAGGTACATCCGCAACATCGAAGATCCATTCTGATTAATGCCCAATTAAGGAAATTAAAGGGTCGAGGACTGCCTCTTTCTCCCTTGATGCAGTTATTAATAACTTTACAGGTCTATGCAACAGGCAGTTTTCAGGTTTATAAATTTTCAATATCAAATTTTTATCACATAATTAACCATGGATAGGTAATCCATTCTCATAAGTGGTTATTGGTGATTTGCGTGTCAAAAAATATCACTCCAGTTTCTAAAATTTTATTCTCAGCTGTCCATATATATTTTTTCACAGAACCAGTTCTTTCAAACTATAATAATCAATTTTATTACCAATAACGAAAAACTAACATCACAAATGAGAAATGAACGGAACGCGGGGCCTAATTTATTTAGTGATTAATTAACGATGTTGCCATTAGAAAGTTACAAAAAACCCTAGTAAATGTCTTCCTTTTGGAAGGAAGCGTTGAGATTTGACTCTGAAATGAGGCTCACTTTATAATTTGAGGTCTCAATGAAGGCTTTCTCAGCACTTAAGATAAGGACAGACTATGAATTCGGCCTTAATTAACTAAACTTAATTCGGTACAACTCATAGATCAAGTTAATATAATACTTGAGAGGAAATACAACGCGTTATTGAAATAAAATATTAAAATCAAATCTTTTTCCAAGGATGTACAACAAATCACCCTTTCTTTTGATACAGAACCTTGAGGGGTTGAACCGGAAACATCCCCTCATTTTTCAGTTTTAAAGTTTTATTGTACAACGAAACGAATCGTTGCTTAATATGAGGAACATACGCTTTATCACCACTTGATTTATATTGTGTTAAATTGAAAAATAATTTCGATATACTTTTGGCCATATGAATTGTGTTTTTTCAATACGGCAGCCATTGAAGTATTCGGGGTCAAAGGTTGATTACGTAAATTTTATTTGGTGTATCTTGAAATTTTGCATACCTAATTTACGAGGTCAAATAATTAATATTTGGACAGAATGTTTGCCCTAAAACATAGCGATGACGATGGTGGGTCGATGGAGTTTTTGCCTGATTTTTCCAAAGAAAGTTGTACATACGTAATGGATTGTATGTTTGTTTTTCAAGTGAAAGATTATGACACCTCGATAGCCTAATCCCCACTTGAACTACCATTTCTATTGATATTATCTTTGGATTGGGTCTCCCAATATAGATGAACATAACCAGGAGTGCTAGTTATTTCATCTGTATGTAATGTTATTGCACAATTCCATACATGAATATCTATTGTATTGTCATAGATCGCATGTTCGAAGGTATTCAGAACGTTGTTAATATTTATCAATTCGATATGATGAGATTTGGAACTAATCACAACGTTTACATTTTTTTTTGATAAATCGCCACACATAATGATAATTTTTAAGTAGAAGCATTTAATTATTCTCAAAATTGGTATTATTTTCCTTCATTTATTGTTTATTATATTTTAAACGTTTCCATTATGCATAATAAATTAAATAAAATATTAAATTGTTTATAAAATCTTCTACTTACCAACACACTACCACTTGTTAGAAAAAAAATCAAAATTAATTGAATAGGTAAGACAATAGATATCAAGTGTATGGGTTGAAAGTTATCTATAACAAGTTCTACATTCAAACAAGATTTGCCCATTCCTCCTAATAATCAAACTCTTCACCCATCTTTTGCAGGGGATGAACAGAGGCGCTGAGCGAATAATCTGCCCCTTCCCAACAAAACTTGAACTGAAATTAAATTAAATGTCTGAAAAGCTAATAGGACCGATTGTATATTCCAAAATCAAGATATTATATTATTAGATTATATTATATAAGATGGCATCAGAGAGAGAGAGGAGTTAAGAGACCGCAATATCGTGTGCTTTCCATGTACCTACTTCCCCTTTCCCTCTCTCCTTTGTGTTTTGGCAACTTAAACTTTCGACTTTCATAAATACACATAGCAGACAGCATAAGGCCTGACGACAACGACATAGTTCGCTCACCATTTTGCTAAAGACTCCTTCCTCTATGCTGATTATTATTCCCGCACACCATTAAGAAAAGCGCCATCTGGTAGTGCCGAATATTTGGGAAACTGTTCTCTAATACATTATATTATAATTATAATATTATGGTAATATTCGCAAGTAATTCTGGACCATCTTGGAGACTGAATAAGGATTGTCGTTGAAGTTGAGGGCGTGGAAGGAGATGGAAGAGATAATTTGAAATTGTAATTGAATTGTTGATATGAGATGTTCGAGTTTCTGTTGTATATTTCAACTTTTCGAGATATGGCCTCATATGAACATCATAATGATTGCTTAGTGTAGGTACCTACCTTCACGGTGACACAAAATTTAAGTCCATGATTTTCCCAGTTATTTTAAATGGAACACTTCGTATTTTATATCAGATTCAAAAACCACTTATATAATACTAGATATTGTTTTTGAGAAGTTTTCCCTATACTTTCCTTAATACTAACAAAAACAAAAATGCCTACTGTTTCTTTGAGTTGTCCATGTCTGTCTATTGTTTTTAATTGGCGGCTTGAAAACACACGCTAACTATAAAGTACCTAGTATATAAAATCATACATTATTTAAAAAAACTATAATATTGTCAGAATAACATCAATAAACTGAATAGATCGAGGGGTTTACCCCTTGGTGTAATTATGGGACAAGTCCCATGAAATCATCTTGAAATCACATGTAATCATAATGTAAAGCAAAGGTTTGCTAGAGAAGAAATGGGTATTTTCATATCCTCAAATGAAAATAAACAGGACTATTTTGACAAGTACCTATTATATTTGTTCAGACAAATTTAAATTTAAATCATTGTAATTATGTTACAGTCATGGTGTAATCAAGTGAAATCTTGTAATCCTGGGACACCTTTTATGATAGTGCTCAACCCCTCGGAATAGATACTGATACCAAAGAAGATAGTACTTATCCTATTACCCAGGTATATTCCTTGCTTGTAATTATTAATTAGAGATCTCAAAATATCGTGGCGGAAATAGGCATAAGTATTTTAGATTGTACCATTTTTCCACCGCTGTAACTCGACAACCGTAACTCTAAGGAAAAAATGTTAAAAAAATTAATTTATTTTAGTTTAATTAAGTCCATGATTTTCTCAGTTATTTTAAATGGAACACCCTGTATTTTACATCAGATTCAAAAACCACTTATATAATACTAGATATTATTTTTGAGAAGTTTTCCCTATACGTTCCTTAATACTAACAAAAACAAAAATGCCTATTGTTTCTTTGAGTTGGCCTTGCCTGTCTGTTGTTTTTTAATTGACAGCTTGAAAACACACGCTAACTTAAAGTATGTAATTAATATATAAAATCATACATTATTTAAAAAAATATAATAGTGACAGAATAACAGTAATAAACTGAATAGATAATTCATAAATTTAGAACCGATTTTATTAGTTGGTGCACTAAAAAATACCGATTAATATTGATTCAGTTAGGGACTTTTTAGTAACTTTTTCATTGACTTTTCAACATCATTCGACATTGACTGATAATGTATAAAGATATTATTTTCAAATTTATCAGTTTGAATAATATAGCTGTACAGAATTGTCAAATCAGTTTATTATTGACGTCTACATGGCATTCTTATGTTTTTGTATTTGTATTGGTTTGTAATTATGACTTCTCAACATCCAAACAATCTCAATAGAAGTTTTTCTTTAAGTAGGTATATCAAATATTTGTAACTTCAAATGTGACAAATGAGTATCATAACCTATTGAATAGGTAAACAGCTCATTCTAATCAATGTCAATTTTAAAAACGTTATACATAACAGGCGTACCAACTCACCTGAGACGTAATACAACTGTTTACTTAAATTAACTATTTATTTCTTGATAATTTTCGGATGTTCATCAATTCTCATTTTCAGCTTGTTTGGATCATTATTATATTTAACTAATTGTTGTCTTAAACGCACCTTAAAATTGGTAAATTCCTGCTTATGAGACATGACAGTTAAAGACAACTATGTAATTCTCATCTGGATCGCTCGATAGGCGGATAGAAAGAAAACTTTTGGTATCAATTCCTTAAATTTGTTCAATATTTGAACATTTCTCGACAATCCTCTTTCAAATAAAATATCAAAAAAATCATCAAAATCGGAAACGCGCAAAGATCCTAAAAAAGCACGAATTTTATACCAACCTCCTCCGTTTGGGAATACGGTCAAAGTACCCAAATTTCTAGCCATTAGAATATCTACTTCTGTTTCTGTAGCGATAATGTTAATTATTTTTGTTTTATTTTAGATATAAGAGTCGGATTCTCGGTAAAGCCGATGATTCCGCGTGACGCCGTTCAAAAAAGTAAAGTTTGGCCTTACAAGGCTACATTTTCCAACACCTCAACTGCAATGTAACTAAAACTTAAAAAATTAAAGATCAGAGTGTAATTTCAAGCATCTTGGGTGAAAGTGAAAGGTACGATGGAATTCAGAAAATAGGTATAATAAACAGCGTATGGGCCTTATTAAAAAATTACCGACAATTTATGTGTAATATATTTATTCCTTAATTAATAACTTTGTATCACAATCCCTTTGAAAGAATATCTCGATTTTATTTTAGCCATTTAAGAGTTTTCGAAAGTATAATATTAGGACACTTTGCTTAAAATTTATAAGAATACCTACTCATGGAACACTGATTTAAGCCATTTTGTACATACTTCACAAAGGAAAAGCTTTTCATAAACATTCATGTATTCTTTTCAGCGTTCTGCCTTCTCCGGAATTTTAACCTATGAAAGCGGATCTGGCGTTTTTTTTAAATATATTATTTCTTTGAGAAGTTTATTATCTTATGTGTTTTCGATATAATTTCATTTAATTTATATTTTGAACAAGTACATTCTTAGCTTGACCATCGCGTTCTAATGATGAATGGAGAATAATTTTCAAAAATATTATTAAAATTGTTGGTTGTTCTAACTCAACAAAAGATTTCAAGAAATATTTTAAGTATAAACCCTTTGATATTGATATATACAGTAGATTGAAGTACACTGACATAGAAGACCTGTTTTTGCAAGGCAATTCGGAAGAATGAAGTAAAATTTATTTTATTATAGATTTATTAGTTCCGTAATATATGTATATCTTTATTGTTATTTCATTTATTTATTTATTGATAAATCTAAATTACATGTTAGAGTGCCCATTACTAACTAGGTCTACATTAATAACTAAATCTAACTAACATTAACCTGAACTAACAAATGCACTACTGTTAAAGAAGTCTATGTTGTTATTTTTTAATAAATTATTGCACTGCATTTGCATAAAGTTTATGGGTGAAATATTAAAAGGACTAGTACAAAACCGGTCATAATTGTTCTATTAAAGTTATCTTTGGCACATAAAACTTCACAAAGTTGATTAAATTGCATGACTTATATTTTGTATTATTAATAATATTGTATAGGAACAAACGGCACTGCGTTTTTCTCCTTTGATGTAAAGACTTCATCTTGAAGATGTGAAGCAAGTTATTGGTGGGAATCCGGTACGGATAAATTTGATACTTCCCACAGTATAAATTTCTCAGTAATCTTTTTTGCACTCTTTCAATAAGATTGTACCTGTATCAGGAGCCCATATTATTGATGCATATTCGAGGTTTGGCCTAACCTAACCGAATTGTCGTATATATGCTAAAAAGTTTTGAATTTCTGATAACAAATCCTAATATTTTATATGCTTTGTTAACAATATTTACGTAAAGTTCGTTAAATTTTAAGTTATCCAGTAGATACAAACAGATCCTTACATTTGGTTTTTCTAGTTAAAGTTAGATTTTTTATTGTACCTATATTTATTCCTAATAAAGTTGATTTTGCGAGTGAATCTCATAGCTCTTCATTTTTCTAAATTCAAGGTCTTGGTGTGTTCATTAAACCATTTTACAACTGAATTAAGGTCCTCCTGCAATTTTTCACAATCATTAAATGTTCATATAGTTTTAAAACGCTTAAAGTCGTCTGCAAACTTTAGACAAGAGGAGTGTCTTGGACACTTGGGTACTTTTTGAAATCTTGAATCTAGATATGATTCTATAAGAGCACAAGCATTAAATGAGAAGCCTAACTCCTTTAATAGCATTACACACCTACCATGATCAACCATGTCAAAAGCCTTTGCACAGTCTGTCATAATTAAGTCTAATTGTAACTTATTATTAATTGCCTCACTAGCAAAGTGGGACAAAATACACAGATTACTAGTTGTAGATAAACCAGGCAAAGATATATATAAAATGGATTCGAAGACTTTTGCCAGTTCAGTATACTAATAGGTCGATAATTTTGTATGTTGTTAATATCTCCTGCTTTATATACTGAAGTTATAATAGACTCTTTAAGTCTATCAGGAAAAGTTCTAGTAGTTAGAGAAAGATTAAATGTATAAAAGAAATAATGTAGCTTTTATGATGCACTGCCATGGGGCAGCTTATTCTATGGTTAATAAAATTATTTACCAAAGTGATCAACATACCAAAGAAAGCTTTCAATAACGCCAATATTTTGCTGTTCATGAAAAGTTTATGAAAATATTTTATAGTCATGCGTCAAGTTTGTTGCATAAAAAATGATCAGTCGAATCTATTGAACATTATCAGAGTCGAATCTAATAGACGATTGACCAGATTCGACTCGTCATCAACTACCTACTGTTCTGTGCTCATACGTGTTCGATGGACCATATTATCAATTAAAATTTCATATCTCCACCCTAAATGATGAAGTAAGGCAATTCGCCAGCTGTCACGTAAACACGTCTATCTTTTATTGGTTTCTATTTATATTTAAACATCTAAAGCTGTTGTTGATTATTATTGAATAACTTTGGCGCACCCCCCATTGGCCATAAATATATATATATATATATATATATATATATATATATATATATATATATATATATATATATACAATACTCTGCTCTAACCTATCCGTTGCCTTTTAGTCAAATTGCTGATCGTATATTATAAAGTAATTGTCGAGAGGCACATATAATTATTGTTATTCAATGGATTCGATGAATATTTCAACATTTTCGGCACTTTGTGTAAAGAAGCTGCTAGAGCTGATAGAAATTGCATATTATGCTGAATTGTTGAAAATTGGAGTAGAGATTAGAGTGTGTTTTGGTGATGAAACATTTAGATGGGGTTAATGGGGTTTAATGAGAATGTTGGGGGAAAATGAGATATATAGATATACGGAATTGCAATGGCAATTGCTTTACGCCATTCGGCTCTGTTTAAATAATTATCTTATAAATGCAGAGCTCAAGTGTTTTGTTGCAAAATATTTCATGTTACCACAATAATATCAGATAGAACATACAAAATCATTGCCATTACCAAACGTTTCATCCTACTATCACAGTATAAAATTCTTTATACTGAGCTACTATCGTGACACTAATATTTTAGAGATGTCTCTCAAGATAGCAGGACATCCTGAAAACTACGACAATCTTCCTAGGAAGATCTCTTGGCATGTGGATATCTTAAAATGCCGGAGTGTCCATTCTACAAAAAGTATTTGACGTTTGTTACCCTAGCACCCCGACTATAGAAAATGAAATTGGAAAATTATGTGCTAATGTTGTGCTCAAGAACGAAAAATGCTTCTTTAAATTAATAAACAGTCGTCTTAATAATAAGTTCACTATACCACACCTCGAACGACTTGACAATTCTGTTTGTGAAAACGATGTTGATTCTTCCAATCTTCTTGCTGAAGAGTTTGTCAAAGCATTTACTATTGAACATGATTTGAATATGCCAGATATGTCTTTCACAGACCCTTTGGCTAACAGTATCGTGACACCTGTTGTGAAAATTGAAGACGTTACTGCTGTTTTGAAATTTCTCAACACCACATCATCCCTAGGACCCGATGGAATACACCCTATTGTTTTTTCACGTTGTGGACAAATCCCAGCGCCATGGTTAATATCTTCTGTTGCCCCTGTTTATAAGAGAAAAGGTAGCAAATTACTACCCCCGAACTATAGGCCTATCAGTGTCTCATCAATCGCTACCAAGATTATGGAAGGAATAGTTTCTAAACATATATTAAAGTTCGCTTTGGAAAACAACATTATCACTCTTTCGCAGCATGGATTTATTCCTGAAAGATCAACAACTTCTAATCTTCTTCATACAATTTATGTCGGCATCATTTATCTTTATCTATTTATGTTCCTCATAAAAGGTTAATTATTAAGCTTGAACATCTTAGTATAAGAGGACCAGTTATTAATTGGTTAGAGGCCTTTCTAAGTAAGCGGCAGTTTTATGTGAAGTGTGGTGAAACGATTTCTGACTTAAGAGATGTTCACAGCGGTGTACCCCAAGGAACTTGTATTGGACCGATACTTTTTGTCTTATATTTCTGATATTGTGAAACATTTAAATTCACATAGCAGCCAGTATGCGGATGATACCAAAATTTATAACTTGGCCACGTCATCAACCAATTTACAACATGACATTTAATTTATTTCCATTTGGTGTAGAAAATGGATACTTAGCCTTAACATTAATAAAGGTTGTGTTATGCATTTTGATAGAAGCAACCCGCGTACTCACTACTATATTGAAGGCCGAAATATATGTGTGAAGATGAAACTGATCTTGGAGTCACAATATCATCTGACTAAAAATGGTATAGGTACATAAATTCTATTGTCAAAAAAACTTATTCCATTATATACCTAGGCAGGAAAGTGTTTCAACTCTTGACGATCCAGATGTTTCTTAAAATTTACAAAATGTGTATCCATCCCAAGCTCGAATATTGTTATTCAATTTGGAATCTTTATTATTCTAAGGACAATGATTTATTGGAACGTGTTCTCGCTCGCTCGCGAAAATTCAGTCAAAAAATTCATTACCACTAAAGTTGACAGTAGAAGACCTTAAAATTGCAGAAGAAAATCTGATAAGACATTGTCAGATGGAAAGCTTTTTGGAATACGGAGATTTAATGAAAGGAACAGCAATTGGGAAGCAGAGCTACCTATTGAAACTTTCGCCATTTATGGATAGCCGAGGAATAATTATTATGAAAGGACGAACAAGTTTAGCAGAAACAATGGGTGACGAGACCAAATGCCCAATAATACTGCTCACTAAACACAAAATTACACAACTTATTTTGCAATATTATCATGAAAAATATGGACATCAAGGAATAAAAACAATTTTTAATGAAGTAAGGCAAAAGTTTTGGATTATTAGAGGAAGATCAGCAGTAAAGACAGCATTTACAAATTGCCAGAAATGCAGAATCAATAGAGCCAATCCGAAAACTCCAGAAATGGGACAAATACCAATGTGCAGACTAACCCCAAACATAAAAGCATTGACTTATACAGGAATCGATTATTTTGGACCTTTTCATGTGACAGTAGGAAGAAGACAAGAAAAACGTTGGGGAGTATTTTTTACCTGCATGACCGTTCGTGCCATTCATTTGGAAGTTGCACATTCCTGACAACTGATTCTGCTATATTAGCCTTAAGACGAATGATTGCCAGAAGAGGAAACATTAAAGAAATAATATCTGACAATGAGACCAACCTGCGGGGTGTATCAACAGAATTACAAAATGCAATAAAAGATTTGGACATGGAAAAAATTGAAGATGTTGTTAACAGGCAAGGAATAAACTGCCGATTCAATTCACCTGCAGCTCCAAATATAGGCGGGGCGTGGGAGAGATTAATAAGATCCGTGAAGAAGACCTTTTATGCATTTTTCAAAGAGCAGAAATTGAAAGATGAAATTTGATTGACTGTATTCTGTGAAACTGAATTCATGATAAATTCAAGACCACTCACAAAAATCTCGTCAGATACATTTGACCCTGAAGCCCTTACCCCAAACCATTTTTTATTAGGATCGTCAAGTGTTTTCGAACAGATGAATTTTCTGTTGGATTTAAGAAAAGAATGGAGGAGATCTCAAAGACTTGCCAACGAATTTTGGAAAAGATGGATAAAGGAGTACCTACCGACCATGACAAGAAGAGGGAGATGACAAGATAATGACGAAAAATTAAAGATAGGAGACATAGTAATAATTAAGGAAGATAATTTGGTGAGAAATTTTTGGAAACTAGGCAGGATTGAAGAGGTTTTTCAGGACCTGATGGGAAGATCAGAGTCGTAGACGTTAGGACAAAAAATGGTGTATGCAGACGACCGGTTAGCAGATTGGCCAGAATTAAAACTGAAGATGACGACTGAAGATGATGACCCTCATTTAGTGGCAACTTGAAGCTCTCAGCCCAGGCGAGGAAGAAATGTTAGATTATTTTGTTTTGTCATTGTGATGTTCAATTGTTGTCATTGATTTGGAGACAGTCAGACAGAAAATAAAGATTGTCAAATCAGACCTTTTTGAACATTGACTTTCGTCGTTCAATACCCTTGAAATTTTTACAATAGCTATCATATACCAATATTTATTCATAGTTTCGAAGCGATTACGCGTGGTCACTCTTTAAAATTAGGAGAGCAACCATGTAAATTAGACTGAAAAAAAAACTTCCTCAGTATTCGATTTGTCCATCTTTGGAATTTGTTGCCTGAGAGAGTTAGTTCTCCAAGTCTTAATATATTTAAAAATAGATTACATAGTTGTTTAAGTTGTCTTGTACCATATTATTAGTTTTGTACATTGTTTGGCTAACAAGCATTATGCTTTAGCCTTTAAATCAAATAAATAAATGAAAAAAAAATTGTTGCTCTAATCGCGAATTTCGTGCTCCTACACGTTCATCTGAAAATGACATTGGAGACGGTGTTACTAGTGTAACGTGGATGGTTTATCATGTACTCACGGTTATTATTCGTCTTAGATAGTATTTGCTCTTATACCTTATTAAAAAACAAAAAGTCTACAAATATGTTCTAACTATGTGCTCGAAGAATCTGTAAAATTAGAACATAAGAATTAGACTTGTAAACAAAAGACGATTTTTAAATATGGGTTTTTCAGCTTAGCCACAAGAGTAAAGCACTTGAACACAATTAGTTTCCTGCTGTGTGTTTTGTGCTAAAATGTTCTTTGAATATTGTACTTTTAAGATAAAGAATATCGAATTTTGTACTCCACGTTATATTGAGAAAATCCATCATTTGGAAAATATATCAACATGCCGTCACAATTTTTTGGGATACACTGTAGATTCCAAAATAATTTTTGTAGATGGGCCTTACGATACCTATAAATTAAGTAGGGGAATTATCAAGCTCACAAACAAATAAAATGAGCAAAAAAAAGACAGGATCAGAACCATATGACCTTAGCTTTAGTTTCTAGTTTTTTGAAGGTGTTGTGTTGTGCTCGGCAGGAGATGCTTATGTCATTTTTTTAATAAGCTGTTGTTTGATATTTTTTATATAAGAATAGTTGCTTCGCTAGTTTAAGTTGCGAAGGTGGCTAACATTTCACATCACAATTGTATATTAATTGAATTACAATTGACAATCTATGTCGACGGTGGATCGAATATGAACTAACAAGGATCGGAAAGTCAGGGACAAAGCATTTCATTGGACGACTTTAACGAGTCAAAATTTTGTTTTCACGTTTCTAGAGTAAACCCCCTGTTGTACAAGTGTGAGATCTCTGGACTTGTTGATGAATATTCTTATAAAAAATGGTAGATTAATTTTGACTCTGTTGCTTTTCAGATCTATAATATTGCTATGTGAACAAAATTTACTATAGTTGACAAGTAGGTACTTACTACACTTTAGGTAGCTAGATTTCCTAAAATATTAATATGGTTCCGTAAGCTCAATTTACAATAGATGTTGTGAACCTAAGCTTAGTACCGGGGACAAATGGAATCAGATGTGAAATATTTTAGCTGTATCTTTAGGAAAAACAAAATTGTCATCTGTTAAAGGCTGTTGAATAATTAAATTAAATAAATACAACTACAAATCGTTGAGGGCACTTATACAAGGGGAGGTAGAAATAGTAGGTAGTGGATGGATCCAACGAACCGGTTGATAAGATCTGAAACTGAGCAGCACCCACAACATTCTGCCTCCTGCTAACCTATCCGTCCTGCTGAGTGTTTCTCGCTCACAGCAGGAAGGGAGGCTGTTCACGATACAGCAGCAGCTTATGCTTAGCTATATCACACACACACCAAAGAGGGATCGCGGCCTACCCTTGGTCGTCCCTATGCTACCCTCTTCAAAATATATATTTATAAATTAAGTGCATTAGACACTTGGAGGCGCGAGCGGGTGAAAAAGCTTTTGACTGACTATATCTCTTCCTCTCCCTTTCCATACACCGTCATTGTCGTATTGTGTTCATACAATCATACGGATGGGATATCTCATCATGTCGTGATGGCAAATTTTCATTCAATTTAAATGAGTTACTCAAAGAGCAGGAGGGGAACGAATGGTGCTAATTTGGTAAAAATTCGAGGATAATAATTTGGCAACAATTTGATTTTTCAATGAAATTATTTGGTGTGGATACTTCTGGTTGTTATAGCTTTTTCACGCTTTCAGGCGCTTTAACCTGATAATAATGTGAATCGAGTCTCTAGTGTATGAATATGATTTTATATTGCAATTTTTAGGAACCCGTACATAAAATGGAAAAATCTGAACAATTATAAGATCACTCTGATTCCTGTCTGTCTGCATATCTGTCGATATATCTGTTTGTCTGTCACTGCCTGTGTTCTCCAAAAACTAAAAAACAAAAAAGTTAAAATTTGGTACTTACTCATACTTACATAACAAAAAAACTAATCATTGGTTAATTTGCCACTTTTTTTCGTTAATTAGTTATGGCAGAAATCATTTTCCTGCTCTTTTTTCTACTATAATGTAGATAATACCTCGGTAACCTGACGTTAGCGAACAAGAACAAGACAAGGATTTTCGAGTTATAGCAGTAGAAAAGTGATAGATTGCTATAGTTTTAAAATCAATGCACTCTTTGTCAATGTTTAACGATTTTGATGACTTATAAAATACCCAGAAATATGAAATAAATATTCTTTTACAAAAACTAGCCTCGACTTTATTTGTATAAGAATACAAAATATTAATAACCCCATTGATGCTAGTATTTTTGATCGACGAACCCAAATGGAGGAAGTATACATTTCGAGGGGAGTGAAGGCAATTTTTCTCTAAAATCGCAAATCTGGGGTGGTATAATTAAAGACAGGACAATATCCGGAAACGTTCAAATGGAACCTTTTTTAAAAGAGTTACTGTTTTAGAGTTAGAGAAATGTTAAAATCTCAAATATGTATAATTCCGCTATGTGGAGGGGGCAATTTCTTTCGAAAATTGAAAATCTGTGGGTACCACATGAAAGACTAGATGATTTGTAGCAACATTTATAATGAACATTTTTTCCTTAGAAATACGGTTTTCGAGTTACAGCGGTTAAAATACGTAAGCGTATTTCCGTAGCGATATTTTGAGATCTCAATAATAACAACTACAAGCAAAGAATATACGTGGATAATAGGATAAGTACTATCTTCATTCGTATTAGTGAACGTTCAACAATTTTCGTGACTAATGTTACTCCCAAAAGTGTGAACTAAATATTTTTTACAAAAAATTGGATCGATTTTATTAGTTGGTGCACTGAAAAATACAAAATAATATTAATTCTATTGGTGCTGGTCTGCTGGCACTTGAAGAACTTCAAAATTAACAGCACCAATAGAATAATATTATTTTGTATTTTTCAGTGCTCCAACTGTTAACGTCGGTTCGATTTTTTGTAAGAAATATTTATTGATATTGACATCAAAAGATTTATCTCTACCTAATTGAACAACTTCAAGATGTAAAAATATAATAAATATTATTTTGCTTTTTGTGTGTATTTGATGGTAAAGACCTTTTTATAAAAAAAATATTTACTGTAATAATATTAATTCCACGCAAATTATTGCAAAAAAGAAACAGATTCCGACAACGGCACACTAAAAATTACCTGGTACCCCTCACAAATGATATTCAAGGATATGAGAGTGCCATAGAATATGTAACAAAGTTTCCACAAAGAAACTTTGACATATATGTTCATCATAAGTTTTCTCTTTCCCAGCATCAGGTTCTCTAACAGCAGAGCAGCAGGGCTACGAAAAAGTTTACAACGTGTTGTGTTGTGCCTCCCCGCTTGCCACTTTACATATAAATTCGTTATCTTGTATATATATGTAAAATTTGGGAGAAAACTTTCGCAAGAACCTCCTCGTCTTGGACGAGTTGTATATGTTATATAATATGTTAAGTAGGAGGACTTTATGTTCGGAAAAGTCTTGATGGAGGGGAAGGCAAAGTTTTCTATTGACATGTTTTCGCAAGAATTCGTTCCGAACAGGTATATCGAATGTTACACTTATTAGAAATAAGTGTGTTTTATTTCGATTTCGTTGAAAACTATTGGTTTGAGTCGATAGCAGTTTGGAGACTTTTGAAAAAGGGTGACAGAAAAAATCCATATGTACGACGGACGCCATTTAAGCTGAACTCAAAGAATTTGAAAATTTCCAAAAAAAAAAAAACAAAATGAATTTAACAAATATATTTATTGAATGAAACGGCCTACATATTTTTAATTAAATAAAATTATTTGAATTAATCCGTGTTTTCGAGAATGTTTATTCTCTTTATAACTAAAAATCATAGCCAAATTATTTAAACAACAAATTAATAGTATTTAGAAAATACTTACATCCTTGAATTTTAAATACCTAAATTAGCCAAAAACTGGAGAGATTTCATTGCCATCAATTACGAATGTCCTTGATATGACTATTTAAACCAGGAGCATACTTGAATTAAAATTATTATTAAGGTAAATACAGCTTCATTGATTGAAAAAAAGTTGATGTTATACATTTAAGAGTATCACATAAATATATAAATATAAAGTTAAAAACAGATAAAGATCATTCAGATATATATTCATTTTTATCAATCAAATCTAGATACTTTCTGACCAATATAAATAATGACATTTGCTGCTTACTAACAAACAGCATTTCATTCTTTTTGTATAGATTTTCAAAAAAAATATATTTGTCATTAATTGTTTCAAGAAAATTCCAATTCTCGATTCTTTTCTCAAAAAGACTTAATATATCGACAACATAAGGGAGATCTCGTAGGATGGAAACATAAAGTGAGAATAAGCTGAAATATTTTCTCATATTTATCGCCAAGCTAAATAATTGAGAAGACACAAAGGAGGAGAAAATATTATTCAGGAACTACGATCTCTCATTATATAACCAGTGTTGAAACGATACTAGTACAATTACTTACTCGATAACTTCCATTCGATACCAAGAACTTTTGGTATCGTTACATTAAAACCAAGTAATAAGTAGATATGGATAAAAAGTACTGGTATCCATACTTGAATGGTTCAAAGCAGCACAGCACAGGCTGCATAAGACAGGTAATATACATCGTTGGCAGGAGTCTTGCATATTGTGGCACCTAACGTGACCTATCTACTATCTACGCTATAAATGTTGCATAGTATCATGCGAAAAGTTTTTACTGTTGGTGCCACCATAACGGCTCAAGTAAACGTCTCACAAGGAAAAACCTTAATAAATAGGTGACTATTCCTAATTGCTCTGTTGTTGATTTGTCTTATGAACTTGTTTTCTCGATATTGATCGATATTTTTCCACTAGGATTGGTTGACAAGGACATCCGCCAAAAAAGTATCAAGTACCTAGGTACCGATACTTTTCAATCGATACCGAGTAGGTAGTAGGTAGTAGAAGATAGATAGAAAAAATAATCAAAATACCATTTAATCATGTTTTTTTAAATTTGGAAGGAATTGTCTGATAATTGTGGAAGTTAACTATTCAAAATGACAGAAAAACTATAAAAATAAAAACACCATATCATAGACAACTTTGACCGAGTTTAAAAAATTATTGGATTAAGAAATTTAGAAGTCAACATTCAGCAATACTTTCAAAGTGCTCAGTTTCTCCTCACAACGAATACATTTGTTTTCAAACTAAATATTTAACTTTGATAAAATCTTATGGCAATCCCTTCCTGTCTTTTGTTCAAATCCACTGTATAATGAAAGATAACTGAAAAGTTTATATTAAATTCCACGAGTTCCATTGAAATTCGCGACTTCAATCTAAAATCCTTTTGTACTTAGTGTAGGTATATAATATAGACGTCGGTACCTTTAAATCTGTCTCCAACATTTATACATACACTATAGGAATGAGTTCCGGAGCTTTGGCATTGTTCAACATGAACAAATTGGGACGGAAATCTTATAAACTCTCTCACTCTATGTATTTCGAGAGCCTGCTATCACAGCGCATATTGTGTTTAAATAGAAAAGCTGCCGAAATAGAGCGAGAGCTTTGTAAATACTAATATATAACTTATTGAAATTCATAAACCGAAAGTTTGTGCCAGTTAATAATATATTATAGAATGAGAGAGGTAGAAGTTGAATTTTCTCAAATATGAACTTTCTAGTTCATATAATCCTTTTGCCAGAATCTCGAGTTCTTGTGGATAAAACAATATTCCATAGCGCACAAAGAACAAAAGCTCCTCTATTCATGCTCTCGACTGCTCTCAGTTATTACAAAATATTGGTTATGGTCTGGAAACTTCAATAGTGTACTACAGAACCGACTGTATAGTTTAAAGAGAAAGAGGCTATCAGGATATTGCCTCCTGGATGAACAGCGAATGGTGATTTATATTTGAAAAGGAAAAAATACATAAGTAAATAGTTCAGTGAAATTCTGGAGAGAACGTGCACTCTGAACTGCAAAATGATATACTTACATTCTTTCTACTTTCTATTAATTTCAGATACGAAAATAGAACCGTTCTGCTGGAGTGGAATTTCGTACTAAATATTATGTTGTATGTACCCTCCTAGAAGTAAAATGTAAATCTTGCAAGAGAAAGGAAGGTAAATTTCATTACTTCATTAAATCTGTAGAATTTTATAGTAACTGATGAATGATAAGTGAAAATTGATACTACTTTCGGTACAAGTGAATATTCTGTACCTACACATATACTGTACCTATATGAAGCAACTGAAACATAATTTTGTCAGAAAAAAGCATACCTCCTCCGTTTGGGAAGACGGCGCAAGGATGACTACCTACAATAAGTTGTAAAGGCAAGTACCTATAATGGAAAAAAAATGTTTTATAGAAAATGTGAATAACTTTATTAGTCGATGCATTGAAAATACAATTTAACGTTAATTCTATAGCTGCTGATAATTTTGAGTTGAATTATATACCTCATCTGCTTTTCAAAATCATTTAAAAAAACTACGGCAGCATTAAGAGAAAACTATCAAATTGGTCACGACATATAATATACAATGCAATAATGTATCCTCAGTTCACATACTGTATGTCGTTGTTAATATATTGTAAAAATGAGGACATAATAGAATTCAAATTTTACAAAATAAAACAATGAGAATATTATTGAAATGTTATACATATTCAAAAATAGGTGATATGTTATAAAAACTTAAATTTACTAATATCAAGCAAATGATTCAAAAAGAAAATCTCATATTTTTTATAAAATACTAAACAATTTAATACCGGAATTTTTAAAGGGTTACTTGACAAAAAGATCTGATATGGTGGATTACAATTTAAAAACGAGAAAAGATTATTTCATTGATAGGTATCACACCAATATGTGGCAAAAATTATTATTTATTGAAGATCTAAAATTATATAATAATCTCCCTTTAATTGTAAAAACTGTACCGAATGTAAAAATGTGTAAATTGCGATTAAGAAAGATATATTTTCAAATTTAATTTTATACACTTACCGCACAATATTATAAATTATTTGTATGTTATATAGTAGCTTTGCTCTAAATAATGGTATTATTATTATTATTAAGAAAACTGAAATGTGATGCAACGCCGGTTTATAACTCATACAATTAAGATAAATTTTATAATTAATATTGTCATGATTTCACGAAATTTTATGAAGAAAAACAAATTAAAACACTAGTTTCTTTTTTAATATACTCTTTGAATTTTGATGGCTTGTGGCTTTGATCTTGGTATTTTTTAAAGATTTTGTCAAACCCCACTCAGGAGTGGTGAAGTCAAATCCTAATTTATCTATTAGTTCTCGAAGAGTACCTATCTGCTTAAGAACTTCATTATTACATTTTGACAATACGGCGATAAATTCAAAACCAGTAAAACCAAATATAGACCAAATTATAAACAGTAGTTTGCCTGAGAGTAATCTCAGTAGATTCTGAGGTCTGATAAAGATCAACAACCAGTGTCATGGCTAAATGCCAATAAGAGCTTATATTAGTAATCTTAAATATTTATCTACATGCCCTTGTTCAGAAAACTATAGCAAACCTCAAAATTTGAGAGTGACCCATTGAAGGTTGATTAAACTGTGTTGATTGTTGAAACCATCTTAAGAGGCCTTCTTGATTCTAATGGTTTTATGAAAGAAAAAGGTAGTTTTACCTAAAATTAGTTTTTTTATATTTGCTCGTTTTGGTTAGTAAAAGTGCTCTGATCTTAAAAATGATCTGTTGAGAAGTCCGTAGATAATATTTATAAATATAATATTCCTTTTCCTCATCAGCACCCTAGAAAAGCGATACAAAAGAATAATTTTTTCGAAAATTGAAAATTTAATATGTGAAAATTTGGAGTCAATCATTATAAATGAGTCTGCTATTTTCTTTCAGAAACTTGAACTATTGCATTTAATATGATTTTGTAGATCAGCTTATGAAAAAACCAGCCAACTACATACAAACAACACTGATATCCAAATCATAAAGGACCAGCATTCAGAATTGTCCCGTTGCCCGTATATTCACCGGATTACTGATTTACATCCCATGCGTGCTGAAATTTTAATAATACATATATACACATATAACAACACTTTTCACAAACACTGACAGATCAATCGGTTTGTCAATTATTCCAAAGCCAACTATTGCGGATTGTCCACCAACGAACACCAAGGGGGGTCCCAGCACGTCAACAAGAGCGTGTCAAAAGGACATACATACATACGCACTTTTCACTCGAATAACTTTGCGTAAATGTAATATGCGTACTATAGTGTAAAAATCCACAAAGACATACAACCAGCCAGTCTGATTGACGTAATGTTAACGCATCAGTTCGCAAAGGGAATATACCTGTCAATCAAACAAGAAAATTTATGCTACTCCTATACTTTGTGTATCGTACTTATTTAGAAAACAACATCTGTCGTCTCAAAAGTCAACTGGATGTCGTTTCTATTTCGCCTATTGTTATTATTTATGTATATCATACTTGTACAAATCCTCTACGGAGTGTTCTGTCATTCATTGATACCTATTCAAAAATACAATAGTTGTTATGATCACGATGTAATTGAAAGTTGGCTGTTTTTTATTGTTATATGATTCGAAAATTAGCCAAATGTTGTTTATTGATTTACAAAAGAAGAGGGTTGGTAACATGAAGATATATTGAGGTCGGTAGACATTTTTTCTATTGATAAAAATCAAATCGTGTTAGACAGTCATATTTCCAAACAGTTGATGGATTAGTTTGAATCTAGGTACATAAGCAAATTATTACTCAACTAACTAGGTATAACTAAGTATAACACTGTCCAGAAGTGTTTCAGTACACCCAAATGTAGATTTATTTTGTTATTAAATTGATTTTACTTTCCTACAGCTACCCTAAGTAGCTATATAGGTAAAGTGTTAATAATACTAATAATACTAATAATAAATCGTTTATTGTCCAAACAAAAAAAAAACAATGACAAAACATTTTGTAAAATTATTGTTGTTCAATTTTCAACAAATGTTCAAGGTCTTCATGAAATATATTTTCAGTCATAGTCTGCCTGGGCCAAGATTATCTCGAATACGGATTGACCGATTTCGTTGTTTTCTATTTTGTTTTGTAGAGTATCGATACCGCCCGCCATTGACACAGATTGGGCATCCTACTTGCACTGGTTACTAGGCAATAGTTCGAAATTCGCTCAAAACAGTGGCGCGAAAACGGCTCTATAGATTTTCATTTAACTTGTCTGAAACATTCTGCTCGAAGCCGTTTACTACCTGCTATAACATACCCAAAGAAAAAAAGGAAGAAAGTTATGCTGAATTGTCAAACTTTTCTAATTACTCTTAAAAGTCTGACGACCTTATCAGACAAACTGATCGGACGATTTTATATTTGTTGGAAATAGTTTGAGACCGTTATGAAAAGTGAGTGGACAAACCAGATTTTTTTAAATTGAAATATGTGCATATACAGGGTGTCCCACGACAGTCAAGACAGGGAATATCTCGGAACTCGAGAGTAGTAGAGAATTGTAATTTCGTGGTTGTAAATTAAAGCAATTGGTGAAGCTGTTTTTGATATTTTGTTACCCAATGAGCTTTTTGTTGTCGGTCACGTGACATCATATTCAAAATTACTAATGGGACAACCTATATATTTTGATATTTCTAAGTTTGTTTTATATGTAATATTGAAGTATGTGTAGTTCTTAAATCAATCGTTTTAGACCGCAAGTGTGATAGTTTTTTGGAATCGTTTTCACGGAAAACCAGATGCCAAAATTTACAGGTTGTCCCATTTTAATTCTGAATTTTATGTCACGTGACCGACAATAAAAAGCTCATTGGTTAACATAATATAAAAGCAGCTGCACCATTGCTTTAATTTACAACCCCAAAATTACAATTCTCTACTACTGTGGGGTGTCTTAATCGTCGAGGGACACCCTGTATACGCATTATACAAAAAAAATTCAAATAAAAAATTTTAAGCCTCACCAATTACTGAACATCTTATTCAGTAGAAAACAGTGAAAGGCCATTAAAATGAAGACAAAATTAAGGAAAATAAAATTCTAATGATCGTGTATATCAAAATGTCGCCCGTTTGCGTACACTGCTTTGAATCTAATTATATTGAATAATTAACCTAATACCATTTGATCGTTGACGACTTTGAACCAAGCTGATGGGAATCATTAATATTAGCAGAAGTTACTCCACTCTCACAAGGGTGATGCAACTCTCCATTGACTATATCTGGATATATTGCAGCTATCAATAAATCACTTTCTGCACTAATCTATATCATGGCTGTTAGGTCGGTGATGTTTCCCTTTAGGTATATCTTAAAATTGATACTATCCTAGAGTCAAAATAATCATGAATAAAAGTATTTCATTGGTAATGCCAATTGTTCTGAGTGAACAGGCTCATTGGTGAGGAGTCCTCATATGTTCCACAATGTTCATATGACTTTCCGCAGATGTCTTCTTTAAATATAAATTCGACTTAAACTTTGATTCCAAATCACTCATATAAAGATGATTTATCTTTATAGAAGAAGAAGATATGTATTTTCGTACTGAAGAAATATAAGAAATATCGAGTGATCAACTAGAAATCATTTGAGATAAGCTATTGAAAATAGGAATATTTCTTGTTACATGAGAATCACTGGTCATCTTAATGGGTATGTTCGCATGACCAATTAAATAGTTACTGTCTAGATGGTGTTTGCAAAGAATCCAATAAATAAATAAATAAATATATGAAAAAACGTTCGACGATAGCAATAATAATAACCCATAATAAAAGATTCCATACATGCCTCTTAAGATGTTGAAATATTGTTTTATTTCTTTGATACAACATGAAAAAAGGATAATAGATAGAGTAGATTCAATTCCAAGTTACCCTATTCACTTTCAAATGTTTTTGTAAATATTTCAAAGCACATTCGTCAGATAGGCCAAATAATAGATTAACTTAGCTCTGTTAAGCTAGCAGTGATAAGTAAGCAGAAAAAATCGAAACCGGCATGGGACTTGTTAATTAGTTGCTAAAATCCCGATTTTATTGTTAGAACCAGTTTTGAAAAAATCAAGTTACTCCTATCTTAACGTCGTAAGATAGCAGAGAAACCACTGATTTTTTTTAACATTAACATCCCCTTAATTTGTTGCTAATTTGTTGCCGGAAGATTGTATAAATTATATATAATCCATATACCCTTTCTACCATATGTAATGGTGTAGGGCTTACAATCTTTTATATCTGCACACATTTTCTCCATTTCTTCTTGTCGTATGATAGTCCAGTGGCATCTTTCCAGTTCGTCCCTCTCTTCTCCAGCAGTTGTGTGATTATTTTATCCCAGGTGTTCCTTGGTCAGCCCCTTTTGCAATTCTTCTGTATTCTAGCTCTCCATACTCGCGTAACTGGTCTGTTTTCGTCCATCCTCTGCATGTGTCCCCACCAAGATAGTTGTCTCTCTTCAACGTATTCTAGGGTTGGTTTTCTTTCTAGATCTTGTCTTATATCTGTATTTTTAATTATCTCTCTTTTGGTGAACCCTCTAACTCTTCTTAAGTACCGCATTTCCGCCGCGTATGTCTTACTTTTCTGCGGCTCTGTCAATACCCATGTTTCGCAACCAAAATTAAGTACTGGTCTATGAATCGTTTTAAAAACTTTTCTCCAACCATCATGACTTTGGTTTTGTTCTTATTAATTCTTAATCCATTTTCTTTCAATGCCGTGTTCCATATGTTTAAATTGGTTTGTAGGTCTTTCTCACTTTCATACAGTATTACCACCTCATCTGCAAATGCTCCTTCGCTTATTGATATTCTTTCTAGTCGAGTGTGTCCTATTTCTGATTTCTTGGTTCTGGGCTTGCATTTTTTAATAATATCATCCATGAATATGATAAACAAAAGCGGACTAAGGCTTCCTCCCTGTCTCAGTCCGGCACTGGTTGTAAATGTTTCCGGGGCTATACTGTTTCTAATTACTGAGTTTAAGTTACCTTCGTATATTTTTTGTGTTAGTCTTATGATCTTACTGCTTATGCCTCGGTTCTTCAAAATATTCCATATTTAATGTCTTTGTACTGAATCGAAAGATTTTTCTAGGTCTAAAAGTTCCATATAAACTTTTCTTCATTCTTGGCTTGCTTTTTCTGTGATTTGTTTAAACGTGAAAACATGGTCCTGTATGATTCTTCCACTTCTAAACCCGCTCTGTGATTCTTCTAATGTACTTTCGATTTTGGATCTTATTCTTTTCTCTATTATTTTCACAAACATTTACATTGTTGTACATAACAAGGTTATTCCTCTGTAGTTATTGCAGTCCTTTGCGTCTCCCTTCTTATGTATCGGGATAATCAACGATTTCTTCCAGTCTTCTGGTAACTTTTCTTCGGTGCATATTTTGTTGTAGATATCTAGCAGTCTGTCTTCACCTCTTTGTCCAATATTTTTGATCATTTTTGATGTTATTTTTTCACACCCAGGAGCCTTCCCATTCTTCACTTCCTTTATTACTTGCTTTAGTTCTTCCATGGTTATTTTATTTTCGTCTTCTTGTTGTATTATTTCAGTTTCTTCTATTTGTACCCCTTCTTGTTTTTCACTGAGAAGTTCCATAAAATACTCCCTCTATTTTTTCATAATATCTTTTTCTTCTATTATTATTTCACCGTTTTTATTTCTGATGTTCTGCGTATAATGTTACTTTTCTGTTCGTAACGATTTAAGTGCTCTATAGAATAGTTTTTGGTTCCCTTTAGAGTCTTCTTCCATCTTCTCACCAAATTCTCTTCATTGATTGTTTTTGGAGGCCTTTATTATCGTTTGTGGTTTTTCTTACTTATTGGTATATATCGTAACTTTCTTTTGTCTTTTTTGTCAAGTAATATTTCCAGGCTCCCTTCTTTTTCTTTACTTGATTTTTAATCTCGTCCGTCGACTATGCCGTTTGCTTCCTATTATTGTGTTTCCTATTCGCTCCACATACTTTTTCAGCTGAGCTTAGTACTATATATTTAAATATTCCCCAACCATGTTCTATGTTTCTACTTTCTGTACTTGTGTTATTATTTATGAACTTAATATTTATTTCATTTTTGTATCAAGCTGCTTCTTCTTTATCTCTAATTTTATAAGACTTTATTAACTTAATGTGAGTGCTTTTTCCTTGCGCCTTGTTAGTTGATGGGCTCTGTTTTTCGATTTTGTCGTTATTACTAGATAGTGGTCACTTCCTCCTCTTTTAACTCTTGTATCCATTATTGTTTTTCTGTAATGAGTTTTCTGTTATTACATAGATAATTATTGATTTTTCATTTCTACTCTGTACTTCTCTGGTATATTTGTGTATATCATTATGAGGGAGAATCGTGTTTGTTATAATAAAATCGTTTGTGAGACAAAAATCAAGTGGTCTCCTACCATTATTATTTCTAGTTAATTCTCCAAATTTTCTAATAACTGTTTTTCTCAACCTCTAACCCCTCAAATTCCTCTTCTAGTTCATTTTCTTTTCCAATAATGCTCTTTATATTCCATGTCGCTATTTTCCATGTTAGTGTTTCCGTAGACTTCGCGAGTGTTTTCCGTTTATATTGTTTAGCATATCCTTGTCCATTGCTTGTGTTATGTATCGTTTTTTTTTTGTATTTTTTCTTATTAGTTTTTTGCCGGAGAATTTCTTGAGATCTTACTCGCTTGGGTATCTGGACTTTCTCCTTCTGGTGATCTTTCAGTTACTGTTATTTACTATCAATTTGTTGTATCTTATGAACGATCTGTATCCTCTGTTTAATATGTATGGTATAAAGAGAAACAAAATTTTTTAATAAGACATTAAATTAAAAAAAAAACAAAAACAATAAGAAAAATATTTAAAAGAAAAACCCACTTTGCAGTATCTCATCCTAATGCTACGATAATCCAAAACTCAAAAATTAATAAATATTTAAGATATCCACTGATTAATCCGAAATCAAATTTTGTTGTTAACGCTGTCAGAATACCTCCAATTTCTCTCTTATTTCCAGTATACATTTTGTTTTTCAATAGATAAGTATTTATTAGCGCTTGAATAACCAGAAACCAAATACAAACAAGGGATATGACCAATAATAAACTTGTAATTGATTTTTTTGGTGTCGCTAGTAGAATACCTCCATTTTTGACCCAAGAGCCCCGAATGGAGGTGGTATAAAATTCGACTGTCTGCTTTTTTTATGGTTTGTGCGCGCCTTTTATACAGTAAACGAGCTCCGATTTTGATGATTTTTGATTCATTTCAAAGAAGAAGTTTGAGAAATGGTCCGATATTCATAAAAACACTAATCCGAAATCTCCTTCCCTCCCAAAACCACCCCCGAAGGGATGGAGTTGGCAAATGTTCTCGAAAATCGAAAATCTGGATTCGTATTAGTTAAGATAAATATTCGGAAACGTTTAAATTCAACATTTTTTCAAAAGAGTTACGGTTTTCGAGATAGAGACAAGTTAAATTCTCAATTATATGTATCTTTGCTTTGTGGAGAGGGCGATTTCTTTCGAAAATTGAAAATGTGGATACTACGTGAAAGACATAATTATTTGTAGCAACATTTATAATGAACATTTTTTCCTTAGAGTTACGGTTTTCGAGTAAAATCGGTGTTAAAATGATAACATCTAAAATACTTAAGCGTATTTCCGCAGCGAGGTTTTGAGATCTCAATAATAACAACTACAAGCAAAGAATATACGTGGGTAATAGGATAAGTACTATCTTCATTGGTATCAGTGATCGTTCAACGATTTTCGTAACTTATTTTACACTCAAAAATGTGAAATAAATATTTTTTCCAAAAAAATTGGACCGACGTTATTAGTTGGTGCACTGAAAAATATAAAATAATATTATTTCTATTGGTGCTGGTACTTGTGAAGTTGGTGCCAAAAGTTATCAATCTAACTGCAACTGCAAAACTTCAAAAGTAACAGCACCAATAGAAATAATATTATTTTATATTTTTCAGTGCACCAACTAATAACTTCGGTCCAATTATTTGTAAAAAATATTTATCTCTATTAATTTACAACATATATTTGGAGGTATTCTGATAGCAACAGCATACAAAAAAATCCATAACAAGTTTATTATTGGTAATATTCTTTGTTTGTATTTTGTTGCTGGTTATTCAAGCACTAATAAAGACTTATCTAATGAGCATCAAAGTTTATGCTGGAAAGTAAGACGAAGAATGGAGCTATTCTGACAACAAAACTTGATTTCAGGTTATTCAGTGGATGTCTTAACTATTTATTATTTCTTGAGTTTTGGATTAGCGTAGTATTACGATGAAATATTGAAGGATGCGTTTTTCTTTGAAATATATTTTTATTTTTTTTTATTTTCTTAAAACTATCTTCCAGCCACAAATTCAGGTAGTGTTAATATTAAAAAGAAAATTCAGTGCTTTTACGTTACACGTTAAGATTGCAGTAACTTGATTCTTTCAAAACTGGTTCGAGCTACAAAATCCGCATTTCAGCAACTAATTAGCAACAAATTTTCATGCCGGTTTCGAGTCTCTCTGCTAACTTGTCACTGATAGCTTAACAGAGCTGATTCCCTCCTTCAATTGAAACTGTTAGACAAACCATACTGAAAAGGATTCATATACCTACACCAATTCAACTAAAATTTACCTAAGTTGCAGCAAATTAATCTCTTTTTAGGAATCCGGAGGAGAGTCCAGAAATGATCAATTTTTCACTTTAGTCATTTTCGTATGTTTAATAAAGTATGCCAAGTGAAATTCAAAGATATTTTGATGGACAATGGTCAATACATTAGTTCACGTTGGTACATTTCTTAAAATTTTTACCAATAATATATGTCGGCTGCAAGAAGTGATAAGTGCTGTTTCAATATTATGGATGCTAGATAATTATTATAAAGTATTTTTTTATATTAGGTACATGGTACATGACACGCTGGGATTATTGTTTTTATCGCTCGATATAGTCTCACTCATTTTCAGTAGCCATGATAGAGGAGGAGTAAACAACCAGAGGTATTTAAATTGTGCACGGCTCATCACCGTCAACTCATTCAAACAGTGAGCTCATTATTTACCTTACAAGAATCGAAGTTACCTAACATTAGCCCATAGCCATGAATACATAAGAAATTCAGATAAGTAACTCAACAGATTAGTCATCACATTATCTGACTTAAGCAACATGGGTTTTGAAGAAAACATCTTTTCAGATGAAGCGCATTTCTGACATGGTTAAATTTGTATTATTAGGTACGTATCCAATGTGAGAAACTTGCGACTCAGAAATTTTGGTGAATGCGACAACTAAATATTGACTGGAAGATCTAAATTTTCTCTCAACTTAACGTTACGTATTTCCCAAGACCAGTAAATAGTAAATTGTATCGTGAAATGTTTAATGTGTGGTTGTTCTGAACAATGTTTATATGAACGGGAACGCCGAGGGCGTCAGATCTCATTTTTCTTCATTATATCCTGTAATTTTATCTCTCAGGTCTAAGAAAGTCTAACAATATGTTTGGAAAAGTAGTCATAAATTAAGATATAAGAATCATTTCTATTAAAGAGAGATGAGTTTACCAATTGGTCGATATAGTTTATCGAAGATTATTTAAATAATTACATATTGCTTGAAAATTGAATCAAAAACATGAATTAAATATCATTTGTAGCTATAACTTATTTTAAACTCATTTTATTGAAAAACCCAAGATAATAAATTGTCGTAGCCTTGTTGCAGAAATATTTCACTACGTTCCTGCATAAGAAAGGAAGTTACAAACAAACTTCCGGCTGTTAAATTAATTTTGAGAGAATACGAGACTTTAGTAAGTTAAGAGTGTACGACTTCATTTCCAAATCCGCAGCACCAGCAATGAAATTTTGTTTGCTTATTTGTTTCCCCTCAACTTTCTTATATCTTTGTCTCCATATTATAACAACTTAAACATTTAATTATAACAGATTTATGTTAACTTTGGCGATAGAGAAGGAGAGGCTTATTTCCAAAATTAAATTAATTTTCACCGAATCATTGTTTACATTGTGAAAGCGCGAGCAGGGTAGGTGGAGATGGGGGCGCTCGACAATCAAATTTTGAAATTTACTGCCGCTGCAGGATTTTCCTATATTTATATAAGTGTTAAATTTAAGTTACCCGCGATTAAAGCTTACTTTGGCAGCGGCGTACGTGCAAGGGATATTTTAATGTAAAAAATAGTATTACTTGAACACTCATTCTGTGTTTTTATTAACCCTTAGCAGGCTTGCATTTTTCATTTTTGATAATGAATAAAGATAAAATCATAAATATTTTGAAGTTTCGTCAGAGGGCGACTATTGGCAGCCACTTCTTAGTTAAAAAATGCTACAATACCTACGTGTTGAATCTTAATACCTACATTTTGGGTGATTTAAGAGTAATACCTGCCTAACTTAGTTATTCATCTTTGAGAGTTGCTAAGAGAGATCATTTCAGTTCAGTAATCTCCAACGATCGAATAGAAAATACATTCATATTTCAGCAAAAGGCAGTTTGAAACTCGAACTGTTCAAAGGTACTAGAAAAAATAGTCAAAAAAATTATAATAATTTCAAAAGTATGTGATAATCAGATCTTGTTAAACATCATCTCCATTTTCCATTAAAAGGATGTAATTAAAAATTACTGTATTTAGAATCACTACAATTAATTCCATTGTTAATGGTATTTTCGAAGTAGTCACCAGGAGCTTAAAACATCAAAATTACGTATCAATAAAAAATGTTTTGTATTTTTCATTGGCTCATCTATGAAAGTTGATCTCCTAGTTTTTGTAAAAAGATTTGTATTAATCGATTATCGGTTATATCTTACAATATCCGTGTTTCAGATTTTTCGTTTCGTCGCTTATCATACAATGTGCAGATATATGTATCCACTGTTTGTTATTGATCCCAAGACTTGCATTTCCATTTCGTTTGCTCTTCGCAGCCGTTTGGTTGGCTCATTTTCCTGTCTTCTTCATATAGCACATATACCTGTCTTATGAACGTTTGGTAGATTATGACTTTATTTTCAGTACCTATATATATCAGACTGATTTGATTTATTGATTTCACTGGTGAAAGATGGCAGACATAGAGATTAAAGTCGGCCACTGATGAAAGATCTTAACCAAATTATTGTTTTGACTGGCTAATGAAAGCTCGTTGGGCTACTTTTATTTCCAATTGATTAGTATTTGGAATAAGAAAAAATAATAAAATATTGTTGTATTTCGTTGTAATAATTGCTATTAGATGTCTATAAATTATTTGGAAAATCTAGACAATATAAACAGCAGTTAAATAATATTAAATGCAGAAGAATGAAGGGAAATGAAAAGCTACACCAATTTAGAAACCTCTTCGGTCAAATCTTTTTGAAGGAAAAGCAGGTTATTAGCAATGGATATTAGGACTTTAATTGACAAAAAAATGCTTTACACAGCTTTAGATAGCCAACAATTTTATAAGAGATCTACGCACTGCAAATCAAATACTTGGAGGTTATTAATCTTACATACTATTTTCACATTACCCTAGCAACTTTAGAACTAATCACCGTCAATGTTTACTAGATAGAGACTAAAAATATCATATTGAATGTTTTCACATTCCCAGATATTGGCCTCGATTGATAGAGCTCAACAAGTTACCTCATAGACGTTATCACTCACAATACCTCTGGCTGTATTAAATGCTCAAACAACTTGATTTTGTTTTAATTAGCCCATTTATAATAGAATAAATTATTTTTTATTGAGAGTATATTCTTATATTGCTGGTACAAATAGTCAATACTTAAACATAAGCAAGGACGCAAACTCGACTCTCATACCAAATAATTATCGCGACCATAATCTAAATATTGAGTCACTTTGACTTTACTCAATCTCGAGTATTGTTTGAAAAATGCTTAGCTGGACCCGAGATTGAGCTTGAGTCATGACTATTACTACCAACATAATATGTTCATATGTCCAAGATAACTAGGAAATAAATAATAGAATAAAAATATTTTAACAACAGATAAAATGTAAGATTTGAATGACGAGACAGAAATATAGATTTATTATATTTTCAGTACTATGTGATTTTTTAAAATAAAAAGACTATACATATGTTCAAAGAACCCATTAAGTGAAATCTCTGGTGTGACATACGTGTGATGTTGATGCAGAACTTTGATGTAAACGTGTGCGTATGTATTTATTCATTTATTTATTCAAATACATAGACAACCAATATTGTCCAAGCAATTGACAAAATATGTATATATCTACCGCAGATATGTTATCCACATTTGAACATATGTTGAGTTTTATTCCATTTTTCTCCTATTTATTTTATGCGTGTTTTCTAAATGGAAAGAGTCAATCACACCACACACTTTTCGCAAACCCACTGTAAATAGGAAATAATAATGTCAATAAATTATGTCATATTAATGTCATCCAATCCATCTTCTACCTGCTATTTATATATTTCCATATTGAGTAAACAGTAAAAAAAATAAACCAAAATAATCACTATGTTTGTTGATGAACATTTGAGAATCCAGAATCCTAGAATGACATATGACCGATTTTTTTCTATTCAAAAGCACAATCTTAAATTATAATGATATGGTTGAATTGTGAATTTAATGCTGAGCTGACATAATTAAAGATCTATCTATAGAAAAGATCTGATGTGTCCATGCAGTCACACGACATTCCTCAAGTGAATTCCACAGAATGTAAAATTTGTCCGAATTACTCTTATTGTAACCATTCATTTTGTCAACGTCACATAAGGCTAACACCATTAATGATCATATTAGTTTTCTCTCAATACATATGAACCGTTTATCCAGAATATGACAAAATAGATAATATTATCTATCGTTTAGTTGGATAAGTAGGTACTTACCTAAGCGCGAAAATGTTATTTCGGCTCATCATCACAACAATGAAGCAATATTCTTATCCAATCTAGCATCATGCCGTGGTTAACAGCTTACAATGTAAATTCTATTCCTAAGCGCGACACTCAGGTACATATATAGAAGAGTTTTTCGGCTATTTTAAGTCGAAAAGTGTATGATAATGTATGGGAAACCCAAAGGCATATTGCCCATGTAAGGCAAAAACTAGGTGTAATGAAAAATCGTTTCTATAACAGTACATTGTAAAACTTATATCTATAGAAATAATTTCTTATTGTAAATTTATATGTACATTTAATTTCCAAACAGGAAAAACAGATTTATTTTCTCCGAAAACATTACAAGTTCCCTCAAGGTCTTTAGAGTCGCTTCTGCGCAACTATTTTAATCAAAACTCGTTTTTCGGCAATTTCGTAGAAACCGGAAAGGGGTAAGCTATTCATTTTAATCTACTCGTGTGGGGGACAATATTTGCACATACCAACAGACTGATAGATCAATATGTTTCACTCAGGAGTTTCTGAAAAAGAGAATTTTTAATTATTAATCAAGATTATGAACCACATATTAAATGCTCTTGTATTTACCTCATACCGAATTGGATAAATATTGCTTTACCTATCTTCTTTTTGCATAAACTTAAAGAATCAAAAAGATCAGAAGGAAGCTAAGATTTAGAAATCCTTGGTAGAGAGGGGTTACTTCTGTTGTTAGGGGTTGTGTCTATATGATTATTATAATTCTCTCACCAGAGCCATTGGATCTTTGAATTTATAGTTAAATTCTCTCTATCTAACTGAATTGGTTACATCATTAGCTTTGATGAAGCCATGAAGGGATATCAGACCAAACCAAAATCATAGAAAAGTCTCCAGTGATGACATAATATATTAAATCTCTTCTGTAAAGGTTGGCCATTACGATAATAAAGTAAACGAATAAACATGTGCAGTATTTTCTCAATTTACGGTCAGATTCAGCGTAAATGAACCAAATGACATAGCTCTAATTTAAGATTGACCAAACTAAAGATTCACACAGGTATTTTATTGATTAAAAATTACAAAATTCAATGGAATTTCTAAATATGAAACCAAGTGATCGTACTGATATGCTGGAAATGCAAATGAAATGTTCCTCAAAAGAAAAGGTTGATGAGAAAATTATACAACGATAATGATCAGAGATTCTCTCAACTCTATGAATTTGCTTAGTAATTAAAGTGTAATTGAATTAACAAGAGGTTACACGGCGGGCAAAAGGAAGAACGTTAGATACATTTAAGGCGGTTGTACATGATGCTACCAACTTGTACGCATGACTAACACCGAGTATTCACTTTTAGTACTTTTCTTGTATACATTTTTTTTCTTATTCCAGTAGAGTTCGTTAAATAGAAAACTATCCTATTTAGTCGATACTTCCCTCAAAAAAGCTATTCGATTGTTTAATGTTCCATCACCTAGCCGCAGGTAATATGTTTTGCGTAACTCGTACAAGAGGCTATTGTACCAAGTCCGTCACTATCCCTATGAAACACTCGTACAAGCTACTAGCATTGTGTAAAACAGCCTTTAATTACAAGAGTTTGAAATGTATTTAGTTTAAAACAGGTAACGATATAGTCTAGGTCGGGTAGGTATGGCATCAGACAGTTTAGAATACTTGGTACCAATGACCGATTAACAGAGATAGACAGAACACTTCATTGATAAAATACGTTTTGTTTGTTGACAACATCTTTATGGGCCAGGGGGGTGAGATGTGGAAGCGGTCAGAAGGGGGGATACAACGATTTTAACTAAAGCCCGCCTCCACTCCAGTGATCTTATTCGAGTAAGAAATATGACGGCAGTGGCATCTCGTTCTTCTACTTTTATTGGTTGTTGGTTTAAATTTAATTAAATATTATTTTTAACACGCTTATATTAACTTCACTTGTATGTTTGTGAGTATGTAACTCTCCTTTGCATAAGGAGATGGATTTTCATTTCTCTTTTTCTTGGTTTGTGTAGAATTAATTTTTTCGGAATTTTTTTTAAAATGTTCTTTTTGGTTGGGAGCAGATGACCAGCGGGTTTTAGATGTTTCATCCCTTACCATCCCTTAGATATTAAGGGTTGAAAAAAATGCAATTATTTTTTTTTGAGAGAACCAAAAGAGATATCGAAAAAATTTAAAAACCACAAGATAGCCCCATCGATGGGGCTCGATATACGAAAATTATGGCACAAAGCGCCCCACGCTTTTCCCTCAATTATACTAGTATTTTTTATAAACTACTGTTTTAAGTTTATTTTCAAAATTATTTTCAACTTTTTAGTTGGATATACTTTAAAAGCGTGTTTTTTAGTTTTTTTTTAAACTATATTTTTATAAACTACTGTTTTAAGTTTATTTTCAAAATTATTTTCACCTTTTTAGTTCGATATTCTTTAAAAGCGTGGTTGTTTAGTTTCTTAAACTATATTTATTTATCTTTAGTTGAGATTTATATGTCGAAATAATTAATAGGTATGTATAATAACTATTTTTTAAGTCTATGATTTAAAAACGCAAACAATATAAAAATATCTTTAATGAAATAACAATGATTAGGTAATAATTTCTTTACTAAACCCATGACCGACGTTTATATGTCAATAATTTTCTTTCAATATTCAAATATCTAAGTTAGCCAATTTTAACTTAGACGGGCTACTTACCTATGAAAAGTTACTTCTGGGTTCGTGGATTCTATTTTATTGCACACTTTGCAAAGCCTAACCATTGTTTCAAGTTTTGAAACCAAAGAATATAATAGAATATTCAAAAACAACCAAAACACCAAGTATTTAAATAAGGGGGGGAGAAGCTGATATGCGATGAGGCGTGGCCGAACAAGGGATGATGTCAACACAATATATTGTTCAAAGTTTCGTCTATCTCTGTTAATACGACATTGCTTGGTACTATGAATAGTTCTAAAACAAAGTCAAGTTATAGATGTTTTCTTCATTCCGCGTACATTATTGGTATCTTATCATTGAGGACTAGGTCAAATATGACTATGGCGGACAACAGCTTGGCCGTAGTTGATTTTATATAAGGTATATAGTACGAAAATATTATAGGTATAGATTACTTTCTAGTTCTAGTTGGATTTGCTCCTCTGATATACCGACATATCTTTGTTAATTTTCTCAGCCGCCTACATTTCAAACGCAAAACGATTCCAAAATAGACCGTAAAGTTGATCTAATGAATTTGAAAGAAAATCATGCTGAATCCTTATCTACTCACATATTATTTCGCTAAATCAATAAATGCATTAGAAAACCCCATCTCAGTAGGTATATGAAACACAAAAACTTCTGCCTACCTGCTGCTGAAATAACTGTTTTTCACGGCCCCAAAAACATCATAAATCATATTCACCTCACTTTATACTATTATGAAATTATCAAAACACAAGGTGGTAGTGCGTACAAAAATTACAAGCGAAGCACATAAATGATTAGTTGGGTCTTGTGGAAAGGTGTAAAACGATATAATTAGTTCGTAAATCATATACCTATGTGAACTATTATATATAGGGCGTTGTGTGAGAAATGATGAATGAGCTCTGGCTAGTAGGTAGTGTCATAGTAGCCATACATAATCATCCACCACACGGGCACTTTGAATTCCGTCAAAAAAGTCTTTGAAACAGGTATGGACTAAATTTATGCTCTTAATATTTATTATTAAGTTTGTACCTAACTAATCTAATCAATATTTATATAGTAGATATAGTAAAAATTGGGCTTCTTATAATATGTTTAGGGATTTTATAAAAAACAATCCGCGCGTAAATATTGCTAACAAAATAACCAAGTAATTTTTTAAATCATATCATTGGACCTTATTCTTTCGAGAATGGTCGAGGAGATCATGTCCCCTAACCGTGGTTGATTATTGGGCAATTAAAACGCTTAATAAATCAACCAAAGGAATTTTGGTTTCAATAGGACGCCGCTGCAGCCATTGTTTTGTATGGTATCAACCAAGATTAGAAACACCAATCTATGATATCAATGAGGCTCGTCGGTAACAGATTGGGCATCCTGCTCAAATGAATTGTCAAATTTTATCACTTTTTAATCTTATTCTGGCTAAATGGCTCCTTGTATACAAAAATTAAATGTAACTGTTGCTGTTTGTCTTGGCATGTTGAAAAGAATTAATAGTCACACGACCTGATCAGACGATATTTATATTCGATGAAATTCGTTTAAGAGCGTAGGAAAGTTGTATGAGTTTATTTGTAGTAAAATTGGGCTTTACTTCTCAAAGTCTGAAAAATGATCATGCTTGTAAAAAAAACTGGCTAGTAAACTAATCATTGCGGTGAATTTAAAAAAAAAGTATGTCAATAAGAGAAGTATTCTGTAAACTTTTATATAATCATTAACTGACGGCCAGCGGAATGTTGTTGTTACCTATTTAATAAATTTAATTCACAAATTGCATTTTTATTTTGTTTTTAGTAATTAAAAAAAAATTACATAAAATAATCAGAAATATTTTCTATACCTATATAGTCAATCAAGCTGTTTATCAACATGTAGTTTTATTATTTTTCTACGAAGTTTGTTTACAATAGAACAAAATATATTTATAATAAATATTCTTTGGCAAAAATTGGACCGACGTTATTGGTTGGTGCACTGAAAAAAGCAAAATAATATTAATTTTATTGGTGCTGTTACTTTTGAAGTTGTGCAGTTGCAGTTAGATTGATAACTTTTGGCATCAACTTCCAACAACTACCAACACCAATAGAATTAATATTATTTCGTATTTTTCAGTGCACCAACCAATAACGTCGGTCCAATTTTTTGTAAAAAATATCTATTTTACACTTTTGAGTGTAACATTAGCCACGAAAATCGTTGAACGTTCACTAATACCAAAGAATATAGTATCCTATTACCCACGAGTATTATTTGCTTGTAGGTTATTATGTAGAGATCTCAGAATATCGCGGCGAAATTACACATAAGTGTTTTAGATCTAACCATTACGTTACGGCAGTAACTCCAAAACCGTAACTCTAAGGAAAAAAAGTTTATTATAAATGTTGCTACAAATAGAGAGAAATCGCCAACTCCACCCAGCAAAAATACACATATGTGAGATTTTAACATGAAAGTAACTCTAAAATCGTAACTCTTTTGAAAAATTGTTCAATGTAAACGTTTTTGGATATTCTAATATATATTCTCTTTGGGTGCGGTTTTCGGAGGGAAAGAGATTTCGGATTTGCGTTTTTATGAATATGGGGCCATTTTTCAAGTTTCCTCTTTCAAATGTATCAAAAATCTAGATTTACTATATAATGCGCGAACACGAACCAAAAAAAAAAAGAAAAGCAGACTGTCGAACTGTACTTCCTCCGTTCGGGGTTCGTTGGTCAATAATCAGTAGGTATATATCGATATCGCTATAATGTAGTAGGAAAATCACTAAAGTACACCATACATGCGTAAGTACACAAAAATTGATTTTTTTAAAAACTATTTCAGACAACAAAAGTGGAGATTTGTTAAAATTACCATTTCGGAAAATCAGAACCATTACAATAACTTGTTAATAATTAAGGGGTTTTCTCGATCTATTATTATTACCTATCGCCGAACAACATCATTTTTCGCTCAACTGAGAGGAAAGCAACATATCTAGTAATAGAGAAATTACAAGAGAAGCTATAGCCACCACACACGAAGATACTTTTGTATTTCCTTCCAAATGGTTTTCTTGTATGTTGAATTTAGCTTGAATATATTTTACCGTAACTATAGTAACATTTTCAAGCAAAAATAATGGTTACATGTAAAGGATTCCATGATTATTCGGTTTCTCTTTGGAATTTAGGGAATATGTGTCATATGTACTGTCGTTTTTAAGTTATAGCTTTAATAAAATATATCCCTATAATCAAAAACATATTATGTATTGGGTTTTCCAATTGCATCTTAGCCCGGCTCTGTTGCCACCCCAATTGGACATCTGCATCGGTATAGCCATATAACAAAACAAGGCTTTTCCTATTTGAAAATTGTAGCCCCTCTGGTCTAATTGCTCCATATCATGTCGTGGCAGCGGCAATTATTTTATCAAACCGTGTGTGATTTAATAGGGAAAATTAGCAGATAATTGGGTGTTATTTACATCGACGATATATTATACCAATCTAGTAGTAGTTATAGATGTTCTCGTGATGTATATTAGATGATTTTGCATGTTAACAGTAGCTTTATACACTTGTATAGGAGAACGATCGGGTGTTTTGTTTCATTCCTATATACCAGGAGAATTTGAAATAGATTTGAATAATGTAATCCTGTTAACATTTCATGATTGAAAAAATAGAACCAGCTGTATAGGTATGAGCCCTTTAATCCACATATTGATCTTCTCAGACAATCAATCAAACATAGGTAAAGATTCCGTTAAGTTAGGCTTCTTCAATATAAGACACTTTTGAAATTTTTTTGAATCTGACTGAAAGAGTTATGTGGAATAAGTTATTAAATAACATTTCAACAGTGTAAAATAATATTAAAATATAATAAATGATAATATAACTTGTCTACCAAGATGCATCAGAATAGCTAATAAATGCAAAATTCACACAAAAATATATTGTATGACACTTTCTTCAGTGTCTATCGAATCCTGTAAGTAAATAAATATTTTTCACAAAAAATAGGACCTATTTTGATAGGTGCATCTACTGAGAAATGTAAAATAATATTTATTCTATAAGTACTGGTAATTCTGAAGAAAGTAGATGACTTTTTGCACCTACTTCAGAAGTACTAACTACCATAGAATTAATATTATGTGGTTTTATTCAGTGTACCAATAATTAAAGTCGGTCCTATTTTAAGTGAAAACGTTCACTTAGGTATATTACAAAATATTGTGGCAACAATGTTGCTACGACTATCGTAACTCAGAAACAGTTGAATTTTTTGAGAAATTTCTAATTTATTTTTTTCCGGAAATAATATTTTCTTCAATCCTATGTTACGGTCTCAAAATCCTTTTATACTCGAATATCGTAGATATATATGCATATATACTTTCCAAGGAAAGGAAACAACAGAATCGGTTAAAGAGTGTAGAGTTGGGATCTGAAATAAACATTATTAGTATATATGAGAGGGTTGAATCACTCTGTACGGTACTCACCCTGTAAACCCGAATAACACAACAAAGGGGTTTTCCTGGGCCCAGCTGTTCCTCTATTGGAGTCCTAGCTGCATTCCAACGATCGTCCAGTTATGTCAAACTGACCTTTTCCATTCCTGTAAAGTATGCTTATGATCACTCTGAAGGATTTTAATTAGTCATACCTTACCTGATTGATATTCACCGAGCACTTCCAACATATTGAAGCCCAGAGAGTCCAACTATTCCACACAAGCCATAATTACTCTATGCAACCCATTGTACACATGTGAATCGTTATCTGTCATAAGTCAATCAATCATGTCATGTCAAGTCATTGTCAAGAGAATCTTCGAGAATTTTCTGGCAGATGGATCGCGCAATTTCCAAAACAAGAGAGGTTATTTGAGGTCCATGTGACTGGCTCAAAATCGCTATTGCGGATTAAATTTAGCCTTACTTCTTGGAATTTTTATCGAGGATATATAGATCTCGTGGAGATCTACACATTTGTGGATTCGAGTACTCTAAAATTCCATTGGCAATCACTGCACCTATTTCTTAAAGGCCGCACAACATCCAAGGTACGTTCAGATCTCTAACTGCTAATTATTCTAGTATCTTTCTTGACACTACTAACCTGGGTAATCAGTATTTCGTAGGGTTGCTTTGCCTAACACTACTATCTCTTCCAGGCCTTCTCTTCTTTTCTTGTCTTCTCTTCTCTTCTTTTCTTCCTATTTTCTTCTTTCACCATCACTTCAACCTCACTCTGCTGCTACGCTCGAGTCGGCCCGCACGAAGCCCAGTAAGTACTTCAGGTACGGAGAGCTGAAGCCCAGAACAACCTCCTTCACCATAGGGACCCGGTGCACCGGACTCCAGACCTGTTCTGCACGACACCCACCGAGCGACGGAGTTAACAGATAAGCCTTAGAATAAGAACAACTGTCAAAGCCCGATAAATTCAATCGTTATATCATCTACGGCCGTTGCTTGTTTATTTCTTTACATGGTAGGGAAGCTTCAGAATATAAACTGCTTTACTCCTCAATACTGCCGTTCCCGCTCTGTAAGCTTGCAGGATCCTACAAGTAGGGAGTTTCTTGTTAAAATTACGGCCTTTATAGTGAAGAGTTGATAGGGACACTTACCTTATAGTAAATTGTATAAGCACCGCCATTACTATTTGGCCAAATTGTTTCACCTTGGCACTATCCGCCCAACGCTGAGCAGCAATACATCTTGGATACGCATCCTTGTTTTATTTCAAGCACAACTCACCCCGTTTAGCCGTGCTATAGAACAACCAACCACCCAATTGTTACTACCACTTTCGAAATCAAAGTGAAAGTAGAAAACGGGTAGCAACAAAGTGGCGCCCAAACGTTGGTTAAGATTCGGTGTTTGTTTACATGGCTGCTGTGCTGGCGTGTGGACGAGATGCTGCCAAAGGTCGTGTAAATAGATTGGCATATATAGATTATAGGTTTATTTGAATTTCTGAAGTGAACTATTTATGTAGTGATTGAATTCGGATGGATTAATATTCAACGAATTGATTTTTTTTTGAGCTAGATTCTCTCAATTTTGTTAGTACAGTAACTCAGATTTGTACTTATTCTTGATAGTGTTAATTTTCATTTAATTTGGATGTGGACGGTGATCCACGTTACAGATTCTCTCGGGTAGAGAGGAACGCTGAAAGCGGATCCAAATTTTTTTTAACTAGATATCTTACGGGGTGATTCAATTATCTAATTAGAATAATTCAATTTTAGTGAATAAATGGTTGTATATATGTAGGTAAATTTATGGTACGTAAATTCGTGAGGGTATTTTGTAGGTTTGCTACTTCCATACGTATTTTTTTTAGTGGAAGTTGAGATTTAGTAATATATTGACTTAGACTTTGGTTTAGCAGTTGAACTTGTTCTGCATTTATAGGTACATTTTCTTTTTTGTTTTTCCTTTTTTTGGAAGGGTCGGGTTGTTATAAGCATTTAAGTTAACTTCATTTTATGATGGAAGTGAATCGACTATTAGGAGATGAGCTTACCTACGAGCTATATATTCGCGGACTACCAGTTGCTAATACAGTTGCGGAAAAGCGGTCTAACCTCCGACTATTTCTAAGGCAGGAGAAACAGGAAGGTGCATCAAGCTTTCCGAATGTTTTTCTTGATGCGGAAAGGGAATTGTCCACCTGTGGACGTAAATTAGAAGAGCTGGAACTAGCTATCATAGAATTCGATCCGGAAAACCGGGAGAACGAATTTCGACGTATTTTTAGTCGGCTACTGCACATCTCCTCTCGCTTGAATCGCTTCACGGGAAGAGAGGTAGACGAAGAAATAGCCAGACTGAGATTGGTTACGAAATGTTCCCGCTTAATTGGGGATGTCACCTTGAAGAACGACGGTAGGAATATCAGCCTTCATCCTGAGGGGGAAGAGTGGAAGGCGAGAACAACAGTTGGCGACAATACCATTCCTTTAAGCCAGGCGGATGCTCCCAATGCGATGGAAGGTAGACGTAGGAGGCAGTCTTCTGATTCACGGCCTGGACAGGAACCATCTATACTTGATAGTCCAAATCCTCCAATTCTTCCAGTCGTGGATAACAGAGAGAACACAACGGTGGTGCACGATTTGATTGTACTAGAGGAATCAATACCAAGAGAGACCGAACCAATCCAGCAAATCGCCTCGCCACCAAGGCATCACACAGCCCTTCATGCTTCTTCAATGCATTCCCAGCCGAATAAAGCTAGTTCATACACTCACTTCAAGTCGCAAATCCACCCTCCCACAAAGTCAGAGTATTATCGTCTTCTAGGAAGTGGAACAGATGTTCCACAGACTAGGTCCAACACACAAGTTTATTTCTCTTCTATGAGGCCAGAGGCTACGCACACCTGCTACGATGATACCTCCGGATTCTGTCTTCCCGATTGTACCATTCCTATGGAGCGCCTACACGTGTTGCCCCGACAAGGCAACATTATCAGCAGAAGTGAGGAATGTCGGTGGAAGGACGTCAGTAGATGGAATATACGTTATAATGGGAGAACTAGCGTAAATGATTTCTTGGAGAGGATCGAGGAAATGCGAATTGCCCGTGACGTATCGAAGTCCCAGCTCCTGCGGTTTGCTCCAGAAATTTTCGGTCAAGATGCCCTCTTATGGTATAGGACAAGAACATTCACTGATTGGGACGACCTCGTGGAACAATTAAAGGAAGCCTTTCGCCCCTATGACTATGAGTACAGTCTTTGGGAGGAGATAAGACGTCGTACGCAAGGAACTCAGGAGAAGGTTTTGACGTACATTACAGCAATGGAAAATCTCTTCCGGAAACTTGTTCAGATTCCCGACGAGAAGTCTCGAATTAATATAATTAGGCGAAACTTGCTTCCTCACATCCAGACCCAGCTCGCCCTACAAACAATACCTACCATAGTAGAGTTAACTCGACTTAGCCGTTTGATAGAGGAAACGGAGCTGAGGAATCAAAGATTTATTCCCCCTTCCACGGCATATAGAAGTCTCTTGGAACCCGAACTTGCTTATAGGAAGCCTCAACCACAGCAACTGCAACAAACACACACGGTAGCAACTATTCGCTCGGAGGAGACTAGCTCTAACTGCAATCCAGGAATCTCCAATCTAACTAAAACAACACTTTCAGCAAGATGTTGGAACTGCGGCAGCTCAGATCATAAATTCAGGGCGTGCTCGCAACCTCGCAAGAAGTTCTGTTACAAGTGTGGGCAAGAAAATGCCTTCGCGAGCTCGTGTCCTCGATGTCAAAAAAACGGGGCAAGAGGTCAACAGTAAGCCGGCTGTCGACCGAACCCATCAACCCGGCTGAACCTCCTAGAGTCGTGCTGGACTATGTGTTGGCGCATGCCAAAAATGATACGAGGCCGTATCTGAGGGTCTCTTTGTACGGTTGTCTCCTCCTCGGTTTACTTGACAGTGGCTGTACGAGCACCATTATTGGCGGCCCTGGCTGGAGTATGCTTCAGTCTACTTGCCGGCTGAAGAAGACCGAGCAACGTAGCTGTACGGTCGCGAACGGCCAATCATGTGCTGTATTGGGGACAGTGGCTGCACCGTTTGAGTTATTCGGGCGAATCAGAGTGTTGGAGGCTTTGGTAGTACCGACCGTAGCCCATACGTTGATTTTAGGAATGGACTTTTGGATGGCTATGGAAATCATCCCGGATATGTTCTCAGGGGAGTGGTGTTTCCGGGACGATCAAAGTAGGCCAGAACCGACGACTCCAACCCTAGCTTCAATCGACTCTCTGAACGCAATGCAGAGACAAGCCTTAGACAAAGTTATAGAGGTGGCTTTCACTGCCATGGGAAACAAGTTGGGGTGTACCAACTTGGTGGAACATGTTATCCGCACTGACCATCCACCTATTAGGAAAAGACACTATCCTTTGTCACCAGCGCTCCAGTGCCAAGTCAACAAAGAACTAGAAAAAATGATCCAGGATGGAGTGGTGGAGCCATCACAGTCTCCATGGGCATCCCCCATATTGCTGATTAAAAAAAGCGATGGATGCTATAGATTTGTAGTTGATTTCCGTGAGTTGAACAAGGTGACCACGCGAGATGCCTATCCACTTCCTTCTGTGAGTGCTACTCTCGACAAGCTTCGGAACTCTAACTATCTCACCACCCTTGACATAAAATCCGCCTACTGGCAAATTCCGTTGTCAGAGAGTTCCAAACCCCTAACAGCATTTGTTGTTCCTAACAGAGGCCTCTTCCAGTTCCGGAAAATGCCTATGGGTCTTCATAATGCACCAGCTACATGGCAGCGATTTATCGACCAGGTGGTAGGGTACGATTTGGAACGGTACGTTTTCGTGTATCTAGATGATGTAATCATCTGTACGGCCACATTCGAACAACATCTAGATGTTTTACGGGAAGTTCTGTTACGACTCCAGGAAGCAGGCCTTACATTGAATCGCAATAAGTGCCATTTTTGCAAGCCCGAATTGCGATATCTTGGTTACGTGGTGGGTACAGGAGGACTAATGGTGGACCCCGGAAAGGTAGAGGCGATACTCCAAATTCCTACTCCAAGGACCGTGAAGGACGTAAGGAGACTGATCGGACTCGCCTCATGGTATCGTCGCTTCGTACCGAACTTCTCTACATTGACGGCTCCTCTTAGTAACCTCCTAAAAAAGGACCAGAAGTTCGAGTGGAACTCGACCTGTGAGGAAGCCTTTAAGAACCTGAAGAACCGTCTTGTCACGGCTCCAATCTTAAGTTGTCCTAATTTCGATCTCCCATTTGTCGTGCAGACGGACGCTTCTGATTTCGGAGTGGGCGCAGTTCTTTCTCAAGTTGATAATGAGGGAGAAAAGGTAATTTGTTATCTTAGTAAGACTCTAACGAAAACAGAGAGAAAATACAGTACCACAGAGAAGGAGTGCTTAGCCGTCCTATGCGCCATCGAGAAGTTCCGACCATATATTGAAGGAACCAGATTCACTGTTGTTACAGATCATTATAGTCTCAAGTGGCTTAATAATATCAAAGATCCTGTTGGACGAATCGCCAGGTGGGCTGTGAGACTCCAACAATATGACTTCGAAATTGTGCACCGTAAAGGCAAGGAACATGTAGTCCCGGACGCCCTGTCGAGATCTGTACCTTGTGCTTACACGATAAAATCAGAGGATCCTCCTGAAATTTCGACGGACCAGTGGTGGAATAAACTGCGAGCCCGGGTAGAAAGCAATCCCCAGAAGTACCCCCAGTGGAGAATTCAGAACGGTCAACTTTTCAAGCACACGGTTCGACCGTACCCTGATCTACGGGACGAGTCAGATAGCTGGCTCATGGTAGTGCCGAGGGACAAGAGAAGAGCTCTTATAGAGTCCCATCATGAACCTCCTACCTGTGGTCACTTGGGAGTCTACAAAACCACGGCCCGTATTGCAAATAAATACTACTGGCCCAAGATGAGGCAAGATATAGCCAGGTACATACGGCGTTGCCGAGTATGCCTAAGTACAAAGCCTGAACAACGACCTCCGAACGGTCAGATGCTTAGCAAAGCTCCGACAACGGATAGGCCTTGGCAAATCTTAAGTATGGACCTCGTCGGACCGCTTCCAAGATCAAGTGCCGGTTATTCATATATATTCTCGGTTTTGGATTTGTTCAGTAAATTCATCGTGCTTTTTCCTTTGCGAAAAGCGACCGGTTCTAAAATCGCCTCCCTTTTTGAGGAGAACGTGATTCTTATGTTCGGTGCACCACAAAAAGTCATTACCGACAATGGAACTCCGTTTCGGAGCAGAGAATTGGCGACCGTCTTCGCAAAATACAACATTTCTCCTGCCCATATTTCGAATTACCATGCCCAGGCAAACCCAGTGGAAAGATCCCACAGAGTCATTAAGACAATCCTCACTTCGTACGTTTCCTCAAATCACCGGAAATGGGATACTTGTCTCCAACAGGTGGCTTGCGCAATCCGCACAGCAAAGCATGAAGTCACAGCTCAGACGCCGAATTTCATCATGTTTGGTAGAGAAATATCTTTGAGCGGTAGTGAAATCCATCCCTTGGCATCCTTTCTCAACCAAGAGTCATATGACCCGGAGATACGATCCGAAGCCTTGAAGAAACTATTTAAGGAGGTCTCAAGGAGGATTAAACAATCATTCCAAGCTAGTAGAACGAGATATAACCTGAGGCGTAGGGATGAAAGATATATGGTAAATCAAAAGGTTTGGAAGCGAAACTACGCACTCTCCGATGGCTCTAGAGGGTTTACAGCTAAGTTTGCGCCGAAGTTTGAGGGACCATTCACTATATCGAAGATATTATCACCATGGTCGTATGAGCTGGTAGATTCGGAAGGGAAAAGTCGAGGTGTCTGGCATGCTAAGGATATAAAGTCTCATCCCCCAGAGAAAGATAATTCTTCTGAGGACGAAAACTTCGAGAATGCGATATGAACTCTACAGGTCGTCGTTATCAATCGCCAGTAGAGTAGTCGCAGAAAACAAGTTAGTTTAGAGATAGTAGATAAGTTAGATAGATATAGGATAGAACTTGAGTTAGATATAGTATAGAAGTTTAGTTAGATGTATTATTGTAGTGTAGTTAGACGTAGTATATATAGTATTTTAGTAAGACAGGAGATAGGAGTTAGAAGCGCGTATAGTTTAGTGATTAGTCGATTATTGTAATATCCAATGACAGTTGTATTAGCAGAGTAGTGAGATCGGTTCAGAAAGTTTTTTTTTTTGGGAAAAAAAAACTTTTTCGGGGAAAGAGGGGAGTTGTTACGGTCTCAAAATCCTTTTATACTCGAATATCGTAGATATATATGCATATATACTTTCCAAGGAAAGGAAACAACAGAATCGGTTAAAGAGTGTAGAGTTGGGATCTGAAATAAACATTATTAGTATATATGAGAGGGTTGAATCACTCTGTACGGTACTCACCCTGTAAACCCGAATAACACAACAAAGGGGTTTTCCTGGGCCCAGCTGTTCCTCTATTGGAGTCCTAGCTGCATTCCAACGATCGTCCAGTTATGTCAAACTGACCTTTTCCATTCCTGTAAAGTATGCTTATGATCACTCTGAAGGATTTTAATTAGTCATACCTTACCTGATTGATATTCACCGAGCACTTCCAACATATTGAAGCCCAGAGAGTCCAACTATTCCACACAAGCCATAATTACTCTATGCAACCCATTGTACACATGTGAATCGTTATCTGTCATAAGTCAATCAATCATGTCATGTCAAGTCATTGTCAAGAGAATCTTCGAGAATTTTCTGGCAGATGGATCGCGCAATTTCCAAAACAAGAGAGGTTATTTGAGGTCCATGTGACTGGCTCAAAATCGCTATTGCGGATTAAATTTAGCCTTACTTCTTGGAATTTTTATCGAGGATATATAGATCTCGTGGAGATCTACACATTTGTGGATTCGAGTACTCTAAAATTCCATTGGCAATCACTGCACCTATTTCTTAAAGGCCGCACAACATCCAAGGTACGTTCAGATCTCTAACTGCTAATTATTCTAGTATCTTTCTTGACACTACTAACCTGGGTAATCAGTATTTCGTAGGGTTGCTTTGCCTGACACTACTATCTCTTCCAGGCCTTCTCTTCTTTTCTTGTCTTCTCTTCTCTTCTTTTCTTCCTATTTTCTTCTTTCACCATCACTTCAACCTCACTCTGCTGCTACGCTCGAGTCGGCCCGCACGAAGCCCAGTAAGTACTTCAGGTACGGAGAGCTGAAGCCCAGAACAACCTCCTTCACCATAGGGACCCGGTGCACCGGACTCCAGACCTGTTCTGCACGACACCCACCGAGCGACGGAGTTAACAGATAAGCCTTAGAATAAGAACAACTGTCAAAGCCCGATAAATTCAATCGTTATATCATCTACGGCCGTTGCTTGTTTATTTCTTTACATGGTAGGGAAGCTTCAGAATATAAACTGCTTTACTCCTCAATACTGCCGTTCCCGCTCTGTAAGCTTGCAGGATCCTACAAGTAGGGAGTTTCTTGTTAAAATTACGGCCTTTATAGTGAAGAGTTGATAGGGACACTTACCTTATAGTAAATTGTATAAGCACCGCCATTACTATTTGGCCAAATTGTTTCACCTTGGCACTATCCGCCCAACGCTGAGCAGCAATACATCTTGGATACGCATCCTTGTTTTATTTCAAGCACAACTCACCCCGTTTAGCCGTGCTATAGAACAACCAACCACCCAATTGTTACTACCACTTTCGAAATCAAAGTGAAAGTAGAAAACGGGTAGCAACACCTATAAGACAGAGTTTAAAGTTTGCAAAGAAAAATCTTTGGGGTAATTTTTTGGACATGTTAGATCTCTTATTTGTTTATTATCCTAAATTTTCACTCATTGTGTTCAATACTTAGTTCATATACCTAAAGACATAATTGATTTGTTGCCTAAATGTAGCTCTGTAATATAGGATTCTGTCAAAAGCTTACCTTCTTCTACTCATTTTTTTATACTAGTACCGCAATTATGATTGCAGAAAATGAGCTCAAATTATCTAATTGCAATGGCAACTACGTTATTAATCTAAAACAAATTAAATCTATAATTCACATCATATTGGATCCACTGCTTATTCTCAACGGTAAAAATATGTCGCAAGACACTTTTCTACAAGCACTAAAAATAAATGTAATTCTTACGTTATTCAAAAATCGTAGAACAATCGCTGTCATTTGCCATTTTTTTGGGATTATACCGTAAAAAGACTATCTAGAATTAAACAACATTTTAAACTGTTGTCCATATGGATTCAGAAGTAAATGCTCATCAACTAAGACAAAGTTGTTAGTACCATAATTGAACTTTTTGAAAGAGAACGGCGTAGTTCTGGGATCGGTGCTAGGACCTTACCGGCCCAGGGAAGTTGGCTCCCTCAACTGTGAATTTGACATTGAAACTCACACGTTTGTTTGAACAACGTTTGTCAATGTTTGCCTAGCAAAAGTTTAAGAGAGTTTAATCGAATATCTGAATAGGTAGATACCTGAAGAGTGGGGTGAATCAGAGAGTTTCAATCATAGGGTTTAACTAATAATTCTTGATGTTTTCTATAATTTTCTTTACAGACTTTAGTAATAGTTTCTGTTTCTGTGAATGTCACGTTGCAAATCTATTACGTGTTTTTGAAATAACTATCACATTCTCCATAAATAATAAATAAATTCAAATAATCTTCATTTGTATAATTAAGTCTTCGCGGCATGATTATTACTCAAAATTTGCAAATGACAAGTACTTTTACTTTTTGTGACACTTGTTTGACTTTTATACAATTATTATTATCAATGCAGTCATGGCCCACTTTTAACACAACTTTAAATTATGTGTAGCATTTTTACTCAGAAAAATTAAAAAATGTCAATTATTTAAAAAACTACTAATTTTTGGTAGAGACAACCTTATACAAAGTACCCCTTATTTTTACAGCTTAATACAATAGAATGATAAAAATGAGTGTTTCCATTTGACAAAAATGACCTGTGGCCTGTGACAGAATCACTCTGTAGAAATAATTATCAAAATATCATAAAAATACTGATAAAGTAGATCTTCTTCTACAAAAAATCATGCCAAATTAAATATTAATGGCTTTCTCATAAGAAAGATTGATAATTATATTTTGGGCTGCAACCTTAATTTTTCACATAAAATTTTAAATATGCCAGAAACGGTTAGACTTAGGTATAGGACCTTACACATGAAATATTTTCAAAATTATACAAGAAATCTAAAAATGTGGTAATATACAGGGTATTATATTTAAAATAACAAAGTTAACATTTACTTCCGGTATAACCGTATGTCCTCTAGTGACATTAGTATGTCACCATATTTTTAGATTGTTTGTAGTAATAGTTTGCCCACAATCGATCGATATCTTTCCCGGAGAACCACCCTGTATAATTCTTTAATATATAGATATTTATAAAAAAAGACATAATTACCATACTAATTAACACGGCTACGAAACAAAATCTTCGAGCTTAGAATGCCTAGATTTTCTCTGAACACATCAAAATAGAATTCCACACTCCCACAATATTTTTTCAAAGCGACCATCCCTCAGTATTTCTCATTGAAATGAAGGAAAGATCATCAAAATAGAAGCACGTTTACTACGCAAAATCCGCGATTACAGATCAACAAAGCATAGAAGCAATCGAAATGTGTAAAAAACGTTTTGTATGATTATGCCCTCTTTATACCTTTTAACCTCTTGTCCGCCAATAAATTTCTAACGAATTCGGTCACATTTCTTCCAAAGAATTGCATATTTATTATTTAAATATTTATATATAGGTACCTATCCAGCTCTAAAATTTCAATACAGCTCTTACTCAAACCCACTATATTCCTCCCATCTGCTTGAAAACGGGAACACAATGACAATGATTGAAACACAACATCCATCCGTTTACACTGAAATTTACACGAAAGATAGATAGTAGGTTGTCCCTTATATTCATTTACAGCAAATATAACTTATAAAGTAGGGGCTTTATTCCTCTAATCTCCTGGCACTACGTTCAAATGACTCTTGTATATTGGAAAAATGGATTAACTCCGTATAAATATACATATATATATATATATATATATATATATATATATATATATATATATATATATATATATGTATATATACTATACATATGTATAATACTGGGAGTGAGGCCCCAGGGAAGAACTATCTACTCTTAACACTCACTCTCTGTAGAGATCCGGTCCATTGGGACGAAAACTCTCATTGGCGTTGTTCGTTGCTCGGTGTGTCTGTCTTTGTATTAGACCAAGAGCCAGTGATATATTTAGAACGTAATTTCAAAAGTCGTGAGCAACTAGCTAGATACCAAATATTATAAACCTTCTAAATAATACCACATTTACTTGAAACAAAAGTGAGAAACGCTTCAAGTCATCAAGTCGTAGAATATCCACCACTAGTAAGGGGGTCGTGTGATAGATTATCGGAAAGGGCTTGAAATTCGGAATTTAAAAATTTATGACACCCAAGGTCTCATGGATTACCAACAATAACTTAAAATAAAAAGTTGCTTATTTAGAGAATTTATGGCTCATCCGATTTTCCGTGCTGCAATGTATTTATTCATTGTATTACATCTTTGAATATTTGTTAGGTACTCACTATCACTCATCATCACTATCATGTTCCGCGCAATCTGTTAATGAACATGTAGGTATTTTATATTTTCTTACCATAACTTTTTATTTATTGTTCGAAATCTGCATCAAATTCTGTGAAATTTTTCGAAATTCACAAAGATAATCTAGGTTCTATATCTATAGTTTTCCAGAAAACTATGAGAATGTGGAAACTTGCATACGTATATTTTACGGATATAGGAATAATATATTCTTCAGGCCCTTCTTTGAATTGAGTTCAACAATACATTTGAATAAATTCTATTTTCTTTATTTTGGAATTACACAATGTATATCTTACGGCAACCATGTTACTTTGCATCTACTAAATACTACTTCAAAATAACTTTTTCATAATGTAAATACAGGGCTCATTCAAGATTGTAGAGAAGTCAATTATTAAAGCTAGCGATGTCAATTTTTTTAAGGCAAACTTGCCTTATTACAGTACATCATTGAAAAACTGTTCCAAGTCACCATTTGCTATACCTACCTCTCCAAGTTCAATATGAGAATGAGCACTTTCAAATGGGGACATGTCAATTTGGCTGTAGATAATCAAATTCAAATAAGGATTATCAATATTAATACTAGAATAAGCACAATCAAATTGAGAATCGTAGTCAGCCTTTTTTATACCATTACACGAGATCAGAGGGTCTTTAAGGCGTACCGTACCACACTGCCTCAATACGGGTTGGCAAGTTATCGCTACTTGTTGCCAATTTCTAGCGATTCTTCTGCCCCCAAAATTTTTCAGAAAATTTTCATGTAAGCAAGAAACAATCCTTGACCTTGATGGGCTCAAACATACGATCTCTCGGTTAGAAATCCAACGTCATACCAACTGGACCACCGGACCCCAAATTGAGAATAATCAACTTCAAAGTGATAAACTTTATTTAAGAACATAAGACAACAAACTTTGAGTTGGATATCGACCATATTATCCAATATATTTCTGAATATTGGCTTTAAATCTTGCACAAGTGTTAACATTTATTGCATTAATTTTATTTATTATAAACTGAAGTTTGATGCCAACTCATTAAGATTGAGTATAAGACGTAAGGGATTAATGTTAAGAAGTGAATGCCTCTGAACTCCTCCCCTCTGAAAGTCCGCGTGCTAGGGAGCATTGTCAGTCACTCGTATAACTATTAGTCTGAGGCTTTCTGAAAGCTCCTTTTCAAATATTAAATAAAAAATAGGCTTCTAATTTAAAAATGAAAACTTTGACATATTGTTTACTTTTTGAATCACCCTATAAATGTACACCTAATATTTTTGGTACCATCAAAAAATAAAATGACATCTCAAAATTCGTTGCTAGCTCTTCAGCTATATCGTCTCCCCCTTCTGTTTCAAGGATTTCGCGTACCTACTGTTTTATATAACTAATACTCATATATACACTGCTATGCTATCTCTCATACACATATATCCATTTAGTTTTTCAATTTGAAATTTCAATTTTTGGAATATAAAGCTGGAATTTATATAAATATGGAAGTGAAACAATGTTTTCAATAAAACTGATTTAAATGTGAAAATATATCCTTTGTTTGAGTGTGATGTTTGTCTTTTTCTATACTCGCACCTTTTTATTCAATAATATTGCACAACAAATTCATTTTATATTGAATCAAAACAAATATAGCTACACGAAAATATTTCATGAATATTAATTTCTAAAAATTTCAAATATAAAAGATGATTTCTTAAAATTTCCAAGTGGTTGAGCTCCTGGAGTTGAGAGAATAAGATTCACCAAACATCAGCTTAATCTTAAATCCTCTGCAAGCAATAACTATAACGAGCGATCCAAAGACATCATACCTAAGAAGTCTATCGAAAATAAGAACATGTTTTTGCTAGTCAGATGGGAATTATAAACAATGGCTGTCTTCGGATGATCAGTTAAATGAGCGAAACGTCGACGGCAACAATATAATGATCACTCATAGTCAATAAATTTGTATGCCTCTAATGTTGAAAGATTGTTTCATTTCTTATAAAAATTCAACATAAGAAATGATAACTGCCCTATATAAATGTGTGTTTTGATAATAAATGTGATTTAATCTTTTCACATTGTGTGATATTGTGAATACTCTAATTATTCTGCATTGAAGATGTCGGAAGATGTCCTATAATAATTATTTCCAAGCTAAATTTATAATTAAAAAAATATTTCGAAGAACGTTCGTCTGAAAGGCTAACTAATTTAATTGAAACTGTTCAATTCATCTTAGTTACAAAAGTTTGGAAAAGCTTTGCTTACATCAGCAGCATTTTTTTTTTTTGGAACATCTGAAACAAACATTTTCAAATGATTTAAACGAATTTAATTTGAAAATTTATGAACAGTTCTTTTATTTTGAATTACTAATTCACTTGAATCATCTCCAAGTGTTATTAAAAAAACTAAACTTATACAGAAATAAGATCGATTATGGATACAACTGATAGATATTTTAAATATTTCTTATGGTCATCAGTTTAGGTTGGTGCATTTCTTTCAATGTTGATCAATAAAATATATCTGCTCCAAAAAGTGACAAGTGATGTTTTAATATCAAGTAAATGCAGATGATTTAAGTGAAGACATATTACATAAACCATTTGAGATCGGTTAGATATATGGATATAAATGAATTGATTAGCAAATTATAAGATCAGCAGTCTGGGCGCAATTCTCGGCTAGAAACTTCCTAGAAGGTACGTTTTTCACCTATGGTTATATTCAATAAGAATAATACAACGTAGTTCTTAAAATTTTGTTATAATTTTATGATCATGATGATCTAATTAAAGATGATTATTTATTGGGGCTCCCAACTGGTTAAGGTCCATTGCTTACCTGTACTCCAAGTTCTGAAATGGCACAGAATCAGGTAAATGAGAAGAAATATAAATAAGTAACTCTAGTCGACCTGAAAGAGCCTGTGCTACAATTGAACGAGGAAATATTTGGAAAGTTCTCGAAAATTAAGAAGTACTAAAAATTCTAATCAAAATTATAAATAATAATAAAAACAGGGATACAAAATAAAACGCTGAAGACCTGGGAGGAAATGGATAAAGCAGATATAACATACAGCAAACCTTCAAATAGACGAATGATCCCGTCTCAGTCTTATAGAGGCATGATCCTGAAAAGAAATAAGAAAGTTTTGTTTGAATCTATTTTCTTGAAAATAATTCACATTTTAATAATTCTGAATTTGTGCATTTTGCAGTTAGATTGGAAAGTGTTTGCACCAACTTCACAAGTACCAGCACAAATAGAATTAATATTATTTTGTACTTTTCAGTGCAGCAACTGATAACGTAGGTCCAATTTTTTTTAATATTTATTTCACACTTTTGAGTGTTATATTTGTTACGAAAATCATTGAACGTTCACCATTACCCATGTATGCTTTGCTTGTATTTGCTGTTATTCAGAAATCTAAGAACATCGTCGCGGAAATATGCCTATTACAAATTTTACCACTCTTTTAATTCAAAAACCGTAATTCTATGGAAATAATTACATATATTTCCAATTTAAACATCGCAAAAAGTCGAGTTCAATTCAAACTTTTCGGGATATTTTGGTGTCTTTAATTCTGCCATCTTGGATTTTCGAGAAAACTGGTTTTCAGAAAAAAGCAGATTCTGGTTTGCGTTTTTATGAATATAGGACCATTTCTCAAGTCTCCTCTTTCAAATGAATCAAAAATCATTAAAATCGGAGTACGCTTACTATATAAAAGGGACGCACAAACCAAAAAACCAGACAGTCACCTCCTCTGTTCGGGGTTCTTCGGTCAAAAAAAACAGATTCATTGATTCCAAAATATAAATTTCAACCTACTGACCTCAACATTTGTATCTCCTTCTAGAACGCATCAATGAAGATACCTACATTTATCGTTTATATCTTTTTTCCAAGCATATCAACGGGAATTTTTGCATGTAATATATACATAATATATATTGTAAATTGACCCTCATTTTATCTGGAATGACTGCCCCGAGGTGGTTAGAGCGCTGCAATGATCACAATGCGATAAGAAGTAGGGCCGCGGCAGCAGCGATGCAATTGTTGACATTTTGAAGAATTTCCATCAATTACGCGATAAGCGAAATACGTGTAAATATATTCCGACCTGCATGCATAATTAGTAAGTAAATTTAACGAGCTGTCGTACATGTGTTCAGCCGTAATAACGACATATAAAAACATATCTAGAATCAAAAAAGTACGTTGAAAAAAAAGATACATATATGCAAAATAATGAGTGAAAGCAAAACTAATTATAAAACAATTTTAAAAGTGACGTCCTAGAAAGGAAGGAAATATCATTTTCGGTATCTCTTATACTAAAACGTGGTAATTAAGTAAATTTTCTAAATATAGAAGATAAGAGAATTTTATATCTAAATGTTAGTATCATCAAGTGAATACATAATTAACATATCATCAGATAAACATATACTATTACAATAAGAATTCAATTGTATAAATCCCATTCTAGCAAAAAGTTAGGTTGGCTCTATCCTTAGCACGGTCGAGAGATGGTGAGCGTGATAACGTCTAATGTCTAAGATGTAGTAATAGGTACCGGCAAAGATAATGGAACTCATAGATACACAACGGTATAATGGTCATGTCCACAGCAGTGCCTGATTATTAATCGATTAGTAATCAGTAATCAAAAATCGGTATCTTGTGGACACGACTGATTAGCGATGCTTCATTTGTCAAACTGACACTTGTCAAATGATTTAAAATAATTTAATTCGACAATTACACATATTAGAGGAATTGAAAATGGAAGAAGAAAACGTATTTTCTATTCAATATGTTTATAATGAGAAAGATTATGTGGTAAACGGAACGATAGAGGTCCATAATAGAATTGAGAAATATCTGAAACAAAATATAGCTTATGTTACTATGGTTTTCTGATAGCTGTCACATTGAAGACGTCAACTTTTTGATTACTGATTACTAATCGATTGGTAATCAGACACTGCTGTGGGCACGACCACTGTTTATTGCCAATCGAAAATTTAGTTCACATAATATTCGTAGATGGCGAGAGCATTTAGTCTATGTATGTTTATTCTTTTCAGTGGCTCGGATTCTGCTGGAGATGAAACCTTATTATTTGGACCCCGCTAGAATTTGCGCGAGTTAAAGTTTCTCCTTTGATTTTTCACTTTTTAAAAAATGACTAAGACTTTTTAACAATTTTATTTACAGAATAACGTTACAAATAAACACAAGAATAATTTTCTACCAACTGGTTTACAACATTTACCTTAGCTATATTTATAATATAAAATGTACTGACAGCTTTAAAGCTGCACGATATGCATTATAGTTCATTTGTTAGTTCCGTAACTCCTCCCGACGTGGAACGAAACTCCGGTGAAGTTCAGATGATAATGTCTTGGGATTGGTCTTCTCTTTTCTTACAATATTTTTGACATATAAATTTTGCAATGAAATACATAGTAACAAAGGTGGCAATTATATAAAGCAATATAGTCCAGACACTAACACTATCTAAGTCCACTGGTTTATTATGAAAGTCTCTGATTCGTTGATTTTGTATTTCCAGAGCGGTTCTCACATTTTTCATCGCATCTAACTTTAGGTGGTCGATGTTAAGAGGTTTCATTTCTTCTGGTTCCTCTTTGTCTGTCTGTTTATCTGTAGCGAAGCTGGTTTTTGGTAATTGAATTTTTCTATAGTTTGTTCTTGTTGGTTTCCGGTTCTTTATCAATATTTGATTCAGATGGATTTCGAATCGTGGGTTGATATCTAAGAGATATGTGCCTTGGAGTATGATTTTTTCTTCGGATTGATGGCAATACTGTTGTGCTATTGTTTTTCTTGGAACGACAACGATCCATTTTTCTTCTTCTATTTTCCTGGCTTGAATTGATGTTACTTCAATTGGGATTTCTGTGCAATTTATAATCGTTTTTGCATATTGCAACATTTGAATTTCACAGGGTACATTTTCGTTAATAAAGATGGGGTTGACACTGTGGCATATGTGTTGGTCAGATGAAATTTCTTGGCATCTGGTATTCAGGAAGACGTATTTGTGCTCATTAAGGATAAGGAAATTTGCTCTCGGTATGATAGTTTTAAAATGATTAGATTGTGGGACAGGTAAGGGATAGAGGTGGTAGTAATTATAGTTTTCTAGTTCCATTAAAGGAATATGTACTATGAATACGACTTGGTTTCCTTTGCTATAACTTTTGATATTCAGTATTTTTTCGTAATTTAGTATATTTTCGAGCTTGGGTTCAAATGGTAATTTAACGTTAGTTAAATGAATAGATATTAATTTGATCTCTTCTAATAATTCGTGAGGAGTTATTAGAGAGTTATGGAAAGTATTCAATTTTGAAAAAAGATATTGATATTTCTATTTTTTCTAGGATTTCGTATATATCTCTAAGTAATGATAATATTTGTGTGAGAAATGTGTGCATAGCAAAATGTTCGTATTTGTGAAGATTTGAAAGTCGCATATAGGTTAATGTTTTTTCTATTTGCAGTAAATGTGACTGTATTGAAATTTCATTCTTCGTTATATTTCTAGTTATATCTTCAAAAATTTGTTCTTGAACTAGCGTTTTCATCTTTCCTTGGTTTTTGAAAAGAATGTTAATCGCTTCATCATATTTTACAGCATCTTCTTGATCTAAGTTTCCAGTGAAAACTTTGATAAGACTACCTAAACCGTTTATCAAGCCTCTTCTTTTTCTAGAATTTAATAGAGGCTTTATTTGCAGCATCTGATTATGTACTTTGCTTTGCAGAGATGTAATCAAATTACAGAAATTATAGAAATCTTCCGAAAGTTCTTTGGAATTTTCTATCTTTAATTTGAACTCATCAAATAGTTCGCTCATATAAGTGAAATGTTTTAAAATAATTGAAATATCGAAAACTTGAATGAAAGACCAATTATCTATAGCATTTTGAGCATTACCGATTTTGAAAGGGAGAAGACCTGGATTGTCGTTCAATTCATGAAATTCGGGATATGCGAATTCAGTTCCTAATCCTCCGTAGTGGGTGAAGATCCTGAAATGACATTTGGGGGTTTCAATTCTTTCATATGGATTATTTGAATTTTATTGTTCTTTTTATTTTTCACTTTTACTTTATGATGTTCTAATATTTCAAGAATTTCGTACGGCCCTAAAACTTTGTTTTCACGTTTGTTCCTTCTGTTGTTGTATTTATAAACTGTTTGACCTACTTGAAATTCAGTTTGTTCTGAGCCTCTATAATTTCGTATTCAATAACTTTTTCTTTCTTCTCAATTATTTTTTTGGAAATATTTTGATGTAAATGTTTCATCTTATTTCGGTGTGTTGCTACATAATCTGAATAAAATGATGTTTGAATTATAGAGATTCTGTATAACCAAAAGTCAGTTCGTATGGGGAATAGTTAGTGGCTGAATGGAAACTACTATTGTAGGCTATAATTGCATAATTTATAAGTTCGGAGATGGTATCTTTTGGATATTTCTGTCTAAGAATTCTGAGATGTTCTATTAAGCTAGAGTGGAGTCTTTCGATAGGAGCATTGTATTCATGATGAAGTGGTGTTGTGAAATGAATATTAATTTTGTGTGATTTGAGTAATTCTTGAACAATTTCATTTTTAAATTCAGTACCATTATCGAATATTATTTCTTCTGGCAAACCGTAATATAAAAAATATTGAACTAGACTTTTGCAAATTTCTATAGAAGTTTTTCCTTGAATCTTTATGGCTTGACCTAATTTTGAGAAGGCGTCAATTATTGTAAGGAAGTTCTGATTGTCAAATTTGAATACATCTGCGTGAAGTAGTTGAAAAGGTCTACCTACACTCTTTGTTAGATTTAATGGTACATATGCAGTTCTTCTTGAATATTTAGACGTCTGGCAGATTTCGCAATCGTTGATATATTTGATGATATCTTTTTTCATAGAAGGCCAATAATAATTTTTCTTGATATTTTCCAATGTTTCGTTAATTTCTCTGTGATTGCATTTACCTTCATGTTGATATTTCATTATTAATATCTTTTCCTCGTTATCCCTAATAGAATTTACTAATTTCGTACATTTTACTAGTTTTAATAGATTGCCATTGAAGTTTTGGATGAATATTTTATTGAAATCTATATAGAGTGTCTCGTCATTAAAATACATATAATATGTTCTATCGGCTGTAGTATAACAACGAAGAAAGTCCATGATAGCATCATCTGATTTTGCAATTTTCACATGTAATATTTTGTGTTTTTCGAATTGTTCTTCTCTAATATCTATTTTGTTATGTGGGTTTTTTTGTGATCATAATTTGTAGGCGTTTGTTATTAATTATTTCATCGAGCATTGGGATACCATCGTTAATATTATCATTTGCATCAATTGAATGTGCAGTTTCTGTGCTTTCATCTGTCTGTGCTATTTCAATATCGCTTATTTCTTGGTTAGGTGGTTTTAACAGGATGTCTTGTAAAATTTTGATTTTTTTATTTTTGCTTCTACTTGTTGATGGTTCTGAGTGAATTTTGTTGAATTCTTTCAAGATGTCTTGCTTAATTTCTTCTATCTCTTCTATTTTTTGCTCGGATGGATCTAAATTATTTTTTTCTAGAAAGTCTGTAATTTCTTGATTAATGTCTCCTGGGTTATTATGTGTACTCCTTGTTTCAATAGCATTGATCTTAACTCTTGATAACGCATCAGTATTGGTATTTTGGCTTCCTTTTTTATAAATGATCTCATAATCGAATTCCTCCAATTTCAAACGCCATCTTATAAGTTTACTATTAGGTTCTTTCAAGTTAAAAAGCCAAACTAAGGGTCTGTGATCAGTGTAAATCTTGAATTTTCTTCCGATTAGATATGGTCTGAAATGTTTACAGGCCCATACAATTGCTAATAACTCTTTTTCAATAGTTGAATTACGGTGTTCGGTATCATTTAGAGTTCTACTTGCATATGCGATGGGTTTGTCATTCGGTACAATTCCTTGGCTTAAGACGCATCCAACAGCTTGATCTGACGCATCTGTTGTCAATATAAAGGGTTTCTCAAAATCCGGATAAGTTAAAATAGAAGCATTTATTAGAAGTTTCTTGCAATGATCAAATGATTCAATAAATTCTGTTGTATGTTCTATTTTCGATTCTTTTTTCAAACACCTGGTCATAGGTCTTTGATAAATCTGCGGTAGTAACCAATCAGTCCAAGAAATGACTTAATTTCTTTTCGGGTCTTCGGAATTGGAAAGTTCTTAACTGCTGAAATTTTGTCAGGGTTCGGTTTAACTCCTTCGGGTGTTATGATGTGACCAAAATATTGAACTTCTTTTCTCAAGAATTCGGATTTGTCCATTTGAATTTTGAAGTTTGAATCACGAATTCTTCTGAAAACTTGTCGTAATCTTTCGATGTGTTCTTGTAAAGAGGTACTATATATTACAATGTCATCAAGGTACACAAGACAAATTTCATTTTGAAGTCCTCGTAATATGTTATCCATCACCCTTTGGAATGTTCGAGGTGAATTCTTCAAGCCAAAAGGAAGTCTTCGAAATTCGAAGTGCCCGTTCTCAGTAGAAAAATCTGTCTTTGGAATGTCTTTGGGTTCCATCTCTATCTGATGAAATCCACTTGCTAAGTCGATTGTAGAGAAATATTGGCTTCTTCCTAATTTATCTAAGATGTCGATAATATTTGGCAAGGGGTATTGATCACTTATAGTTTTCTCGTTCAGTTTGCGATAATCGATTACAACTCTCCATTTCCTTTTTCCGGATGCGTCCAGTTTCTTCGGTACGATCCATATTGGACTGGAGTAAGGGTTTGTTGAGTGCTGAATTATTCCTTGATCTAGCATTTTATTTATCTGATCTCTTACTTCGTTTCTGTGGATTTCGGGATAACGGTTAAATTTATTTCGTGTTTGATTTTGTTTGTGAATGTTAATGGTATTTTCTCACTGTGGAAAATACCTCTGAATTCGAAACATAATTTCTTGATAGCGTCTGACTCTTCTTTATTGCAATGATCTAGTCGAAGATTATTTAAATTTTCTTTGAGTATTTTATCTTCAACAGATTTATGTATAGTAGGTGTATCTATGTTTAATTTCTCAGAAAAATTGAGTTCTATTGGATTTATAGGTTCAATTTCTAAAGGTTCGAATATTATGAGATCAACTGGATTGTCGTTAATATTCAAAATTGTTGTTATTGCGTAATTATCTATAACATTTACTAATGCTTCAGGCATTTCTAAGTTTCCTTGTAAAATAGTATACTTCAGAATTCCTAAGCCTTTATTTAGCTTTACAGGTATTTTTATTACTTTTTCTACTCTAGGTTATAAATGTATTCTATAATCATTAAATTTCTTAAGAGTGACGGGTTCATGATCATTAGTTTCGTAAATTATTGGAATCTTAGCGTAAGGTGTTACAATACATTTATTTTTAAGATCTATATTGGCTTGCAATTTACTCAATATATCTGCACCAATTAATCCATTCTATTTCTGAGAGAAATTATAAAGGTAAAATTTGTGAAAATCATTGACATTAAAAATGTTAAATGCTGGGATTACTGCAATTTCGTTGTGGGATGTTATACCATGTGCAGTTTGAATATTAAAATTCTTGAATTGTATATATTCAGTAAAGAAATAATTTGCTAAATCTAGATGAATCAAACTCTTTGAACTTCCAGTATCTATGAGAAAATTAGCATTTAATTCTGGAATTTCCATGTATAGTAAATCAGCACGTATATGATTCATTTGAATTACTGTCATTCCTGTTGGATATTTTGATGAGCTAATTGAAAATTTTCCTCTTCAGAAACAGTCGGATAAAATTGTTCATAATCATAAAAGTCTGGGTAAGCATTTTCTTGAAAGGTGTATGTATCATTTACAACATTTTCTTGTGTTTCTACAACTTCATCAGTATTTGCTTTGGTTGAATAATTGTTATCTTCTATACCGCCGGCGCCAATCTCATGATTATGTAGTTTCGCATTACTTTGTTGGATATAAGGTCTTGTATTACCAGACGACGTGTCCATAGGTTGGGGATAAACGCTTCTCTTTGAATTTGTGCTAGCGTTTGAAAAATTTTTAGAATGGAAATTTGGTATGCTATTACGAGGGGTCTGAGAGAAATTCGTTGGAGGTGAATAAATTGGACGGAAATTTGGTTGATATAGATTTGGTTGTGAAAAATTTGGTTATGAGAATCTTGGTGGTTGGGAATTAAATGAGTTTAGTGGACGCATATTCATCGGCTGAGAAGGATATGGTCTCTGAGAAAAAGAATTTGAAAAATGAGGTGGCATCGATTGGAATGTACGTGTTGGTTGGATAAATTGCGAACTTGATTGATTTGTAAATGGACGTACAATCGTTTCAGGTTTTGAATAATTAGCGTTAATTTGCGGTTGAGATTTATAGTTCGTAGTTTGTAAATTTTGATTTCTGCCTGTACTGAAATATACAAAGTTTTCTTCTTCTGTACAATGTGCGAGAGCTTGTTCTAAAGAAGTGGGATTTCGTAATCTGATTACAAGTTGCATATTATATGGTAATCCACAAATAAAATTTTTCAATGCAAAGTCGTCATAACGTTTAATTTTTATTTGTTTTTCGATAGCATCTGTTATGGTCGAATTCAATTTAGAAAATAGAAGACTCCTTGCATCTTGTATTCTCATTCCAAATTGAATAGGATTTTAATTTTTAAGAGGTTTGATATGTATTAAGTCCTGTATTAAACAATCAATACTTCATTGATCAGAGAAAGTTAGTGTCAGAGCATCTTTTATTAGAGCCCAAGTATTTAGTTCTGATCGTGAGCCGATTAGGTCTGCTGCACGATTTCTTAACTTACTTAATATAGTGTCAAATAGACAAATGTTAATCGGATCATTCGGATTTGAATTATTCTGGAATACTTTAATGAAATTTTCACAAGAACTTATAAATCTAAATAGCTGTTTTGGGTTACCATCGAAAGGTGGTATATTATCTGCTTGATATTTCAATAGAGCAACATTTACTGTTTCTGGCATTGTTGAAGTTATTTTAATTTATCTTTTTCTTGTTAAACTGATTTGATTGAGTTGTTCAATTAATTCGTCGTATTCAGAATCAGACATAAAATTATAATACTAAATATAGGAACTAGAAATCTAATATATTTAAATTTTGGAAATTATATATATAGGAATTTTCTGGATAAGTAATATTAGGAAATGAGCACTTATATCAATATAATCGTTAGCTGCATGTGGATTCTTTTTCTGTTTTTCTTCTTACACTATTTCTTACTGCTACTCCCAATAGGTGGTTATCTGCTATAGATGCACCCTGGATTAAATCTATTCTTACTGCTAGGCTCAATAGGTGGATATCTGCGATAGATGCACCCTGGATGAGTTGGATGTGTAGATTTGTAGGTTTTTCCTTTGGTTCCAGCTGGTAAATCGTTGAGACGAACCAGATTTCGGGGTAAATTCACGATGAAATACACCAAACACTGTCCTAGCTGAATACTACTGATTTAAAGTTTCCCCTTTGATTTTTCACTTTTTAAAAAATCACTAAGACTTTTTAACAATTTTATTTACGGAATAACGTTACAAATAAACACAAGAATAATTTTCTACCAACTGGCTTACAACATTTACCTTAGCTATATTTATAATATAAAATGTACTGACTCAGCTTTAAAGCTGCACGATATGCATTATAGTTCATTTGTTAGTCCCGTAACTCGCGCGTTTGCCAAAGCATCATACTCTTTAGAAAGTATGGACCAAGGCGTTCTATCGCCAGCAAAATATTTGGTGTTTCTAATCTTTGATATTTGTTCGAACAACGGACGCGAGAACATGTTCTGTTCGAGTTAAACTTTTCTGAGGAATATTTGTCCAACGGCTACTGTTGTTTCATTGAAGTTCATTAGTAAATATTTTAGGTGGCTAATTCATTATTATCTATCATAAAATTATTTTTATTTTATTTGCAAATTTTTAATATTCCCAATTTCTATATTAACCTTTTAAAAATAAATAAAAATTAATTCAAGGTGTCAATAATTTCTACCTTTGTAAATCTCTCGTTCCTTCAAATAAAATAACATAATATTATTTATAACCTGATATTTACCACATAATAGGTATTTACGTATATAATACAAAATGCGAATATTTTAAAATAAAAAACTATTGAAGAAGCAAAACGATGACTCAAGTTAGCCTAAATTGATTATAATCAAACCATAAACTTACGCTACTGTATTGGCCAATGCCGCTTCCTAGTGATATTAATACTAATAATAATCCTTACATGTGCTTCATAATTTATGTTTTTCTTTAATGATTCCAGTCATCTCCCATTTACAAGCTTTGCCTATTTTGATTTTGACAAGAGTAGGAACTAATAAAAAAATCCATATGCTCTGGGCAATTTCCACGTCACGACGAAAAACTTCGATCTAAATCACAACATTTTTTTATCAATAGTTACGATCGTTAACTTCCGCCAAGTCTCCTTTTTGGTTTAGACCGCCCTGTATATGATGATCTGCACGAGACTTGATAAACGATAGTAAGTATTTATACAGAAATTATTGGGTGAGGCGTGAGGGGAAAGAAGTTAAAATGCTCTAATTAGAGAAAACTGCAGCATAGACAATAACAAATGCTTCAGATCATCCCTGAAGTTGTACAAAAGATTTCATTTGAAGTAAAAAATATTTTTTTTTAATCTTATAACAATAAAGTTATTAGTAAAAGTAGTTTTACTAGAACACTAAACACTACCTCCAAAGAGTGAAACCACGGTCATATAGCAAGGTCTTGAAACGAAAGTAGAAATGTGGTTAGCTTAGCGTCCAGTCTTATTCAGCTACCAATTTCTGCCGCGTGATTTGCAGTTGGAGGGACATGTTGCTTAAAACATAAAAATACTAGTTCAAAGGATGCTGCAAAAATGTAAGAAGATTATCACTGTATGTATAATTCAACCTTCCATTCCGGACCTGTTTGTACGACCGTGGACAAAGATATGAGGTGTGGCAAATGACAAGTCGAAATTCGAAATTGAATGATTCTACAATTAACGATATTTTTCAGCGGATTTCTGTTTTCTACGACTGAAATTCTGCCTAGCGATATCATTCAATATCTACTTAACCATATTATGAAGATATGTAAACTAAGTATGTTACAGGTGAGTTTTGTAATGTTGTGGTAAATTTGAATAAGTATATACGTACTTTGCAGGTGGGCCATTAGAAATTAGTATTACTTTGCAAGAATATCATTTTCAAAATAGTACAACAGGGGGAAGATATCCCTTGACCTACATTACCGTTAAATTAGGAGTGTTGAAAATATTATGTCAGTATCTATATACAGATTTAATACTAGAATTGATAATTATTTGTGGAAGTTATACTTTCGTTGGTGCAATCAGTCCCAAATTGATATATTAATCCATAATTAAAATCTGGGAAAGGTACCAATCAAAGCACAGAAAATTTTATGTGCAGAAACTTATTTTTTCTATATGGTAACTGCATCAAAATATATTCAAGTATCAATTGCTGAATTCAATTTCTTATAATACATTATAGAACAAAACTCTCTCATCTAAACTCAGTAACTGTTATTCCAAATATCGAATTATTAGAAATAGAGTGTTTTTTTTTAATTGTTATACTAAAATCCACCATTAATTATTATTCGTTTTCAGCTTATGTTTCGAGATCTCAGAAGTAGCTAACGTTAGAAGAAATCAAGCTGATATTCACTTTTGCGATGCAGCCTGAGATGGACGAACCCATGGTGCAACCATAGATTTGTTGATAGAATTCTTCATTATAGGTACTTAAAGTCAACATCTGCAGGAATATTTTTGTAAAGGGATACTAAATCAGCAGCCTGTTCCCAAATACAAACTATTAGCCTGGCCAGGGTTAAATTGGCCCTAGGAAATTCACAGATATACGGACTCAATACAGGAATATGACATTTACTGATGGCATATATTATACAGCTCTTTCTCAACTTTGAAATAGAGAATCTCGAAATCAATTGAAATTCACAGAATTAGAATAGATGTAATTATTTTTTATTGATTTTGATTGAATAGGATTTTAAGAAATAACTTACATGTAAAGAATGAAATAAAGAACTATGGATATAATGGTTTTTATTGTTAAGTATTATTATTTAATGAAAGTATTGGTTGATGACGTATTGTCCTAGGTCACTACCGCTGCCTTGATATTAAAAATGCATCTTTATTACTAAATAAACTGGAAAATGATACTTTTATAACTATTATTTATACATGCAACAAATTCAATAACCGAAAAATACCGAATTTCTAATAAATTATTAATTACATGTTTGGGATTGTTGGGCCTGAAGGGGTGGAGGAGGCCACAATTTCGATACAAAACTGTTATATTTTAAACAAAAAGGTACTGTTTCCTCTGTTATTCATGATTCGTATGGTTTTGGTTGAATGTATTAATAGTCATGATAATAATACTATAACGAAAGATAACACTTATAATGTATACACATAACAAAAAATATACCTATTCTGAAAAAATAAAATATTTTTAAATTTAAACCACAAAAATAATTGAAATACCACCAAAACTGACATTTCTGGATGTCGGTGAAACTTTGCTCCAAGTACACATTTTAAGTTACTCTGGGATTGAAGACAAAAAATTCTGAAATCAAATGAAATGCCAAGATATTCATAAAATATGAGTAACCATTACCATTCTGTGTGATTTAATTTAAGAAAAATTCTATTACCAATTTCAATTTAACTAAAATAACTATTTTCATAAGAATAAAAATGAAATAAATAATTCCTTTTAAACTAATATTCAATAAATTAAAAAAATATATTAAGGAAAAAAATCCCAGAGTAACTTAAAATGTGTACTTGGCGCAAAGTTTCACCGACATCCAGAAATGTTGGTTTTGGTGGTATATATTTTTTTAAATTGTATTCTTCTTTGTTTAATTTAAATGTAGTGTCAAATTGCAACAACGATCTTTCGCAGATATTTGTAAAAATATCACTTGGAAAATGTAGGCTAGTGTGAGTAGTAATGCTTTTTGACCGACGAACCCCGAACGGAGGAGGTATACAATTTAACTGTGCTTTTTTTTGGTTTGTTCGCAAGTTTTATATAGTAGACGAGATCCATTATCTTTGGTACCGGCTAAGGATTTCCATATTTTAAAATATTTCAAACGTTACTTACTAATTAATAAAGGTTCTATTCTGAATGAAAATAGTTTGCTACAAATTAGGTACGCATATATCACCGTCTAGGTCTCTTTAATACCTAAATATTTTTTACAAAAAATTGAACCGACTTTATTAGTCGGTGCACTGAAAGATACAAAATAATATTAATTCAATTGGTTTTGGTACTTTTGAACTTGTGCAGTTGTAGTTATTTTGAAAAATTTTGGCACCAGCTTCAAAGGTACTAGGACCAATACAATTCTGGTTAAATTTCTTGTAAAAAAATAGTTATTTCACACTTTTGAGGGTACCATTAGTCATCAAAATCATGCAACGTTCGCCAAAGAAGATAATGCGTTACTCTTACTTATTCAGAGATTTCAGAGTTTCCCACTTCTATTACTCGGAAAGCTATGATTTTTTTTTAATGTCAAGATCAAATGATGCTGAATAATAACTCTTCTTTAATTTGGAAATATAAAATTTTTGATTTTCAGAGAAAAAATGTCCCCTCTACATAGCTCAAAACATATTTCAGACTGTAGTGCGGAAACGTATGATTATAGCTAAAAATGTCCAATTCAAACATTTCCGCATACGGGATATTCTTTAATTATGCTGTCTCGGATTTTCAATTTTCGAGAAAAATTGCCCATACCATCCCCGTTAGGGGAAGTTTTGGAGGGGAGGAGCATGTCTAATATTGAATTTTCTTTTAATAGGACCAAATTTCAATCCTCCTTTTTCAAAGGAAAAAAAATCATCAAAATCGGAGCACGTTTAATATGCAAAAGGCGCGAGCAAACATTAAAATAGCATATATACGGTCAAATTGAGAAACCTCCTTCTTTTTTAAGTCGGTTAAAATTGAGACGATGAAATTGTCAAAATAAATACCTAGTAGGGGAATGTGGGTTAATTAAGAACTGGCTTAGCCGAAAATGATAACTGAAATACGTATTATTGTATAATCTGCAGTGAGAAATATGAGTCGCCACCTATAGGAAAGATTGGACCGTGTGTGTCATAATAATAAGTGTAATAAGTGTAACAACAAGTGGTCACATAAAATTGCATCAGTAGCCAGTCTACTAGCTGTTACGTTTTAAACTTATGCCAAACAGAGTACCTAATTATAGAATTTTTGAAGATTTAATTATTTCGTTCCTAATTTCTTTAAGTGATCTTTTTTCATATTTTTGCAATTTTGTTAATTTCGAAGAATTTTTTTACTTGTTACCATATTATGTAGGTAGATTAATAACGTAACTGTTGCAATAAAAGTTGATTATAATAATTATCATTTTCTTTTATTATTTTAGAGAGTTTTAAGTTAGGTGTACACAATTACCCCACTTTCCCCAATTCCTGGATGAAATCAGGGACATATTTTAGTACCTACATATTATTATAGTACCAAGTTTCAATCAGGTAGAAAAACCTCAGTTGTTTAAAATAAATCCAGACAACCGTTATATAGGTAAGTACCTATTAGATGTAAGTAATTTTTGAATGATTGAATAAGGTATGCAGTTTTCGCATACGAAGTCAAGGGTGCCGGCTCTATACAACAATTTTTTTGTTTGATATATTTACAATAAGATATTTTTTGTGTGCTAAGTGTATGTTTACGTATACAAATAAACAACATGGCACATGTATCCGTAAAGCAACAACTTTCCAAAAAATAACATTTTCTCTCCATAGACACAGCAGGCAAAAGAGAGGATACGAGAGATGCAGAAAAATGAATTTGTCATAAAAAAAAACATTCATCCGCTCAATATGCGACAGAGAACAAACAACACATGAACAAAAATAAAGTTTCAACATCCTGGACTGAAAAGCCGTTCAGTTCTGCTACGACAAGGTTGCTGCTTGCTGGAAAAAGTTTGTGAAAAGCGCACAAAACACATACTTGGTTGTTGCATTTTTTTAGTTCATTTCGAGAGACAAAATGGCAAATGAACAAAAGTCGCAATGATATGAAATATTATACATTTACTAAATGCTAGTAAGTCTCTAGTTACATTTTGAATGTTAATTTCTTGTCATTCAAATATATATTCGGAATGAAGTGATCTATTTTAGGGTTAATCAATGAGAAAGCACTAGTAAATCGCTATTTTCATTGTAGACACAGTGACTTTGTTTCAAGGAACTTTCAAAAATTTCCAAACACTAGTTTTTTTACTCGCAAGTTAAAAAGCTCATCGCCTCTATCGAGCTTGACTAAGATTTCTGTCTGTCTGCCACTGATATTCTTTCACAAAAACTATAGGTAAGTTATACAATCACAGACCTGAGGTTAAAAGGTTAACTTTTTTAAGGAAAACGTTGTATAGTTAGAATTTGGCAGTCTAAATAAGATTAATGTTCTTGTGAGCCACGGTTTGTCCAAGAGAAAAATTAAAAATGACCATTGCCTTTTGTCTCGGTTCTCTAAAAATAATAAGTACAGATCACACGAATAATTGATCTGACGTATTTTTTTCAATTACAATTACAAACATGAATTTTTCAACACTGAATCAAGAATGCTATGTTATGCTGTAGGTATCTCAAAAAATACAATCGTACCTAAATAACCAGTTTCAGAATAGGATTTTTTTCTTTTCTGTGCTAGAGCATACAAAATTGGAAGAAAATTATTTACTCCTACGCAAATTACATGAAACCAGTAGAGAAAAGGTTTTAGTGCATCCTAACAACAGATATTTACTTCTCTATGCTACTAGAAGTTTTATGAGGAAGTATGGAAATCGGGTCAAACTTTTCAGGGTCCTGTCTTCTAAAAATATCTACGTCTTAAAGCCCAAAATACGTATTGTAATTTGTTTGTTCATCAGTCCAATGATTATATTGTAAACGGATGGAACCATTTTGTTGTTTTCTTGACCGACGAACCCCGAACGGAGGAGGTATAGAATTCGACTGTCTGCTTTTTTACTCCGATTCTTATGATTTTTGATTCATTTGAAAGATGAGACTCGAGAAATGGTCTCATATTCATAAAAACTCAAATCCGAAATTTCCTTCCCTCCGAAAACTGCCCCCGAAGGAGGTGGAGGGTGCAAATTTTCTTGAAAATCCAATTAAAGATAGGACAATACCCGGAAATTTTTTTTTAAAAAGAGTTTTCATGATAAAATCTCACATATGTGTACCATATTATTTGTAGCAACATTTATAGTGAACATTTTTTCCTTCTTCTTCTTCTGTGAGGGACGTACTCGTATTCGAGCGTTGGCGGCTTCTCTGCCTTGGAAGTGTTACCAGAGACAAGGAGACCTACAGTTTAACGTGGATTCCGAACCACCGATGAGTCTCAACATAAATCTTAAGTGCACACCCTTCCAGAGAGCTGTACTAGGGAATAAACTGTCGCTGGTTTCCCGTTGCCTTGTGAGAGGAGTAGAATACAATGCGACACCCGTCCAAGCCATTTCCATCGTATTGCCCTGCTTAACTTCGATGATCGAAGTCGGTCAGTGTTAACCCGCCGCTACGCGCTTCCTGTGCTTCCTTAGTGTGAAATAAATATTTTCTACAAGAAACTGGACGGAATTAATATTATTTCGTATTTTTCAGTGCACCAAATAATAACGTCGGTCGAATTTTTTGTAAAAAATGATTCTTGTTTTAAAAATTACATATAGGTATAGATATATTTCGCAGAACAACATGGTCACTGAATGGGAATATAATAATGTGGAAATAAGTTATGCAAGTACTAGTCCATGAAAGATATTTTATTTTGAAAAAGAAGTACCTAAGTATTTTTGTAAGAAGCCTTTATAACGTTATAGGTACAATGTACCTACTACCTACAATAGTAAGCACGTCCCGATAAGTCAGTGTATTTTCCTATTTTTAAGCAATGGTTTACTTTTTTACAGTAAACCATCATAAATGTAATTTATACAAATTTCTCAGTTTTTTGGGGGTATTACCTACTTTTCAAGCTAGAAATCTACGTTATAGCTGCAGATTCAGTTTTATTATAATTCTGAATTTCAATGTTTTCACTGAAACCTCTGTTAGCGACCACCCCTAAATTTTCACGACCTGCCCTTTATGACCCATCATGAATTCCCCGTGTTTACTGTCATCATTTCATATATAAATTGGCATTTTGATTTGCCAACATCATGAAAATATATTCTTTCTTGACTATAAAATTAAATAATTTTTCGCTTATATTTCAAACACCAATAAACATAAACGAAGCTCTACGTTTCATAAGTTTCATCACATACATACAGTTAGATATATTTTTGATAGATGGCAAAATTTACATATCTCAGTTGTTTCAAAAGTGTTCAGGAAAAATTTTTTTTCATGATTTTTATTATTTTTCGTCATTTGTGGGAAACATAAACTTCAAAATGACTTCTGGTCAATAATTTTGATAAAGTATGAAGGTAGTACGTGGTACCGTTAAACTCATATTTGAGAAATAATATAACTATATGATATTCTCTTGGAAGCTCTTGACCATGCTGTGAAAGTTGGAAAAAAGATATCTACCCAAAATAAATTGCATGTTTTCTACCGGTTTCATACCTACATGATTCACCCTAGGACAAAATAGAATATAAGCACTTTAGGTAGTTTTTTTGTTGACCGACTTTAAAAAAAGAAGAAGGTATACAATTCGGTTGTAGGATTGCTTTTTTTATGGCTGTTCGAGCGTTTTGCATAGTAAACGTACTCCGGAGGAGAGTTGGGAAATGGTCCCATAATGAGAAAAATCAAATCCAAAATCCGCCCCCAAAGGGGCAGGAGGGGGCAAGTTCTCTCGAAAATTGAAAATCCAAGACGACAGAATTAATGAAAATTCCATATCCGGAAATGTTTAAATTGGACATTTTAAAAAATAATCATACGTTTCCGCGCTACAGTCTGAAATATGTGTTTCAGCTATGTGGAAGGGGCAAATTTTTCCGAAAATCGAAAATTCGAGATTTGAAAATTAGAAAAGGGGCCATATCCGGAAACGTTTAAATTGAACATTTTATCAAAAGAGTCACGGTTTCCGAGTTTCGCAATAGTAAAGTCTGAAATATGTGATATGCGCATTTCCGCTATGTACATGCTAAACCTACCTTTATCTTTTTGGCTATTAGTGAACGTTCAACAATTTCCATGACTAATGTTACACTCAAAAATGTGAAATAAATATTTTTTTTAAAAAATAAACTTTATCAGTTGTGGCACTGGAAAATACAAAATTATATTAATTTTATTGGTGCTGGTAATTTTGAAGTTGAGCCGTTGTAGTTTGATGTTGTAGGCACCAACTCCAAAAGAACCAGCACCAATAGAGTTAATATTGTTTTGTATTTTTCAGTGCAACAACTGATAAAGTCGGTCCAATTTTTTGTAAAAAATATTTATTTTCATATTAGTTTGCGTTTCAAAAATTGTGTTCTTACAGAAAGACAAATAGAAAATATCACTAAATTATTATTATTTCCTAAAAAAAACTGGCAATGTTCAACCAGCCTTCAATCAGTAAACCATTCTTACTGTTCGTGATACTTGATATACAATTGTTTGTTATTATGGAAAAAGATAATCTGGTAATACAAAGAAAATTAAGAAATTGAGAGATAAAATTAAACGATTTATTTTTTTAAGTAGATAGAGATGTTTCTCAAATTATTAACAACTTATTATCTCAATTCGGTTGTGCCAAATGAAAACTCAAAAGTTGCTGATTTGCCATAAAATTGCAAAAATTGAAGAGCACAACTATTCGCAACTTAGTTTTTTTTTAGGTGTGGTAGGTTCGTATTGTTGTTAGTCAATTTCAATAAAATAATTTTGAAAATTATTTATTATAAAGAATTATTCAGAGAAATGAAAGTCGCTTCTGTCAAATAGTTACGTGAATAGTTACAGATAATAAACAGGTATTTGGTTAGGTAGTGCAGCATAAATGGCCCAATTAGGGAACGACCGATGATCAACATAGGGGCCAGGTGAACCCAATACAACCTTATCATATACACGACAATAACAACGAAGACGTCGAAGATATTTTCGAGGAAACAAACAAAAAGAATAAATATTTTGTACTTACGATAAGCGGACTGTTGTATACAGGATGATTCCAAATTGAGAAACAAAATGAAATGTTTGATTCTTCACAAGATTTTGGCACGAAAAGTTTGCATGAATTGCATTTAATTTACAAAGTGTTGTTGTTGCTTTACCGAATTGATTCATCCCAACTCCACAAATTGAAATATGTGTAACGCCAATGTATTCTATGGTCCATTTAAATAGTAAACGTGCTCCGATTTTCATGATTATTTTCTCAGGACTATTGAAAATTAGTCCCATTGACACAGAATTGGACATTCAACATGTCCTTCTCCCAAAAAATTTCTCCCAAAGGAGGTGGAGAGGGCTTTTTTCGAAGAAACCATATCCGGAAACGTTTAAAATGGACAACAATCATAGATTTCCGAGTTACAACAATGGTAAACTCTGAAATATATATGTTTCCGCTGTGTGGTGGGGGCCATTATTTTCGGAAAATGAAAATATGAGACGGTCAAATTAAAGAAGAGATTAAATATAGCAACATTTAAAGTGGAATACATAGGTCGAAATGCCGAAAGTCTGTATTGTTTCTCAAGTAGGGTAATTTGAATATTTACTTTATATTTTTTTTTTGTATTGATTATGTTTAATTTCCTCACATTTAAAACGCATACAAATTCTTACTTTGGCATTTCTATGCGCAAGTTTTTAATTTCTGTGGGCAGATAACTCAAGAACGACAGTTGAATCGTATTACAAATTTGCAGTTATGAATGAGCATTTAAGAAAAAGAATCAAATCCGTAAAATAACAACACCCTGTACATTAAATGCAAAGTTAGTACCAAATTATTATAAAGCAAGTAAAAAAGTATGCCAAATTTGTGATTTATAGCTATAAATATTTCTGAGATAGAAAGAAATTTAAATTTTCTTCTCATTTCCAACACTCGATCGCTATCTGTCACCAAATCCTATACAGAATCAATCATTTCATTTTTGATCGACATCGTAGAATGAAGGAGATATATAATTCATGTGTATATTATTTAAGTTTGCTTTTTGATGTTTAGTAAACGTGCACCAATTTTGATGACTTTTTTGATTGGGAAGAGGAGTGTTTTGAGATGGTCCCGTATTTTTTGTCAGAATCAATTTTTCTAAATTTTATCTGGCTGGATTTAAAAAAGATTACTTCGACCGCCATTGAAAATAAACATTAGCAGCCCTAGACAGTGCAAGGTTGTAACAGTCATATTTTTATGAAATCACCGATTATCGTTCAACAATTTTCATGACTAGTGAGGCACTCAGAAATATGAAATACGTATTTTTACATAATATAGGACCTATTTTATTACCTGGTGCACTGAAATAACGTTAATTCTATTAATGCTGATACTTTTGAAGTTGCTGACAACAGTCTTCTATTAGCCTGCAATTGCACCAATTGTATTTTTCAGTAGGTACATAAACATAATAATATAATAAAGTCGATCTTATTTTTAAAAATATTTATATTAGCCCGATTTGAAATTACCCTGTATATATCTATATAAATAAGTGTACGTAAGTGATATTTAGGGCAATTATTTTAAATTGGTAATCTCAGGTGCAGTGAAGAGATAGAAGAAAAAAATAACAGTAAACGATGAGAGAACGACGATGGCCAGACCACCACCAATTATTATAATTTCTGTGTGCAAAGCTAAATTGATGGGGATATCTCATCTTCGACATTCATATATGTCTTAATAGTATGCGGGAACAGCTCGTTCGATTCCCTTTTCCTTTTTTTATTCTTTTTTTAATATATCTATTTATTAAGTTCATTTTTCAGTGATACATTTCCACAAAAATATATAAATATCGATTTGAAGAAATTGATATATAACTATGTGGCTGGTCTTTAATGAGAGACCAGGGTATTAAAAAAATGAAACGCATCAAAGATATGTCAGGCGCCCCCCTATGATGTGAGTAGTGAGGTCTTTCTTTTTCTTTTGACTATTGCTGTTCACAATTATTATTGAAGTGTGTAAATACATAGTATGTGATAATAACAAGCAAAAATACTACTAGCATAGCGATAGTAGCAACCGCCCGTGCGATGGCTTTTTATTTATGATCATTAGAAGAATGTAGTATGATGAGCGGGTGCAAGGCATGACAGCAATTATCAGTTTTATGTACCTACAGGGTGCAGATTTTATTTTATAAGTTATTATTTCTGGCAATTATAGAATTTTTTAGAAATTATAACAAAATATTTCTATGCCTACTTCTCAAATTGAGCAATTCAACATGACGAGTGCTGCATCAGTTTTTCGGGTTCCGTCCATCCAATGAAAAAAGGGATTCCATTTGAGAACACTCTGGAGTTTGTCTGTCGGTCACAGTTTATTTGCTCTGAATATACTGAACGGAGAATGTAAAAATACATTTCCGGTCGAATACAGTAGAGTGACACACTTTTCGACCAGATATCGGATATCCGAAAACTAAGATAATTTAATAAAATCAACTGTAATACTACTTTGTAGATGTAAGTTGCTAAACAGGATGGTTCCCCGGGAAAGACATCGATCGATTGTGGGCAAACAATAACTACAAACAATATCAAAATTTGGTGACACACTTATGTCACTGGAGGACATACGTCTAAAACATTTTCATGTTAGTCGTATTTCCAGTTATATGCCAACTTTATTAGTATAAATAGAATACCGTGTATATTACATTTTTAGATTTCTTGTACAATTTCGAAGACTTTTTATGTATAATGTCCTAGAGGTAACTAAGTCTAACCGTTTTTGACGTACTTATTTCAAATTTTATGTCAAAAATTAAGTTTGCAGTCCAAAACATAATTATCAATCTTTCCTATGTGGTAGCGTTTAAAGTGGCTCGCTACCCCCAAATTTGGTATACTTACTGAAAAGAGTATGGAGAATAACGCATCACATAGGAAAAATAAGAATTGTGATATTTAAGCTGAAAAGTTTCTTATTTTTCTTTTATTGAGAATAATAAATATTATCCGCGATTCTATAGTGAATTCCAGGTATATATTTTCTTTAAAAAAATCTCTTTCTAAAACTAGAAGAGTTATATTGGCTTTTTTTGCTGTAGCCCCTAAATTAACACATCCTTACTAAGAGTTGTCGGGTAAAACAGAAAAAACATTAAATTTACCCTTAATATTTAATTTGGGTTGATTTTCTGTAGAAGAAGAACTACTTTATCAGTATTTTTATAATATTTTGACTCTAATTTGCACAGAGTGAATAAATAATAATCTTAAAAACTAGATCCAAAAACCCGTCAAATGTCATTTTTATCAAATGGAAACCCCCGTTTTTTATTATTTTATTGCATTAATCAGCAAAAATAACGGGAACTTTATATAAGGTTGTCTATACCGAAAATTAGTAGTTTTTTAAATAATTGGCAATTTTCCATTTCTCTATGTAAAAATCCTCCACATCTTTAAATTTGTTTTAGATGTGGGTCATGATTGCATAAGAAAGTAATAACAATAGTCAATAAAAATCAAACGAGCGTTAGTATAATAATTTTCAATTACAAATTTTGAGTAATTATGCCGAAAATACTTAGGTAATTATACAAATGAAGATTATTTGAATTTAGTTAATATTTATGGAGAATGTGAAAAGTTAGGTATATCAAGAATATGTTATATATTCGCTATGCGTTTTCCACAGAAACAGCAATTAACACCAAAATCTTTTAAGAAAATTATAGAAAACGTCAAGAACTTTAGAACTATAGAGGCTAAAGTACGTCGAAATAAACCAATTGTCAACAATGAAAATAATGACATCGCAATTTGGGGATATTTTGCCGCATATCCAACAAATTCTACAAGGCAAGTAGCATGCGAATTAAGAATACCTAAGGCATATGTTCTAAGGATTTTATGGAAACACAAGTTTCATCCATACGCATCTTTGATATTTCAGCATATGAAAGAGACTGACTTCCCACGAACAATATAAGCCTTCACTCAAAGTTTATTCTAGGTACTGAAAACCAAATTTCATGTGAGGTTCCATTCAACTGTTTTATATGGCAATATAAAGCGAACTTTTTTATTCTACTAAAATGCTATGTATTTTTTACCAAACATTTTTCACAAACCCCTTTCAAACAAAAGAATAGGCAACAATTCTTTTGTAATTTAGCATGGCTTATAACTAACCAAACATTACCACTATTCTTATCGTAATGTAATCTGAAACATACCTACTTTTATGTCCCAACTTTTTTTACCGACATCACAGAAACGAGGGAAGTACACAATTCGACTGTGTTTCATTTTTTTTGAATGAACGCGCGATTCATAGGTGTAACAAACGTGCTCCTATTTTGGTGATTAATCTTTTATTCGAAAGACGAGTGATAAGAAATGGTTTACTAAAAATGGGAATTCTCCCCAACCACCCCCTCAAAAGGGATTGGAAAAGACAATGATAATTGTAAATCGAAAATTTTAAACGGCGAAAGAAGAGCCCGTTTCCGGAAACGTTGATTTTTTTTAAGTGGTGCTTCTTTGGCCTCATTAGAGTTAATTTTCAAGGTCGCGTCACAATATCAAAATGACAAAATAATTTTACATTATTTCTCTTCACCTCCATATTCTCTCAAGCTACAGCCTAGAAAGTTAATGAAATTCCACAAATTCAATAAACATTATGTTAACTTTTGCGAAATAAAATAAGAAAACTAACACTATTACACAAATGGAAAATTTTCTCACTTAATTCTTGTCGATAAGCTATCTCTTGTTGATACCAATAAATGTCCACAAAATTAATCGGAATTTACAATAATTTAATTTTGGACAGGCTGAAGATATGTAATAAAGCTGACAAAACAATAATTTCTCACATGTAATGAAATGATGTAAACAGAATCTCGCACATGATAAATTAGCAGTGGCTAATATAATCAAACTGAGCGGTGAGTCAAGACGTGCGAAAGTAGGTGGCGCCTGATGAATTGGTCGTTCGAAAGAAGATGAAGTGGAATGAATTCTGCATCGATAAGTCCTTGTCATTGATTATCTTTTATATTGAGAAGTTCAATTAAGAAATGAATAACAATTGAAATATTGCAACGGCTTAAATGAAAACAGATTGGATAAATCTGCTCCATTTAGAATCATGAGCTTATGTTTCGCATTTTCGTTCCCTTAAAGCCGTAATATCTGATTCACCTACAGATGAAGCAATGTATCTTCAGTGGCTTCCTCTTTATTAAAACGTATTAAATTTGTATACCACACGTTATGCATATGCCTTTTAAAACTCTTCAACTCTCGCCCTTAAGGAGACGATAAAGAAGTTCTAACACGCGCACTGAGTTGCACAACATCTCTGTTCAAATTCAACGATTTATGAATAAGAGTCCACGGAACGGGAAGATTTTGAAAATTTTTAAAATGATTCTCTTTATTGAACGTTCTATGCCACTCTCTTGACACTCAAAAATATTTAAAAACAACGTTTCTCAAAAACGTTTTAATCGTTTTAATTAGATGAGTCGGTGAGAAATACAAAATATTTTATGTACCTATAACTGATACATCTCCTTATTATAACTTCAAAAGTACCAGTACCAAAAGAATAAATAATATTTTATATTTTTCAGTGCACAAACTAATAACGTCCGTATTAGTTTTTCTAAGAAGTTATTGTTTACCAAATATTTTTCTCAAACCCCATAAAAACATTAAAAAAAACATCGTACAATCTCTTTTGTTATTTATATATATGCCAACCCAAAAAGATGCACATAATATGTTTGTCACTGAGACATAATACTATCCCATTTTTGACTTGACGCTTTTCCACTTGAACTCACATCGATGAGAAGGCGGAGACCCAAGTGACATCGTTTCTTTTTGATCTTTTTTTCTTATATCCATATTACAAAACTTATTTGTATAGGTATATGTAACTTAATCCGATACGCTCTTGATTTTTACCATTTTTATTGTTGTACTCAAATAACGCGACAAAGCTGCGACATGGGTTCCCCATGTTCGGCCATTATGTTGTGCAATCATGTCATGAAATTAGTATAGCTGTCATCTGTCTTATGTATATGTATAAATATATACAGGTATATATAAAGGCAGATATACCTTTACATTACATGCATGCAATGTCAGAAGAAAAAATATGAAAAAAGAACCGGGCCTTATGAAAATATCAATTTTTGGGTGTGGTATATGGTGTGTTTTTTTAGCAAAGTTGACCATGTGTGAAAGAGCATCCAAATTGAAAATATGTTTGTTCAATGAAGTAAAATATCTATAATCGATTTCTATCTTATTTTCTTAATATATTCAACGTATTTTATGTCATTTTCATTTGTTATGCTTTGAAGTATGATTATAAAGCATATGGAATGATGAAAGATTTATAGAACGCACATAAGCGATTTGATAACTGAACTAGGTATATGAAATTGATCAAGGAAAAGGCTAACAACAGTGTGGGCGTATAGTGGAATGGTTATTTCAATCGTGAAACAGTTGGCAGTTTGAACATTTTCTAGCAATACAATATCTGATTGTATTCAAAGAAAGTTAATATCTCCAGAAAATTTGAATGTAAACGTTTTCTTACTGAAAAAATGATACTGAATTCATAAGGGCATTGTAAGTCTTAAGTTATTGCTCTGCATTTTCGGTTGTGGGAGAAGTAAGAGCAAGCACAATACAATTCTAACATCATATTTCTTCCATTAAAGTAAGATTTTCGAAGTTATCAACATTTGATTTAATTTGATTATGCTTGCATTATACTTCTCAATATAATCAATATATGTGTATGTCTATTAGTACCATCAGTTATTTGAGGGTATAAGAAGATGGTATCAATAAAAAAATATTCAGTTAATCCTTTTATGGCTAATGGTTTTTGCATTGTTATTGAAGGAAACAATTGATAGCTGGATAGTATGGACATTCATTTCGAGAAAGTATTCTGAAATTCCAAATATTATTTTATTGTCGTTATTTGCTATTGTATTGTTAAGAGAAGTGTTCATTTTTATGATATATAGATATAAGTTTGATTACTTTTATGTATTTTTTAATTGGTAACACGCAGGGCTGATAACGGTATAACGTCGACTAATATATTTTTTCTTCTTTTCAGGGAAGGATTTTCATTACAAAAGGCTCATGATATGATTTACAATAATGAAGATCAGGATAACTCTGCATCAATACCTATATGTTTGCCCTACACAGGTAAATATCGATACTTACGATTCGGCTGAGGCAGACAACGGTGGTCTTATGCATAGTCCAACGGGTATACTGCTTTCAGCGGTGTCGTATCATTTGCGTATAGTCTCACATGCGTACAGGCTGTGAGGGAGAATTGTAAGAATTGTCGCACTTTTTCATCTTCACTTGCATTTTCCATCAATTGCAACCACCCCTCTTCTACATGGTTTTCGTCCTTGTCTTTATTTTCTGGTTGTAGAAATGCAAGCTCGGCACACATTTTCACGATGTTTCTGGTACTTTCGTCACTTCTGTAGCTTGTAGTTAGTCCGATTTCTTGCACTTTCCTCCACAGACATTGCGTGAAATGAAAATAGCAGATGTGAATCATGATGCTCGGAAAAGTTTCTTTCAATGCTGATATTGCTGAAGCCTCAAAATCAATAGTCACTTTTGCTGGATTCCAATTTGGGACGATATTACGAATAAGCCTAAATAGCCATAGATAGGTGTTTTTTTTCTTGTCAGGCAGAAGAGCATATAAAACCGAAGCGACGTTGGTTTCTTCGTGATTGCTTCCTAAATCAGCGTGAATGGTATAATTCTGGGCAAACTGGCTCGAACAACTCCTAAATGTACCGCCCATAAAAAAATGCTCTTGACTTTGCAAATTTTTTCTTGCTTTCCTTCCACAAAACACCAAGATTCTGTCCGCCTGGCCATCATCCGCTAGTAAAAAACTGTTGCAATCTTTCATCAACAAAATCCTGTCGTCCTAGTGCTGTTGCTCTATCCCTATAGAGGGTGTTTTTCACATTTTGGAAAAGCGGCACTTTTGTCACGAACTCGTATCCTTTGCGTGAGATATCGTCGAATTCTTGCGTGTAAATATCTGCAGAGCCTGTTATCCAGCACTCGTTTTTGACCGACGAACCCCGAACGGAGGAGGTATACAATTCGACTGTCTGCTTTATTATTATTTTTAGTAAACGAGCTCCGGTTTTGATGATTTTGGATTCATTTGAAAGACGGGGATTGAGAAATGTCCCATATTCATAAAAACGCAAATCCGAAATCTCCTTCCCTCCAAAAACCGCCCCCAAATGGGGAAAGGGGGCAATTTTTCTTAAAAATTGAAAATCCGAGACGACAGAATTAACGAAAATTCCATATCCGGAAATGTTTAAATTGGACATTTTTGAAAATAATCATACGTTTCCGCGCTACAGTCTGAAATATGTGTTTCAGCTATGTGGAAGGGGCAAATTTTTCTGAAAATCGAAAATTCGAGATTTGAAAAGTAGAAAGGGGACCATATCCGGAAACATTTAAATTGAACATTTTTTCAAAAGAGTTACCGTTTCCGAGTTTCGCAATTGTAAAGTCTGAAATATATGATATGCGTATTTTCGCTAGTACAAGCTAAACCTACCTATAACTTTTTGGGTATTAATGAACGTTCAACAATTTTCATGACTAATTTTACACTCAAAAATGTGAAATAAATATTTTTTACAAAAAAATTGGACCGACTTTATCAGTTGTTGCACTGATAATATTAATATTAATTATATTGGTGCTGGTTCTTTTGGAGTTGGTGCCTACAACTACAAACTATAACGGCACAACTTCAAAATTACCAGCATCAATAGATTTAATATTATTGTGTATTTTTCAGTGCAACAACTGATAAAGTCGGTTCAATATTTTGTAATAAATATTTTTTTGAATAATACATTGTGTACTGCACCTACATTTCCTACTAAGTATAAACAGGTAGGTACGACAAATTGTTTTAGAGTAGGTGTTCACATTAGTAACGAAACAGTCTTTATATGTTTTGGTATTGTTATTCTAATGGTTAATTACATGACATTTATCTTACTATTAACAAGTTATAACTTGAAAATAATTAAATGATCCTAAGAGCTTATGAAATGATTAAAGTTATTCAATTAGAAGTAAAAAAAAATATTTTAACCTACCAATTTGCAACTGTCTAAATAGATTTTATTTTCGTTAATAGATACCTACCTGATGAATGAAGAGTAGAATTTGCACCTGCACTACTGAACGTTATTGTTTGATATAAGAACATACCTAGATGCTATTTTGGGTATAATTTTGTAGCAAATGCTGATGATTATAAACTACCTTTTGCCCGCTACTCCGTGCGCGTGGAAAATTGCATTAAATTGCAAGCGGTAGTTTTTGCGTGATGCGCGTACAATCATGCAGACAGACAGACAAAAACTCTTAAAAAATTGGTTTGGCTTCTGTTGCTCTAATAAAGACCCCCCCCATATTATTTTTTCTTAAATATCTTGAATGTAAAGATATCGGCCTGTTACAATTTTATTAGTTATATAATAGCTTTTGCCTGCAACTTCGTGCGCGTGGAAAACTGCATTCAAATTAAGGAGTAGTAGTTTATGCGTGATGCATGTTCAAACATACAGACACAGACAGACGTGGTAAAATGGAACCTATATTCTAAGTTAGACCTTTAGTCCATCAGTTCCATCCGGTAGCTTTTGCGTGATACGTATATAAACATACAGAAGGACAGACAGACGCAATAAAATATAGCCTTTATTTTCAGTTAGACCTCTAGTAATACATCTGTGAAAACTGCATTCAATTCTATGTAGTAGTTTTTGCGTAATACTCGTACAAATATACAGACAGGCGGACAAACATTTTAAAAAATGTTGTTTTGGCTTCTTTTGCTCTAATAAAGACACCTCAATTTATTTATTTTTAAATGTCTTTAATGTACAGACATCGACCTGTTACAATTTTATTATGTAAGTAGGTATAGATAAGTATAGATGTATAGATGTATCGACGTATAAATGTGTATAGATGTATAGATGTAGAAGAATTGATTATTTTATAACAAAATACCATGAATTTAAATTTAACTATGGAAAGCACAGACACACAGATCGCAGATGTAATGACGCTCAAAACTTCCCGGTCGTGTTAATAACATCAACAACTTTTTTTGTTCATTTTCGTTTCATTTTCACAGCATATGCAATTTTCAATTATTTACTAATTTGAATGAGTCTTAAACACATATTTAAGCTTCCTAAACATATGGCCTTATATATCCAATACTATTCTCGGTAAGTTTAAACATTAAACATTAAAGTACCTATACCTAAACAAAATACAGAAAATATGTCTATGAAACACTATTATTTGATTAGCTTCTCTGAATGGTCAGCAATATCCTTCTCACTTCCCATTGTCCCGCATTTTTGAGCATCAAACCGTAATAAATATTTTTTTACAAAAAATTGGACCGACGTTATTAGTTGATGCACTGAAAAGTATAAAATAATATTACTTCTATTGGTGATGGTACTTTTGAAGTTGTGCAGTTGCAGTTAGATTGATAACTTTTGGCACCAACTTCACAAGTACCATCACCAATAGAAGTAATATTATTTTATACTTTTCAGTGCATCAACTAATAACGTCGGTCCAATTTTTTCTAAAAAATATTTATTTCACACTTTTGAGTGTAACATTAGTCCCAATAGACCTAAAGGTCGCAGTGCATTGAAACCCCCTTTCAATCTACAACATTAGTCCCGAAAATCGTTGAACGTTCACTATACCATATCAATGAAGATAGTACTTATCCTATTACCCACGTATATTCATTGCTTGTAGTTGTTATTATTGAGATCTCAGAACATCGCTGCGGAAATACGTTTGAATGTTTTAGTTGTTACCATTTTAACACCGATTTAACTCAAAAACCGTAACTCTAAGGAAAAAATATTCATTATAAATTTTGCTACAAATAATTATATCTTTCATGTAGTATCGAAAAATTTTCAATTTTCGAAAGAAATTGTCCTCTCCACCTAGCAAAAATACATATTTAACATGCGTCTATCTCGAAAACCGTAACACTTTTGGAAAAATGTTCAATTTAAACGTTTCCGTATTGTCCTTTCTTTAATTATACCAACTCAGATTTTCGATTTTCGAGTAAATTCGCCCATACCACCCCTTCGGGGGTGGTTTTCGGAGGGAAGGAGATTTCGGATTTGCGTTTTTTTTGAATATGGGACCATTTCTCAATCCCCTTCTTTCAAATGAATCCAAAATCATCAAAATCGGAGCACGTTTACTATATAAAAGGCGCGCACGAACCAAAAAAAATAAAGCAGACAGTCGAATTGTATACCTCCTCCATTCGGGGTTCGTCGGTCAAAAAAGCTCACAGAAGACCTGATAAAGTCACTGATGGTGAATTACAACCGCTCAAAATTATACTATATGATGACGGTGGACCTATTCCTTTAAATGTCTGAATGATGATCGTTTTCATATATTTTTGTGTATAAAAAATACATTTACATAGATTATAAATAACAGCTTTTCTACTACACCTTGCTACCGTGAAAATAACGTGTAATATCGTCGTTATTATTATTCCATTATCCTCTTTTAAATTCAAAAGGATTAACGTCAATCAAACGAACAAACACCAACAACCTGGAGAGAAACAAACCAGGCGGTGCTGATGTGACTGTAAGAGAAAAAATTGAATGAATTCGAACGGTCCAGCGGATTACAAATGTCAGCCTTTTGATATAGAGTTCCTCATACAATAATATATAGATATACTTATATTGAATTCACTATATCTACTTATAACCCAAATTGTGTACACTTGGTTGGGTTTTGTATTACAAAAATTTCACTTGTCAGAGCGAATATTGTGTGGGTATGCTTTCGGTTCGGGACAGAAGAGGATTGGTCGGCCTAAATGGATTCTTTTATCAGTTTTTTTATTTTTTAAATATCGTGTTAAGTCACTGCAATGACCGCAACAAGACTGTCAACTGGAGCGTTGATCGGTCTATAGGTATTATTAACATACTGGCATTAGTAAGCTTGAGATACGGAATGCGAGTTACATTTCTAATAATAAGGCGAGATGCTGTTTTTATAATCATATTTTAGAGTTTAACAGGTGTTATAGAGTGATGAGGCCTATGCTGACGATTTAGGGATTTCGATGAATAGGGGATGAAATTTTATTCCTTAGACAATGTGAAATCTAGGGATTTACATGATCTAAACAAATGTCACTATAGTTACACAGTATATATACTGAAAACGAAGGATTTATATCATTCATCTGTATGTTTGCTTTTTTAGAACGTGGATCCTTAACGCGTGTGTGTGTGTGTGTGTGTGTGAGTGCGAGTATATAGATTCGAATAATCAACCAGCTTGCGAAGACGGTAGTATAACCTTAAAACTGAATCTCAAAATTGATACACTATAAAAAATATATTGTTCAAACACGACAATTGTTTCGTCACACTGAGCCTTTCCCAAATGTGAGTATTAACTAAATTCTAAGAGAATTAGTGCCTACTCAAATAATAAAGATGGTGAACATCTTAATGACTAATATTATAAACTAATTAGTTATACATTTATACATACAGTAAGGGGCTGGATGAAGCTGTGGGAGATGGGGTCGTGCGAGATGCAGTCGAAGACAAAAAAAAAGTGGCATGAGCTTTCACTCTGTCGTTAGAAGTAGTACAGAATACAGAATACGATCAATGAAAAATTTATAAAATAAAAACATAAACTATAAACCTTTATTTTTCAAGATGTAGTCAATGAATGAATTATACAATAAATGCATACACATATAATATTTTTTATGAAACATCTAAATTTATAATATTGCAAATAATTTTATTTTATTTCATAATTTTGACCTGTTATGTATGATGTGTCTACTACCATAACCAAATAGATTAAAAATGGGATTTACCAATCCCGAAACATGTCTCATTTAAGATTTTTTAATAATTATAATACTGTGGAGATGACACATAGTTTTATTTAAAATCAATTGTTATTCTTGAAAGCTTCCAGTTTCGAATCTTTTCCAAGATAAGACAAAACATTCTTGTGTTTGTTTATAAATTCTTATCCTCTTCTGGATATTTCATCAAACTCCCCCTTATAAATTTTATGAACTCCTGCTCTTTTCGTAGTTTGGAAGGAAGCAGCTTTCACTTCTGTGCCACGTCTGGTTTATGTTCAATTTTCACATGAAAATTATCCTTGGTTTGTATTCTGCCACGGCAGCAAACAGTTTTTGCCTTGAGACAAACCCACATAATAATACAACTTTTATCATTTCGGTGATATTCGCGATATACGTAGGCATTATGTTTTATCGCCTATGGTTTACCCTTAGCAGTGGCTATAACTTAAATTTTAATGTCCATTATTTATTTACTACACCGAAATACTATAACTTGCATAATTCATGTAAAGTAACTTATTCAAGGCGTTTATAATGCCTTAGTATCTTGACCGCATTTCGTACTTCGACCAGGTAAGAAAAATGGGATGACCGCATATCCCAGTTTAAAAACTTTTAAACTGTGGAGAAGACTTTAGTTTTTTTGGTCTGAAACAGTAATTTGTTATGGAAATGCTGTTGCTGACAAACAGATATACATAAGTATAGTTCAAATCTAAAAAAGGAGAGCAATAGTAGGTACGATTCAAATCTTAAATGCTTAATAAAAACTATTTTAAATTTTTTTTCAAAAATTCCACTTGTTATTACTTTCGGTTCTTGTATCGATGGACTCCGCAGCGATTTCTCAGGCCCCATACGGTTTAAATACTTGAAATTGCGAATTCGTACTTAGATCGCAGACATCTCGCTGCCTGTTAAGCTCCATGTGTAATCCAATATTGAATAATTATATTATCTCATTCAAGTAAGGTCAAACTATTCTTCGACATGGAACGACAATGTGGAACAATGGGACCCGTCACTGGAATTACGCACGAGCATGGAGCGTATATATACGTCTCTGCTCTCTGGTATACAGGTACTCTCTGGCAGATCGTCGTATATTGTTATGTCGCGCTGTTCTCTGACAGCTGTCGGAATTGTCAGACGTTGATAATACCAGGATAATACTAATTTAAAATTTAATTTTGTGTTGTGGTAGACAAACAGTAATTTTTTATGGAATTGCTGTTGCTGTCAAACAGATATAAGTACATAAGTTTAGTTCAAATCAAGAAAAGGAGAGCAATAGTACTCATCGGTACGGTTCAAATCTTAAATGCCCAATAAAAACTATTTTTAATTTTTTTTTCAAAAATTCTACTTGATATCTAAGATTTTGAAATTATCATTAAATGTTTAATTATTATCATTGATTTGTAACGCATAGTTTGAATTACTTTTATGGTATATAAATGTTCTGTGTGCATTAATACGAATATAAAAATTTCTGCCAGTTTGACCGACGTAAACTATCGAGCAATCACCTCAAGTGAGTTCATAAATTCCTAATTTACAACTATCTCAAATTTTTGATTTGTTGTTCTTGATACATTTACCTAATGTTTACATTACAAGATAAGATTATATAAAATTGAAAAGTATTGTCTTAGAAATCGGGAAATACCGGAATAGTTTTTTCACTTTGGAAAAGGTAATTTGTTTTTATTGGATGATTTAAAAAAAGTCATTCAAAGTAGGCTATTGCAGATGAGAACAACTCCTTGGCTTGTCTTTGCTAGAGTTAGATGGGAACTCTTTATTCAATAAGTGTGCTCGTTAAATGAGCCAATGATCGACGGCAGTTCTGATAAATAATCACACTTAATAAATCAATCTGTATGATCTTGTATTGAAAGATTGTTTTATTCCTTATGAATTCAACATAAAAAGATAACTGCGCTATATAAATTGTGTACATTGTTTATAATTGTGCAAAATATACTTTGTATTGTGTGATATTATCCTTAAGAAACATTCACACTCTCGGAAGATAATTTAGATAAAATTCCAAGTTGAATCTATTAATTTTTAATTGTAAATATTTCCAAGAACATCCATCTGAAGGGCCAAACTATAAATGACCTGCTTTGACTGAAACTATTAGAAAATCAACCAATAGCCTTTGCAATCAACGGAAAAGGATTCAAATCCACCAATTCAAATAAAATTAACGTAACTCGGAAATGTTCAATTCCATATGAGATTAAGGTCAGCAAAAATATTTCTATGGATAGATATATAGACATTTTAAACTTTTGTTATGGTTTAATTAGTTCAGGAGTTCAGGTTTGAGTATTTCTTTCAGTATTCAACAATTAGCATTTCATTCTCAAATTTTAATAGACTAATCGTATAAATTTGTTATACCAGATCAAAAACTTCATTTCCCAGATGAAATCGGTCGATAGCTGATTAATAAGCAAGATAATGGAAATACCTTTTGAATTAATTTTCAATATTGAACACTGAGATATGGTCTGTTATATTTTCATTATAGTCTTCAAATGAGACATCTTCTATATATTATAAGCAATAACATAGAAATGGTATAAAGGTACCATATACCTACTATCTACACACTCATATATAATACTTGATCCAATTAAAAGGTTAATAATATAATATATATAATCCCCCTATCGCATTAATTACATAGGTATTACATGTTTTTTAATCATCCCCAATCTATGTGTATATATATGTATATAATATATATAGACTATATAAGCAATCCAATTTGCTGTAGAGTATTATTTATAACTAACCACTATTGAAGCCATTATGGTAGCTATTTTATTTATGTTATGTAATTGCTCTTTAATCGCTCTGAATATAGTTGCACCCATTTTGATAATTAACTCTTATGCGATCGATTCTTATATAACCTAAAATAACCGTAATGATAATCAAAGATTGAACAACGTTTTTTAATTGAAAAGTATGTAACTATCTAATAAAAAAACAAAACATGAAATCTATATACCTAGGTAGTTTTAAGTTTTATAGTAACAGACTATTATTTTATGTATGAAATATTTATGTGTGGGATTTCTGCAAAACTAAACAATGTACTAATTCTAAAACATTCTGAAGTCAATGTATTATTGAAAAACCTATATAAAGTTACTGGTAATAATATATATTTTGACGCGGGAAGGAACAGCGTATTCGAACTTCAAATTATACCAGTCAACGACGTCATCCTTTTCTCTAAATCTTCTTGTTTCATTCCTTGCCATTATGTTTTTCTATACCATACCCTAAGGGTTCCCTTCAGTTTTATATATTATTAAGTAGCGCAATAAGCTTCTTACTGTTTACTAGTTTAGTTATCACCGCTGTCGTAAGTCAATTTAGATCAACTTTTACGGATTAACAGTATGTACCTACATGACCTAGCACTAACGATGATCTCATAAGTTTTCAAGTTCTGGTGGTCATAAACTACGGTCAAATGTCAATAGGAATCTGGATATAAGTATCCAAAACATTTCTGTTTGCCAAAGAAGGCTATCGCGCTTGAATTTACCGCTAGATTCGCTAATGTTCACAGAACATCAGGCTGCATTCAAATGAACGTCATTGTGACAACGTTTCTGAAATGAAGATATATAAACAGAAACAACAGTGGCCTCAATGACATTGGCAGATGTCATAAATGAGGTCGATAAAACCTATGAACATATACTAACTTAATCAAAAACTTTTGATAACGACAATGACAGGAACTCACACGCCTGTGGTGCGAACTGGTGGTGGTTCTTTCTTTGAAAGCTATTTACCTACCTGGTGGACACATAACACGATCCTACAAATGTCACAAACCGCATGTAGGTAGACATCATTTATCTAATTCGAGATATGGAAGAAGTAGTTGTCTGACAGCAATAAACTAACGAAGGAAACCAATTCAAACATTGCAACACTGCTTTTCCTTCCAATCTAGAAATAGGACTGCCACTTGCCACCTTCCATTTTTTAATTGGATATAGCTGCGACTGGTTGGTTATTTTATTTGTTAGAGTACCTTTACATTTTTCCTTACCCCATTTTGTTTTTGTAGTTGATAATTTTGTAGTGAAAAACTAATATTTCAAAAATATACATTTTGTGATTTGAGAATTGAATTCACCATGTCCATTGAAGTAACTGATTACCAATCGATGACAGCTATTCAATAAACAATAGTATTGCCTGTCTTCTGTTTCTGTTATTACCCAATTATTATCATGGTATCTATCTTTTCGTTAACAACAATCAACAAAAACCCATAGTCATAACAACTAGTAGACTGGGGGGTCAGATATTACGGCGGTGATCCCGTAATTTCACTTTTTGTCTCTATCTCTAATTTTTTTTTGTCTTTATCTAGCGTGAGCTGTGGTAATTACTAATTAGTTAAATTATGGCCATTATTATTATTAGGATACCCGCAGTCTATTAATCTTATACCTATGTCTATGATAAAATGTAACGCATTTTTATTTGTTTCGCACTTGGTACGGCAAAGGCTTGTGTGTGATTTATTAACGACAAGTTATGTCAACCAGCATTCTCCAGAAAACAATGGGATTTCTTATCAGTTTTATTTAAACGATACAAATGAGCTTGAAACATACAGTGATTTCTATACATTCTTGAGTTTTATTATTATTACTTTACCCTTTTTGTGCCATGGCGCCACTGCTACATCGACTAATGTCTACTTCTCGACCCCACATATCCCTTCTTTGTCACCATTTATATTTATTGGCAATTTATTTGAGTGCTAATGGCACCTAAATATTCTAGGTGGGTTCTTAATTAGCGTGATCTTTTTGACCGACGAACCCCGAACGGACGAGGTATACAATTCGACTTTCTGCTTTATTTTCAGGTAAATTTCTTATAGAAATGTACCTATTGCGATCGTTCACACTTTTGAATTTCGAAAAAATTTCAACGGCATGTTGTTATATGTCTATAAGTTAGTCCAAAAAAACATTTGGTTCAAAAGTTTATATATATATATATATATATATATATATATATATAATATATATATATATATATATATATATATATATATATATATATATATATCCATTATCCATGTAATGCTTTGCTTGTATTTACTATAATTCTGAAATCTAAGAACATCGTCGCGAAAGTACGCATTTTATAAAATTTATATAATATAATAAAAGGATGGTGTTAGAGGGGACATTTTTTTCAAAAATTTGAGATAGCATATCTAAAAAACACCCCTATATTGAACAATAAAATTTGCAATTTATAAAAATATAACATAATTATTTCTTAGAATATAAATTATAACAAGATTGTTATTGTGGATATCGACGAGGGACTTAATTTCTTTCATTAGATGCATCTGATTGATGGTTTGTTCGTATCTAAGTCTAGATCTACTGGCAAGTTCTTTGCGATTTCATCTAACTATGCACTCATATTGCTGGTTGTTTTTCTTGAACACATTTTATTGTTACTACAATAAACAATATATTTTTTGTACAACTGTCAAAAAAACTTGACATTTCTGCATCTCCATTGATGCGTAAATGTTTATTTTTTTCACCGTGAAAACAAGTAATTTCACAGTGAAAAAGAGTGTTTTTTCACGTTGAAAAAAGACCTTTTTTTCACTGCCAAAATAATTTACAAAATAAATATGAAATATTACTTTTTGAAGGATTTATTTTTAATACAGTCAATTATTAATTGATTATTCATCATAAAACAATTTCATTTATTTGAATAATAATTGATAGTAAAGTTTGTACAATTACTTCCAACATAAATTTCCAAAGATGTATGCAGAGGTGTCAAGTTTTTTTGACAGTTGTACAAAAAATGTAGTTTGTATTTCGTGTATAAAATTCGTGTTTTCATGGCAAATTCGAGAGAAAATTCACACTCTCATGTGCCATTAAAAAACATTTTACGCACTTAATACAAAAATAACTATTTTGTCCTTCAGAAAAAAAAAACAATATTTAAAAAACAATTGGACCGACGTTATTAGTTGATGCACTGAAAAGTATAAAATAATATTAATTCTATTGGTGCTGTTACTTTTGAAGTTGTGCAGTTGCAGTTAGATTGGCACCAACTTCACAAGTACCATCACCAATAGAATTAATATTATTTTTTACTTTTCAGTGCATCAACTAATAACGTCGGTCCAATTTTTTTTTATATTTATTTCAAACTTGTGTACCTAACGTTAGTCACCAAAATCGTTGAACGTTCAAATACCAATGAAGATAGTACTTATCCTATTACCCACGTATATTATTTGCTTGTAGTTGTTAGGTAAATTTCTTATAGAAATATACCTATTGCGATCGTTCACACTTTTGAATTTCGAAAAAAATTCAACGGCATGTTGTTATATGTCTATAAGTTAGTCCAAAAAAACATTTGGTTCAAAATTTTATATATATATATATATATATATATATATATATATATATATATATATATATATATATATATATATATATGGGATATTACGAAATTTGTTAACACGATAGAGGTCGCAGTTTTGAAGGTATCAAGTTCAAATTTGCTACAAAAATGAATCTCTCAAATATCTCGGTCGAGTTCGTTATTGGGCAATATCGGGTAAGTAGTTTCAAAATGGCGACCATTCAAACATTTAAAAAAATTATCAAAAAAGAGCAGTAGTGTAAATATTATTAAAAATAATTTTAGGTTATAGATATAATCAGTACCTACAACTTTTGTTCAAAGCATTTTTTCATAAAATACACAGGTAAAAAAATAAAAATTAATAAAGAAAAATAACAAATATTGATAAAACATGAACACTCAATATAAATTTGATGTAATTGTACATTTTCTGGAGATCTTAATATAGACCCTGATTAAAAAAATATATAGTATATTTATTGAAAAGAAATAGACGAAAAAAAAATCTGCCTTGAAGTGGACTCGAACCCTGTCTGCTTTATATTCAACAGCCAAAACTAAAACCTCTAACCGCAAGGCTATGACAATTTTATTTAATAACACGTAGGTATACCAATGAAAAGGTTGTTAAAATTTCAATTCAATGAATTTTGAAAAATTTACCTTTCCGCTGACTACAGGCCATCGGGATTTTTAGGTAAATTTCTTATAGAAATATACCTATTGCGATCGTTCACACTTTTGAATTTCGAAAAAATTTCAACGGCATGTTGTTATATGTCTATAAGTTAGTCCAAAAAAACATTTGGTTCAAAAGTTTATATATATATATATATATATATATATATATATATATATATATATGCGATATTACGAAATTTGTTAACACGATAGAGGTCGCAGTTTTGAAGGTATCAAGTTCAAATTTGCTACAAAAATCAATCTCTCAAATATCTCGGTCGAGTTCGTTATTGGGCAATATCGGGTAAGTAGTTTCAAAATGGCGACCATTCAAACATTTAAAAAAATTATCAAAAAAGAGCCGTAGTTTAAATATTATTAAAAATAATTTTAGGTTACAGATATAATCAGTACCTACAACTTTTGTTCAAAGCATTTTTTCATAAAATACACAGATAAAAAAATAAAAATTAATAAAGAAAAATAACGAATATTGATAAAACATGAACACTCAATATAAATTTGATGTAATTGTACATTTTCTGGAGAACTTAATATAGACCCTGATTAAAAAAATATATAGTATATTTATTGAAAAGAAATAGGCGAAAAAAAAATCTGCCCTGAAGTGGACTCGAACCCTGTCTGCTTTATATTCAACAGCCAAAACAAAAACCTCTAACTGCAAGGCTATGACAATTATATGTAATAACATGTAGGTATACCAATGAGAAGGTTGTTAAAATTTCAATTCAATAAATTTTGAAAAATTTACCTTTCCGCTGACTACAGGCCATCGGGATTTTTTATTATTGAGATCTCAATGCATCGCTGCGGAAATACGCTTGAGTATTTTACCGTTTTAACACCGATATAACTCGAAAACCGTAACTCTAAGGAAAAAATGTTCATTATAAATGTTGCTACAAATAATTATATCTATCATGTAGCATCGAAAAATTTTCAATTTTCGAAAGAAATTGCCCTCTCCACATAGCATATATATATATATATATATGGGAAATTACGAAATTTGTTAACACGATAGAGGTCGCAGTTTTGGAGGTATCAAGTTCAAATTTGCTACAAAAATCAATCTCTCAAATATCTCGGCCGAGTTCATTATTGGGCAATATTGGGTAAGTAGTTTAAAAATGGCGACCGTTCAAACATTTAAAAAAATTATCAAAAAAGAGCAGTAGTGTTTATATCATCAAAAATAATTTTAGGTTATAGATATAATCAGTACCTATAACTTTTGTCCAAAGCAATTTTTCAAAAAAGGCACAGATAAAAAAATCCCGATGGCCTGTAGTCAGCGGAAAGGTAAATTTTTCAAAATTCATTTTATTGAAATTTTAACAACCTTTTCATTGGTATACCTACATGTTATTAAATAAAATTGTCATAGCCTTGCGGTTAGAGGTTTTTGTTTTGGCTGTTGAATATAAAGCAGACAGGGTTCGAGTCCACTTCAAGGCAGATTTTTTTTTCGTCTATTTCTTTTCAATAAATATACTATATATTTTTTTAATCAGGGTCTATATTAAGATCTCCAGAAAATGTACAATTACATCAAATTTATATTGAGTGTTCATGTTTTATCAATATTTGTTATTTTTCTTTATTAATTTTTATTTTTTTACCTGTGTATTTTATGAAAAATTGCTTTGAACAAAAGTTGTAGGTACTGATTATATCTATAACCTAAAATTATTTTTAATAATATTTACACTACGGCTCTTTTTTGATAATTTTTTTAAATGTTTGAATGGTCGCCATTTTGAAACTACTTACTCGATATTGCCCAATAACGAACTCGACCGAGATATTTGAGAGATTGATTTTTGTAGCAAATTTGAACTTGATACCTTCAAAACTGCGACCTCTATCGTGTTAACAAATTTCGTAATATCCCATATATATATATATAAACTTTTGAACCAAATGTTTTTTTGGACTAACTTATAGACATATAACAACATGCCGTTGAAATTTTTTCGAAATTCAAAAGTGTGAACGATCGCAATAGGTATATTTCTATAAGAAATTTACCTAAAAATCCCGATGGCCTGTAGTCAGCGGAAAGGTAAATTTTTCAAAATTCATTGAATTGAAATTTTAACAACCTTTTCATTGGTATACCGACATGTTATTACATAAAATTGTCATAGCCTTGCGGTTAGAGGTTTTTGTTTTGGCTGTTGAATATAAAGCAGACAGAGTTCGAGTCCACTTCAGGGCAGATTTTTTTTTCGCCTATTTCTTTTCAATAAATATACTATATATTTTTTTAATCAGGGTCTATATTAAGATCTCCAGAAAATGTACAATTACATCAAATTTATATTGAGTGTTCATGTTTTATCAATATTTGTTATATTTTTTATTAATTTTTATTTTTTTACCTGTGTATTTTATGAAAAAATGCTTTGAACAAAAGTTGTAGGTACTGATTATATCTGTAACCTAAAATTATTTTTAATAATATTTAAACTACGGCTCTTTTTTGATATTTTTTTTAAATGTTTGAATGATCGCCATTTTGAAACTACTTACCCGATATTGCCCAATAACGAAGTCGACCGAGATATTTGAGAGATTGATTTTTGTAGCAAATTTGAACCTGATACCTTCAAAACTGCGACCTCTATCGTGTTAACAGGACTAACTTATAGACATATAACAACATGCCGTTGAAATTTTTTCGAAATTCAAAAGTGTGAACGATCGCAATAGGTATATTTCTATAAGAAATTTACCTAAAAATGAAAATTAATAAAGAAAAATAAGAAATATTGATAAAACATGAACACTCAATATAAATTTGATGTAATTGTACATTTTCTGGAGATTATAATATAGACACTGATTAAAAAAATATATAGTACATTTATTGAAACGAAATAAGCGAAAAAAAAATTCTGCCTTGAAGTGGAGCGCGAACCCTGTCTGCTTTATATTTTACAGCCAAAACAAAAACCTATAACCGCAAGGCTATGACACATACTACAATTTTATGTAATAACATGTAGGTATACCAATGAAAAGGTTGTTCAAATTTCAATTCAATGAATTTTGAAAAATTCACCTTTCCGCTGACTATAGGCCATCGGGATATTTTTTTTTTGTTCGTGGGCGCCTTTTATATAGTAAACAAGCTCCGATTTTGATGATTTTGGATTCATTTGAAAGGGAAGGCTTGAGAAATGGTCACATATTCATAAAAATGCAAATCCGAAGGGGTGGTGGGGCAAATTTTCTCGAAAATTGAAAATCTGAGTTGGTATAATTAAAGATAGGACAATATCCGGAAACGTTTAAAATGAATATTTTTTCAAAAGTGTAACGTTTTTCGAGATAGACGCATGTTAAATATGTATTTATGCTATGTGGAGAGGACAATTTCTTTCGAAAATTGAAAATTTTTCGATACTACATGAAAGATATAATTATTTGTAGCATTATTTATAATGAACATTTTTTCCTTAGAGTTACAGTTTTCGAGTTAAATCGGTGTTAAAACGGTAAAATACTCAAGCGTATTTCCGCAGCGATGCGTTGAGATCTCAATAATAACAACTACAAGCAAAGAATATACGTGGGTAATAGGATAAGTACTATCTTCATTGGTATTAGTGAACGTTCAACGATTTTGGTGACTAATGTTAGGTACACTCAAAAGTGTGAAATAAATATTTTAAAAAAATAATTGGACCGACGTTATTAGTTGATGCACTGAAAAGTATAAAATAATAATAATTCTATTGGTGATGGTACTTGTGAAGTTGGTGCCAAAAGCTATCAATCTAACTGCAACTGCACAACTTCAAAAGTAACAGCACCAATAGTATTAATATTATTTTATACTTTTCAGTGCATCAACTTATAACGTCGTTCCAATTTTTTTTAATATTGTTTTTTTTCTGAAGGACAAAATAGTTATTTTTGTAATAAGTTGCGTAAAATGAGTGTTTTTTAATGGCACACGAGAGTGTGAATTTTCTCTCGAATTTGCCATGAAAACAAAAATTTTATACACGAAATACAAACAAAATTTTTTGTACAACTGTCAAAAAAACTTGACACTTCTGCATACATCTTCGGAAAATTATGTTGGAAGTAATTGTACAAACTTTACTATCAATTATTATTCCTATAAATGAAATTGTTTTATGATGAATAATCAATTAATAATTGACTCTGTGAAAAATAAATCTTTCAAAAAGTAATAAGTAATTCATATTTATTTTGTGAATTATTTTGAAAAAAACACTCTTTTTCATTGTGAAATTACTTTTTTCACGGTGAAAAAAATAAACATTTACGCACCAATGAAGATGCAGAAATGTCAAGTTTTTTTGACAGTTGTACAAAAAATATATGTTTATTGTAGTAACAATAAAATGCGCTAAAGAAAAACATCCAGCAATATGAGTGCATAGTTATATAAAATCGCAAAGAACTTGCCAGTAGATCTAGACTTAGATACGAACAAACCATCAATCAGATGCATGTAATGAAAGAAATTAAGTCCCTCGTCGATATCCACAATAACAATCTTGTTATAATTTATATTCTAAGAAATAATTATGTTCTATTTTTATAAATTGCAAATTTTATTGTTCAATATAGGGGTGTTTTTTAGATATGCTATCTAAAAGTTTTGAAAAAAATGTCCCCTCTAACACCATCCTTTTTGACCAACGAACCTAAGCTGAGGAGGTATGTAATTCGACTGTCTGCTTTTGTTTTTTTTTTGTTTCGTCCGCGTGTCTTATATAGTAAACGTCCTCCGATTATGATTCATTTAAAGGAGGAGACATGAGAAATGGTCCCATTCTCATAAAAACTCAAAACCGAAAACCTCTCCCGAAGGAGGTCTATGTGGCACATTTTCTCGAAAGTCGAAAATCCGAGATGGCAGAATTAAAGATAAGAAAATATCCGGCTTTCCAGTTCCTGCAATGGTGAAATCTGAAATATCTGTATTTTCGCTATGTGGAAGAGGCAATTTCTTTCGAAAATTGAAAATCTGAGAATGGAAAATTAATGGCCAGATTATTTGTAGTAGCAACATTTATATCAAACATTTTTTCCATAGAGTTACTGCTTTCGAGTTACAGCAGTTGTAAATTTTATAAAATGCGTACTTCCGCGACGATGTTCTTAGATTTCTGAATTATAGCAAATACAAGCAAAGCATAACGTTCTACGATTTTCCTGATAAATAAATGTAACGCCAATACCCAAAAGCGTGAAATAAATATTTCTTACAAAAAATTGGACCGACGTTATCAGTTGGTGCACTGAAAAGAACAAAATAATATTAATTCATATGATGGACTGCACAAGCTCAATACTATATATCAATATTGCATTAGTATTTACATAGTTTTTAACCTTTATTTTCATTATTAGCTCTATTATCATCGTTATGTTCAACATTACTTAGTACATTTGTACTTTTAATCATTTAATTTTATCCTAGAAAAGATATAATAGGCTTATGGTAACTGAAATAAGAAACAAATATGTTAGACTGGAATTTATCTAAGTATTGTGTAAAGCTGCATCGATCGTCGTTTTATATTTTTTAGTACTTCATTTTCGATCAATAGTCATAGTAAAACATAATGCTTCATAACGAAACTCAATCAGTGGTAGATTTTTATCATCTGTTGATATTGACATCCCCCCATCATCGGAATATTGTCATATTTTTCACCAAATCTTTTTTCGAGTATGTCAGAACCTTCTTTCGTATAAATCATACAATTTTGGACATTAAATATTAAAAAATCTTATTAAAAACTGACAGATCATTCCATCAAAATTTTAAAGACAAATATCAATAATAATTTTGGATATATTCGGCATTAAATACCTTGTTTTTGTGATTTATTTTTCTACATAAATATATACAATTAATCATTCCAAGTAATGTTTATCTAAAACACAATTAAAACAATGCACAGCAAAATCTATTTAAGGGACTTTGGTATTAACAGAGAAGAGAGACGTGATATTCCTGTATATATGTGTATAATACATGTACACTGGCCCCTATACTATGCGGAATACGTCACAAGCATGTCGAGGTCATCGGTGTTGCGAAACAATAAGTTTTTCCCCTACCAAAAATCTTTCATCGTGGCTAAAGAAGTTTTCACTTCAAAAAAACATCAAAATCGGAAAACGTTTGCGATGTAAAACGCGCGTGAGTTCCAGAAGTAATGTCTAAATACATTCGAAAATCAGCCGTGAGTATTTTGTAACAGGCTCGTGGACTTTAATTTTTTTAATTCAGGATATCCCAAAAATGAATTACGAATCTGCCCTTCCTTTCTTCAAATGAAAACACCTATTATATTTCATTTTCTTGCTTAGAATTTTTTATATGTTTCATCTAATAGACCTAGACTTAAGAGTTATCGAAAAAATTACTTATTTTAGGGCTTACCTGTATACATAAATTTACCAGTCAAAAGACCGCAAATAATCGAGTCCGAGGATTTGTCCAAAGAACACACTGCCGAATTTTGAATGAACTTAGACATTACTTCTGGGATTCACTGTATAGAAAAAATGCCAACGTAAATTCGAGTTGTATACCTCCTTGGTTCTTCGATCAATTTAAAAATAGCACATTGTGGCAAAAACATAATCCAACAGGACCATAAAAAAACATCAAATTCTCACCATCAACTAGGTAACTATACATTGTAGAAGTTCTCTGATTCCATACTACAATTCTACAATTTTTTTATCTATAAAATTTACCGTCTCATCGACAACAAGCTCTAAGAACTTTTTCCGAAACATAATAGATGATACTAATCAATATTATATTACAAAATCATTTCCATAGCCTAAATATTCAGAGCTACATATCCATTTATATATTCAACTTTATTCCACTCTAGGCTTCGATATATTTACTGAAATCTCCATAATAACATCAGATCAAGATTCCGTCTGTTCCTTTCAAATACTTTAATTATTAATGAGTTACTCATTAAGATTATTAGTATTATTATTATCATTATGCAGCACCTGTCGTTCCTTAGTTGAAACGCACTAATTTGAGTTAGGTACTACTTTGTAAAACCGGTAGCCGTTTTATACATTTTCCATGATCAAATTAACGAATTTCAACAAAAAAAATATCTACTAATTGGCCGGCTCCACGTTTTTTTATTATTTCGTCTTGTTGTTTCTTATCAATTGCATCATAAATAATGGACATAAATGAAATATATTACGTGGGTTTATATTATACAGTTATACAATATAATAATTGTCATTTTGTCCGAATGAGAAGTGGTACAATGGTCAACAGTTCTAAATTTAAAATTATATATGACCCATTTCCACAAAAGCGATGCCAATGAACCAAGTGAACTTTTTGAAATCCTTGTCTGGTGGAGAAAAAAAAAATATTCCATCACAATACCAAAGTGGATCTCTTTGTCTAATTAGAGCCGCGCAGAGATGGGAGTGAAAAAAAATAATGAGTCAGACTTAAGTTGAAAAGTGGCAGTATCTCAATGTCTCAAACACTAATTACAGTCTCTTTCAATTTATATGTATCTAAATAAACAAGAAAAGACCAAGTAATGATGCGCTTTCACTTTATTAAATAATCTGAAATGAAGAGAGCACGGCATTTTCATCTTGAATTATTAAGAGTTTTAAAAATACATATATGTTTTGTAAATTTCCATATACACCACATAAGTATAAAGTATAAGGTATACGTGAGAAAACTCTCTCTTCTAATAGCAAAATCTATCCTTAGATAGACTTTGCTAATAGTAAGTAATAAGTAATGCAAAAAAGAAATACAAATAGATAAAAAAAATATTAGTTTCTCCAATATGATTTCAAATTACCTACTTGAACTTGGAAGCAGGAAAAATAATAATTTAGCCATCTTAGGGGGAAATAAAAAAGTAACTAATGGAAACTACTGAACTAAAACATGACGAGAATGGCATAGCAAAAGTAACATTACTCGAAACTCTAGTACGAACTGAATTAGGAGATTTTGAGTGAAAACCCAAAGGTCTATGCAATCGAGAATCTAATGACGTGAATCAGTTCTGGAAAACCCTCTAGATTCTGGGGCAAAGTGAAGCAAGAAAATATATTTGAGGCACCCTACGAAATGTAGGTTCAATTTACCAGATAGGCATTATTTAAATTTATATTCTTAAATAGCTGACTGGTACGGATAACTCCTCATTTAATTAATTAATTATACACCTTTGCCGATTGTTCATATCCACCATTATAAATGCTTAATCTATCGCTCATATTGGTCTCCACCGTCAGTTCTATACTGAAGATTGATACAAGTATGAGCTCCAAATTAGGATTGATTATCAAATATGGCTCTTTCCCTGTGACATACTGATGCGAGGCAACTTTCAATTATGATATATATCTGGAAGACTGATGCTATATTTAGTAATAAATCTTATTGAGCAGTATAACGAAAAAAAACTCATAAAACGCTGTATGTCTACAAGCGTTCTTATTGCGGCACCCTATGAAATGTAGGTTCAATTTACCAGATAGGCATTATTCAAATTCATAGTCTAATATGGTTGACTGGTACTGATAACTCCTCATTTAATTAATTATATTGTATATGGCAGAAAGTATTCTTGCCGCTTTCGCATGATTGCTTTCATTTACGAGTGGCAAAAATGTACTTTCTGCTCTTAATATACAATAAACTATTTCAGTGCACCCAATTATAAAGTCGGTGCTTGTTTTTGCGAGAAAAGGAATAGATTAAGAACTTACTGTTCATGATTATTGACAAATACTGGGATAGTTTATATACTTAAACTAGCTGTTTTACCAACCAGTCCGAACACCAACCCAGATCCATCCACAGACATGCACCAAGAGAGAACAACATGATAATTTTCCCTACATGTATCTTTGGGATTTTCCGGTATGGAACCCTTTACCTTTAAATTCCAGTTGCACTGACAGACTCTCACAAAACAATCCAGTGACATAATACACACAAATATATACCGAAAACTCCCCGAAAATTCAGCCATAGCTCAGATATACTTCTTTGGGAATTACACATATGAAACCCTCAACCTAGGAGGCCCAGACACACTTACAGCCACTACCAGATCATTCTGATAACATTCTACATACATACATGGTAAAAACACCATCAAAATCCAGTCATAGAGTTACGAAATATACAATAGACTTTCAGATACGGAACCCACAACATAGAGTCCCACGGGCAATGATAGTTTAACAGTGCTTTTACTAAGGTATAGAATACTATCTTTCAACTTTGGCATGATAAACAGATGTGCAAAATTTGTAAGATTATTGAATTTTTAACGAAGTATTAAAAATTCAATTGTTGAATTTTCAATATATATTATAATATTATATTGTCCTGAAAGATACGGTAAGACTTTTTTGTGGGTCTACGCTCGGAACTTTATTGACTGAAAAGTTAACATAAGTCAAAAACTAATACAGATCTAACAAACCTAGTGCGTTATATCGGAAATTAGTGACAAATCTCAAAATTTACTAAAAATGCCGGATTGATATTTTGAAAAAGAGAATTTAGTTGTTTATCTCACTTTAGGATACCATTTATATAAATAAATATAATGAATATAAAACATGTTCTCTGAACAACATTAACATTAGACATAAGCCGCTAAATATAGATTTTTCAAAGTATATAGAAGAATGCAAACTTCGCTGTATGAGTTTCACTATTACGTTCAGCAATTTTATTGAAAACATCCTAGGTTAATGGAGAATTGACATATTATTTTACATTATTTCAATCTTATTGTTATTATTATTTGATCGCAAATCCTTCTTGATCATCACACAGTGTAACTCTCCCGTGCCCCATGTATTTATAATATATTATGCAGAACCTCTCTCTATGTTATCCATTAGCCGTTTTGAAGTTAATATTTTGACCGTTGCGAATGCGTCAACACACCAAAAATTGCATCCAAAAGCCCCGCTGTTGTGATGGTGCACGTGACTCAAAGGCAAACTTCACGCCCCGTTCTGTTCTTCACGGTCATGCCGCGGGGCGCTTTAGTGCAAAGAGCAAAGCTGCCCAAAGCTACATACACATTCATTATAACTATCACTCACATGTTGGGTCACGTGCTTCAACCTCAACTTCTCGCCCGCCTTGTATTGTGTTAGTAGTTATATATATCTAGTGTGTTCTCGTGAGTTTTATTGCGATTTTAATCCCCAACACTTGCCGCTTATTTTCCTAGGAGATTATATAGACACATTCATTTATTTATATATGTAATGTAACAGACACGTTGAGTTATAATAGGGTGCTGTTTTCAGGCCGTGAGAAGTGATGGAAGAAGTTAATAACCAACTACACACTATAGTGATGCTAACTTTGTTGAAGAAACACGTGTCGGGTAATCGAAAGGTTTATTATGGTCTGTAGATCTTTGGCGTTAAAACGTCAATTCACTTCTGAGAATGAGACAAAGACTTCTAACTTCAAATGGATGAAGAAAATAAATAAATATAAAAACATAATTGAATATCTTCTAAAAAAGCTAGTATCGGCTTCATTGGATGTTTTACTAAATAGTATGAAAAAACATCACATAACTAGGGACCATTCAGTATTTTATGCACCACCGGGCAATAAAGTGCACATTATGAATACGATTAGCGGGCATCAAATGCTTCTTTACCGCCCTTGGACGACTTTTCGAAACTCTCATGATTTAAATAAACATGAAAATATTTGGTACAATAAATAAAATAACCATTTAATAAAGAAATTATAACATTAACAACCTAAGTTTCTTATACTTATAATTTTATACTAATAACACAATTTGAACAATTATGTATATGAATATTAGGATTTGCTCTGTTGTAAGTTGCTATAAACTTTCACTTATTATTTGGGTGACTGCTGAAAGTTGTATCTTCAAAAGTATTTGTACAAAAATTTGGAAATTCAGTAATACGACTAAGGCATGTCAACATTCACAATTTTTTGGCGATTCTCATTCTATTTGCCACAGAATCTTCAATATATCCTTCTGCCACCTTTGAAGACTTCCAACCAGGATGCCGCTTTATGTTGAGGATATCATCACCAGTATTAGCTAACAAAGTTGCTGAGGATCGTCCAAAACAATGGCCTGTATAACCTTTTGGATTAGGGAATTGCAAATAAGTTGCTATTTTAAAAGGAATTTGACCTAGTGTATTATTTCCAACCCCCTAACTGGAACATTTTCCATTATTATAATACACAAAAAAACGCCGATGGTTAGTATTTGTGGTACATAGTAAAGCATATTCTCGATATAAGCCGAGATAACTCGCTGATTTCTGCTCTTTGTCACCCACAATAACAATGCGGACAATTTTAGTTTTAGATGCTCGTATGGTTACCAATAGACTTATTAGTAATTATTAATAAATATCGTCTATTAAAATGTTAGCTGATTCTTCTAGACGACATGCTCCACAAATAACAAAAATTAATTTATATATATCATATTAAAATAAATCCTAGAAAAATAAAACAAGGTACTTAAATAGTGTGTGTATAACTTACTTTTATCATAAGATATAAATTATCTGGAGCATCTACCAAAAATGATTCCATTTCTACTCTAGTTACAATTTTTGATTTCTTAAGTTTGTAACCATCTGATTTCCGTTTTAAGAATGTTGTCAATCTTGAATATCTAGCGATGTTTATACTATTGTACAAATTTACAGTTTACTCGAATAATATGACCATAGAGAAGACGACTGTCGGCATTTGGACTTTTTGAAAAAAATGCAAGAAATTAATTTTCTGTTATTTACTATCTTTGAAATTATGCAATTTGCACCAGCTGAAAATTTCATCTTAGACCTTGTCGTATATTTTCTTAGATTTTTCGGGTAATAACTTGCATCTTCTGCTGCTTTCAAAATTTCCGCTGGTATTCCGGAAACTATTTCATCCTCCATTTCCTAGAAATCGCACTTCTTCGAAAATATACTAAGAAATTAGCAAACCGTGAATGTAAGACATTTCTAAGATAAAAATGGTGAGTCCCTATTCTTTTCTTATTGACCCTATACAGAGTACAATAATATCGGGGTATAGAAACTTCAAACAACATTATTTATAACACCTACTTTAAAATAATATTTTACTCCCTTTATAAATAATTAACAATTCTAGTCTACTGTGGAACCGTTCTCGTATTTCATTAAATATTAAGATTCGCTAATTTTTTGCTGAAATATGCATTAAAATGGAAAAATTAAGTTCGCGAGAAATGAGGTTAAGCAAGTTATTAGGTAATTGACTTGTAAATTTTATTTTCATCAATATTCGCATTAGAACGAGCATTTTTGGAATTTGGATGTCGATTTTTATTGTCCTAAAGTACTCAAGTATTCATTGAAGTAAAGTTCATCCAATTCTCCAACATCGCAAAACTTACGTTGGCAGTATTATTAGCATTGCCAGATTAAAACATAAGTGAACCAACTATTTTCGCGAGCTTCGTTTTTTTTTCAATCATATTTTGGTACAAATGTCGAGGATATTAAATTTAGATGAAATACGAGCATTATTCCCTCCTAGTTGGGGTAAAAAAGACTCCTTCATTTGAAATTCCATTTAAAAGTTGTAATGAGGATAATATTTGTCCCTTTTTTATTAACAAATTAATAAAAATAGCACTTTCTGTCTGATTTTTATTAAAAGTTATGTTAAAATACACTCATCTTTGCAAGTATTTAATTTTTTGGGGCTTTTTAACAAAAGCCGCTAAACTAAACTTTTACCTTACTTTCAGTTCCGAGCTGAATTTTGAAGTGATTTTGTGTATATTTACAACATAAATCTGTAAGGCCAAATAATAGATTACCTGCTTTAATTGAAACTGTTCGAAATTTAAATGAAAACGATTCAAAGATATCAATTCAATTAAAAAGTCATGTAAGTTACAGAATATATACTTACATCGGAATTTATCACTTTTTAGGCTTTTTTAAAATGTTATGGGCCAAGGAATTTAGTAGTAAGGTCATAAGAACAACGACGAGAGTCAATGTGCTGTCAGTGCAGGTGACCTAGACACCGCACGCCTGATACATATTGACTTCACCGATATATTGTCTCTCATCTGGTTAGAAGAAGAGTAGTTATAATGATAGAATAGTTAATATACAGTATTTTATCGTAGATTTAATTATTATATCTATTTTATACCAGTAGTGTTTTATATTCAACGACCCTTCACTTGGGCCCCAACTCCGGCACCAAAGAATCAACTAACTAAATATTTCACAAAACTGGGAGTTAATGAAGAGATCGGTAATTATCAATTCATTTCAGTTATGTCCAAATGTTATAAGGTATCAGTTATTCAAAAATATTCCAGGTAAATCCGAAATGTCAAAAAATATATTTTATTCAGCTCAAATAAAATTATTACAAAAAGTATGTTAAATTAATTAAGTAGGTATTGAAAGTTTTTTTATTTCTTTTTTTTCTTGGTTCACATCTATTCGTGTCAGAAGTACATGTTTCATGCAACCATTTCTCGCAGGAGACGCAGCAAATCCAATCCACTTTAGAACCAGATTCATCGTGGTAGTTAGCTCCACAGATAACACAGTAGTCATCGCTATCACTCTCCAGATTGTCTGAAATATGATCTGAAACTAAATTTTTATCATTTTCGTCACTGCTAGAGCTTTCTGTTTTTACAAATGCCTTCTCTCTTCTTTTTCCCTTGGACCCTTTTTTGCGTAGACTTTTCAATTTTTCGACCAACTTCTTTTTCAATTTTCTCTGCTTTCCTTATAATTTCTTGTGTTTTCGGTCATTTACTACTGATGAAATCCAGAGTTCAGCGTGTTCTGGTATGTAATTTGCTACGACCTAGGATTGATGGAATTGAAGCAATATCATTAAAAGTAACTCTGCTCATTGTTGACAACTTCTTCATTTCTGGTTCCAAGCTTTCTTTCGCATGTGTTTTCGCCGTAACATGTGCTGCTTGATTTGCAACTGCATACGCGTACTCTGGATTTTTTGTCTCAGACCCAGAAACACCATTTTGGATCGTAGCAGCTTGTCTCCAAGCGTTATTTAAAAGCTGCAGGACCCATACTACCTTTTCTGAATTCTGTTTCTTGATTCTTCTAAGCAAAGTTAATGCGATAGCCGCTGCTCGTGGCATAGCTATTTAGTATTTAGTATTTAGTTGGAACTGTTTCGAAGAAAATTAGTTATATACAAAAAGAATTATGTTCCATTTTCATTGTAATCTCAAATTACTGAAGTCCTCATAAATATGATAAGTAAATCGAAAGTAATAAACTGAGAATAAACAAGGTCATCAAATGCCCAATTTTGCCTATAATTGTCATGCTTCTACATTAATATTTAGACATTTGTTTAACTTTTCTATGTAATAAATGTTTTGAGATATAAATTCTTTTCAAAAGTAGCAATGATATAGTCGTTCGATTATTTAGATACTCGATCTCAAAAATATAATGACATAAAAACGGTAGCTGAGATCAACAGCGGAATTAAAGCGCGCAATATGAACCAAATAAACAAAAAAAATCAAGAGAATTATCGTCATAAGAAACAAATTTCTCATATATGTGCATTTGAACTTAAAATTCATAATACGCAAATTTCCTGGCAATCAAAATAAATATAATTTACTGAATTGTCCACTAGATTTAATAGCGAAAATATTTTTTGTCAGAAGTTTTCACTACGATCGAGCGGTTATATAAGCATTTTTATATTTTATTTGTTATTTTGGCCAAAACAAGACAGTGTTCAAATTGGCTGTTGAGAGAGAAAGATTTAGTAATTGAGAAAAACAGCTAAGTAAACACCTAACTTGCAAAGTTATGAAGAGTTAGTTTCAAGTTTACTTTCCCTCCGCTACTTTAAGTAGACTATTAAGGAGAACATATTGTAATAGCATATCACGGAACGTATTGTAATCGTGTAAAACAGATGTTTATGTTTCAGAGGTCCCTGAGTTCAAGAAAGAAATATTTTCCGCCATTGGTCTGTCTATCTGCCCTTGCCAAGATTATCTCGAGAACAATTTTGATGAAATTTTTGTAAGATATTATGCTTCTTGAAACCCTTTATCGCTTACTATAACTCGTATCACTGATAAAAAGCAGGAGAAAATGTTACGCTTAAAAGTACTATCAAATTTCTTGAATCCTTAGTCTTATTGTGGCTAAACGGTTCCTCCTACGTCAAAATTAAATATGACCATTACTGTTTGTCTTGAAACGTTGAAAAAAATGAATGCACACACCACCCGATCAGGTGATTTTTATCTTCGGTAGAATTCGTTTGAGAGCAGTAGGAAAGTCGTGTGTGAACAAACCAGATTTTAAAAATTCAGTTTTCAGATTACAAGAAATAACTACTCAAAACTGACATAAATAGACAAACATCTTAGCATCTGATAAATAATTAAAGTCGTGTATTAAATTTTCCCTTGTCGGCTTTTTTTACATATTTCGATATAAGATAAAATTAACTCGGATGTTTCATCTAATTCCTAATTAAGGATTTCTTCTTATATAATTACCCGCAATGAAATTCATTCACTTGCCATTATTAATCGAGCCCATGCCTATCTCCATAATACATTTAAACATGTCGCTGTATGTATACCTACAAACAACATTCTGCTGCTGAAAAAGTTGAAGTACCAACTCAGGACTACACATTGTCGCTTGCTGTTTTCTTCTTGTTTATGCATGTGTAGTAAGTAAGTAAGCTGGTATAATTCATTAACCATCTCACCGCTGCACAACTGCACATACCAAATCAGTTGCGAATTATGTCGCGATATATATATATGTTTTCATCACCAGGTAGGTATAAATATAATACGACGATGAAGAAGGCATGCAGCAAGAAAAAAGTCGGTATCCATCTTGCCACCCAATTAGTATCGGACACAAGGCAGACCGTTTGTCTTTTGTGAACGGATGACTGACCGCGAACATACAACTATTTATATACAGCGTGTTCAAGATAAAGATTGGATAGCATTAGGATATTGAAGTAGGTTAAATGGGGGGAAATGTACAATGTGATGATTTTTGATTTCGTATTTATAAAAAATTATTAGCTATTCGAACTACTGATTTTGACTATTTTATTTTTTTCGGAAGTTTGCTGAAGAATTAGCAAAAAAAACGGAAATTACTTCTTCGCGGAAAATTTTAAATCTATGAAATAACGTTCAGAATATTATCCTATAACGGATTTCCAGAAACGATCATCATTTTTTTGTATATATGGACCGAAACAAAAGCGCCCCCTTTGTATTGTCAAACCAACAATGTACCATATGATCTCTATGCCTATTTTATTGACCGACTTCCCAACGGAGGAGGTATACAATTCGACTGTGTGCATTCTCAACACGTTGAAGTATTATTCTTACAAAAACTATGATCGAATTGATTAGTTGGCGGACTGAAAAATACAAAGTAATATTAATTCTACTAGTGTCAATAATTTTTGAGTAGTGCAGTTAATTATAGGTAGATGAAAGACTTTTGCCACTAACTTAAAGGTAGTAAAAAATTAAGATAAACCAATAAATAGTCACCTTTCGTTCCATAAGAAGAAGTTCACTCACTATTGCGCTTTTATTGAAACAGGAATAAAAAAGCAAAAGCAAAATCCCGTGTCGGACCTATGTAGGTATATATAGGTATTTTCAAGGCGCAACCTGAGTTGTTGACTTAAATATTTATGAACAACAGAATGCGCGCTATTGAGAAGAAAAAAAACATTATGCGCTTGCAACATTCCTTTTGGTTGAAGAGGAACATCGTTGCGGTGTGGTTTTAATGGGACTGAAATTCCATTATGCGGTCTTGGTATGACTTATATAATATATTATATATTGCCACTCTTTGATAAATATCATATTATATTAAATTATCCACTCATGTTCATTTATTTATGTATTAGGAAACGTAGATGCGCAGTTTAGACACGCTATCTTCTAAGAAACAAATAAATTAAGTCCTTGGAGGAAGAACAACCACACTCAAGCTCATTGCGGTTAGTACGAATGAAACTCATACTCCCAGAATTATGTAAATTTATATACAGGCGTACAACGATTCTGTCAAAAAACAAACATGAGCTATGAACAAACACAGGAATGGGCAAAAGTCTCGAACCCGCTTAATTACATGAGAACCCAGTGATAGCAAATCCATATTGACGCCATCCGTAACAGAATCATTCTATTTTATTGCCTCTTCCCAATATCACTAACGTCATAACCTATACTACCATATTTTCTTGAACGAAACATCCTGTTTATTGTAAGTTTTTTTTTGAATCTTTTGAAGATTTTTTTAAGATCAATGTTTGTTCACCAGTTTTACACATTTCCATAACATTTGCTCAAAACCGAATACACTTTAAATGAATAAATCCAAATAAAAAAGACACTTATAATCTCCCTAGAGCTTGAATAATTTCTGAAAATTTTTTATATGTACAATTTTCTTTAAAAAAATCGAAACTGAGAAAAAAATTACGGAGTATAATTCAAGTTCGCGGGTGATTGGGTACAAAAATATTATACCAAACATTATTTTTAAAAGTAAATAAAATTTTTGACAGCTTATAAATAAATATTTGTCAAAAATAATGTTGTTATTCTAGCATCTGCATGAGACAGCTGTCAAGCTAGGGAAATTATCACTTATTAATTTCGGGACGGAAACAATCAAGGCATCTGATTGGCTTAAAACAAGAGGTGTAAAATGTTTATTATTATACAACTCTCGATCACTAGTGTCAGAGTCCATTACCCACTGACTAACATAATGATATTACAGCAATTCCTGATGCTATTTTGAAGGTACCTAATGGTACTTTCTTTATAAAGTACAATTATCGCACTACAATTGTTTAGATTTTGTAGGTACTTCGCTTTTTTCGTGGATCATGAGGTAATCATAGAAAAAAATTGAGAAAAATAAATTCTGAAAATGTTATGACAAGGATCAAGAGGCATTCAGGGAAGAGACTCTTTATACCTTGTTCTACAAGTATGCAGGCAACTTCCAACGTTTTATTTTGAAGGAACTTCATTTGATGATCAGTTACGATTGGTACAGAACACTTTTTTTCCTACAAACACGAAGGTCAATAACAGCTCTTCAGTGCCTCTCTACATTTTATACTTTCCAGAACTGCCAAGATATGCCTTTGTAGTCAGATTGTTTATGCTTCATTAGGAATAAAAACTCTTAAGGGCATAGTGGATTAAATTTTTTATACGGTAGGCTGATAGTTTCTGTAGTCGTGATCAATTATTATCAACCCGTCCATAAGGAAATTTGTTGAACACAAAGCCAAAGCTTTCAAAACATACATAGTAGAAACTGGATATAACGACATTAAAGGGACCGTATACTTCGGACGTTATGTCCGATAGTTGTTATATGCAATATACACAAGTAGTCGTATAAATAGTCATATGTATGTAGTATGGGTATAGGTTATGCACATGAACCTGTTTTCAAATAAAATGTCGAAAAATGAAAAAGTTCTTTATAAAAAAAGTGTCTGCACTCCAGCTTCTTACTACATTTAGTTTTTTACCCAAACGGTCATTTTAGTCTATTTTTTAAGCTGGGTGCCAAATATGTTTTGCCTTTTACTTTTCGTTGTCGTCAAGTTATCATCAGTATTAAACTGGTCATTAGAGGCAACATTTTTTTTCTAAAACTGTTATAGCGTTAAGAAACTCGCATATTGTTGGTTGAAACTGCTCTTGATGGTCTTGCTGGCCTTCGTTAGTGTTACGATTGTTTTTTAGCTTTTCCTATAACTAAAAGTTTTTTACACGATCTAGTCATGTTCGCAGCCACTAATACTGTAAGTTTGAAAATTGTTCATATTACAAGTAAACGGTTGGTCGTTATTGCCGATGAATATCGACAAAGTTTCTTCGTTTTAAGCGATAAGTCGCTGTATCCGATGTTGTTATAGGCGGTATGTTTACTTATTAGCTTATATAGGAATTCGGCCGGGACCATGCCAGTCGGTTGTTACAACCGATCTGTCCTTATAAACGATGTCGTTATATTCAGTTTCGACTGTATACTCAAAAACTAACCCCCCATACAAATCCGAAAGCAATACATAATATTGAACAAAAAGCAGAGAAGGATCGAGCGTATATAATACAATGAACGAGTGCACGAACAAAAGGAATAAGGGGGCGCATAGAATAGAAAAAATGTATTCCCGAAAGCGTGAGCATCGTATTCGTAGTCGTCGCTGCTGCTCCCTACCCACCTACTTTGGAAAGCACCAATATCCCTGTCGCAACTTCGCGGTCTGCTGAAGCAAATCCCCACGTCCTCTTTTCTTTCTCTTTTACTACACAGGAGAGAGTCCCTGGTTATACAAGGCGATACATCGATAATACACGACTACGACGACAACGCGACGACGACGAGGTTGAGGTGGTGGTAAAGGAGGAAGCGAATGGAGTTGGTTATGTGCCCGGGGGGTGGTAAACACGTGTCCCCCCTAGTTGCGACACGAAAAGCACATTAGCAGCAGAAGACGACAACGATGAAGAAGAGAGTGTGTGTGTGGGTTGTATGTTACGTGTGTATGAGAAATGAGAAGGCCCTTTCTATATACGATTTTCCTGCCTAAGGGCATTTATCGGTAGATAAGAGTTACAACATATACATATAGTGGTACAGAGTTCAGGGAAATAAAGTGCACTTTGTTGGCTTTTTTATCCCGTTGAGAATTTTCTTTCTAATCTGAATTCGGATACAATTCCAGGATAGTCCAATTTATTTCTTAGGAAATTAGCTGAACGTAAATATTTTTTTCGAACTGCCTTATCTTTAACAAATATAAATAAATATACAGGGTGTCGCTAAAAGGTCTTTATTGACTGTAAATGTTAACACATATACCTGAGATTAAAATAAATTGATTTCATCAAATTCACAACTCACATTAGTACAAAGTTGGGTAGTTTGTGCGCTATACGGACCTTAAGTTTTCTGAGATTTGGTATGACCACGTAGTGGTAAATAAACCCATATGAAAATTATGAACATTTGCATAGACGTAGAACTTTATTCTCTATTAATTGCATCTCATATTTCTACGCGAATGGATGAGAATGGGTATAAGTAGGTATAAAATTTTGATAACTAAGAAAAAAGGTACTGTATTTAAAAAAAATATCATAGTTGTATAAAAAAACTAACTACCTAAAAATGAACTAAATTCCACCAGATATTCTTTAGATCAAATTGATAATTCTTGATATCATACTTTTATGCTTTTTATACCATATTTCGAAGAACCGGAATATCTTTGCTGGAAACAAACTTCTCAATTTTTCAAAAACTTCTCTCAAGCCACTGTAGGGGAGGTTTCCAGGAAGAAACAGAAGTTGAATTTATTTTTTTTAATACTGGAAAATCTCTCAACTCTCTTCTTGCCATTGAAAGAAGAATCATTAAAATTTGTGCACGTTTAATACTAAAGACGCGTACATACCTACTTAGAAGAAAGCAAACATTCACATGTATATATCCTTCGTTCTGGCAATGTTGGTAAAAAATATATGGAAAATTAAAGTCGAAAATGTTCCGAAGTAACGGGATATGGTTTTAAGTTTGACATCGAGATAGAACGTTATATTTTAGGTTACCTGTTTACCAGTTATGTTTAAAAGTGATGTTTCCGTGTTAATTAAGCTTATGTGCTAAATTTAGTATCCGGCCAAACTGTTATACATAATATTTCTACAAATAGTCTTGTGATATTGGAAAAATAAATGCAGTATGATTGGGAATTCAGTTGGAAGACCACAATATATATACCTTTCAATTCGGAGATGACAAACGGTGGTTGTCGCCACATATACGACGAGATAATTACTTGAAGAATGGGAGCTGAAATAAAATAAAATACCGAATCACGGGAACGCAATCTGCAGATCTTGAAATCTTGAAATACCTTCTGTGATAAAATAATCATAAAAGCTATAAATACCAAGGGAATATAATTAATAAGGATGGAATATGTCAAGATGTTTTGAGAAAAGAAACATTAGAAAGAAAGCATTAGAAATGCCTTTCTAAGACGATCATCGAAGATCTCCCATTTGGAACAGAGCAAATGAAGATATAAGAGAAATAACAGAAGTTGATGAAATAAAACAACTTTTTGGTTTGGACACTTGATAGATATGAGCCAAAAGAGAATATCCAGAAGAAGAATTGAAGAAATCGATGGAAAGGAGTACCAATAATTTGGTTGTTTAAATACATTATATTACATGCAGACTGAGATACGGCATGCGGCAGGAAGACCCCGACAATCTGCTTTTGAATAATAAATAATATTAATCAATCACTCGATACTAGTGGATCACTCTCACAAATAGAAATAGTAAATCAGATTAACCTGAGTATGAATGAAATGTAGTCGACCCTAGCAATCAAAGAAATTGAGTATCTATTTAGATCACCGAAGATGACAGAGATATTCCAATTTTTAAACTGTCAAAAAGGTTCCTGACAAAAAACTTGCCACTCCCGATACATCATTTATGAGAATATCTACAGGAACTTGAAACTTCTCCTACATCAGCATCCCATTTAACTTTTTCCTTGTTGTATTTTTTTGAATATCACCAGCATTGTCCAATCCACCGAATAACAAGTTGCAATGTTTCCACATCAAAACGCCTCCAAGGCGTGAAATTAGAGTGGGGCCAGTTATGCTGGCGGGGAGTATAGAAAGGTTCATGTCTCTTAAGAGATTAAATATCGAAGATGAGAATTTTTATGTATCTAAAAAAAGAGAAAGAAAGAACGACACCCAGACAAACACGACAAATGATGCCGTCGTCGAGTGAAAAGGAAAATCGCAGCAGCATGTAGAAGAGCGAAAATCACATTACGTCATGTTACACACACTGTCAACATGTGGTAATCCTGACTGTGATATGACATGTGAATTATATGTATACGTATATTTATATGTTGGAAAGAGAATAAAGCAGACAATTTTAGGCGAGTTCAAGTAACCAGTTTATTATATACGTCCCATAAAACGTTGTCAACTCTAAAAACCGAAATTGATTAGAATCAGCTTATTACCCGTTTAAGAGGTTATGAGAAGGATCTGTCACCCTCAAGATTCTAAATATTTCACATAAATGGACTAACTTACATTGTGATTGGCTTGGTATTGACAAGTAGGTAGGTAAGTAACGTCAAAATTAAATACGAAACGTAATCTACAAGTTTGACAATGGGCGTTAATAACTCGACAACTCGACAAATTGTGGAGAAATTGGCCAATATGGCCGTCGAAGATACCGAGATTTTATTTTGAAAATACCCTTGTATAATTAGGTACATGAGTTTTGTAATAAGAAGCAGTTTTGAAAATGTCGCCAGTTTTCATATAACCGACAAGGATATAGATTTATTTCTGTGATACTGGAATACATCGAAAATGGAAAGCGACCGCCTTACAGACATAAAAATCCCATGAAAAAGTTGCCTAATTATTCGACCGTTGGGAATTAAAATATCGAATGTATCGGAAACCATTCACACGACTAAGATGATTATTAGTTATGTCTAAGGACAATGTAAGAAATGTTGATTGCAAATCAAGGGAGGGGAATTGTTGGGTAATAGGTTTTATTAACTAGAAACAGGTAGTGAGCTAAAGCTAACAATATTTTTCTTATAAATATGAAATTATTCCGCACACAACAGAAAAAATAAATCGCGGAAGTTTCATGATGCAATTACTTGGGTATTAATTTAAAAAGTCTCACATGTATATAAAATAAGAGAATCTATGAACAATAATGTAGTATTCAGTTTTGCGTTATTTAAACAAATATTTTAATATTATCTACCTAAGTGAACTATTTTTAAATTTGTTTGAAATGAAAATTTATTCCAGAAAAAGCGACTCACTGATGCATAAATGAGATTTATTTTCATAATCATAATTGTCAATATAATTCCTTGCACGCTGAAAGACAATTTTGAATCTTTTGAGAGACAGCATCTTCCAATTTTGTTACACACTTGCCAGATGCAACTATAAAATTAAGAAGCCCACCAAAGTATTAAGATATTATTTCTATTGATGTGTCAATAATTTCCATCGCATACTTCATCGAATGACAAATCTAGAGTCAGAGTAAAACTTTACACAAATAGGTTAATATTTTCAGCGTTCTCAACTGCTTGAAAGAAATTATCAGACGAGTTTTTCAAAATCTCTCAAGTTTTCTTTCACTGCTATCAATGCTGATTATGAGTAAAAATTAATCGAAAATAATGTATTAATCATCTCGCAATATCTGTACATGGCTCTTTTGAGTAATGTCAAGTTATTTTCCTAAGACTACAAAACTTTAATGTGAGATTTTCCTCATTTTCAATAATTTGGCGCTTCCTTCTTCCACGTGCTCCTTAAGGCGTTTAGATTTCGTGAGACGAATTGCAGGAATATTTTCGAAAGGGTTAGCACAATTTTTGGAGCTACTTGCTAGTCTGAATATTCCGACAAAATGAAATGAACAATGCAAGTGAAAAACGCCGGCTAAATCTCAGGATCCGTTAGTCGGACGTCCCGGGGAAAATACATTTTACAGGTAAATCGGCCAGAAGAAAAAGCTGGAGCATATTTATAAGTTGCTAAGTCTACCGCTAGAGGGCTTAACTCACACCATGAATTAAAAAACTGTTTTATTCAAAATTATCCCAAGTTAACCTATATTTGTAAGCTTCTGAAAATAAGAAAAATTTTTTGTATGAAAGTTTTTTCTCTATCTTGTCAAATAAAGGGTGGGGGGAGGGGCGAATGTTGGTTTGAAAAAAACGGAATAACTTTTTTTTGGTACGACCTACTTATTTTGAATAAATTTGTTTCATTATAAAGCGCTTTTTTGGGCGCTTCTACTGGAGTAATAAAATTTTCGAGATTGATTATCTTCCGAGTCGGTAGATGACACTTTATGACAAAATCGCAGATTTTTATAAATTTCTCGAAAATTTCAAATGCAATAGTATTTTTATTTTAGGAAGAAAGAGCGTGAAAAACTATTATTGGTGAAAACCGCAACTCGATATAATTAGTCCTTAAAGACTTATTTAAAAATATATTTAAACCTACATTTTTACGTAACAAAATTAGAGAACACTGAGTATCAGTGATATTTATTAAAGTTACCTATAATTTATATAACCTACTTGAACAATAAATAAACATTTCTATTAGGTACCTATGTCGCTCTAGATTGGGTAATTTAAGTGTAATTAAATGAGAATTAAACACAAATAACTGCCCACAGCAGGTTAAAGCTTTCTATTGTCCAGCACTTAAGGCGTCATCAATATTTTTTTCAATTTTAGTTCTAGGTTCTAAGTTATTTAGCTCTAGGTGTCCAGGTTTTTTCTAATTTCGGTTCTCTTGAATATAAATGAATGCCAATGTTCTGTAAAAAAGATATATTTTTATTTTCGCTTCTTTTATTTTGTTTCTGTCATGTCAAGACCTACCGGGAGTACTACTTATTATAATTTTCTTGTATAAAGTATTAGGTTGTTGTTACAGTTACTTGTGTTTAACTCTCAGTTAATTACACTAAACTTCAATTACCCCATCTACAGCGACATAGGTAATGGAAATTTTTTGTTATTGTTAAAGTAGATTATATAAATTATAGGTAAATTTAATAAATATCGCTGATACTCAGAGTGTTCTCTAATATTGTTACGTAAAAATGAAGGTTTAAATATATTTTCAAATAGGTAAGTCTATAAGGAATAATCGTATCGACTTGAGGTTTTCATCAGTAACTGGAATTTTTCACGCCCTGTCTTCCTATTGAAAAATAAAAATACCATTGCATTTGAAATTTTCCAGAAATTCATAAAAATCTGCGACTTTGTCATAAAGCGCCATCTACCGATTCGGAAAATAAACAAACTTATTATTCCAGTAGAAGCGCTCAAAGAAACGGTTTAAAAAGTTATCCAGTTTTTTTCAAACCAAGATTTGTCCCTCTCCCCTCCTGTTATTTGACGAGATAGAGAAAAAACTTGAATACTAAAAGGTTGTTTTATCTTCAGTAGGTTGTGAATAAAATATTTTCAATATAGGTAAAATTGGGATAATCTTGAATAAAACAGTATTTTTTAATTTGTGTTGTTTCAGCTTCCCTGGCATAACTGTACATGGTCAAAAAATTGGACGTGTGAGAAAATATAATAACCTGGGAACTGTTATCAACGAAAATAATGATAGCTCTGAAGAAATCAGGATCAGAGTGGAAAAAGCTAGAGCCACATTTACGAAAATGAAGAAGGTGTTCTACGGACGAGATCTAAGTCTTAAGCTTAAAATTCGCCTTGTGAGATGTTACGTGCTGTCGGTTCTTTTCTACGGAATGGAAACGTGGACATTAAAAAAGATTGATGCCAACAGGATAGAAGCATTTAAAATATGGATGTACCGTAGAATACTGAGAATGCCGTGGACACAGAGAGTAACAAATGTGGAGGTTTTGCGAAGAATGCAGAAAGAGAAAGAATTGATACTTACTATTAAGAAGCGCAAACTGCAATACTTGGGACATGTTATGAGAGGTGATAAATACCAGTTACTACAAATTATTATTCAAGGAAAAACAACTGCCAACTGCCGTATCAAAAATACATATAGCTATGATGATAGCCAAACTTCGGAACGAAGACGGCCCCTAAAGAAGAAGTTTTAAAATGGCGAAGGTTCGAACATTTAAAAAAATTATCAAAAAAGGGCCGTTGTGTAAATATCATCAAAAATAATATTGGGTACCTAGAACTTTTGTTTCAAGCAATTTTTCAACACAAAAAAAATGATAAAGAAAAAAGAAATAATAAAGATTAATAAATAAAAAATCAATGGATATTCAAATTTCATTTCAATGAATTTTGATAAATTTACCTTTCCACTGGCTGCAGGCTGTCGGTTTTTTTGGTGTTTTGCGCACTTATATACCTAGTAAACGTAGGTACTCCGATTTTGATGATTATTGATTCATTTGAAAGAGGATACTTGAAAAATGATCCCATATGCATAAAAGCTCAAATCCAAAATCTCCACCCCGTTCGGTTTTAAGAGGGGGCAATTTTTCTCGAAAATCAAAAATCCGAGAAGGCAGAATTAATAATAAGAAAATATCCGGAAACGTTTAAAATTAACATTTTTTAACAGGGCTACGGGCTGTCTGTATGCTTGTAAACACATCACGCAAAAACTACCGCATGGAATTGAATGCAATTTTCCACGCGTACGAAGTCGCGGGCAAAAGCTAGTACCTTATAAACCTATTCTATTTTAGGTATATAAGTTCGATTTGTTAACAAGATTATGTTCTATCGATAATAGCACATTCTATGTCTTCATCAATAAGCATTTTAATTTTAGTTAAATAGGTAACACGTCGTCATCAAGGGACATTTTAGGTCTTTGATTTTAGTAACTTTTTCGTAGACCTTTTAACATCAACAAAAGTCAAAGTTGCTTTAAAGCAAGGTGCCTTTGAATTTTCATATACCTGCTAACTAATTTATCTATAAACATAAAATTGAGCTAGAAAATATATCCAGAAGGAGTTATCATATTGAATAAAAAATAATAGGATTAAATAACATCCCAATCTGAGTTTGGATTACATTATATCTTGTTGAAATGAATAATTATTGTTGTGCCAAATTTAAATCATATATTTTAGCGCAATTTCCAAATATCCAATATTCATGAAACAATACATATATATATACGTAAAGAGTAACAATGCAACGGCATGTTTTATTAAAATCCATATAAAAATAATTAAAATATAAATAACGGTTTTAGGCCATATTCTCGCGATCAGTTGATGTGCTCTTGTTGTATTTGTGTGTATTTAATTTTTTTGGATAACGGTTTTGTGTTTCTGTAGTGAATGTATATAGGTATATAAATATATTGGAAATATATTATAAATTTTAAATTGCAAAGTACATGAATAAAAAATGATCGTGTAGCCTCGGGTTAACACATCACTAACGATCCAACATGTTTTCAGAGACTATTGATAAACAAACTGGTCCCCCGGCTAAATTAAATGCGCCATCTACTTCATATTGCCGTTGCTGCCGCTAAAAGTGGCACAGTTTGGGGGAGGGCTACACGGGTAATATTCTTTTAGAATCAATTTTCTACTAGCCAAGAACATTTTTTGCGATATCTTGCTGTAATTTTGATTCTCAAACGTTAATTATACAGCTTCAACCCACCAATTGTATTTGAAATGATTCATCAACTTGTTTGGGAGTAAAGATTTTATTGAATCGAATTCTTAGTCGAATAGAGAATCGAATTGAATTAAAATCGAGGTCCGAGAGTCAGCTCCCTACTTGTAAAGATAATCTCTATTGTATTCCGCCGTAACTGTAAAAGAGTATATAAAATGGGCATTCATTTAACTTGAACTTTATTTATTTAGACCAAAGATATCACATATTACTATTACCTATATACACTAAACTACTCTGTACAATTTATAGTTAGTTACTGCCGGATTGCACCGTACTGAACTCCGTAACAAATCCTGTCCAATATATAGGCAGACCATCTCCCTCAAAAAGTATCAGAGACCAACAGTAGTATGCCTTACACTCATGCCAGCGGGCCCCAATAGTCCACACACGTCGCGTTACAATATTATAATCGATCACTATGTAAGCTCTCGCATTATCTTCGGGACACCTATATATAAACTTAAGAAAAAACATTTCGGTCTTCTTTATAAACATTACACAATGCTGTTAATTTTTTTTTTTTTTTTCGAAATAAGAACGATGGCGAAAGATAAATTTCTATAATAAATCTACCTAAAGACCATACAAAGAGGTAGTAACAAATTATGGATATAACCACGATGGCAAATCTTGATATTTAAATACTGTACGACGTCTTCACGGATAGATATAATCAACTAGAAACTAGAGTATTCATTTTGATTGATTGATTGATTGATTCAGATGCTCTTTCAAATAAATTTTACAGTTTAGCTTTAGTTGAAAACGGTTCTATCAAAACTGTAGCTGGTTCTATTGTTTTATAGTACTATGCATCTCAACTCAAAAATTCACATTTTCCAGCCCCTTTGTAATGTTTGACGAGTTGCCAATGAAATTGACTGGGCCGTTAAGATAGAAAAAAAACTGGCGCTCTGCCAGAATGTTCATACAACAACACAATGTAAATAAAATTCGAACATCTTATGTGCACCAGAACAACAGTACCACCTACTACATAACAACAAGCTTGAGCTGGAGGAGACGAAGGAGAAATCTGAACTCTCAAAGAGAGTTTACTCCCTCTGCTGGCACGTTCATTAATATCCAGCCCCAGGGCCACAGCGCCGCGACGTACCTACTTACCACGTGCCGCCCCCGTCGCTCCTCCCGGCTGTTTCACCATACATATATATATATATATATATATATATATATATATATATATATATATATATATATATATGTATACCTTCCCACCCCTCGTACACCCCTTTTTGTCTGTATTAATAATTCACTTAACCTCGTTTAAAAAAATAAATACATTATTAAGTTAAATGACATACAAAGGCTTCTCCCTCTCTCTGGCTCAAAATCTTCTATGCCTATGCCATCATAATGTACTGTTGCGCTCGTAGGTATAATTAGTGGTATATTGTACCTAATGGTGGCCACATCCAACTAGGAGGATTATAATATTATGATCCTTTGTGTCTATATGCGTTTTATGTAAGAGTTTTAAAAAAGGCATAATTATCTCCGCACTACTACCTAATATAAAAGGACATTCTGAACAAAGCATTACCATTGGTCGTCCGTAATTCTGCAATGACACACACACACTCACAAGTCCACTTGAGTGGCTTCAACCTACCTGTAATTAGATCAGTTCTGAAAATAGTATACGTTCTTTGTTCTTTGCAACGCCTCCTACGACTCTACAGCTCTAGAGCTTCAAAGGCAAATGTGTGGGATATTGTAAATCTAAGTCTTAAATTTTCTTATTTTAAGACGCTAGTACGTTTTAAAATTCCATTAACTAGTACTTATAATTATCTATTGTATAAAAAAATCAATTTTTTAACGCAGTTTGTCCATTGCAATGTGCTCTTTATCTACTCCTTGGAACATTGTTTCAAACGCACAAACACTAATGACTTAGTCAAAAGATCAATTCCGTGAGCATCCGTCTTCACACTAGGGTTTTGAATACGAAATCAGCGCCGGGTCTAGGTATTAACTGTCCCATCTTTCGGTCTTTTCAAGTAGCTCATACAAGTTGACCATGGTGTACAAAATGCTGTTGTACTTACAGCGATAATAAAATTAGACCTGCGTTGCTAAGGAAACCTTCAAAGTAATCAAATATCTGTCAATTTAATTCTGTGATTTGATTTAATAATTACTTAGTGGTTGTTTGTAAAAAATATCTGATTTATGGTTTTATCTGACTTCACCGGAGTGCAGCGAAAGTAGCTTCACCAGAATTGGTGCCAGCAGAATCGCAATATTTATGTGTACACAGGATGTCTCGAAAATCCTAGTACATATTCTAAGGGGTGATTCTACGTCTTAAATAAGCCGCAGTATAAACATATGTCCCCAGATGCTTCTTTATATACAATTGTAATACAGGATATTACAATTCTAAGGAAAAAATATTTTTTCATCACATCTTTTAAATCACTCGAGAAATATTTATGTAAGTTGGTACATGCCTTTCAAGCATCAGAAGACATTTTCTCATAATTGAAGGGAATTTTAATTTGCGCCAGTGGGGGTCCGTCCGGGGTGTGGACAGAATATTTTTGAAGAAATGAATGGAAATGGTGCGCCATTGTTTGTGAACAAATAAAATAATGCCTAATATCCTCATTTTATTTAGAGCAAATTTAATCCCTTGAACTTTCTTCTTACGACGCACCGTTTGGCCGTAAAAAGATAAAAATTATTTGTTTGCCCGAAATAACCATCGATTCAAAAAAATAAAATCTAGTGAGGGATAGATAATTATTGAAGCAAAAATGAAGTTAACGAAAAATAGTATTTACTAAACAAACGTAATTGATAAAATTTATATATGCTACAATAGATGCTCAAAGTTTTGGCCTTCCATTTCCACGCACATATTAAGTCTACTTCAAAAGACTGACGAACTCTAAAGAATATCTCCGGTTTTTATCTGATAATTTCACAGCTGTCAATAATTTTCTGTCTAAGTTCTTCAAGGGCATTTTCTGGCGTCTTGTATACAAGTGCTCTCAGGTAACCCCAAAAGAAATCCAACGGATTCAAGTCCGGTGGAATAGCAGCCCATTCCACAAATCCCCTGCGGCCTACCCATCTGTTATGAAAATGTTCAAGATATTCCCTAACTAGAATTGAAAACTATGGTGGTGCGCCATCTTGCAGCAACCATTCTAAATTTCGTACCTGAAGCGTAAAATCTTCCAAAAGCAAGTGTAAATCGTTTTTTAAAAAATCTAAATAAATTTGACGAGGAAGCCGATTGGGAAAAAAAATTGGGTCCAGTTAAATGTTATCCTACGATACATGGCCAAACTTTCAAAGAAAATCTATCTTGAATTCTGCGTTCGATTATTGCATGGAGGTTATAATTCCAGTAATGGAGGTTGTGTAAATTAATTGGACCTTCATGTACAAATCCAGCTTTATCCGTAAACAAAATATTAGATAAAAAGTTCCCATCGATGTAATGAAGATTTTGAATATAGGAACACATATTCATACGAACTTCGGAGTCTGCTGGTATTAACGCTTGAACTTTTTGATAATGATATGGATGAAGCTTCTGCTCATACACACACACTTCATGGACAGAATTCTTTGGAATGTTTCCTTCTACACTGATATTCCTTACTCTGTTTCCCGGATTATTTTCAATATTATTTAAAATGCGTATTTCTACTGCTGGAGTACGTGTTCTTCTTGTTCCCCCACATCATGTCGCCTTAACTTAAACCCTCCAACTTCTCCTAGCCTCTTATGAATTCCCGCGAACATCCTGGGTTGTGGTATTATCCTTTGCGGATATGCCACCTGGTACATTCGTCATGCTGCTCGTGCATTTTCTCTGGCCACACCGTAAAAATAATGAATATCACATAACTCGATATTGGAATAATTATGGTTCATTATGTGTATTTATTTAAAAAGAAAGAGTTTCATATAACAGTGTCAAATATAAAATTATTGACTTTCTATGACAATTTTGAATGTTTTGATTTTACCGGTGATACAAGCCTCCCTAGATTTTAAGTTTTTTGAATCGATGGTTATTTCCGACATGCAAATACCTAGTTTTTATTTTTTATGGCAAAACGGTACGTCGTGAGAATAAAGCTCAGAAGATCGAAGAAGATATTAACCATAATTTTTATTTGTTCAAAAACAGTGGCGCACCATTCGTTCCTTTGCAAATATTCAGGCCCCAACCAGGACGGACGCCACTGGTGCAAATTAAAATAGCCTTCAATTATGAGAAAATGCCTTTTGATGATCGAAAGGCATACATATACTAACGATCATAAAAATATCTCGAGTGATGTAAAAGATATAATGAAAAAACATTTACCTTCGAATTTTCACCAGATCAGAAGTACCACCCCCTTCCTGCTATTGATCCTGGTTTATAGTACTAATATAAACATAAAAAGCAATTAATTGTATGATGATACATAAGTTGTTTATTTTTTTAAAATCAAAATAAGTTTTATGTATATGCCACTCCTTGCTAACTGTCCTGAATGTTTAAATATAGTATTAAATCTGTTACATTTATTTTCTAAGACTGAACAGTGTGCATTTATTTCAAGCATATACGCAAAAGAGTGCAATTTGATCATTAAAAACGAGCAGGTGAGTGCTCGATTCTAGATTTACTGTAAATGTGGGTTAATAGTATAATAAATCAAGTTGTAATTTCATGGAGAGAATTTTGGGGGCGGTGAGAAGCGATAGAATCAAATAATAAAAATGTACCATTAAAGCAAAATTCTTATGCAAAACAACAAACCAAAAATTGTATCTTTGGTTTAGCTCTCATCCAGCTTATGCGAAAGACTTGAGTTTTTGACCGACTTCAAAAAAAGGAGAAGGTATACAATTCGGTTGTAAGATTGCTTTTTTTATTTTTTTTTATGGCTGTTCGCGCGTTTTGCATAGTAAACGTACTCCGATTTAGACAATTTTTGTTTCATTTGAAAGAGGAGAGTTGAGAAATGGTCCTATATTCAGGAAAATCAAATCCAAAATCTCCTTCGCTCCAAAAACCACCCCCAAAGGGGGTGGAGGGGGCAACTTTTCTGGAAAATTGAAAATCCGAGACAACAGAATTAACGAAAATTTCATATCCGGAAATATTTAAATTGGACATTTTTAAAAATAATCATACGTTTCCGCGCTACAGTCTGAAATATGTGTTTCAGCTATGTGGAAGGGGCCAATTTTTCTAAAAATCGAAAATTCGAGATTTGAAAATTAGAAAGGGGACCATATCCGGAAACATTTAAATTGAACATTTTTTCAAAAGAGTTACGGTTTTCGAGTTTTGCAATGGTAAATTCTGAAATATTTGATATGCGTATTTTCGCTAGTTGCACTGAAAAATACAAAATAATATAAATTCTATTGGTGCTGATTCTTTTGGAGTTGGTGCCTACAACAACAAACTACAACGGCACAACTTCAAAATTACCAGCACCAATAGAATTAATATTATTTTGTATTTTTCAGTGCAACCACTGATAAAGTCGGTCCAATTTTTTGTAAAAAATATTTATTTGTAACGTTTTACAGAATACAGCTCTCATCTAGAAAAGTTTCACATTGGGAATGTTTTTTGGGGATTGACAATATTATAAATAAATATTTTTTACGTAATATTGAACTGACGTTATTAGTTGGTGCACTAAGAAATACAAAATAATATTAATTCTATTATTCTATTTGCTGCAAACTAATACACAAAGTAATATCTAGGTATGTTCTTGGTATCAAACAATAATTTACTTTGTAGTGTGAGTTCATATTTTGTAAAATTTTAATACATTTTTTTATATGGACGTATAAATTCTAATTGAAGAACCTCAATCATTTTCTAAACTTTTATGCATATTTAATTAGTTTCAATTAATAGGCGGAGGTCAAATATTGGCAAGGGTCTTGAAGGCAGAGCAGAGCTGCACAACATGCAGCAAGCGGTGTATCAATACTCATTAAAAATCATCTGAGAAGATTCATTAAGAATTTCCAATATATATCAGAGAGGATAATAACCGTAGAAATTAAAATTATAATAATAATATATATAATATATATATATATATATAAAAGGATGTTCTTGGGGATGCAGTCATATATTAAATAAAATTCTTTGATTGAAGCCGAGCTTTCGAGAATGTTTATTCTCTTCTTCAGGGCAAACTACAAATCGTTACAAAATTATTTCAACAACAACTTAATAGTATTTTAAAAATACTTACAATCGTGAATTTAGAATAAATTAACCAAAAACAGGAAAGATTTCATAGCCATCAATTACAAATGTCATTATTTATATTTGTCATGGTAACACAATAAGTAAGAAAGTATCTAGATTTTGTTGATAAAAATGAATATTACTGAATGATCTTTATATGTTTGTGGCTATTTGAAAAAGGAGCACAATTAAATTAAAATTGTTATTAAGGCAGATACAGGTTCAGTTAAAAAAAAAAATTAATTTAAGAATATTGCATAAATACTTACATATATACCCATACATAGACTAAATTACGATTATTCTGGGCTTGAACTGACAGTTAAAAGAAAAAGATACATAATATTATTTAAAATTTTATATAAGTGTAATCATATTCTCTCACAATACGAAACATATAAACTTGATTATTCTGAAAGTGCACTGATACTTATTCACTCAAAAAAGGCCGATTTCTCTCACTAATCAACCTCTACATTTTTGGGTGAAATATATGTTTTGAAATCCTAAAACTCTTTTTAATGTTCTTTCAAATATTCAAAATAATATATAAAATCATATTCTCTCACAATACGACATGAAACTGAAACATTTTGAAAATCATTCACTTTTGCAGAAACAAGCTGATATCTCTCACTAATCAGCATGCATATTTTCGAAAACAGTAAATGTTATGAAAATCTTTCATAAATAGATTATACATTTAATCTCAAATAAATATATAATGAATTTTAAGAGAATAATTCTCTTTGATCAACTAAATTTCTCTCACTAATAAGTTGATCTAAATATTTCTATTGTTTATGGAAACCTAAGATTCTAAAGTTAATTACTATAAAATCAGTTAAGACCAGTCCTTCATCTATATATAGGTACATATATCCCATACACATTAATCCATTTATAACCAATATACATATATACACATATATATACACACACATATACATATATACACATATATACATACATACACATATATACATACACATACATACATACATACAAAAATACATATATAAACATAAAATAAATATTACATGTCAAGTATAGGTACATATTACATACCCAACTATACATAAATATCTATATATATTAATTTTAAGCTACATCTGGAGAAAAATTATTATAATTATCATTATATAATTTTAGAATATAAGAATAAATGGAACTAAGTCCTTTTATATCTGAGCGTTTATTCATAGTGTTATTATGTTTCGTTATATTCACCATTTCTAAGAAACCTCGTTTAAAATAATTTTTCTCAGAACATAGTGCTATAGTATTATCAAAATCAATACTATGTTTCTTACTGATAGCATGTTCTGTCAAGGCACAAGATTTTTTATTTCGTCTAATATCACTTTTATGAGATGTAATCCTTCCCGAAATATTTCTGGAAGTTTGACCAATATATGATAATTCACAGTCTAGGCAATTTACTTTATATACTACTCCAGATTTTTCTGTTATTTTTAAAGGAGTCTTTAATTTAGAAAATAAACTAGATACTGTTTTTACATTCTTTCTCGAAATTATAACATTATACCCCTTAAAAATATTAACAAGTTTACTAGTGAGTTCATTGATGTAATGTAGAGATCTATAGATAGGTAAAATATTATTTGCATTAGAAATATTATTAGGATTTGGTGCGTTATTGGGAAATATTTCATGAATTTCAAGATTAAGTTCAGGATGCATCAAACATTTGTTTATCAATTTTAGAGGAAAAGAATTTTCTAGTAATATTTGTTTTAATTTAGTTAAACTTTCATTTCTATATAAATTATGTGAAAGTTTGATAGCTCTACTTTTTAATGCCATAATTAAGTTAATTTTCATTTTTTGTGGATGATAGAAAAAAAAATTATGTATCTATTACTGCATATAGGCTTTCTGTACCATTTTGTACGTAATATACCTGCATTATCTCTACATACCATCATATCTAAAAAAGGAAGACATTGTTCACTTTCTAGTTCAACTGTAAATTGAAGATGTTCATTATAAGTATTAAAAATATTTAATGTTTCATCAACTTTATTTGAGGGTAAAGCCAATAATAGATCATCAACATATCGTTTGATAAATGGAATTGGGAAAGAAATTTTCGTTTTTGAAACTTGTATCAATTCATCTAGGACATAATTTACTAAAATAGGTGATATGGTTGAACCCACTGGAGTACCAAATATTTGTTTATAATATTCGTCATTGAAAATAAAAAAATTTGAATCAAAAATGAATTTAAGGATCGATTCAAAGGTTTCAAAATTCAATGAGCAAAAATGTTTAATTTGGTTCCATTTACGAGTTAGACAATCCAAAATAACAGGGAAAGGTAAATTTGTAAAGAGGGACACAACATCAAAACTGACAATTATATAATCCACTGGAATTTGATATTCATTTATGAAATTACTGAATTGAAAAGAATCTTTTATGTAGAAATCATTATTGGTATCATAGGCTTTTGTTAAAATATCAGTGATAAAAGATGCCAACTTATTATTAGGAGCTTCAATTGAAGATACAATAGGTCTCATTGAAAGTGTTGGTTTATGTATTTTTGGTAATGTGTAAAATCGTGGGGCTTTTGTGTGATAGGAATTTAACTTTTTTCTTGTGACTTGATCAATAATGCCATCATCTTTTAGTTTAGAAACAATTTCATTAGCTTTAAGTTGTATTGTATAAGTTGGATTATTTCTCAATTTCATATAATATTTATTGTCATTCAATAATTCTTGGCTTTTATTAATATAATCTTCCTTAAACATTACAACTGTTACATTGCCTATATCACTTCGTACAACGACAATTTCAGGATGTTCTCTAAGAAAAGAATGACATTTATTGAATTTATTTGACATTATATGAGAATTTTGATAATTCTTATGAGTAAAATTTGTTAAAATATTAGTATATCTAGCTCGCACACTATCTTTATCCTCTACATCAATACTTTGTAGAATAAACTCAAGATCTGATAATATATAAGGAATATTAATATCTTTAATAGATGGAGGTATTGAGAATTTAGGACCTAATGCTAGGATTTGTTTCACTTCAGGAGGAATATCTATATTTGTCAAATTCTTGATCCATTTGTTTTGTACTTTAATTTGTGATGTTACTTTGTCTTTAAGATTGTCTAGTTTTCTTATATTCTTAAGTCTTATTTCTTTAAATTTACGGTTATATTTAATAGAAAGTCTTCGACTATATTCGTTGACAATTTCTAAAGGCAATGTTAGCTTAATTTGATTGATAACTGACTTTAATTTTCTGTCAAAAAAATTAATATCACTGAAAGTCACTTTGATTTCTAAATTCAATAGTTCTTTTCTCAATTTGGAATTAAAGTGTTGTATTTTCTGACCTGTTCTGCCTCTTGTGTGCCCGATCATAGAATCAATAGCATTCAATCCATTGCCAATATGGTTCGGAAAGACTCCAAGGGATCTGCATTTGATGAGAAATACTTTCCTATTCTGAAGATTTGCCAATTTGATGTTAATATTGGCCCATTGCTTGAGTTGAGTAACGATAATAGTTCCATAATGATGTTGGATGTCATTATAAAACCCCATAATGTAAATGTTTTGATTTTGTATTCTTGACTGGTTTTATAATAAATAAAAGGATGTTCTTGGGGATGCAGTCATATATTCAATAAAATTCTTTGACTGAAGCCGAGCTTTCGAGAATGTTTATTCTCTTCTTCAGGGCAAAAATCGTGAATTTAGAATAAATTAACCAAAAACAGGAAAGATTTCATATCCATCAATTACAAATGTCATTAGACAAATATAAATAATGACATTTGTAATTGATGGATATGAAATCTTTCCTGTTTTTGGTTAATTTATTCTAAATTCACGATTTTTGCCCTGAAGAAGAGAATAAACATTCTTGAAAGCTCGGCTTCAGTCAAAGAATTTTATTGAATATATGACTGCATCCCCAAGAACATCTTTTTATTTATATATATATATATATATATATATATATATATATATATATATATATATATATATATATTCAATTAATTGGCCATCCTTCACGTATTAGTCTCTCTGACATATTCCGGTCCATCAGTCCACCTTTTTCTTGGTCGTCCTGATTCTTTTACTCACTGGTTTGTAGAGTAGGGACTGTTTTGAAATACGGTCATCTTTCATTCTCAGAACATGCTGGTGCCATTATGATTTATACCATCGATTGTATCGTTGGCTCCATTGATGCCAAGCTCTTTTCATATTGTATCATTCTTGATGGAAGATCATCTCACTCACTCCTCTTAAAACCTCGATTTCCTGTATTCTATTTTGCCTCGGCTTTTGCTTTGGCTCATGTCTCAGTAGCATATAATATAATATAATCGAAAACCCTGTCTACCGTTAGGAGTAGGGTAATACCATATAGAGATGGTAATCCCATTGATTTGTAAAATTTTATTTGCTTATCTATTCAGCGATATTTCCCAAAAAACTATTGAATTGTTCCGCATCTTCTTGAAAAACAGGCTAGCTTTATTCTCAACATATCTGCTGTAATCATGTATGACATCACAGTGAAGATATGTTAAGTGCTTCACTTCTTCGAGTATTACACCAAAGTTTACCGAATACTATACTGTAAACTTTGATTACACTCTCCAAGCATATTTTCACCTAATAATCTCTCAGGAATGAAAAGCAATTATTTTGGTCTCAGCTTTGGAGATCAGGAGAACAGCATCGAAAATGTATAGCGATGGAAATGTCAGAAGATTATATTGAACAAAATATTCTTTGAATAAATCTCTAAAGGAGAGAATTTGACCCGATTGGGACGTTCGAGTTGATCCGTTTGTAAACTATTTAAATAGCTTTCGCGAGTTGATTTAAAGAGTGAATAGTGTTTCCAATAATGTAAATGACTGAGGAAATAATAATTTGTGAATATCCATTATTGAACTATACATTATCACGATAAACTATTTTTATTTGATAATCTTTGTTGTGAAAAGTGAAATACATCAACAGCACATCGTTGTCGAAGCGATATACGGCAACTATAATTGCAGCATGTTCTGTAATTGGTTGCCGATACTTGTTATCTACAACAAACCATTAATTAAAGCCTTATCACTGAAACGAATATTGCTTTTGACTACATGAGCAACCCTTCAATTACTAATACACTTACCGTTAGTACAGCCACAATGTCTCAAAACACATCTACAGAAAACCAAAGTAATACACCAAGCACATCATATGTAACAGCAGCCATAGTTCTACACGCAGAAGATAGCTTGAAGCTATACGATTATGCGAAAGCCATTGGAGACATCATAGGAACCAAAAATATCACTTTTGCATCCCGAATATCGAATAACAGGATTTGTATATATCTCGCCAGTATAAATCTAGTGGACCAAATCATCAAATCAAACCCAACTATACAACTAGGAAATATCGTCTTAAATATAAGAATGCTAATCTCTCCTACCAAAAGAATCCACGACTTTGCTGCAAATATAATCAATGGATTAGGCCTAACTCTCGCGTCTCCGATTTCTTTCCTGAAGGCTGGTATTCCAGGAGACGAATTCAGCCACATCCTTAGTTTTAGACGTCAAGCTTATATTTTTTCACCTACCGATAACTTTGAACTACAAACATCAGTAGTAATTCATTTCGATGGAGTCGACCACAGAATTTTTCTATTTTCCGATAGAATGGAATGTTTCCTTCGCAAACAAACAGGCGACACTACAGCAAACTGTACAAACACCACTCGTGACAATTGTACAGTACAAACAACAAACCAAGTATTTCAGGACAGTAACAGATCAAAATTACTAGAACCACCAATGCTCTCCCAGCCACATCAAACTCTACCAACAATCAGTCAAGAAGAGCCCATTCAGATACCTTAACTACTAGCGAGGACAACAACACCCGAGAGGAAACCATTGTATCACCCTTAGAAATGCCTCCTCCAGAGAATCCTGTACAAAATACTGATTCCTGTAAAAAAACAAGGCAAAAACGCAAGACAGAATCACCTGCTGAATCGGGTCTTACAGAACAAACCAAAATGAATATCATAGAAGCCTATAAACATACCACTGAATCATTCCTCCTTCCTGTAGATACCCTTTACGCCTTTTTAGAAAACACATATGGTAGCAGTACACCCTATAACAAAGCTCTTAAATTTACAACTGAGACCAAAACCATGCTGTCGAACATCCACTCGATATACCCTTTTTTGAAAGAAAGAACAATGAAAAACAGATTCACAAGGCCCTCCAAGAAACTCAAACAGCATCTCAAAGAAGAAAACGTTGAAACTGGAAGTATAATAAGCACAGAGTACCAAACCCAGAAAAACAGCAAAGACGAATATTCCTCTGACACATCTCAAGTGTCACAAACATCTATTCACTCCTCATTCTAACTAATATTTAACAAACTTTCACTGTGATACAATGGAACTGCGATGGATTCTATCCACGCGTAGAACGGATCCAACAGTTGATATTGGAGCATTCTCCAGATGTTTTCAGAAACCAACTTCAAAGACTCTCACAATCCTCACCTGAAAAACTATGTTGGCTATAATCATAGTAGAACTGGTTGTACTCGAGCCTGTGGAGGAGCATCAATATTTGTCTCTAGCGAGAAATATTCTAAAAGTTTTTTTCTAAACACTACTTTAGAGGCAGTTGCAGTCACCACATGGTGCCCTCAAAAAATCGTTATTTGTAATATGTATATTGCACCAAGCCACAATCTGACAAAAAACGAAATATCTGACTTAATAGAACAGCTTCCTTCACCATTCATCCTGACTGGAGATTTTAATGCACACAACACTATGTGGGGCTCAGATTCCACCTTTGGTCGAGGTAAAATTCTAGAAGAAGTGTGTAAATTCCCTGAGTATATGTCTACTTAATAATGGAAGTAGCACACATTTCAATATTTCTTCTGGCAATTTCTCTTCAATAGATTTAAGCCTTTAAGCCAATCGTATCTGGTCACATAAAGAATTTCCATCAATATGGCGTCAATCAATCATACTTCCTATCAAGAAACCGAATAAAGCATATGGAACATTGAACTCATACAGAACTATCTCACTCACATGCACACTATGTAAACTTCTAGAAAAGATGATTAATAAACGCTTAATTTGGTATCTCGGAAAGCACAACATTCTATCAAAAGCTCAGTCAGGATTTCGACCCAACTGGAACACCACAGACAAACTAAAAGTTCTACATAAAGAAATTGAAAACGCTATGTGTAACCAGCAAGACTTTATTGCGGTCATTTTTGACATAGAAAGTGCTTTTGACACAACTTGGAGACCAGGTATAATCCAGAAACTTAAGGAGATCAACCTATCTGGGAATATCATTCATTTTATACAAAATTTTCTAACAGATCGAACATTTAAAGTGAAAGTGAATGGTAAAACATCTATGTCTCTCTCCACCACAAACGGAGTTCACCAAGGCTCGATCCTGAGTACAACACTCTTTCTTTTGGCTATCAACGACATATGTTCCTCTGTAAAACAACCGGTAAGTCCCATACATCACTATTAATGGCGAGTTGTTGGCAATTGTTGACCACCATAATTTTTAGGAGTTATCTTTGATAGTAAACTCACTTGGAGAAAACACCTACAAGAACTCAAAGCAAGCTGCTCAAACCGACTGAATATCCCAAAATCTCTCTCTCACTATTGCTGGGGTGCCGACGAGGAAGTCTTGTTAAGAGTATACAGAGCCCTAATTAGATCCAAGTTAGATTATAGTAGTCAGGTTTTTCTCAACACCTCAAAATCTAATTTAGAAGCCCTGAACACCATCCAAAACAACGCTATACGTATCTGCCTCGGAGCTTTTAGTTCGAGCCCAGTAGAAAATCTCTATTGTGAAGCACACGAACTGCCTCTCTCCCTCCGACGTCAGCAGCTACTACTTTCCTATATTTCTAGAGTATCAGCCTCTCCAAAGAACCCTATATACACACTACTGCAAGAATCAACACCCCAAATTATAAATACCTTATCAGAAGATATTAATTTGTTCAATACAGTCCCAACACCGATTTCAAATACACCACAATGGCACAAAATACTACCCAAATTTAACACATCCTTGTATGAATACTCTAAACAAGAAACCCCTAACGTGATCCTAAGAAAAGCTTTCTCGGAAATAATTATTACGATCAAATATGACAATATACTTTTAACCTATGAATCAAAAACTGACGCTGGAGTAGGATGTTCTGTGGTTACTTCTCAAAGAACTGTAGCGAATCTTAGACTACCTATTTACTGCAGTGTATATACAGGTGAACTATATGCGATTTTGAAAGCCCTAGAAAAGGTAACGCATGAAAATAAAACAGTGGCAATCTGTACCGATCCCTTATGTTCTGTATATTCTATAAAATGTAAATATACCAACCATCCAATAGTCCAAAAAATCCATGAAATCTGTGATCATCTTGCTAACGCAGCTGTTTCTATTACTATAATCTGGGTCCCGTCACATGTAGGAATTTGTGGTAACTAAGAAGCAGACCAAATTGCAAAATTAACAACTTCATCAAACCTACCGATAGATAACATACAAGTAGAAAATAACCTCAGAAGGAGAATGGTCTTGGATAACTTATTAGATAATATAATTAGATCAGCGCACCAGTCGAGTTTCGTGTCTAGATACGTAAGCTGATTCGTCTTAGATCGGTTTAGGCTGAGTTGATTTGCTTGACACCATTCCGTAACATTCAATCTGGTGGACTCAGTGAATTCGTGAAGCTAGTGTAGGTTATTCATCGATTTACGCAGTGAAGTGTCATCAGCGAAAAGGATATTATTTGTATCAGGGGCTGCCCTGCCAATATCGTTAATGTAGATGAGAAGAAGAGTAGGACCCAGAACAGATCCTTGCGGGACTCCATTCTCACCCATCAGTGAATCAGTGCTGGATCAGACTTCTGCCCATTAATTTGTGTGTACGCAACCCTATTTCTCAAATAAAATGCTATCAGACTTATGCTTCAGGGTTCAAAATGATAGATTTAAAGCTTGTCTCGTAAGATACTGTGAGAAACACTGTCGAAGGCTCTTTGCAGAACAAAAAGCAAGACCTCACTAAAATTACAGGATTCGAATGCCTCCGTTATGTAATTTGTAAGTTTTAAAATTGCGTCCGTCGTGCTTCTTTTTTTACGAAATCCAAATTGGTTTGTGGAGAATAGGGCATTATTTTCAATGTGTTTAACTATTTAGATATTTAAAATTGTCCTGTACCTGTCAATGTTTTCTTTATCGCCCCCTTTATGAAGCGGTAGCGTCCTAGCAATTTTAACAGAAATTTCATGGAAATTTAAAAATGGAATATTTGTGTCTAGATTAGGCAAGTAAGCCTCAAGCGTAGCATCGCATTTATCGAGACTATCAATGATGTTCTGAACTTTATCTTAAAAATGGTTATGAACATAATTTGAATCGAGTTCATTTACTTTGTTCGAATTATTTTTATTTTTATTTAAAATAGAGATATTGCATTTATATATAGAAAACGGTAATGATTTTTTTGGGCATGGCACCTTTACATATTATTATTAGCATATGAAGTGAAAATAATATTTACTCTATAGAAAATGGTACCTTAAAAATTGGTGCCGAAAGTCTTTCTATTTATATATAACCGATATTTAATTCTTGCCCCGCTCCAAAATAGTCAATATCATTAGAATAAATATTATTTCGTTACAAATTCTAGCTCCGAATGTCTACTTTATTGATTCAACCTTATAATTATACTGATTATATCTAATAATAGTGATAATAATCATAAATAAAATGACAACTTTAATTAACTGTTTAACTAAATAGTTTGAAAATCATTTTATTATAAATTCAAAAATTAATATTCATTTTATCATAATAATAAAACTTTCATCCAAGTTTAATGCAAAAATTATTCATCAGTAATTTAAGTTGCCATATTAATATATTTAATATATACAACACATTATAACAATTTGCGATATTATATAAATTAATCTTAATTTGAATATTCACATATTATATGTCACAATATTTTTGTAACTATATGGAGACAATTTAAGCTATATCTAAACTTTGAGATATAACTTTATAATGACACCGCTACATATCATTAAATATATTATTTCGATGGAATAAATTGGTTTCAGTTACGTATATTTCAGTTCTGAAATATATATTTATATGTTATAAATGGAATACTGAAATGTGGGTTCAAAACTGCAGGGTAAAAGTTTCTATAAAAATGACCAATATCCAATGACAAAGCTAAGGCTAAGAATTATGAAGAAAGGTTAAGAAACCGACCCTTTACCATTACTTTCTTTCGTTCTTGTGAAATAGTAGCCTGAATATTTTGTCTCAGTTGTATTAAAGCCAATTGTAGGTATACCATGTGATTTTAATTTCCTTACTAACGGAAGAAAGCTGTTTACGCTTCCATCACAAATTGAAATTGCTAGAGGAAGATTGTAAAGTTTAAGAGATACATGTTTTGAGATATTAAACTTAAAACTTGTTGAAATGGTATAATGATAAAATAAGATATTCAGGGACGTACCTATATTCTCAATATTTATTATGCAATGTGGAGACATGGACAGTAAACATAATTACAATCAATAAATTATTGGTATTTGAAATGGTGTAGTTAAAAAGGATACTTAGCATAACTAGGAAAAAAACTGAACTGCAACATCAAGTTACGCAGAACGGCCTACTTTGACCATGAACGACGAATAAAAGAATCCAGAAGTGAGAAAGATGGAGCAGGCATCCTAGCTAAAAAAACAAAATTCAAATTTAAATCAAAATGAGGAGTACGAAAAAAATCTTGTTTTCGAGAAAATACCTCTCAACTCTCAATTTAGGGTTGTTTTCATTAGAGAAATACATGGCAAATATATACCTATGTTTGTAGGTATATTTCTCGGGTATCATATGGGTTAACATTAACTTAATTTGAAAAATAATAGACAAACGTTGCCCTTAGAAACTCAAGAAAATTATTCTCCCATGCTTTTAAATTAGTGAAGAAGAAATTATGAAATTACGTAAGTGAAAGTTTGCTAGAAAAAATAATCAATCGTCAATCATACATAAAAAGGCCTAAAATATGTATCCTATTATTTTTAAGTCTCTCAAAAATAATTAAATATTGCAAATAATGGAGGAAGACTTTTTTCTGTATAATCTAAAAATTATCAAAATTCGAAAAAACGTTATCCCTTCTGGTGTAATTTTTAGGGTTGTATTTTGAAAAGTTGAATGTTTGAATAATGCAAATATTTAATAGAATTTGCTCAATAAAAAAACCGTGTACCACAAAACAATTGTATCATTATCTTTAACGACTTTCTTACGGCCCTCAAACAAATTCCATCGAATATAAAAATAGTTTGATAAGGTCTTTTATTGATTAATTTTTTTAAGCATAACAAAATCGTTACAGCCGTTTTCGTGTCACAGTCTTGAGCGATTTCTTTTTCTGCTATTGCCTAGCAATGCCAATGACAGTAGGATGCCTAATCAGTGTCACCGGTTAATCGATACCCTATAAAACAAGATATATATGGTCCCTCCATTCCCGAGATAATATGGGTACGGACCGATAGACAAACAGGCAGACCAATAGCAACAAAATAATTATTTATTATATATTTAGCTCGAGTGCTAAAATCCAATATTCTTCCCGTGTATTTCTATCTCCCTACAGCTTGAACAATTTCTGAAAAATATTTCGTGGTGCAATTAAAAAAAAATGACGGAGAATAATTCAACCTCGAGGGAGATTCGGTACGAAAATTTTATACCAAAAATTATATTTAAAAGTAAATACAATTTTTAACAGTTTATAACTAAATATTGGCCAAAAATAATCTACGCTTGTTATTCTGGCATCTGCACGTGACAGTTTCAAGCCAGGGAAATTATCACCTATTAATTTCGCGAGCGAACAAATTTTCGGAAAATTTAGGTTGTTCTATAGCATCCTGTCAAAATCAAAGTATCTGGTTGGCTTAAAACAGCAGGTATAAGATGTTCACTTATAATCTCCCTAGAGCTTGAATAACTTCCGAAAAAAATTCAAGCTCACGGGAGATTCGGTACGAAAATTTTATACGAAAAATTAAATTTAAAAGTAAATAGAATTTTTGACATTTTATAAAGAAATATTTGTCAAAAATAATCTACGCTTGTTATTCTGGCATCTTCCCGTGACAGCTGTTAATTGCTGTTAATCATTACCGAAAAAAAAAATCTAGAAACTCAGGTTGTCGTCATAGCAACCTGTCAAAATTATGGCATCTGATTGGTATAAAATTTTCGAAGTAAAACTTGAAGTTTTAAAGTAGAGGTAGGCTGTTGTACCCACAGCGACAATTAGTCCTGCGTTGCTAAGGAAACCTTAAAGTAATCAAATATTTGTCAATTTAATTTTATGATTTGCTTTAAAAATTTAGAACTTGTGGTTGTTTGTAATAAATGTCAGATTTCTCTGACATCACAGGAATTAACACAAGCAGCGAAAGTGGCGAAAGTAGCGTCTCAAAAATTATTGCCAGCTAAATCGCGGATTGTGCACTTCTACTAATTGATAACCGTCAAAGCAAGCCTCCAGTCAGACCTAATTTTCATAAGTTTGGAAGAGATTTTAATACACGAGCTTTGTTTTAATAATAAAACGAAATATAAGAAGTGGACAACAACATTGGTGAAGGTAAATTTATCAAGGATAAGAAAAATAGAAAGGTACATTTGAAGTGACATAAATGGTTGTCAAAATAAACCAAATAGAAGGTCAGTACAATTTAATTTAAAATATGGGCAAAAAAACTATAGAAGATACCGAAAAAAGTAATAATAACGAGCAAATTAAACATTTGAAGGAAATATTAAAGCAAAAAGATTTATTGATCACAGAAAAAGATAATACAATAAACGAAAAAAATAAATTACTAGCTGAAAAAGACACAGTTATTGAACTATTAAAAAAACAAAATACCTTTCTCGAAGAGAACTATCAATTAATAACATCAAATATAGTTGAAAAAGATACTATTATGGATTCACTAACCAAAATTAATGAATCTATAAACGAACGAAATCTATCAAAATCAAATTACGCTAATATTTTGAAATCATCTCCGAAAATATCAAATTTTCCAAAAATAACAAAACAAGAATCAATATATATCGAACCAATATCGAAACAAGATTTTTCAACAACACAAAATGATTTAGAAAAGCAGATTGATATCAAAAAACTAAAATTGGGAATTAACTCAATAAGAAAATCAAAAAATGGTAGCATCGAATTAAAATGCTCTGGCGAAACCGTCCAAGAACTGCAGAAAGTGATTAACAATAAATTAAAGAATAAATACAAAACATCTATAAAAAGATTGATGAAACCAAAAATTAAGATTCCTAATGTTAAGTATGAAGAATTTCTCGATAAAGAAGAAATTGAAGGAGCAATAAGAAACCAAAATAATTTTATAAATGAAAATGATGATTTTAAAATACAATTCATAAAATACTATCAGGATAAAAAAGTTTGTACAATTTTTGTAGATATAAATGGAAAATTATATAAGAAATTCTTGGACAATAACAATAAAATTTATATTGGATGGCAAAATTTGACACTTTATGATGATAATGGTATTTCACAATGTCGAAATTGTCAAAGATTTCATCACATAAGCAAAAATTGTAAAAACTTAATTGTCTGCTCAAAATGTGGTGGAAATCATAATGTAGAAACATGTATATCCAATAATATGCGTTGCAATAATTGTATTTATGCAAATGATAAATTTGGGAAAAAATATGACACTAATCATGAAGCTCACAGTCATTCTTGTCCAACATTCATATATTATAAGAAAAATCATTTGTCTCAGATTGATTTTGACTAGATAAAAATATTTAAATTTAAGAGTTATAGATATGTATATTAAATAAATTTTTTATTATAATTATTATGGATAGATATATAAATGATTTTAAAATACCAAAAATTAAAAATATGGAACTAATAAATACTCATGAAATGAAAACAATTTTATCACTTAATAGAAATACTACTAATTTCAAACTTTTGCATAATAACATTCGTAGTATAAACAAAAATTTTGATGAATTTACTATATTTCTTGAAGAAATAGATACCTCAATTGATTGTATAGTATTAAGAGAAACTTGGAAAATATTAGATACCCAGTTTTATAAATTAGATGGTTATATAACAATATATAATGATGGCATAACAAATAAAAAAAGATTTGTATATTTCACATAAACTTATTAAAATAGCTGAAAGCAATTTAATTCAACTAAAAATAAATTATAATAAAGAAACTATTTATATAAATACTTTCTACAGATCACCAAATATTTCAAATATTGAAACATTTTTGTATGATTTAGAGAATATGTTGGAAAAACAACCAAAAGATTATTTATATAGCTTATCCTTAGGTGATATAAATATAGATTTACTTAAAGAAAATGAAGTTACACAAAATTATCTAAATATACTTAGCGAATATGGATTTGTTTCATCTATAAACTCTGTAACTAGATCGATATCAAATACTTGCAGTGATCATATTTTTGTAAATTCTAAAGATGACAATTATGATGAAATAATATCAGCGACCATTGATTCGGATATTACAGACCACTATATAACTTATATACAAATAATTATAAAAAGCAAATTTAATTCCAGTAATATTAAACACTCTAGATATTACACTCAAATTAACAACAGTAAGTTAATAAAATTAATTGAAAATGAATCTTGGTCAGATTTTTCGAATATAAATGATGTAAATTTCGCAGTTGTGAAATTTTTAGGCATAATTCAAGATGCTGTTAAAAATTCAATAAATCTAACTACAATTAAAAGTAAAGAGAGAAAGAGAAAACCGTGGATTACAAAATCACTTATAATCTCAGTGAATAAAAAAAATGAGCTGTATAGAAAATTAAAACAATGCCCTTATAATATTACCTTAAGAAATCAGTATATAGAATATAAGAAGATTCTTTCTAAAATGATAAATCAAGTCAAAAATGATTATTACAAAAATAAAATAAACAACACCAGTGACTCAAAAAAATTGTGGAATGTGATAAACCAATTAACCTCAAATAAAATGAAAGATAATGTCAGAGCAATTAAAAATTCTTCAAATGAAATAACTAATGATCCAACTTCCATATGTACAGAATTCAATAATTTTTTCTGTAATGTTGGAAATAAATTAGTAGAACATATGAAACAATCAAAATTTAACAACTTGAATGAAATCCGGAATATATCAAAATCTACAATAGTCTTATATCCAACTGATAAATATGAAATTGAAGATATTATAAATAAATTAAAAAATAACAAATCACCAGGTCCTGATCAGATAAAAAATGAAACACTAAAAATTTTATGTAAATATATCAGTGAACCTCTCTCGAATATATTTAATAAATCATTATCTACAGGAATATTTCCAGAAGAATTTAAGAAATCAATAATTATACCAATTTATAAACATGGAAACAAAACAGATATGACAAATTATAGACCGATTTCTCTAACATCAAATGTATCAAAAATATTAGAAAAAATAATTAAAAATAGAATTTATCATTTTTTAGAAAAGCATAAATTACTCTCCAATATGCAATATGGTTTTAGAAATAAAAAATCAACCCAAGATGCAATAAAAGATTTAACCTGTCTGATTTATAATTCAATTGATAATAGAAAACCATCTATATGTATTTTTTTGGATTTAGCTAAAGCATTTGACACAGTCAATCACAAATTATTACTTGAAAAATTAGAACAAATTGGAATACGGGGCTTAGCTCACGATCTTATTTGTTCCTATTTATCAAATAGAAAACAACAAGTTAAACTAAATGGTACAATAAGTGAAACACAAATTATATCATGTGGTGTACCCCAAGGAACTGTTTTGGGTCCATTACTTTTTATTATATATATTAATAACTTTTTTTCAATAGAAACTACTAGAAAAATTATTTCCTTTGCTGATGACACTGTCATTTATTATGAAAACGAAAATTGGAAACATTTAAAACTTGAGATTGAAAATGATTTCATCAATATTATGAACTGGCTAAACAAAAATCTTCTTTCAATTAATTTTAATAAAACATTTTTTCTTCCTTTTTGTAGTTCTGGTAAAGATATTCCGGAATTCAATGAAATCTCAATAAATTTAGAAATAATTATTTACTCAAAACAGGAAATTAAATATCTTGGTATTATTTTAGACAGCCATCTCAAATGGGAAAGACACATAACATACCTAGGTGCTAAATTAAGAAGAATATTATTTAAAATGAAAGTTCTATCAAATATATTGGATTATAAATATATGAAAATGTTGTACTTCAGTCTATTCAAACCACATCTTGAATATGGTTTAATAGGTTGGGGGGGAATTTCTAAAACACATTTAAAACCAATTGAAATTTTACAAAAACGTTGTTTAAAAATAATATTGAAGAAAAATAGCAGATATCCAAGTAATTTATTATATAAAGAAATTAATATTTTTGATCCAATACAAATTTATTTCAAAATTCTTGTAATAGATCAATTTAAGAATAAAAAAGATCACAATATTGTTTCTCACTGTCATCTCACTAGACCGAACCAAAACATTGTTATACCATTTAAAAATAAAAATATAGGTCAAAAAAATTGTATGTACATAGGACCAAAAGCATATAATTATTTACCCAAAATTATAAAAAATATAAGTACAATCAGAAAATTTAAAAATGAGGTTGATGATTTCTTAAGAAGTAACTCTAGGGAATTCATCAGAAACATTATTCAAAGGTAATAGAACTTATATCTACATATTATATTCCATACTTTTATTCATTTGTAATGCTTTGTTTCTTACCAGTTAGCTATTAATTGATTTAAAAATATGTTATTTATAATTATCCTACAAACAGACTTTTTAGTCTCGTAGGTTTTAATATTGTTGTTTGTTGACAAAAATGTAAATTCTCAATTTGTCAATAAACGTTATTTATTTATTTATTTATTTATTTATGTGTTATACACAGTGTATCCACATTTCTATGTTCACCATTGGTATATCGCTTGTTATAAGAGATAGAGCAGATAGAGCAACGGTTGAATGTGCAATGTTTTTCAGAATTAAATGCTCGCAACGAATATCATTTCATATCCATTTTAACGTTTTTCGTTTTGGAGTTATTTTGAAAAAACTCATTTTAACCGATTTCAGTTTTGCCTAATAACTCGATGAGGCATAATGTTACAGTTTCTAAACTTTGTCGTTGTGAAGACACTTTTTCGCGTTAATTGTTATGGTTTAGGTAAACATAAACGAAAAATCTTCATTTGTTTTTAAGTTATATATTGGAGTTTTGATTTATTAGATTAGTTATAAAAAGAGCTTTTCAAAAGTGTACAACATGCCTTATTAAAGTTTATTTTTAAAGGAGATAAGAACGAAAAATGCCGATTGAAACAATAGCTGCCATATTAAAAAACAACGTTAGTGGCTACCAAGACCCTACTAGCCTATCTAACACTAGTTCTAGTAGAGCCATAGTAGCCACTAATTTCATTATATGGCTGTAATTTCTTAACAATTATGTACCTACACGAAATTAACAATACTTTATTCGCTTGTCTGTGGTTTTCCTTTGTTTATGGTGTGTTTGAATACAAAATGAGTAAGATATGGAATTAATAGTGGGTGTGATACAAAAATTTTTTTTGACATTTTTAAATTCTGAATACTTATCACTTTTGATAATTATAAGTAGAATTGTTCCAAGAGTTTCATAACTGGTTGTAAGATTTGAAGTGTTGATAATGGCTAACAAATTTTCAAATGAAGAAAAGCTTGATATGTTGGAAGTTTACTTCAAAGCCAACCGAAACACCGAAAATGCTTGCATGAGATACGCACAACGTTTTCCAGAAAGACTTCAACCGTACCGCACCATTTTCAGCAGATATACGAGCATTATCAAGTAAACAATGTCGTTCGTGAGAATAACATTTTACAACATGTTACGAGCAATCCAAGTTCTTCGGTTCTTCGAGTTACCCAAGAAACAAGAACTCCGAAATCCACTGTTTTGAAGAATAATAAATACCACCCTTACAAGCCATCGATTGTAAATGGCTTGAGCGTAAATGACTACAATCGAAGATTGCAAGTTTTGGAACAACGAGTGCGAGATGTTCTAAGAGCCTTTAACAGAAACACACTGCTTAGAGTGTGTAATGTTGTTGGAACAATATGCCAACAGTGTGTGGAACATAATGATCGCCACATTGAACAGTTAATTCCAGTGAATTTTATTTTTCGTTCTTTTCTCCTTTAAAAATAAGTGTGTGGCATATTTTTTAAAAGCTCTTTTTATTTATCAATATGGCCTCCATAAGAAAAACGGAAGATGGCGCTAATAGCACAAAAACAAATGAAGATTAACTGTAACATTTTGCCTTAACGAGTTACTAAAAAAACTGAAATCAGCAAAAATGAGTTTTTCAAAATATCTCAAAAACGAAAAAAGTTAGAATGGATATGAAATGATAATCGTTGCGAGCATTTCATTCTGAAAAACATTGCCGATTTAACCGTTGCTCTATATCTATATATATATATATAATATAATATAATTTTAGTAATTCACTGCCGAGAATGTATAACCAAAGTGACAAACATTCATAGGGTTGCGGCTCTATGGGCTGTAGGATAATGAAAACTATTTTTCAATTACCAACGTTTCGATAGCGGTGGCTATCTTTTTCAAGGCTGTATTAAAATAAAAGAAGGTTACAAAGAAGTACTTAATTAAAAGGATATAAGAATCATCGAAATAATAATCAAGAAAATAGTTATATATAAACACGTTATACGAACTCCAACTTACATTGATTTGAGTGTTAAATATAGTTAGGTACATCATTAATTCTTATGTTGAATTCCATGTATTTAAATTTTTTTTAAATAAAAAGTAAAAACACAGTCTTCCCCTGTTTCTGTATTCTAGTTTTTTGCTATTTATGACCATAATATTCTGTTCTACCTTTATTCTCGTACATTTGAGTTCAGTATTTTAATATGAGATGTAGAAATTCAATTTAGTTTTGATAACATAAGAATTAATGATGTACCTAACTATATTTAACACTCAAATCAATGTAAGTTGGAGTTCGTATAACGTGTTTATATATAACTATTTTCTTGATTATTATTTCGATGATTCTTATATCCTTTTAATTAAGTACTTCTTTGTAACCTTCTTTTATTTTAATACAGCCTTGAAAAAGATAGCCACCGCTATCGAAACGTTGGTAATTGAAAAAGAGTTTTCATTATCCTACAGCCCATAGAGCGGCAACCCTATGAATGTTTGTCACTTTGGTTATATATATATATATGTATATATATATATATATATATATATATATATATATATATATATATATATATATATATATATATATATATAATAACCGATTTGCAAATGGTGAGCATCGAAATGTGGACACACTGTTTTATATAAACTGATACTTTGTCACCTGGAAATATAGATAAAATGTCAACCTTTTTTCCCGTCACAGACTTTTTCTAACTCCGGGATCTCTGAAACGTGAAAATAGCTCATTGTGGCCATAAATTTCTTTCACAATATACAATTAAAAATCATTAAATTTGTATCTAAATTTAATTGTTGATATAGGACTTGTTAAAGTATGACACCCATTGACTAAATTATGAAGATATCTTTCCACTATTTACATGGTCTACCGCATTTTTTTCTCCTTCGTAAATGCTCAAAAAAGAATGAAAAATGTTGAAGCAAACATCGAAAAAATACTTCATTAGTTCTCGATCTATCGACTTCCCCCTCTTTAGTTGCCAAATGGTTAAATGAACTAGAGACATTGATTAAGAGCCTATTTAAAACTCAAATCTTTAATTGAATCGGGTATTAAACAAGAAGACCTCCTCCATCTTTATCCCTTCCATCTATCGACAGGGATTTTGCCGCATTGAGAAAAGAGAGTTAGTCAGTGAATGAGTGAGACAACAACTTTTTTAATCAGCTGATTCCGGAGATTACTTCCTTCGATAAAAATTGATGTTAATGGAATTACTATCGGTGTTTTAATTCTCCAAGTAGAGGAAAGGAAAGAAGGATGGACTTTTTCGCCTTTACAAAAAGGCTCGAATATAGAGCCCTGGTGGTGCGGGGTTTTCTATAATACAACAGCAGAGACAGAGAAAGAGGTTTTAATGAAAAAGTTTAAGAAACTTTTATACTATAATGACACGACCTTAGGGAGAGCACTTGATCAAGCTGCGAGAATTAATTGCAAATTTCAACTCTTGACATGCAAAGAGCTAGACCGAATATTTTTTAATAGATTGATTCATGATTTTAACATTATCGGTAAGATAAATTGAATATAATTGAATATGTCTCTTTCTCAATTAGCTGCTGTGGTCGGTAAAAAATACTTATTTTACCAACATTTTGTTTGTGGTTCGGTGAGCCGCTATTTTTGACCCTTCTTGTCAAATAGGTAAACAAGAAAACAACGTTATTATACAAATTAAAAATACATAATTATTTAGTTAATGGAATCTTTTAATAAAAATTTCTAAAATATAAGTTAAAAGTTAGTTTTGGACACTCTGCGCTTTTTTATTACATGATTCTAATAATTGTACATTAATCTGCGATCTTTTATTTTTTTTTTTTATTTCAAAGTATTAGTCGTAGTTTTTTGTTGAAAAACACAGATATTTAAGTGCTTTCTTAGATGAGACACAAATAACTGCAATATATGTGCAACCCTTAAGTTTAGATCATTTATTTTCTATATTAATTAACCAACAATCAGAGCGGCCTTAAGAACCGAGTAGTTGTTTATTAACGAGGTCAGCTAAATAGCCAATTACTCCAAAATTAGATTTAGACTTGTTGATTTTCTTCTTTGGCGAAAATGAACATGCAATTTACATTTCGTATTCACAGTTTTTTTGTAATCTATAATTCTGAATTAAATAAATATGCAAGAGCGGAACGTTCAATTAAATAACAAAAAGGCTATTTCCTGAAATTATAAAAGGTTTATTTCGTTACACATTATTCATTATATAGGAGCTTTTTTGGCAATTTTATAGTTCAGTGTGTGTTAATTTTTATAGGTGGGTACATCTATAAATAAAAGGCTGTTTGGCTTGATAGACACAACTTTTTAAATTATTAGAGTTTTTTATTGACCTTGATTACTATTTAATTTAATAACAAATTTAAAATATTTAGCTTGAAGCACTATTATACTTTTTAAGCCATCGGAGTTTATAGAACAGAGCAAAACAACGAGTGGTTTGGTTCAGAAATTAACTTATTTTTGGGCTCCTTACCAAAACGAGAATCCTTATGGTAAGGTTTCTTCTGTCTATACGTCCATCAGTATGTGGTTTTCTCAGAAACTAGACAAGCTATGTATGCCAGTGGGTCCACCTAAGCCATGGTATAGTGTATAATTACATATTTCCTTCCGATGGGACGGGTCCAGTTTATTATACATGAATTTCAAGAAATGGAGAGCAAGTTGTAGGAGACTGGTTAGTGTTACTTTATTACAAAAAAAAGAAAACTGCGTTCATTACTTCTGCTGCGAAAGTGTAGGCTGTGTGATCAGTTCAATTTCAAAAGAGAGGTTTGAAAGATAATCTAATCACACATTCAATAATAATTTCTAAATCTTACATACCGAAAAGAAAGGATCCAAATGCAATTTATTTGAATTCATTAAACATTAATAAACATAAACATTCGGGTAATCTCCTCATTGACCAGACCCCTAACTGTATATATAACTTTTTATTTTTTTAATTTTTGGACAAGTGTCTCGACTGTCATGGTCATTGGCACGAACATATATACATTTTGCAGTAGGATTTAAATGATGTGTGAGATGGATAGACTATTGAGGAAGCTTATAATGCTGGCACTATTATCTGACTATATTAGATATCTGTCTGTATGTTTCCTTGTAGGCCATGTAGTATCCGGTTTTCTTGGAAGCGAGGACAGTCCATCAGCATGAGAGGCGTATTGCAGTACTGCAGTACTCACATTGTGGAGGACCGGATGAAGTCATGAGCTAGCCGTGGGTCAGTCGGGTATGCCCGATTCTGAGTCTCCTCATTGTAACTGTGTTTCTTCTGTTTAATATGGTTAACTTGAGAGATTTTGATTTTATACTTGGGTGGATTTCGTGCAGTTTGGAAGAACTGCGAACCCATTTTTGCTGCCAATTCTCTCTGATTTTATTTTTGAGGTGCAGTTGGATTTTTTTTCTGTGATAATGTTGAATATAGTGGTGCGGTTCTCAGGTTCATTTTTAGCGGCTTCGTCGGCAAGTTCATTCCCGTTATTCCTATCCAAATGATTGTTATATAATTTGTACTGATCAGTTGTTGGTAGTGATTGCGGATATCTTGGACTATAGGGTGCTGAGTATATCGGTCTTTGATGAATTCTACGGAGGACGCTCAGTTAGTACAGATAGCAACTTTATGGCTGCCGATGTTTATGGCTTTAAGGATGACATATAGTTCATCAGTAAGGATGCTTGCAAGGTTAAGAAGTTTGAAGTGTTGGAAAATACTATTCGAAGTTGTCACAGAGCTGAAGAGACCTGACTCATTTTTTTGTGGCGTCTACGAAAAGAACAGCATTATATGAGCCTTCATTAATTTTTTGATGGAACTTTTGTTGGATAAGGAACTTTGTTCTAACATAATGTTAAGAACTTGTATTTTGATTGGCTGGCTTATAATGTTAACATCAAAAATAAATACGAGTTATAATCTACAAACAGGACAAGTGGCATGTTTTGCAACTAGATAGGATAAGCCTTTTTGAAAAATATAAATTGTTTCGTAAGAAACAATACAACAAGGCATTTATGATCACTTCTTATAAAATGATCAACAATTTCATAAATTAGGATTTGATTTTCAAGTCAAAATTTGGACTTCGCCCAATTGTGTTTTTGCTATATTCTGTTTCGAGGTTACTTTGTGTCCCAACGTATTTTCAAAAGTGTATAATATGGGTTCAATTATCTTAGTTTTATGAACAGAACAAAAAAGATACTCATCGGTTCACCTGAAATCACCTTACATTATAATAGTGTGTTATGGCCTCAAGATTCCGATCACCCTTAACTCGCCCTTAACAGTAAATGTTAAGCTTGAGCAAAATCCACCTGATGTTTTATTGCCTACTATATTATAAAAGCCCTTTCCGCACATATTTTCACTTGTTCAATCCCAGAGGGTGCGAGACGCATTAAAAAATACAATAATTCAAAATCTGCCTTCCGCCTCTAAAATGGCACAAATGGCTATTTGTATCCGATTTTTGAAATGCGCCATGACACTGGGGAAATGCACAGGGCCTGAATCACTATGTGTATCGTTGTAGTAGTAGTAGACCGGATATTGTGGTAATGGTTCGATAAAAGAAAACACATACGGCCAGACACAAGTTATAATTCTTATTTGTCACCACAACAATGTAGTATATACAAGAGAAAGATTGGAAGGGACGTTGTGTCGTGGTCGTCACGATTTCCGGTCATTCCGGGAATGTTTCTACCATTCCGGTTAGAGATGCGAATTATTGTTGTCGTGTAAATTTATGATTTTAATGGGGCAATAGTTTTTGAACAATTCAGCTTCATAATTCTGGAGAAGGTTATTTCTAAGGAGAAGAAAAATGCTTCGTATGCGTTGAATCATTCTTGTTCTAAAAGTTGTTTTATGGTATCATCGTCTGTAAAAATAACAACAGCGAATTTAACAAAAGGGAACGCGTCCAAGTCTGCCTATTTTCTCGTGGCAATTTCATGCAAAACTTGAAAACACTGATTTTTTTAAACTATTGAAATGTGTTTTCTATTTAAATAAGCAACGTATCCAAGACATTATCATCGACGATCTTTTTGATAACTTTTTTGGTGTTGTAGAACAACTTTTTTAGAATATATTAACCTTATGTCCGGGTTTTACGAATTCACCGCGATGTTATTCCTTTTCCACCGCTGTCAGTCTGTCTGTGCCAAGATATCTCGGGAATGGATAAACCAATTTTATTGCATTCTTTTTCGTTTTATAGAATAACGCTCACCTGTGCCTGTGAGACAGATTGGGCCTCCTGCTCGCACTGGTTGCTATACAACTGTAGCGCGGAAAAAACTCTAAGGATTTTGATCTATAACATTCTTCTTAAAGCCATCTACCACTATCTGAAAGTGTAGATCTGAGATAAAAAGAGGAAAATAGAATGCGGCCAAGTGCGAGTGAATCTCGTACAAGAAGGGCTCCGTATTATTGTATCCACTGCCTACCTATTCGATTCATAATGGTAATAGCAATTCACACTCTCTGAACATTTCACCACTCTACCTATTAAGGTTCATGAAAAACAGCCCGCTCACAGACGGACTGACGGACGGACCAACGGATTATGTTGTTATATATACTGAAATAGAAATACATATGCAATGAAAATTTGTACTATTCAACTATTGCAGTTTATAAGATACAGGCTGCTGACAGACGAACGGACGGATTTAGTAGGTATTTTTTGTTGTGGCGGCAACAAAATTTCATATTCTCAGAAAATTTCAGCTCTCTACCTTTATGGTTCATAAGATAGAGGCAGCTGACAGACGGACGGACAGCGGAGTCTACCTAACCTAAAAATGAACTGTCAATTTTTCACACTGTTTATTTATATTCCGGCTAAACGGTTCTTTCTACATCAAAAGTGAATACCTATAACCATTATTGCACCTATGTCTTGAGTCTTGGTATGTTGAAAATAATGAATAATTGCCACGACTTGATCAGACAATTTTTCTATTTGACAGAATTTGTTTGAGGTCATACCAGATTTTCGATATAGGATTTATGGGTTTGCTAAAAACCAAACCTCAAATTTCCGCTACCGAGAAAAATCCATATTCATGAATGTTTTCACTTTTTACTCGTCTATATTAAGTCAGTAATCTTAAATACGGAAATACGGCTTTGGTAACTGAAGAAAAGCATTAATATTTCAACCTAGTAGATAAGAAATTAAGGCACGACTTGTTTTACAAATAAATCATGGTCGGGTTGTTCCAGCTAAAAAGCTCTTAATAATATCATAATTCATATGATTAAATGTCGTTATGATTTTTTTTGTCTCCAATCAGTTATGAACCGCACATAATATAGCCTGGAATATAAGGGGATGATTGTAGCAAAGCTAGGCATATAGGAAGAGGGACGTGAAGTCATCCAACTTGTAGTATACAATAGGTTCCTATTAACTGAAATAATGGTCTGCTCAAATAAGCGTAATCGCTAGGAAATTGCTCTGGTAGTATCTGTGTTTGTATGTACTGTGTTAGAACATAGGAAAACCGGACAAACAACGGACATGGATGATATCCCTCTACTCTACGTTAATCGTGCAATTGATGGCCAGACATTGGTCGGATGACATGATCGAGAGAACGGCTAGTTGGAGGGTGAATCGAGAGAAATTATTATTGGCGATCAATGTCAGCATATCTGCAATATATTGATGAAACGTTACATTCAATTGAGTACTCTCCTACCGCTGGTCCTGTAGCTATGTAAGAAAATAAATGTCGGGTGAAATAAATTTTCGGTCTCTACTTTTCAACATATTGTAACAGGTATATAAATTGACGGAATGATTTATTTTTAAGTTTATTTATTTTCACAATAAAATGTCTCAGTTTATTTATATACAGTATTTATAATTCTCACACTGGACTATCGACTACTATGTGCAATTTATTTTTACTATTTTGACGATTTACAAGAGTATTTGAACCAAGCGTTATTTATTTATCTTGCTGGTTTCCCTCTACTCGGGACCCAACCACACCGTATTGCACCCAGTGTCCACCACCAAACTGCCGGTCTCGACGGACTGCACCAAACTGCCGGCCTGACTGACTCACTTGATTGCACGATCTGACTGAACTGACTGTCTTTCTTTCTTGTTTTGAGGGTATCGATACATCCCGCCAGTGGCATTGATTAGGTAACCTGTCGCCCACTATTCTAGGCAATAGCTGAGAAACGTGTTTCGCTTCAAGACAGTCGCGCAGAAATGGCTCCACCAATTTTGATGAAACGTGTCTATCATTATCCAACCGAAAATTTAACAAACAGTTTCTTGATATTCTGGCTAAACGGGTTATTAGGTATGCAAGATTGCTGACGGTACAGTGGCCACTTTTATACGAATTCCATGGAATATAAATATCCTCTAATCAGATCGTGTGACCATTCTTTGTCAAGACAAACAACAATTGTCATATTTAATAATTGCCAAAGGGTTCCTCTTATGTCAAAATTATTTTAACTTAGGAAAAACTGTTTTGCTAGAAGATGAATAAATATTTAGAGTAGTAGTTCATTTGAACATTACTTAAAGAACACTTTCAGCAATTTTCAGTTAATGATTAGCAATAGGTAAGTGTGTATGTCCAGTTTGTGTCAACAGCGAGCGATATCGATTCCATACAAAAGAGAAAAGAAAGCAACCAAATCCATTCGTTATCAAGATAATTTTGGCACTTTCTGGCAGACGTACAGACAGACAAACAGTCTGATGGGCGGATAGATAGACAGACCAATGGCTTAAAATATGATTTTTGGAATCAGGATCCTCTCAAACGTAAAAATCTATTGAAAACCGAACATTAGCCGCGTGATAGGTAAACTAGGTTCATAAAATGAGAAGTTATCGTCAAGACCGTGAAAATCCTGTGTTTCAAAATAAAACTTTGCAGTAACAAAAAATCTGTATAAGGTGTGTTTATATTCTATTTTACAAAACAATTGTATCAATTATAAATTAACACACCAGTGAAATATAAATAAATGATAAGTATTTTCAGAGAGAATGCGTTCTTTAGACATAAATATATTGATCAAATTCATTGGCGTCCAATTGTTTGTCGCAGAGAGAGAGAGAGATAGAACCAACAATGCTCAAAGATTAGCGAGCGCTTGGATATACAGTTAATTAGTTCATATCATGGGAGATTAATGAAGAGTCGAATCTCTCAAGGGAGATCGAGGACGGCGGCGCTGCAGCGTCGACGGACGGCGTGCAAAATGAAAAAGCACTCAATTTTTAATTGAATTTGGTTAATTCTTGGACGCAACTAGACACAGAGAGAGAGAGCGAGATAAAAACAGAGACTTTTAATGGATATTCAACATTTTATCAACAGCTTCAGTTGCTCGCTGTTGCACAGCGGCACAACTTTTACACAACTCAAACAAATCTTTCGATTACGTAATTCGTTTAATTCTGATGCAAAGAAAATCGTTGCCGATCTATCCTATCTCGTCTCTTGTGCCTTTTTATTTTAGCAGTAAGTACCTTACTCCAGGAAATATAGCACCAAATATAGGGTCATAAAACAAAAAATCAATATAATTTTTCGATTGAAATCAGTTAGGGAATTTCACCTAAGTGTAAGTTCACGTTTTCATTTACAGGTAAGGACAGCGTTAGAGACCATCTTGACCATCTTTTCTTGAATCGGCCAATAGAAAATGATTTCAGAATTAGATTTTCGCAATTTGGAACTATATGTAGGTACGTAGCCAAACCCAGTATAAAATAAACATTTTTCGTATGTCAAATGCAATGAACTTCTCGGCCTATTCCCTCATCTAAAGAAAATCTACAAGAAACCAATGATTTTATCATTTCTATAAAAGCGTATCCAGGTGCTGGTAGTGACTACCGATTGAAGCTTCCCTTTTTGTGTTTTCAAAATTCTAGTATTTCATTGCTAGTTGTATTGTTAATGTGCAAAGCCACTCACTCATTCATTACCGGACCGGCCCGATGGATTGGTCCGTCCTGACATCCGACGACAGATCGGTGAATAGTAATGGTAGCCCATTGGTCCGGGTCGGGTTGTCGTCGGTTGTCAGGTTTTAAGAAGTATGCTTTTTGTTGCAGTATTAGATCAAAATTCAGCAAAAATATTATCATCCTTAGGTACTAAACGCAGTGAGTACCTACCTACAATCTTTTTGCAGAACTCATGTCCAAAAGTGATTTGTTTTTTTTGGGAAAATAGTGGAAACGTATAATTATCATTCTTTATCAGAAGCACTGACATAACCTTTTAAGATACAAACATGGTCCCTCGCAATTTTTTTAGTTGTTGGTTCACGCAACCCCTCCTCAAAACAAAAGCTTAGTTTTACACTAAGGGCCGATTTCATATTGAAGTTTAATGTCCTGTTAATTTTAATCTAACATTAAAAATTTCATACATTTTCTGATTGGAAATATAATTCAAAATTACTTTAAAATAACGAAAGATAAGAAAGTTATTAAAAAATAGACTATTATTAATTCGTCATCAAGATATTTACATTTAATTACACAAACTGAAGAATTAACTCATCTCCCGTTAGAGATTCATTATAAAATCTTCCGAAATTCCAATTACATTATGAATTGTCAAAACTTTTTTCAAAATTCAATATTTCCTGGACTATAACTATAGGTAGGTACTAGGAATTTTTTTATTCTTCATTTTTGTATATCGAGAGAGACTTGTGAATGAGAAAAATGATTAATTGGAATGAGTAGTTTGGAAATTAAAGAGAAAAGTATTAGGCACCTAGATTATCAAACCAATTATGACGAAAGCGATCGAAAAATTAACAAACTTTTCAAGAAAATTGAACATTCTCTGTATTGACGTTCATTTATTTCATTGGGTTCAAAAATTTTCTACAATTTTATCTTCAACATCTTATTTATTTCCAGGCTGCTTATTTTTCTTAAAGAAGGAACTAATAGTTTCGATCGTAAACTTGAGGCTTGAGATTTTAAAAAGACAGTAAACTATTTATACAGGAATTATCCTTTGAAGGCGAAGGGATGAGCAATCCAAATGCTTTAATAAGAACAACAGCTTATTCAAACACTCATACTTCAAATATTCAAATTGAATAAGCTGTGATAAGAACGAACAGCATATATTGAAAAACTTGCATTGGATCATTCCTGAAGTTGTATAAAAGATTCAAGGAACGAAAATTTTGACTTTTTTATTTAATGATAATAAAGTTATTCGCAAGAGTAGATTTACTTTGAGAAAAAAAATGATTTTTCTTGTTGGACATTTTCGATGGTCAATTGTTTCAATTTGATGAAAAAGCTTCATATCGATCAAAGCACCGAAATAGGATATGAACTAGCAAATTTAGAGAATACTTATTTCCATTTTTATATCCCAAACTCATGCAAATTGTCAACGGCTATTATTGATGATTATACCAATATATTTCATTGGCAAACTGATTGTTAAAGTGTTGCAAGTACCAAGTATTGTATTTGATATCTTTAAATATTTACATATTATTCTACTTTGCAGATGTTCCAGTGAAAATTATAGATATTGCTATAATAACTAAAAAGCTTTAGAATGAAAGAAAAAGAAGACTTTTTAAATTGAACTACAAGAAAAGACTTCTTAATATACTGAAGATAAGCTATATCTAGCATCTTATGTCTATTTCTAGAATTTGTAGAGACATAGCTAACAATATGAGTTTTCATGTTCTCAGTATACCTATCAGCCTCAGATTGAAGTATTTTTCCGAAAAATTAACACAATATCTTTGGTTCTTTGATCATATTTGAGGTTTGCATATTGAAAGGTTCATTAATGAAATCTATAATATATTCGGAAACCTATTAGTATTGCGAAATAACCTTATGAGCCACCAAAATAAAAATCTAATGATAATATCAATATAGATACACCTACCTATTTAGCAAAACAAGTGCTAACTTCTCAATTGTATTTTTCATTCCACAAGACAATAATTTCAATTCTTTAAAATGCATTTCAAATATTCTTTTCAGATTTATATCATACTTATGATAGGAAAATCAGCTTTCATATCAAGTTTGGCATTTTTATTTAAACGATTTTCGAAAATTAGTTGTTTTGTTTTTGAAGAAATCAAATGAGTTATGTCGAAGTCATTAAAGTCCTCATCATCAAAAAATCGTCAAGAAGCATACTGGAGCGGTAATTCAATTCAGAAATGTCTGTTTTGGTTGTACTATTACTTACCTAATTTTCTATCAAGTTTGTTCCATATACATTCTGTCCCAATTGTAAAGATATCTAGTACAGGGTTAGTAGAAAGCACCAGAAAACGCAAATATCTTCAAAACTACTGAAATTTTAGCATATAACGCAAAAGTAGAAAATCCTGCAACATCCGCTTGTTAAACTACCAGACACTTTATTATGAAAAATTGTACTAACCCTGTATAAGACTAACTCAGCTCAAAATTGACTTCAACATGCACATAGGTATACACCTATTAGGTATATTGACTCTTTTCATAATGGAGAATAAGGCGGAAAGGCATTGAAGGGCGTATATATCTATAGGTAGAGTGATACCTTATCTCTCTGATCCAAATACCAGAACGCTAGACGCTAGGGCATAATGCAGAAGATATAGCTCCACCCATAAACCGGAAGTATGGACACAGGTCGAATGCTAATCGTTGACATTGGACGTATAGCTACCTACCTGTATGGCGCCCATGCATTGCATGGCTATTTGATACCCTGTAGAATGTAACGTAACAAGCTCATATTATATATCCACGTGGAGAACAAAACCTAATTCAATATGATTAGTGGCATAATGGCAGCCATATTATTTCTTCCCGCCCACAATGTCGACGTAGAGGTAACCACGTACATGTAAATACATAACTCTACGTAAATAAGCTTTCGAGTTAAAGAACTACCTACAATATGTATTGCTTCTAATCTGTTTTAATTAATTTAATTATAATTAGTGTAATATACGCTAGTGATGAGATATGAGCTCATATCTTTACACATATTCTTAAAAAATTAATTACCATAAATATCCAACTGATTAACCCAATTAACAAGTCATAGCGATACATTGCTGAAAGAAAAGTATCCCACAATTTTAATATTAGGTATTAGATCCATCCATAAATATATAAAATTCTAAAATAAAATAGCAATAAATTCTTATAAACAAATTTGATCATTCATTTTTTTACTCTTTGATGACGTCATACCACCGGAGAAAGATAGTTTTAATAAACGTAAAAAATACAATAAGAGAATAGATAATTAATTTGGTATTTATTACCAGAAATTTAAAAGCGAAAATAATTTATGATTTTCTAAGTAATTATGAAAGTCGGAAATATTTTTTAAACAAATTTGTTTAATCTTAGGCATAACATTTTTCATTACCTCTTTTTCTTAAGAAGTTCATGAGAGTTTTGGATAATGAATTTTATTGGTGAAAACAAAAGATTTCTTCTACAGGGTACAAATAAAGTTAAGCAGTAGGGGAGAGTGGGGGAGAAAATGTCTGCCATTTGCGAATTGATCATGCGATTGGGGATATCTTTGGTTTGTTTTATGCCCATAAACCTTCTTAATGCAACTACATCACGCGGCAGAATACCAGAAGTACGAAATTAATGTTTTTGTGGAACATTAACGTGGCGGTAATACCTGGACCTGTTGGGTCAAATCCGCCACCCGTATTGGGTTATTCAATATAATGTCAATAATTTTCTTGTCAGATGGAAAAATAATGAATTTATTATGAAAATAAAATAAACATTAACATTTCTATAAAACAAAACCTTATATAAAACATACATTTATAAACTTGATAAAAATTCCCAAAGAAATAAATTAGGAAATTTAATTAAAAGTGTACAAAAGTCGCACACGCAATTTTTGGGCTTATTTACCACACATAACGCCTCTGTACCTACCATACTTAATTTTTCCCTTGTTCATGGCATATCATACAAACTTCTTCGGTTTTTTACTGAGGTTCAGGTTCAAATGGGTTCTACCATAGGATCCAAATCGTCCAGTTTATCATGATCAACTAATGTTTTGTATAATTATTTTCTGCAAATTCGTACGCAGCTCTTCGCAGTTCCGTTGGCGTCACACCATAAAACATCTTCGCTAGTAACATGATATGATAAGCAAATAATTTCTCCTGTTCCATCGTAAAGACCGGCTTCCTTCCCATTATATCTTCTTCCAGATTTTAGTCGATCTCTCAGTGTGCTTCATGGAATGTTAAACTGTTTTGTTATACTAACAATCAGCAGTGCACTTGTGAGTTCGAGGCATGATCTGAAATTAATTATTACTGAATTATACACAAGTAACGTTGACGGGGTTATACCGCCATATGGCGTATTTGACCCCGACATCTATGGCGGTATTACCCAGTTTTGCCATTTCTATATTGTTCCTTATTTGTCTCTTTGGTTTGCAAATTTGATGAAAAACGATTAGTACACCGTCGCTCCCAAAACCATTTGATAGAATGAGAGTCATAGTGCATGCAAAAATTATAATTAAAACAAGACTTACTGTCAATTCAATGCACCACAATTTTATAAGCCGACCACACTCTTTAGGTTAACTTGAAATTTCCTATATTATGACTTCTAGTGGACTTCTATAAGTTTGGAATATTATTTAGACTATTGTTCTCTAGAGGTCAATACCAATATACATATGAATCTGTCGGTTAAAGTAAGATGGCCTATGCTTGTGTTACCCCGCAGGGCGGTATTACCCCACTTTCCCCTACATACTTATAAGTTATGTACAAATAATTTCAAGTAATGCTGAATATCCACGTCCCTAAAGCTAGCAAAGCAAAGTGAGCAGAATCCAAAATACATATTTGGTGCTTGTGGCGCACATTAGGTGCTAATTAAGTGCTGTATTCCGAAATTAATTGCTCTTATAATTTTTTGAAATATGGCTGCTTTGAGATTTGCTTAGATTAGCACAGCAGCCTTTAAAAGTCAAAATTCTTTAGAACTTCTTTTTTAGTGCTTGTAGAGCTAATTAAGTGCAAATTAGTTCTCAGAAAAGTTGATTTTTAAAGGTTGCTGTGCTAGCTTTAGTCTCAAAATAGCAAAGCAGCCATTTCCCAGAAAACCATATGACCAATTAATTTCGGAATACAGCAGATAATTAGCACCTAATAGGTAGTGATACTGCGAGACTGGTCTTGATCTTGCAGTATTGCAATTATGCAAGACCAATACTGGGATGCAAGACCAATACCAAGACTAACTTGGTCTTGGTCTTGCTGCAAGACTTGCGAGACTTGCAAGACTCTTGCAGTTCCGTAACCAAACAACAAATTGGTAGGAAACATATTTTTCTGCTCAATGATTAGACAAGACACGCTAGTAAATAAGCTAATTAATTTAATCTTTGAATTCCCTTATTATCGATCTTTATTTTACAGATTCTAAAAATATTGAATTGAAAGTTTTTGGATGAAAAGCGAGTTCATTTTACCCTTCTAGGATTTCTGGATTTCAAAACATTCTGAAATACCCTATACCATAATTTCAACCCTTCTAGGATTTCCCTTAACGAGCTGTTGAATGGTGAATTGGTGAATGTTGAATAATTCTGATGAATAATGTTACACTCAAAAGTATGAAATAAATATTTGTTACAAAAAACTTGGATCGACTTTATTAGTTGATGCACTGAAAAATACAAAATGATATTAATGGGTGCTGGTACTTGTGAAGCTGGTGCCAAAAGCCTTCTATCTAACTACAATTGCTCAATTTCAAAGTAACCAGTACCAATAGAATTAATATTATTTTAGTATTTCCAGTGCTCCAAATAATAACGTCGTTCCATTTTTTGTAAAAATATTTATCCCCAAAAAACATGTCCCGTTCTCCGTAAATGTCTAAGGTACCATCGACCGTGAGCCACCTTGTATATACATATATATTTGTATTTACAATCATATATATATATATATATATATATATATATATATTTACAATATGATTATTGAAAATTAAAGTTAGTCCGTGACTGTTAAACGATTTCCAAAAAAAATCCGTATCCCCAAAAAACATTCCCAATGTAAGACTTTTGGAGGTGAGAGCTATATTCTGCAAAACTCGACAAAAAAATCTCAAATCTTTCGCATACGCTCAGTAAGAGCTCCACACTTTTTATGTTTCTTTGTATACGAATTTTGCTTTAATGGTACAGTTATTCTATCGCTTCTCACCGCCCCCAAAATTCCTTCCATGAAATTACAACTTGACGTATTATATTCATAACCCATTGTTCCACTAAATATGGACTAGCATTTCCAGTCACCTGCTCACTTTAAATGATAAAATTGTCACTACCTTGCATACATACTTGAAATGAATGCACTATATTCCGTCTTGGAAAAGAAGATGAAATAAAACAGAATTAATATCGCATTTGAACTTATATTCGTTTTTACGAACTTCATGTGTATATTTAACTATATGGTCAAGTTCTAAAGAGTTCTATTGGGAAAAAAAACAACTTTGTTAATGATCTTCAATATTTTTACACACATCAAAAATACAAAAGTGCAATACGATCTATTTCTTAATATACAGGGTGTTTCAAATATATTCACAGGACTCGAGGACGTGATAGTTCGTCCAAAAATATGAAAAAAAAGTTTATATTAACTTACAGTCGTCATTTTCGAGATACCTACAGGGCGTTGAAATTTAAAAAAAAAATCGTTTCTTGTGACTATCTCCTGAACCGTTTATCGTATAAGTTTTGAGTCACAACAACATTTTTGTCATAAATGGTGAAGATTTTGAAGGAGTAGTGGGTGTTTTTCTCCACAATTTCTACGCTAATGGAAAAAGTACGGTTTTGAGATACCCATTTGAACCGCCAATGTTTTCTACACCAAAAAGGTACTGTTGGTCGTGACCTCTAATTATAAAATTGATTTTTCACGAAAACGGTCGAATTCAGAGCTCACGACCAATAGGTTTTTTTTGTAGAAAACATTGGCGATTCAAATGGGCATCTCAAAAGTGTAATTTTTCCATTGGCGTAGGAAATGGGGATAAAAACACGCAACGAGGAAAAGTTAATATTTTTTTGTCATTTTTTTGGACGAGCTATCACATCCTCAAGTCCTGCGCATATATTATGAGACATCCTGTATATTTAAACCTAATGAAAATAATTTCTAACACCGTATTAAGGAGACTTAGAAAGGCGAGGAGTATGTATAAAACTTATTATGAGTTGAAAAAAAAAATGAACAACGTCATGGAAGGAAAATTGGGGGCGGTGAGAAGCGATAGAATCACTTGATGAAAATGTACCATTAAAGCAAAATTCGTATACAAAGAAACATAAAAGTTGTATGGGTGTGGAGCTCTTACTGAGCGTATGCGAAAGATTTGAGAGTTTTTTTGTCGAGTTTTGCAGAATATGACTCTCACCTCCAAAAGTCTTACATTGGGAATGTTTTTTGGGGATACGGATTTTTTTTGGAAATCGTTTAACAGTCACGGACTAACTTTAATTTTCAATAATCATATTGATTGTAAATACAAATATATATGTATATACAAGGTGGCTCACGGTCGATGGTACCTTAGACATTTACGGAGAACGGGACATAGGATCGTTCTGAAAATTTGGTTGTTCAAGTTATTGCTCCTAATCTATCGATCTAAAATATTTTCATCGATGCAGCGTTGTCGCTTATACCAAAAAGTAGCAGCATATTTGTTTTTTCAAATAGAACACCCTATATATTACTGCGTTTTGCATTTGTCCTCACTTTCTTAATATTTTTGCCACACTTACACCTATCTTTAACGGTTCTCGAGATATTATTTTCCATATTTTTTATCCAAAACATAGCTCGAATTAAATGTTTATTTCTGCGTTATTTCAATTCCTAGGAATTTGTCCTGCGTTATACAGAGTTGTTCAAAATGTGTGATTTTACTGCTAGATACAAAAATGTTTAAAAATGCGTTTTTTAAATGGAACATTCTGTATATTATAAATATCCTGAAAGATACCTAAATTTCCTTCGATTTGATGTATCATGTTCCTATAGTAGCCAGAATTCCGAGATAAGAGCAATTGTCTAAAAAAATCAAATTATATTTCTCATATTTATCTAGGTTGCTATTAGATGTCATCATAGTACATGACATAAGGAAAATTTGACAATTAGTGCATTATTAATAATACCTTTGAGTATTTCTCAACGTAAGTGATTTGAAATGAATGAAATAACAATTCAAACGAAGTTCTAATAAAATTGTTTATTCTTCATGGAAAATGTGTGCAACAATGTGCAGATAATTAAATGAAACGTACTTTGATTTATATCCAATGAACAAGAGGAAGTTTGTACGATCACAAAATAATTCCATTAATTATCTGTTAAAATTTAGAAAATGTTCATAATTAGTTTTCAAAATGCCGACCATTGTTATCAATGTTATTCCCAACAGCCGAAGCTGACGGTAGTTTTGTGGCCATGTCCGTATTATTAAAATTATTAATTTACTCAAATAATTATTTTTATGTTTTGCTTTACGTTGTTATTAATCCACTAATATTGCTTAAATAGATAATTATATTTTTTTTTCGTTTTTTCGTCGATCTAAAAACCATTTGGTTCTATGGCCCAATTTATTTTTTCATCAAAAACTAATTTTACGCTAACTTAAGAACGAATAAAAATAATCCATTGGTCTATCGGCAAAGTAAAATTGCGCAGCTATCAACATTTTTAGGGATATTATCATAGACATCTGAACACCTAGACGAACCATTTCATTCATAACATTTATCCAAAGGCGATCTGTTATTGTTAGAGAATTGTTTTGGTATTTTCCATGTGTAAGAGAGAGACAAAATTTTCCTATAGGAAATTTTGGCAAAGTGTACCTGAGTAGAAGCGTATAAATTCGTAAAACAAATGGCAACACTCAAATTATGAATGGAACAACGAACAACAATATTCCGACTAGCGACGAGAGCTTGCGAATTCATACGGACGCCTAAATTATATTTTCCTGTGTTGCCGCACTTAACTCAATCGATCGATATCGACTGATGATCCCTTTATTTCACAAATGAAAATTATTATTTTGTGTTGTAAAATATAAATTTGGTACATAATTTAATCTGCAGTAATCAGTAATAACTATTTCAACGACCACCTTTCAATTACGTCTGAATGTCTTTGATAATTACTCTATAAATCAGAAGTTGCCATGAAAAATAAGAAGCTTGGCAAATATGTTAGTCGTATCAGTCGTACACGAACCATTATGGACCAGAAGAATAATGGTCTTGAGATGTTGGATCGCTTTAAAACAGGCTATGCGTGGTCTAGGTGTTCAGATGTCTATGGATATTATGATTAAAGTACCTAAAGAAATAGTTTTTTTTTCTCAGTGGTAACCTAACCTAACCTAACTGAATAAGCAAGAAGTAACTTATATCTTAAATAGGTAGTGATAATGATTATTACATTCTTAATAAAACAAAAACATCAATTTTACATTAACTCAAAAACGAGTAAAGATATTGAGTCGCGGTTTTCGCCAAAATGTAGCTAATTATGTGGCTCTTAATACCAATGATCAATAAATGTATCGTGTATTTTAATTTTTTAACAAAAAAATATGAAAACTGAATATTGGTTTATCAGTGCCCTCTAGGAGTAAAGTTGTGAACTTGCGAACACATCCGACATTATTTTTAAAAAAAGCGTCAAGTTATCTTTCAAACATGACTAAACTTATTAGATTTGGATAACGCGTCTAGGCGATTACAGCGCTTTAATAAAGTACCAGTAAAGGACCAAAATTACGCAGAATGTAATGACCTTTTCATTTCCGGTACCAGAACAATACTTTAATATTTCGATTTTTTGAGAAAAATTTAATTTTAATTTATTTCACGATAATTACGCCACCTAGCGGCCCTTTTAGAAACTTGAAAATATTTTAGCTGAATTTCTTTTAGCCGATTTACTTATGAATTTTTTCCCGAAGTCGTAGGGTTTACGGTTTCCCTATTATCCTACCTCGCTGACCTTAGTGGGACACCCGTATATATATATGCTGCATCTTTCTTTTCAGCGCTTGCCAAGAAATTAAATGTAATGTTACAGATCTTGAAGCATATTTGCACAACATTGATAATGGTAGTAACATTACCATTATTGTTGGGGACATGAATATAGATATACTAAAAAAAATCTGAAATCGTGAATAACTACATCCTGACTCTCTCATCCTTTAATTAATATCTCATAAAATATTAGCTATAAACATAAAGTGATATTAATAAACTGACATTGTTTTTCCATTTTGATCTGAAAAATAAATTAAAATTATAAACATTCCATAAGAAAAAACAAAGTTGTGTAGAGTTCCAACTATTTAGAAACACCCGGTATAATTGAAAATATTTTTATGTTGTAGAATGTTTAAAATACGATTGGGTTAGTTATAGACATTTTCTCCTAATCTTTACAATAACCCCGTAATCGTCCGAATACCTACGCACTCCTAATCTCCCACCTTGTACTTCATAACTTGAAATGTACCTAGATATTTATCAACAGCGGGCCGCGTCTATTTAAAAAAAAGCTATATCGTGTGATCTGAACCAAAAGCTAAAACCAAAAAAATGTATGCACGAGTAGGCAATGTTAGAAGAAATATAACTAGGTATAAAATATTAATTAATTAATTAATAACCCACAGCGTACGAAAACCATAGACTAATAAATAGAATAACGAAAACGTCTAATTGCTGATCGCTCTGCCATCTCTTAGTAAATAGATGTATTAACATTAAGGATTGCAGTTCTATATACGTCTCTGTTCTCTGCTACTACTACATATACCTCATTGTTGTCATTTAGTATAGTATAGTAGTAGGATACGTTTGACAAATATTATTAGTGCCTTAAAAATGTACCAGTTTCGAATAAGAGCGAAATAGTAAATAAATAATAAATGATTTTACAATCATGATCATAATTCATTTGTCAGTTTCACTTAGGTATTTATCCGATATCTATATAAGTTAGGTATTTAAGAACTGGTAAAATTTTAGCACCGGCAACACCGTAGAGTCTTGAAAATAATAAATTGTGAAATCCGTCTATTTGGTTTTACATATATTGATAATATAATTATTACAGCCTTTTACGAGTTGAAAACATTTTCAAATGATTATTTATCATTGAAGGATTCTATTAAATACAATATCTCTTTAATTTCAAGCCATATATTTAAATTAATCGGCAAAAACCATTACGTGACCTTGATAATCCAACATTTTTCTGTAAATAATGCTTCTGTACGCAGAAGTGAGAGATACCGCTCTCACCTCTGCAAACTACAGTTTGCATTGATATATCTATGGTTGATTGGGCATCTTACTCGCAGTGGCTGCTATGCATTAGCTGAAAAACATGTTTTGCCCAAAACTATAGCGCGAAATCAACTTTAACGATTTAGATGAAATTTGATAAAAGTGTCCTTTACTATCTGGTATAAAGCGTATACCGGAAAAAAAGCAGGAAAAAAATTATGCTCAAATTCTATTTCATAATTTCTAACACATTATTTATATTCGGGCGAAACGGTTCCTCCTAGGTTAAAATTGAAAATGACCTAATCAGATTATTTTTATATTACAAAGAATTTCTTTGGGACCAATAGGAAAATTGTGTGAGTGAACACTCCATTTTAGACTGTGATGGACGGACTCCCGGTTCCTCTTATAAGCATTTCAATTTTAAAAAGCATGGAAAATTCCTGAAAACACCCAATTCTTACAAATATTTGTCTTTGTTATCATTTTTATGAGTAGGGACTACCAGAAAGAGAAAAAGCTTTCTTTGAATAAATTAAAAAAATTAAAAGCCCTTATTAAATAGAGAAAAAGAAAAACGGACCATTGCCGTCCAATCTGACGCGCAGTCTATTATCTATTATCTTCTATGTTTATGGTTTTGTCAAAAATATAGTACCTTGCTAAACTTAGCCTATCATATTTTATTATCTGTAATGAGGCAGTATATACTTGTGGGTTTCTCTTGGAACAACCAATTATGGCATTTCACACCCGCAGCACCTTCATACTAAAACAACAACAACAACCATAACAATACTGAACGCGGAAGAATTCGAAATATCATAGGCATTCCAATAAATTTTGTAAGCACAAGAATATTACTATACGCGCTTGCAGTTTGTTTACCTCCCTAATGCCGCCCATGCACGTCGTTCTTTTTCCACATGTGATCTTGGGAAAACTTAAAAGATTCAATTCTATGATTTTTGACATGAAAATGTCTATTTGCTTGTGACCCTAGACGTGTGAAATCATTGTAAATCGGAAAGCAACACTAAGTACTATTTATGTGAATCTAGTGCCTCTGCTGAGATCTTGTGCTAGGTTCTACTTGAAAAAATATTTTTTTTATGAATTGTTGTTAACCGAAGCGATTTGTGTAAAAAATCTAGTTGAAATCGACCCTACGACCCTGCGTATATGAAACGAGCACATTCACTACTCAAAAACGAATTCTTTACTTTTGAATATTTTAAAGAAATACATTTTTTATACATCACTCTTAGAAAACTCGATTTTCGATCTTGTTTTAGAGGCGTTACAGTGATCTAAGATAGATTCACATATGTCATGTACTTATATTGTATATGCATATGACATTATAAGTATACATATCAACTGCCATCCAGAAAAGATCTGCTTTTCAATCTAGAGTAAAACAATATTATTTAATAATTTTATTAAAGTGCCCTAACTCAGAAAAGCGATAAGTAATGGGAACGGAATTACTTTAGATTTATATCTTTTTTATTGATATAAAACATTATTATCAACAGTTATTTATTATACAAGGGAAAAAAATATACTTTGTCACCTGTCAACAGAGTTAAAATGTCAAACCTTTTCCGTCATAGAAAAAAATATTTTAAATTATAAACAACTGTTTCTGGAAAAAAAGAAATACTTTTTCAATTTTCTTAGAGCCCTAACTACAAAACCCTTAGATGCATCGAGAAGTTTTCAAGTATAAATGTCTTAAATGTAATAAGCAAAGTTAAAATTTTTGACAAATATGTACAATGAGCTTTGTGAAACCATAAAAATTTGATTATGGGAATATCTTTCTTTCAAATAAAAACAAACATCAAAATTAGTGCACGTTTATTATGCAAACCGAGCTAACATAAATAAATATACTTTTTACAAAAAATTGGACGTTATTTGTCGGTGCACTAGAAAACACAAAATAATATTAATTCTATTGGTGCTGGTAGTTTTGAAGTTGTGCAGTTGTAGGTAGATTGATAACTTTTGGCAACAACTTCACAAGTATCAGCACCAATAGAATTAATATTATTTTGTATTTTTAGTTTATTTATTTTTATCAACTAATGACGTCGGTCCAATTTTTTGTAACAAATATTTATTCCACACTTTTGAGTGAAACATTAGTCACGAGAATCGTAGCGTTAACCAATACCTATCCATGTATGCTTTACTTGTATTTGCTATTATTCAGAAATATAAGAACATCGTCGCGGAAATACGCATATTATAAACTTTACCACTCTTTTAACTCGAAAACCGTAACTCTATGGAAAAAATGTTCAATATAAATTTTGCTACAAATAATCTGGTATCTTGGATTTTCGATTTTCGAGAAAATTTGCCCCCTCCACCCCATGCACTGACGTTTTTTTAAGGAAGATTTCGAATTTGAGTTTTTTTGAATATGAGACCGTTTCTAAAGTCTCCTCTTTCAAATGAATCAAAAATCATCAAAATCGGAGTACGTTTACCAACAAAAAAAAGCTGACAGTCGAATTGCCTGCCTCCCCAGAAAAGGAGGTAAACAATTCGAGTGTAAGTTTTCTTTCTGGCTGGCAAACCCAAAGCACATAATATACAGGGTGATTCACGGTCGATAGTACCTTAGACGTTTAAGGAAAACTATTCGTAGGATCGTTCTGAAAATTGTATTATGTAAATTATACCTAGAGATCTATCGACTGAAAATATTTTCAACCTTGCGACGTTGCCACATATATCAAAAAGTATTAACAACTTTGATTTTTCAAATGAGACACCCTATATATTATCAATTTATTAGATTCTCTATCGCCTTCTGGTTATTCTTTCATAGGATACCCATACGTATCATTAACAGTTTCCAGTGAATTGTTTTGTTCAAAACAGAGCCCTAATCAATAGCCCATTACTCTGAATTTTAGAATTGTGGAACAATGAAATTCCAGTAGGTAATAGCTTTAGAAAGACTTCTTTCTTAGTTATTACTGAAGATTTTTTTTTAATGTTATACCGGGTCGCTCAAAATTCTTGATCTTTCCATCAGATCTATAAAGACCCAAAAATGCGTTTTTTCAAATGGAACACCCTATATTTTATTATTTCTCCAGAAAGAGAATCAAAATACCTTTGACATGATATATCATGTTCTTATACCTAAATGTTCAGGTTTTCAAAATATAAGCAACTATCTATTAAGGTGAATTATATCTAGCATTTTTATAGTAGGTATTTGCTGGTTACCATGGTGATAAAACACAATTATTATGTGACAAACATTATTTGAGGAATTCCTTAGAATAATTTATCTGAAACGCAAAGATTTGAAGAAAAAAGTGTATTCAACACCATTACAAAGTAAAGATGAACTGCGTCAAGGCGTAATTAAATGCATTGATGAAATAGATACATGTGAAATGGGAGAAGCTATTTTATTGGTGGAGAAACGTATTCTTAGATGTTTGGAAATAATCGGTTGTCATCTTGAGAATGTATTATAAATGTTTAATTATTTATATTTCTTCACTAACTATTATTATTAAAACCTCTGTCCTTATCACTTGGTTATTGATTATTAATTAGATATTATACGGTTTTATCAAGTTTTTTGCGTAAATAATCTAACAAAATCGTTGAACAGGATTCATTTTCTCAATATCAGTCAATGCATAGTTATTGCTAATTTTATCTTGAAATTGAATTCAGGTTCTGATAAATCTACTTACTCATTCATTACTGTATTGCCAAGATATCTATGAAAGTTTATTATTTTTTTAAATAAATTTACAGAGCACGGTAAACGAATCGTCTCTGCAGTCTGCTTATCATCCCAAAGATGAGTAACGAAGCTGTTTCGTAAATCAACATTTTGAATTAGCTTCTAGGAATCAGAAAATTACTTATTTGTTCTGTGAATAGACTATTCTTGTTGCCTTTTTGTACTAATTTAATTTAATAGATAGTTGCTTATATTTTGAAAACCTGACTATTTTGGTATAGGAACATGATATATCATTTCAAAGGTATTTTGATTCTCTATCTGAAGAAATGATAAAATAGAGGATGTTCTATTTAAAAAATGCATTTTTGGGTCTTTATAGATCTGATGGAAGAATTTTGAGCGACCCTGTATAACATAAAAAGAAAACCTTCAATAATAACTAAGAAAGAAGTCTTTCTAAAGCTATTACCGGAATTTCATCGTTTCACAATTCTAAAATTCAGGGTAATGGGCTACTGATTGGAGCTCTGTTTTGAACAAAACAAAAGAAAATTAATTAATTTACTGGAAACTGTTAGAGATAGTTATGGGTATCTTATGAGAAAATAACCAGAAGGCGATAGAGAATCAAATAAATTGATAATATGTAGGGTGTCTGATTTGAAAAATCAAAGTTGTTAATACTTTTTGATATAAGTGGCAACGTCGCAAGGCTGAAAATATTTTCAGTCGATAGATCTCTAGGTATAATCCACATAATACAATTTTCAGAACGATCCTACGAATAGTTTTCCTTAAACGTCTAAGGTACCATCGACCGTGAATCACCCTGTATAATATATATCGCTATATATTCTGTGCCCAAAGGGTGTAGGTATATAATTAGACTGTTTGCTTTTTTGGTTTGTGTGCGAGCTGTATATATATAGTAAACCTACTCTGAGACTGATGATTTTTGATTCATTTGACTAGAGACACTTAAGAAATAGTCCCTATTTAGAAAAACTCAAACCCGAAATCTTCTTTCCTCCAAAAACCGCCCAAGGGAGGTGGAGGGGGAAATTTTTCACGAAAATCGAAAATCTGAAGCGGCTGAATTTAAGATAGGATACTAGCCGGAAACGTTTAAATTTATCAGCTACGGTTTCATAGCCATGTCAAAATCTGAAATATATGTATTTCCGCTATGTGTAGGGGGCAATTTCTTCTTCAACAGATTATAACATTTCATAGCTTTTCCATAGAGTTAAAGTTTTCGAGTTGCAGCGGTGGTAAACTTGAAATATTGTATTTCCACCAAGATGTTTCTCAAAGTAAACGTATTCCTATGTCGTTTTTTCTCTTGTTTCATTTGAATAAACCATATTCAAATTTTCAAGAGTTGATGAAGCAAGAATTTAAATTTTCTTATGTAAATCTTATAGATCACATAATTTGTTGAAAGAATACTTAAAAATTTCTTGATAAACCTCACGATTTCACTGTTAGGGTTCTGAGAAGGTGAAAAGAAAATCATACTCATTGTGGAAACACTATGAATCTGATTTATGAGTTAACGGCAACATAAAATATTCTTTCTTGCTAGAGGCTTTAAAATTCTTAAATGAACAACTAGGACCGACATTATTGGATATTGCCCCAAAAAGTATGGAATAACCATAGTTTCTAATAGCTGATACATAATCTCTTGGTATCAACTTCAAAATCTTTATAACTCCTATTTTCTACATTATGTATGTTATTTCATACTTTTGATTGCAATAGCTGATGAAGTCAGTCCTCGTTTTTTAAGGGCCGGTTTTATAATGTCCCGTAAACTCAGCCAACGGTTTGTGGGTCCCATTAGAGCCCATACAACACAACCTTATGCTTGTTTATTATAGCATAATATGTTTGCATTCCATCCAAGTGAGATGTAAAACGCAAAACAGTTTTGTGATCAACCAACACTGATAACACGTGAAGGTAGAAGAAAAAGAAACGAATAGCATCCATATCCATCTCGGCACACAAGCATTCCATTGGCATCATGGTCTTTCGTTTTCACCGCTTGTCCGCCTGATTTATATCCAATTGATTAATGTATCATCCTCTTTCTTTTGCGCGCAACAACCAACAGCCACAATTCGAAAGACAATGCAAAATTACAATAGGTAGATGCTGTAAATATGCTTGTATAGCTTATGTAGTAGATAGTGTATATATACATGTATATATAGTAACTATAGAAGTATATGCATGGCCGAAAATATTTTCACCAGAACCTTATGGCTGGTTTCTAGCAGAAGTGGACTCGAAAGAAATTTTGGAGAGCCTTTTTCCTGTATAAAGTTTACTATAACTGTAGTTCAAGCACTATATGTCAGCATCTGACTGCCCTGCTATTCAAAAGTGGATAGGAAAACTGTCGCAAATACGTTTCAATTAAAAAAATATGAAAACTCAAAACCATACAAAATCATAAAAGATTTAGTTTGCCCTAAAAAATCGTCTAATCCGGAATATTCCATATTCCTTTATATTATTTTAAATATCTAACATAAAATCAAACTTTCTTATTATTTTACTAATGTTCACTAGTTTGACGATATTTAAGCTAGTTGTTCCGAGAACGCTTTACATTTCCATAAGTAATAAGTAATAATAACGTTGCAAAATCCAGAGGAGATATTATCAACCCATTTATAGACCATGGATATTACCTACGCTGAAACTGCTAGTGTGGCAGTCAAACCTGATTCCTAATATATGCAGGTGCAGGTCCAATTGAGCTCAAGCAAGATACTTTCGAGTGTGGCTTGGGACCTATAAGTATGACCTCCATCCAAGCTTTCCAATGCCTGATATCTTTGCTCCTAGCGTTTTAGAATTACTCAAAATGCACCACGAGGAGGCGAGTCAAATTTGTCCCATTCGTGATGATAATGCCTAGAAACAGAGCAAATTTTAAATGGATTTGTTTTTATATATTTTCTTTTGATAATGCTGTAGTTTTCTTATTTGTTTACAGTACTTTTTTATTCTAATTCTAATTATTTTTATTTTATTATCAGATTGATCTGCATTGCTTAAACCTTCCATTTTGTATTTAACAATCGGCCAAAGCTCAATATTATTATCATCGATATTACAATAGTAAAAAAGAAATATAAGAAATTTTCTTCGTAACACTGCAAATAGTTTAGTATATAAATAAAACTTGTAAATAGGACTGAACATTAGAAAACATTGTATTGTACCCCAAAAAAGTTGACTAGGCTAGGGCTAGGCTAAAATTTGAGTTAATTTATCGAATAGGTACCTAATAATTAAACCTCAGGTTTTATAACAAACATTTGTTCTCTTGACTTTGGCACTCAAACAAACCTAACTATAGAATAGAAATAGGTATATCTTAGCTCATCCAATGCATACGAGTTGGTCCTTGCAGTTCAAAGCGATGTTTGATAATATGTCGTTGAATGGATCTGAGAATGCCGGTAAAGGAAACATGTCATTCTTTTACATCGGTTCATATTCAACTCTTGCACTAACGGAATATACATCTCCTCCTAATACAACATACTACTGGAACCAAATATACACCTCCTCCTGATACCAGATAGGTACTACTGTAACCGATCATAAAGCTGATGAGAAATCGGTACGGCTCTGCACCGTAATGGTATTTTCTCTTTATCGAATTTGCAACGCCGCGTTGTTATTAGTATTTGTACACTGGCAACAAACTACCGCTGCAAGTCGGCCCTTGTGAACTCTCAGCTATTTACTGCATGCGGGGATTTTTTTTATCTCATTTTTGTTTCTTCAGTTTCTTCTTCTTTCGTTTTTCCCAAGATGGCCACACGATAAGCGTCGAGGTACTATATACATCTACATAAAAAAATTATACAGGTAAATATATTTATGTATAGACGATATGTCTAAGTGGCGTCTCACATTGACACGTTCCAACTTTAACATATTTTATGACCAATGTAATTGGATCAATAAATACAACTTTCGATAGTTACTTAAAAGTACTTGAAGCTAGACTTCGTACCCTGTAAGAAGTTGTAAGTTGAGACATAGAAATCTGACAAGCGTTGAGAACTTACTTAAACTTAGTTAAAAAGAGAAAGAAATCTGTTTAAGATTGGATAGATATTTTCTAAGGAAAACTTAGTTTACTCAAACTGCCTTATATATTTGAATCTCCGCTAGATAGACTGGTTCCGACGAATTCTCTGAATACATAGACATGTACTTCCAAGGGATATTTAAATACACCATTATTCGTCAAAAATATCTGCTGATGTGGACATCTTTATCTAGTTCATTAACAGCACAACTGTTCTAACTGGACTATACCTATCTCAATCAAATTACAGCTAATATAATAATCGTCAGATTAGATCGTGTAACCATACATTTTTTCCAGCATGCCAGAACAAACAAAATTGATCGGATTCAATTTTGACGTAGAACGAACTGTTTAGCCAGAAATAAAAATAAGCAACTCAAAAATATGGAATTTTATTTATTTGTTATAGGCTTTTCAGCTAAGTACCATTCAACACAAAAAAGAAAGCAACAAAATGACTCCATCCCTTTCGGATATAACTTTGACAAAGACACCCGGCGCTACGACTGAAACGTAAACATCTTTTGAAAACTATATAATAAAACTCTTACATGATTACCTACAACACTTTCTTTAGCTACATGAAAGTAAAATTACTAAAAATTTGATTTTATTCAGTAATTATGAATACATAAGTACATATCCTCTTAAACATAGGTACCTACCTTATTTATGTTGATGATAGAGTATTTACCCATAAAACTACTAACCTTTATAATTTGTGTCCAGAACCTCGGACGATTAAAGTCGATATGCTTTTACGATGTTGGACAAGAATTGCGTATTATTTACTATGATTTTGTTTATTGTTTTGATTACCCCATCATTAGTTTTTCAATTTTTAATCAGCTTACAACAATATTCACCTATTTTTCATCAATTACTCTGCTTTAATTATTATTTCACTTCATTGTTTTCATAAAAAGAGTAGTCGTTCTGAATTGTTGCCAAATTGTAAGTTTTCATGGATTTGAGTGAAGGCACTATACAAAAAGGCTAAGGCTAAGTACTTTATGAATGGGGCGTATTGCAAAAATCACAATCTTAAATATACTGGTGTGACGCTACACTAAAAATAAGTATTAAAATCGCGCATCCACACACAAGCAAGAAGTAGTAGGAATATAGGTTTGAAGAAGCATGTCATTGTGACATGTTGTCGGTTGTCGTCATCAAGAAATATACATGAAAGACCACCCGTAAGTGTGCTGCGACTGAAAGCGGGCGCCGAGTTAGTAGTAAGTAAGTAGTATGACCTTAAATGGGACCTATGCAATTGCAGAGCGTATTATGGAATAATTAGCTTTTGTCGGAGCTATCTGCTTGCTTTGAATCGATTGCATAAATTTCACTACATAAATCGATGATACCGACAGCTTGCTCTCTGTGAGGCGTCGTTTCTTACAGTGATTCCGTACATTATCATTGAAATCCGTTTACGCAACGATTTAAGTAACTTGGAACAAATAGGGCCGACTGCATTAACTGATCAACTCAACAGAACAAAACATACTATTTTCTATATTGGTTCTAGAAATTCTGATAGATACCTATATAAACATTGCTTGAATCAAATGTTCAAATCATAATTCTGCAGTTGTGCAAAATACGAAAATCAGCTATATTTAGCTTTACCTACGTAGAATAGTCCTGGTACCAATTTCAAATTCATTATGATTTGAACATTACTGTTGTTTGGAAAAACATTTTTATGATTCACGCAATATTCCTATATTTTTATTTCAAGCTCCAATGTTGTGAATATTATTGTGTTTTCTTTTCAACGCATAATCTCATTAAACCAACCCAATTTTTCTAAAGAAAACTACTTATATATTTCAGATTTTTAAGTGATAAATAGAAAACACCTAACCTACAAACCTTATAGGGAAATAAAAAAAATAAAAGGGATTTGTATATCCGGCCTCCCAGCTCGCCGGATTTCCCGTATCCGGTATCTGGACAAACTAGGCATTTCATCCATACTATACTATCTACTATGGCTAGAAAATCACCTAAAAAATAAAAATAATGTTACAATGACTCAGATTCAAATTTCTTGAGAATGCTGAAATAACCCCTCACTTTTCCAATGGCTCTTACTCGGAAACCGTTGAAGTATTAGAAACAATCTTTATTTGTTATGTTTAAAAAATCCTCTTTAGAAGGAACTTTTGGCGAGAAATAGTTACTTGATGAATTTTTATTAAAAAGCATGTAGCAAATTCGCATAAAACTGATAGCTTGAGGGCTCAGTATGTATATTAGTAGTCAATAAAAAGTTTATATGAATATATATATATATATATATATATAAATATATATATATATTTATTTATTTAACCAGTACTTATACCATATAACAAAGAAAAATGTATATACAATTCCTGAAGAGGTACACGAAGGAAACCTGTCAAAAGAGAAGATATATATATATATATATATATATATATATATATATATATATATATATATATATATATATATATAATTAAAGAGATCGGTTAGTTCATTAATGAATGAAATATATATATTATATGATATTTCGGAATATGAATTCAATTCATACATAATCAAGATGATTATATAACATAAGCCGTTACTGGTAAATAACTAGATTACGCTAGGACGTCTAACTGTGCCGACAACAACTACTGCGAGGGCAAACACCCCTACCGCCATTGAATGACATCGACAGCTGTTAGGACAATACATACAATTTATTACATTGTCACAATATTGCATAATACCACTATAAATGTTCAATCAGATTGATTACCAAACAAAGCACCGCCACCCAGACAAATATCATGATTTCAAGGTTGTTGCCTAACTTCAGTTTGCCGCAGAGCGTCGAGCCGTGTCTGATAATCAATCCTTATTTTGAACTCATATTAGTATATGTGGCGCTGACGGTGGAGACTAATATGAACGATGCATTAAACACATAGTGGGTGGATATAAACACCCGGCAAGTGGAATTATTTAATTCAAGATTATCCTGTACCAGTCATATTATGATATTTCTGAATATGAATTCAATTGATACATAATCAAGATGATTATATAATATAGGCCGTTACTGGTAAATAACTAGATTACGCTAGGATAAGGATTGATTATCAGACACGGCTCGACGCTCTGCTGTAAACTGAAGATAGGCAACAACCTTGAAATCATGATATTTGTCTGGGTGGCGGTGCTTTGTTTGGTAATCAATCTGATTGAACATTTATAGTGGTATTATGCAATATTATGACAATGTAATAAATTGTACGTATTGTCCTAACAGTTGTCGATGTCATTCAATGGCGGTAGGGGTGTTTGCCCTCGCAGTAGTTGTTGTCAGCACAGTTAGACGTCCTAGCGTAATCTAGTCATTTACCAATAACGGCTTATGTTATATAATCATCTTAATCATGTATCAATTGAATTCATATTCAGAAATATCATAATATGACTGGTACAGGATAATCTTGAATTAAATATATATATATATATAGATATATATATATATATATATATATATATATATATATATATATATATATATATATAAAACAGAAAATCTTACCCTAATCCCAAAATAAAGAAATAATTCTATTCCAAACTATATTGCTATTTCAAAGAAGAGTTTATACAAAGAAAAAATTAAATTAGTAACATAACATAATTAAATACAAAAGTAAATATGATACAAGATATACTGAAACAAATATGATATAAAATGTATCGTAGTTAAGTAACAAATAAAAGACTATTCTTGAAGCTATGCATTACACCAATAAAAATAGTACAGCAGAATACATATTGTAAGGGGAATTTATAAGAAAACTGGGTTCGATTTATTTTCACTTATTTATTTATACCAATAACTACACGACTATATACAAATTTATATTCACACTTATTTCTCGGACTATATACGACTTTCTACTCTCTATGTCATATATGACCGATTGTGATCTATGACTGAATATATATCACTAACTGTCCTATCATTTCCATCAGCATTATATATCTAACCTAAATACTCTAGATGATTCCAGTGTTGTTTTCGTTGTTTCTGAAGGTTATTTCTCAATATATGGCTTCGAGAATAGACCAGGACTTATTCACGTTGCCTCTGATGACTCCCGTGTTTTCTGGAACGTTTATGACATTTGTGAGTGTGTGTAGTTCATTATTCGGACAAGTCTTAACGTTACACTGCCCCCTCCTTAGCATCTGATCGTCCCGATCAGAATCATCCTTGGTAATACCCTGCTAGATTTCCATTCCATGGCGGAATCTGCACTTGGTTCCTGCCAGGCAAACACCCTTGTTGAAGAAGTAACAGTCTATCGTCTTTCCCGAGTACACTCCTTTTGGATTGAAGCAACACACGGTAATTTGCACACCAGCGTCCTGGAAGATGTATTCGATCATGCTCCTTACAATCCTCCAATCTAGCCCGTCCAACCCGCAGCCTATTTTCGGAAGACCCAATTTCTTGATGTAATAATTCCTGACTTCATTCCTTAGGCTCTTCAGTGCATGTCCTTGTAAGTGTGTGTTCCTCTAGACATCTTCTTCGTAACAAAATAGAAGAGGTTCCGATTACCATCTGCTAGTCGCAGAACTTTTCCTACTCTTGGTCGTTGAGCTGACAATTCATCCAGTCCTCCAAACTTCCTTATAAACACCAGAGCAATTCCTCGGCCCATACATAGATCCTCCGCTACACAATGGGCAATAGAAACGTCGGCTGGTAGTTTGAAAAGGTCTTGTTGAACCTCAACTGCCACACTGAGTCTGACCTTCTTCCGATCCGCCTAGTTGGACATGAAGTCGTTGAAACTGACATTTCGCTCCTCAACGTTCTTTTCTTGAAGAGCCACTCGTGCTTCCATCGGGTTGTTCGATCCAGCGTATGGTGCGAGTCGGTTTATGTGCACCACTCTAGGTTTTCCCCTTGGTAATTTTCGGATACGATAGATGACGTCATTTATCCTCTTCATAATTTCATATGGCCGTTCCCATTGCCTTTGGAGTTTGGGACAAAGGCCTCGACGTCGTTGGGGATTATACAGCCAAACAAGGTCCCCCACGTTGAAGACTCCATCAGCTGATCGAATATTGTAGTGGTGCTTCATTCGATCACTAGCAAGCTGGATTTTCTGTCTGGCTAACTCATGGACTTTATCCATTCTGGCTCTCGATTGGTCGACATATCCTTCTCCTGCGACACTGTCCACTGTAGGTCTACGGCCAAATTCCAGGTCACAGGGTAGGCGTAAATCACGCCCCAACATTAAACTAACAGGAGTTGTTTCATTCACAGCCGCCCGATAGGCCATCAGGAACAAATGGATGTACTGGTCCCAATCTCGCTGATGTTCTGAAACAACCTTAGAAAGATGCTTGCCCATGGTTCGGTTCATCCTCTCTACCATTCCGTCCGATTGAGGATGCAAAGGGGTCGTTCTGGTCTTGTTCGCACTTATTAGTCTGCACACATCTTGGAATAGGGCTGACTCGATGTTTCTTCCTTGGTCCAAATGGATTTCAAGAGGAACGTCAAAACGTGAAAAGAATTATTTCACCAACACCTCGGCGACGGTCGATGCTTCTTGGTTAGGGATTGCATACGCGTCTGTCCACTTTGTGAAATAATCCATGGCTACTAGGATATACTTATTCCCAATGTCCGTTTCAGGAAATGGCCCCGCAATATCCACAGCAACTCGCTCCATGGGACACCCAACATTATACTGCCTCATAGGTGCCCGCTTTCTGCCAAGTGGTCCATTGCTGGCTGCACACACTTCACACTTACGGCACCACTGTCTCACATCTTCTTTGCAATTCACCCAATAGAACCGCTCCCGAACCTTCTGCAGAGTCTTGATGATTCCAGAATGCCCACCCGAGGCTCCATCATGTAGCTGACGTAGTACCTCCGGCACTTTGCTCCTTGGCACAACTAGTTGTAATCTGGATTCAGTGCCATCTTCAGACTCAAAGGTTCTATACAGCAGATCATCTCTTAACACAAATGAGTCCCATTGGCTCCAATAAGCTTTCACTTCAGGGCTTTCTAAGCTTATATCCTGCCAAGACGGCCTCTCCTTAAAGTGCTTCCACTCCAAGACCACTCTCAACCATGAGTCGTTCTCTTGGGCCAGTTTCATTTGTTCGTGCTGCCACTCCTCATTCTCTACGGTTGTTCGTCGTATAGGGCAAAACTTATCTTCCATCTTCGAGCAGTGTGTGCAGTTACAGTTGCACGGTCTTCTGGATAAGGCATCTGAGTTTCCATTATTTTTTTCTGCCCTGTGCTCGATGTCATAGTCATATTCCTGAAGACGTTCTAACCATCTTGCCACTTGTCCTTCAGGATAACGGAATTGCAGGAGCCACTTCAACGCTGTATGGTCAGTTCTAACTAGAAAGTGGCGACCATACAAATAATTATAGAAGTGTTCGCAGGCTTTCACTATTCCCAACAGTTTCCTTCTGGTAAAGCAATAATTCCTCTCCGATTTGGACAAAGCCTTGCTGAAGTAGGCAATCACTTTCTCCTGCCGGTCTTGAATCTGAGAGAGGACAGCACCAATAGCTGTATTACTGGCATCTGTGTCCAACACGAATTTTCCGTCATGCCTAGGATAACCCAAGATTGGTGCGCTGATAAGAGCTTCTTGCAGTTGGTGGAAAGCTCTCTGACACTCGTCATTCCAGGAATATTCTTTGCCTTCTTCTGTTAACTTAGTTAAAGGTTTAGCGATGTTGGCAAAACCTTTCACGAACCGACGGTAGTAGGTACACAAGCCCAGAAAACTTCTGTCCTTGGGAATAGGCCATTCCTTAATGGCTGTTCTTTTCTGGATCTGCCGTGACTCCGTCCCCAGATACGATGTGACCCAGATATCTTACTTCACGTCGGAACAGATGACATTTCTTAGGACTCAGCTTCAGGTTGGCTTCACGTAATCGTTGGAAAACTCTTAAATTCTTAGAGTGTTCTTTAAATGATTTTCCTACCACGATCACGTCATCCAAATACACTAGGCAAGTTTGCCATGTCAATTCTCTCAAAACAGCTTCCATGAGCCTCTCAAATGTAGCGGGAGCATTGCATAGTCCAAACGGCATCACAGTGAATTGCCAGAGCCCCGATCCTATCGAGAAAGCAGTCTTTTCTCGATCTGCGGGATCCAATCCAACTTGCCAGTATCCACTTTTCAGATCTAGTGTAGAAAACCATCGTGACCCAGAGAGAGTATCTACGGTGTCATCTATTCTGGGTAAGGGATAACTATCCTTCTAAGTGACTGAATTCAGAAGTCGGTAATCTACACAGAATCTTGTAGAACCATCCTTTTTCTTCACGAGCACTACTGGCGAAGCCCATGGACTATTTGATGGCTCAATGACTCCTTGTTTGCTCATTTCTTGAATCATTTTCTCGGCTTCGTCTCTTTTGGCCAATGGAAGTCTTCTTGGCTGCTGTCTTATTGGCTGAGCATTCCTCGTGTTTATCGTTTGAGTCACTATACTTGTTTTACCTTTGTATTCTTCTTCCATCGTAAATACGTCCTGGAATTCTACAAGCATATCTCTCACTTTTCGTAATTGTTTCTCGTCTAAGTCCTGGACAGTCTTGATGACCACATCAATCAGCTCTTTCGAATATCCGGTCCTGGATGGTTTACTAGTTGTTCTTACAGAGCATATTGCTGATACAGGAACACAATTTCCAACCATACTTCCCTGGCTCAACTTGATGGGGCTTTGCTTTAAATTCATATCTCTGACAGGAACGACATCTCCTACTCGAACAAGAGATTTAGCTGTTAAAAATTCCTTATTATTAATTTCTTCTACCAGTCTCAGGCTTCCAGATTTGCAGTATCCGTCCGGGTTGGTCATCAATATTTTTTCACTATAGCCGAGTATTATTACATCACTAGTCGTTATCAATCGGACAACATCTTCGTTATCCTCGTGAAAGGGCAGTTCTTCATTGTCGACCTTCAAGACACCATTTTTTGAAATCCAACACAGCCCCAAGCTTCTTCAAAAGGTCCATTGCCAAAATAAACTGATCAGATATGTCAGCGATTAAAACTCTGTGCTTGATGGTGATCTTGCCAATGCTGATGGTCATGTTCGCTTCACCATGTGTTCTTATTGTCTCTCCAGTCGCTGTTCTGAGTTGGACCTTTGTTGGTAATATCCGGGAATGATCTGTGATGAGCTCTGGTCTGGCTATTGTTCTTGTTGCTCCTGTGTCTATTAGGAGAGTTCTGTCTTCTCCATTGATTTGACCATCGATGTATAAAATCAAGGCTCCGCCAGAAGATGACACATTGACCGTAATTACTGGGGCACTATTTCTGTAGGTCGACGATTGCTCCCTCATCTCGACCCATTCTAGTTTTCCGATTGTTCAACCTTCTTCTTACAACTGCGGCGTACGTGTCCTAGCACACCACAGTTCCAACACCTTGGCTCTCTCTTCTTTGATTGCGCTCCCTTAACTAGCTTCCTTATCATGTCTAACAGGGACTCTCTTTTGGATTGGTCTTCTTCCTTGATTGCTCTTACACGGTGCCCTCGGGAAGTTTCGCTAGCGGCTTCATGCTCCAAAGCAATAGCTAGTGCTTCTTCTAGTAATTTTGGTCTGGTCAGCTTCAACGCCTTCTGCAGCTCGCTCTCTCTTAATCCATTTGCAAATGTGTCCAACGCAATTTCATCAAGGAAGCTATCGGCAGCTGTAGGATATGCTAGTCGTACAATACGAGCTACCTCTCCTTCAAACTCTTGCAGACTCTCATTGCACGTTGCACCCGAGATCGCAGTTGTGCTTTGTATACTTGCTGGAGATGACTGTCTCCATACCGATTCTTCAATTTAGAAAGCAAGACATGGTAGTTTGCTTGGCCAGCTGGGATAGACCTTAGGATGTCTGCTGCATCACCTCGTAAAGCAGCAGTTAACGAAACAGCTTTCTGCTCTTCGGTCCACTGTCCACTTGTTGCAGTAACTCCATATTGTTCTCTGTCGTGACAAAGTTTTCTTCTTTAATTGTTCTTAAAATTTCTTCGAATTTCTTGTCACTATATCTACCAGCTTCTTTAACCTTATCCTCGATAGTTCTGGTCACCTCCTCAAACCTCGCATCACTTTTTCTGGAAACATCTTTCATTTCATCTTGAAGAGTTCTAGAAACTTCTTCAAACTTTTTCGAGACTTCATCGAATTTCACCCCAAATGTTCTGGTTACTTCCTCGAATCTTGCGTTATTATTTCTAGAAATTTCTTCAAATTTCTCATTATTATTTCTAGTAATTTCATCAAATTTAGTCGAGACTTCATCGAATTGCACCCCAAATGTTCTGGTTACTTCATCGAATCTTTCGTTATTATTTATAGAAATTTCTTCGAATTTTTCATTTTTCCAGTAACAGCTCTTCCGGAGAGTGGAACTCGAACATATCAGGATCGTCTCAATTTTCAATCCGAATGTCCCTTAACCATTTCTGGAGGGTCGCTTTATTACCGGAATCATCACAATCCCGCTCCACCAACTGTTCTTTGAGTTGTTTCACGGTTAACTGCACTAATTTCATTTTTAATTGTCTTTATTAACTCAATTAGTCAATACAGTTTTAAAGTCTTCGACACGAAAACGAACAAAATTCTTCACACAAACACGAGAAAAAGTCTTCACATTCACACGAAAACAAACGAAAAGTCTTCACACGCAAACGAACTAAAGAGTACTCACACTAACACAAAAACGAACAAAAAGTCTTTACACCAACACGGAAGCGAACAAAAGAGTTTTAAACTTAAATCTAACAAAAGTCTCAAAAACATTCAAATCTGCACGAAACCGCAGTCTCTTAAAGTCTGTCCAATTTTATAATCACTCACTGACCCCACACCTGACACCAATGTAACGGGAATTTATATTAAAACTGGGTTCGATTTATTTTCACTTATTTATTTACACCAATAACTACACGACTATATACACATTTATATTCACACTTATTTCTCGGACTATATAAGACTTTCTACTGTCTATGTAATCTATGACCGATTGTGATCTATGACTGACTATATATCACAAACTAACTGTCCTATCATAGCCATCAGCATTATATATCTAACCTAAAAAGCTCTAGATGATTCCAGTGTTGTTTTCGTTGTTTCTAGAGGTTATTTCTCAATATATGGCTTCGAGAATAGACCAGGACTTATTCTCGTTGCCTCTGATGTCTCCCGTGTTTTCTGGAATGTTTGTGACATTTGTGAGTGTGTGTAGTTCATTATTCGGGTAAGTCTTCACGTTACAATATTATAATTTTCGAGCACATGGTATGCACCTAGACGACTGAACATCTGTATGTGCAAATTTACAAAAATTTAATAAAATATTCAGATATATATTTAAGTACATGGGATGAAAACATTTTATATCAATGGAATATTATTTTTGACAATTATTACTGAAATTGAAACTCATTAGATTGATGGCTTATTCATAACTACTTTTAAATAGATTAAATAAATTGAGGTAGATTCTCAACTATAAAACTTCTACATTTTTCTTTATTATTTTTAAAATGTGTTATCATTTTTATATAATTAGGTAGTGAATTATAGAATTTGGGAGCTAAGTAGTTAAAGAATCTTAGATTCAAATTTGAGTTACTTAGTGGAATCAGAATTTTATTATCAATTTTTTACCTAGTGTTGTATGAATGATTGGCAAGATTCTGTAGTTTTTTTTTATATAGATAAATACATGAGTCAACAATATATAGGGAGCGGACTTTGAGAATTTCTTTATTGTATAATGAACTTGTTGGTGAGTATTTGCTTCGTTTTAGAATAACTCTTAATATATAGTTCTGTGTTATATTCAACTGTCGTAGAGCATTTTGTTATAGGCCACCCCAAGCAATTGAGGCATACCTAATCAAAGATTCAACAATAGCTTTGTAAATGCTTATTAGAATCTTTTTCCCAAAAATTTCTCGTAATGTGTAAAATTTATGAATAAGTTTTCTCATATTACCACTTAGGTTGGAGACATGTTTTTTTCCATTTGAGATTATTATCAATTATGATTTCAAGGTATTTAACACTTTCTACTTCATTAATATATTCGTCCCGTATGGGGTTGCTAGTCCTCCATCGGGCGCCTCCCCAGGTGGCGGATAGGGGGAAGCCTCCCAGATATGGGTGGTACCGGCGATATGAAATAGCTGGGGCGGACCAAAACTAGCATGGCGGAGGGCATCAGCGATCACCATTACCACCTCCAAGCGTAAATAATTGATGCCGGACTGGTTGGAAAGTGGACTTCCATGGGCAAGACTGAAACAGTTCAAAGGCTATGGTACTGCGATGCGGAAGGCAAGAGGGAAACCACCGCATTAATTCTCCCCAGTATATCCATCCGACTTTATTCTTATCATGTTAGAAGAACATGTCCCGGGCAGACCTTAAGTGGTGAGAAGGTGCGAAGAATCCCCCGGTTCCGACTAGATAAGAAGATAAAGATAGCAACCTGGAATGTGCGGACATTGTTTGCGGTTGGGAAGCTTAACAACTTAATGCAGGAAATGGAAAGAATGAGGGTTAGTATACTGGGAGTCAGCAAGGTACGGTGGCCAAATAGTGGAGTGACGCGTTCCAACGGCAGGGTGTTTTACTATAGTGGCTCTGACGACGCAAATCGAAGTCATCGTCATGGTGTAGGCATCCTAATAGAAGAGAGCCTACAAAAATCGGTAAAGGATTTTGTCCGTATTTCTGAGAGGGTTGCTCTTTTGCGACTTTGCGGAGGACTGACAGACATTAACATAATTCAAGTATATGCTCCCACTTCAGAAAAACCCGACGATGAAATTGAACAATTTTATGGACAAGTGGAGCAGGCCATCAAGTTAACGAAATCCAATGAAATAAACATAATACTTGGAGACTTGAACGCGAAGGTCGGCAGAGGCAGAGTGAAGATATTGTAGGTGACTGGGGGCTCGGAGAGAGGAACGACAGGGGCGGGAGATTCATTCAATTCTGCGATGAGAATAACCTGGTTATCACAAACACTTGGTACAAACTCCCACCTAGAAGATTATATACCTGGAAATCACCACAGGACAATGAATAGCAAGTCGTTCGAAACCGGATAGATTATATCATGATAAACCGCAGATTTAGAAACACCATAACTAGAGTCGTTGCGTTGCCGGGTGCAGATATTGAGTCCGATCATAACCCCCTATGTGCAAACATCAGGCTACGATTAGCCAAGGCTAAAAGGAAAAGGAACAATAAAAGAATCGACCCCAAATTACTTAGAGACAGCGACATAAGATCTGAATATTATCAACATCTTAACAGACAATTATCAAACATCAATGTCGCAGACGACATCGAGAAATGCTGGAATGACGTTAAAAATGCTTTTGACAACACCAATAACACCTACCTACTAAAAGAGAACACCGTAGTAAGAAATAATGGAGAGACGCAGACACTGTAAGATTCATAAAGACATAACTGGATACCGACACTATCAGGGAAGAATCCGCAGTCAAATCAGGGCTGCTAAGGAGAAATGGCTTGAAGACCGATGTGCGGAAGCCGAACACCTTACCCGAATAGGCGATGGCTTTCATCTCCATAAGAAGATAAAAGAAATCGCAGGCCTGTACAAGAAAACACCAATAACCCACATCCGAAATGAAGAAGGGGAAATAGTACTGGAAGCCGAGAAGTTGCTGGAAGCGTGGAGAACTTATGCTGCTAACCGTTTTGATGACCAGAGATCGCGAAGCCCACCAATCCCAGATGACAATATACCAGACGGCCCATATATATTAGAGAGTGAAACTCTTAATGCCATAAAACTATCAAAAAGCGATAAAGCTCCCGGACCAGACAACATGCTATCAGAAACCTTCCACCTCATAAGTGATCAAAACATAAAAATGATAACAAGATTTTTTAATAGAATATACGACACTGGAAACATCCCCACAGACTGGCTTCGTTCCACATTTATAGCCCTACCAAAATCGAATGACGTACAAAGATGTAAGGACTATCGGCTCATTAGCATAATGAGCCACTTTTTAAAACTGCTTCTTCGAGTCATGCACACTCGACTTTACAGAAAATGCGAGGAGGCAAGCGGGTTCAGTCAGTTTGGCTTTAAGAAAGGGTTTGGAACCAGGGAGGCCATTTTCAGCCTGCAAGCGTTGGTGTAAAACTGCCTTGACCAAAGAAAGAACGTCTTCATATGTTTCATCGACTATAAAAAGGCCTTTGATAATGTGAGAAACGAACACCTGGTAACATATCTTCAAGAAATTGGACTGGACGACAAAGATGTAAAACTGATTGCGAATCTATATTGGCACCAGACAGCTCAAATACGACTCCAAAACTCAGTAAAAACAGAGGAGTTCGAAATAAAGAAAGGAGTCAGGCAGGGTTGCATTCTATCCCCAATGCTCTTCAATCTCTATGTGGAAAGGGTTTTTGCTGAAATAGTGTCTGAGAAACCCATGGGTATTTTAGTCAATGGTACTCCAATTAATAATATACGCTACGCGGATGACACCGCAATAATAGCCGATAATGCCAACGATTTGCAAATCCTACTAAATACTGTAAATGAGGCAAGTCAACAGAGGGGCCTAAAGATTAACACCGTTAAGACAAAGTTTATGGTCGTATCTAGGGATGTTTTACCAAATGTAAACTTACAACTCAATGAGAGCAAATAGAGCAGGTCAATAAGTTTAAATACTTGGGGTCTATGGTGGAGAACTAGTGGAACCCAGAACTTGAAATTGGATGCAGAAGAGAACAAGCAAGAACAACTTTTCTAAAGCTAAAAAATTCCTAACCAACCGGAATATAAACTTCCAACTCAGGTACAGAATGGTTAAATGTTATGTCTGGTCGGTACTTCTATACGGACACAAGCATCTATGAACCGAATTGAAGCGTTCAAAATGTGGACTTTGAGACGGATGCTGAAAATACCGTGGACAGAGCATGTTAGAAATGATGATGTGCTCAGGATGGCTGGATTGGAAGACCGAGAACTCTTCGAGAATACATTAAGAAGCGTAAGATCTGGTACTTGGGACACATTATACGGGGAGAGCGGTACGAATTCCAGCGTCTGATACTACAGGGAAAGATCGAAGGAGAAAGACGAGGCATTGGAAGGAAGAAACTATCCTGGCTCAGGAATATACGCCAGTGGACGGGAATAAGCGACTTTCAGTCGCTCCAGAAAGCCGCAATGAATAGAATCATATGATGAGAAGAACGGAGGACGCCTTACGCAGGAATCTGCAGGGCACTGAAAGAAGAAGAAGAATAGAGAAAATGCAATATAATTTCTTTTTTAAAAGTTGATTGTGACTTTGAAAGTGTCAACCGAGTTCTTAATTTTTGAAATGCCTGCTGTGGCCGTCTGTTCTACTTCCTCCCAAGACGACCCATTAAAAACAACTACTGTATCGTCAGCGTATGATATCACTTTTCCGTTATGGATAGTCATTTTTGTAAGAGAATTTAAATACAAGATGAAAAGTAGTAGTCTCAATACGGTCCCGTGTGGAATGCCTATTTTTGCATCCAAAGATTTACCAACAATGTCGTTTATTTTTGCACTTTATAATTATTTCCTAAGTTCAGGTTACCATTTTATAAAGTAAGCCTTATTTATACTTATAATATTTTTCTTTTTATAATTATTATTTTTATTTTCTCTTTTACCTTAAATTTGCGTATTCATAAATTATCTACGACCCATTTCTTTAACTTTTTCTTGATGTTCTGTGTGTTTGATATATTTTTTAGTTCCTTGGGTAGAAGGTTAAATAGTTTTGTTGCTACATAAATATATATATATATATATATATATATATATATATATATATATATATATATATATATATATATTTTAATGTTGTTCGTGGCCCAGTACTAGGGACCCAACTACACCGGATTGCACCGTACTCCCGGCTCCCCATTCTCCGGTACCGTACTGCCAGTCTTAACGGGCTGCACCATACTGCCAATCTCGACCCTACTCCGATCACCGCACTTCGCGCTGACACTGACTCACTCGAACTCAAATCCTCTTCAATATATTGGCAAGCCCCATCATCTCGAATTTTCTTCCGACATCCTCCAACGCTACGAACATTCCACCAATAGCGCGAAATCAGTAGATTTTTCGGATATAATCTTGACCTTGGCATGTATCGGTAACCAATAGCAATATGCCTTACACTCATACCACCCAGGCCCCGCTAACGTCCATACTCGCCAAGATGCTCCGCCCTCTAACAATTCGCAATCGCCTACCTCGATAATGGCGCCGACACAATATCCCAAAATCATTGTTCTATAGGTCAGTTGTTAGTTAAGTTATGAGTTTGATATTTTGCAAACTTCATCTGTAACGTAACGCTCATCCCGGGAAATTATCTTTTATTATCTGATAATAATAATAATTATTAGAACTATACTTACTTTTCAACTAAACCTTCACAAAGTAAAATAAAAACAAAAACATATTTATATTTATAATAATCATAGAATTATTGAATGAAAAGTAGAGCAAAATTAATTATTGGACAAATCAATATGAAATACATGAGTTTATAAACAGAAGCAAACGTATAGTCAACTTTCAAATGTTTTTTTTATGTTTTTGAGGGATATTTTTTAATTCTTAAAGAGAGCAATACAAAATCATAATTATACATACATTCTTTTTTTATTGTTTTTGGATATTTTTTGACCAAAGTATAGTTTATTAATTGCTTATTCTTCCCTCATTGCGATGCGTTATTCTCACCCACAAATAGATTATTTCTCTCCATTTCTCTCATGTGATGACGTCGTTAACATAATCTCTTTCTTGATAAGTTAAAAGGACATCCCTTATTTAACATTTCCATGCTGAACGTATTGTAACGTGAATAATAAAATACACCCACACACACACAAACTCCAGAAAATGGGAAGAACGTCCAGAAGAACGAAAAGAACATACGAGAACAACTCGAAACATCGAGATTGGAGGTTATGTAGTATAAATAACCGCGTCAATCACAGAAGAGTCAGTCAGTGAGACAGTTGAGCGTGTGCATAGAACAGTAAATATAAATAGAGCGCTTAGTAATATAAAAATGTATATAGTTGCCTAATTGCTAGTGTAAATAAATAAGTGAAAATAAATCGAACCCAGTTTAATTAGAATTCCCGCTACAGTATAAAACGCAAACATGCTACTTTATCGCTCTAGAGCAAAGGAAGGAAAGAAAATTTTCAGTTGAATACTTCATTATCCATCCGTACTGACTGGTTGACTGGTCTGAATACCTCTCTATCTAGCCCAATCAAAAAACCTAGTTTTCAAAAATTTGATAACGAATTCGTAGGAGCTAATTTCCAATGTTTCTTGTCCTGTCCTCAATCCATTTGTTGAGTGTCTGGGAACAATTCGACTGTCTCTTTTTTCTGACTTGTGCCTACTCCGAATTTGATGATTTTTGAATCGAAAATCCCAGATGGCAGAATTAATATACCAAAATATCCGGAAACGTTTAAAATTAACATTTTTTTTAAAGAGCTACGGTTTTCGAGTTTCTGCGATGTTAAAATTTGAAATATGTGTATTTTCGCTAGGAGGAAGAGGCAATTTCTTTCGAAAATTGAAAATCTGATAATGGAAAATTAATGACCAGATTATTTGTAGCAACATTTATATTGAACATTTTTTCCCTTGACTTACGGTTTTCGACTTAAAAGAGAGATAAAGTTTATAATATGCGTATTTCTGCGACAATGTTCTTAGATTTCTTAATAATAGCAAATACAAGTAAAGCATACATGGATAATAGTGAACGTTCAGCGATTTTCTTGACAAATGTAGCACTCAAAAGTGTAAAATAAATACTATTTACAAAAAATTGTACCGACGTTATTAGTTGGTGCACTGAACACTACAAAATAATATTAATGCTATTGCTGCTGGTACTAGTGAAGTCGGTGCCAAAAGTTTTCAATCTAACTGCATTTGCACAATTTGAAAACTATACATAAGTAATCTTGAAATCTTTAAGGTGCGGCTTTAGAAACTTTTCTCATTCCTCTAATACCTACTTATTTATTTTGATTCAACAAATATTGATGGCCAATTTGAAAAACGTTTCCCTCGACGTTGCAGAATAACTCCCTCCTTCCCGCCCACCTAGACAATTCTTCCACTCGACTGATGACGTACAGTCGGGCGAAACGGTGCGGACACAACGTCGCAACCAAATTAAGGTGTACCCTTGCGGAAAATATAGCTAGAGCCAGCCGCTGTTATGCTGCGCTGCGATGCAGAGGATACGCGCTTTTCCACTCCTGTATCCATTTTGTACGTATATATAAGAGACAGGATTGCCGGGAGTAAATCCCCGGATCGAGTTTTATCAGTGTTATGGTTCGTGGGAGGTTGTTGGAACTGCTGTATTCGCAGAAAATCGGTATTTTTATTATGACTACAAGTTTGTTACGCTGCGTTAACATTTGCTACACAACTACGTTATTTATTTAGGTAGGCATTTGCCATCCGACATCTTTTACAGGAAGCTGTAGAGCTCAAGCTACTTATTTATATTAGAGGTCGCCCAGTGGTCAACTAACCTTTTGACTTGCTTATGATTAACTATCCTGCGATTAGCTCACCAACAAATTACTAAACCACGATTAATTGGTTTAATAATTTCTACGGCTTTTGTCAACATTATTTAACATTCAAGAAAATTCCGCACGAATAATAAACCCTCGCAACTGGTACAACAATTTCTTCCCGTTATTCTTTTTTCTATTTGAAATGATGCTAAAGATTATTCAACGACAGATTCTGATCGGTGGAAGTACACAAATTAAAAATGTACGACAAAATCACTGTTTGCGCATGTGTGCGGACAAACACTACACGACTTCGATCATCAACAGTACAAGTTGAAACGATTCATTCATAATAACATATGATCTATTCAAAAACAAAAATAACTCACAAATAAAATTTATATTTTTTCAGCTATATTATAGATCTTTAATTTTAAAGTTAAGTAGGCACTCAATAATGTGGTGAAACAGTCACTTCAAAGATGGTTGAACTCTACTAGTATGAGCTAGATCAGAGATGGTTGTGAGTAGATTGTTAAGAAAATTACAATTAGAGGAATCTGGAATTGAATTCAAAAATATAATATTTATCTATACCAAAATAAGAACCATTAGGTAGGTATTAGTTACTAGTTTCACTCCTACTAGAGCGCATCTATACAGCGCTCTACTCCTACGTGAGGCTCGTGCTCTCATCTATGAACGATGGCTTAAATCAGAATGCAAAGCCAGCTTGTTTTATAACTCTCTGTTTTAGTACGGAAGGAACCTTCCTTCATTACGATATACCGAATAGCTAACACGAATAGCGACTAACAGATAGCCAATATGAATTTTAAAAAATTATATTTTTTTAATTTCTATTGATGGCAATCGTTTGTAAGTGTTTGTAACACTTTTCTTTCTGTTTGCGAGTCAATAGTTAATGCGTAATTAGATTGTTAATTATTTGATACCAAATAGCCAACACGTTTAAAAAATAGACAGAAATAGCGACTACCAGATAGCCAACATGAATTTAAAAAAAATATATTTTTCAATTTCTATTGATGACAATCGTTTGTAAGTCGTTTATAAGTGTTTTTAACACTTTTCTTTTTGTTTGTGAGTCAATAGTTAATGAGTAATTAGATTGTTAATTATTTGATACCAGAAAGCCAGCACGTTTTAAAAATAAATCGTAACAAATATATTATACACTCAAAAGATCAGATATCGTTTGTAAGTCTCAAATAAAGTAATGAAATCGTTTGTGACTCTCTGTTTTTTCAAAAAAATCAAAATAGATTTAAAAAATTGTAGATTTAGACAACTAACTTTACACAACTGTTAAAGTGTTAATTTCTTTTTAACGGTTTCCTGATACACAAAGGCCATTGGCGTCGTCTACTAGTGGCAATACAAGTAACCCTGTTATTTGATCAAGGAGGCCACGATCTCGTGGGCTATTACCATACACGACATAGGATAATTCAGTGACTCTACTCATTGAAATAGTTTATAGTCAAAATATGAATCTTATTCAAGTTATATTTGTATATATATAATGTTATTTTGAAATTAAACTTCTGTGCGTTGCTCTGTAATACAATAACTACAATATTACACAAATAGGTAACAAACATTCTCACCTGTAATCAAAGAAACGACAATTAAAGTTTATTCTTCAAATAATACTGTAACGGGGATTTATATTAAAACTGGGTTCGATTTATTTTCACTTATTTATTTACACCAATAACTACTGGACTATAATCACATTTATATTCACACTTATTTCTCGTACTATATACTTCTTACTACTATCTAATCTATGAGTATATCCGATTGTGATCTATGACTGGCTATCTATCACTAACTGTCTATTACTAACTAACTGTCACCGTGGTCCGTTTGTTTATATTCACTTAACCTCCTATCTCGAAGCTTCTCGTCTAGAATAGACCAAATCTCCATGTTTCTGGATTCCCAGGATGTTATTACCAACATTCTTCTTCAAAAGCAATCGAGACGCCTCCAGGGCTCCAGATATTTGTGTGATAGTGTATGTGTCTGTGAGTGTCTATTATTTGGGTGAGTTCTCACGTTACACTGCTCCCTCCTTAACATCTGATCGTCCCGATCAGAATCATCCTTGGTAGTACCTTGAAGCATTTCTGTTCTATGGCGAAATCTGCACTTGGTTCCTGCCAGGCAAACACCCTTGTTGAAGAAGTAACAGTCTATCGTCTTTCCCGAGTACACTCCTTTTGGATTGAAGCAACACACGGTAATTTGCACACCAGCGTCCTGGAAGATGTATTCGATCATGCTCCTTACAATCTTCCAATCGAGCCCGTCCAACCCACAGCCTATTTTCCCCAACTTCTTGATGTCATAATTCCTGACTTCATTCCTTAGGCTCTTCAGTGCATGCCAGATGTCCTTGTAAGTGGGTTTTCCTCTAGACATCTTTTTCGTAAACAAATAGAAGAGGTTCCGATTACCCTCTACTAGTCGCAGAACTTTTCCTACTCTTGGTCGTTGGGCTGACAATTCATCCAATCTTCCAAACTTCCTTTTAAACACCAGAGCAATTCCTCGGCCCATACGTAGATCCTCCGCTACACAATGGGCAATAGAAACGTCGGCTGGTAGTTTAAAAAGGTCTTGTTGAAACTCAACTGTCACACCGAGTCTGACCTTCTTCCGATCTGCGTAGTTGGACATGAAGTCGTTGAAACTGACATTTCGCTCTTCAACGTTCTTTTCTTGAAGAGCCACTCGTGCTTCCTCCTGGTTGTTCGATCCAGCGTATGGTGCGAGTCGGTTTATGTGCACCACTCTAAGTTTTCCCCTTGGTAACTTTCGGATACTATAGATGACGTCATTTATCCTCTTCATAATTTCATATGGCCCTTCCCATTGCTTTTGGAGTTTGGGACAAAGGCCAACGTCGTTGGGGATTATACAGCCAAACAAGGTCCCCCACGTTGAAGACTCCATCAGCTGATCGAATATTGTAGTGGTGCTTCATTCGATCACCGGCAAGCTGGATTTTCTGTCTGGCTAACTCATGGACTTTATCCATTCTGGCTCTCAATTGGTCGACATATCCTTCTCCTGCGACACGGTCCACCGTAGGTCTACGGCCAAATTCCAGGTCACAGGGTAGGCGTAACTCACGCCCCAACATTAAACTAGCAGGAGTCTGACCAGTCGTTTCATTCACAGCCGCCCGATAGGCCATCAGGAACAAATGGATGTACTGGTCCCAATCTCGCTGATGTTTTGAGACAACCTTAGAGAGGTGCTTGCCCATAGTTCGATTCATCCTCTCTACCATTCCGTCCGATTGAGGATGCAAAGGGGTAGTTCTGGTCTTGTTCGCACCTATTAGTCTGCACACATCTTGGAACAGGGCTGACTCGAAGTTTCTTCCTTGGTCTGAATGGATTTCAAGAGGAACGCCAAAACGTGAAAAGAATTCCTTCAACAACACCTCGGCGACGGTCAATGCTTCCTGGTTAGGAATTGCGTACGCCTCTGTCCACTTCGTGAAATAATCCATAGCTACCAGGATATACTTATTCCCATTGTCCGTTTCAGGAAATGGCCCCGCAATATCCACAGCAACTCGCTCCATGGGACTCCCAACGTTATACTGCCTCAAAGGTGCCCGCTTTCTACCAAGTGGTCCATTGCTGGCTGCACACACTTCTCACTTACGGCACCACTGTCTCACATCTTCTTTGCAATTCACCCAATAGAATCGCTCTCGAACATTCTGCAGAGTCTTAGTGATACCAAAATGTCCACCCGAGGCTCCATCATGTAGCTGACGTTGTACCTCCGGCACTTTGCTTCTCGGCACAACTAGTTGAAATCTGGATTCAGTGCCATCGTCAGACTCAAAGGTACTATACAGCAGATCATCTCTTAACGCAAGGAGTCCCATTGGCTCCAATATGCTTTCACTTCAGGGCTTCGTAAGCTTATATCCTGCCAAGACGGCCTCTCCTTACGGCGCATCCACTCCAAGACCACTCTCAAACATGGGTCATTCTCTTGGGCCAGTTTCATTTGTCCGGGCTGCCATTCCTCATTTTCTACGGTTGTTCGTCGTATAGGACAAATCTTGTCTTCCATCTTGACACATTCCAGTTTTTCCGACTGTGCCGCCTTCTTCTTACAACTGCGGCGTACGTGTCCTAGCTCACCACGGTTCCAGCACCTTGGCTCTCTCTTCTTTGACTGCGCTTCCGTCACTAGTTTCCTTATCATGTCTAACAGGGACTCTCTATTGGATTGATCTTCTTCTTCGATTGCTTTTATACGGCGCCCTCGGGAAGTTTGGCTTGCGGCTTTATGCTCCAAAGCAATAGCTAATACTTCTTCTAGCAATTTTGGTTTGGCCAGCTTCAACGCCTTCTGCAATTCGCCGTCTCTCAATCTATGTACAAAAGTGTCCACCGCAATTTCATCTAGGAAGCTATCGGCAACTGTAGGATATGCTAGTCGCACAATACGAGGTACCTCTGCCTCAAATTCTTGCAGACTCTCATTTGCACGTTGCACCAGAGTTCGCAATTGTGCTTTGTAAACTTGCTGAAGATGACTGTCTCCATACCGATTCTCCAATTTAGAAAGCAAGACATGGTAGTTTGCTTGGCCAGCTGGAATAGACCTTAGGATGTCTGCTGCATTACCTCGTAAAGCAGCAGTTAACGAACAGCTTTCTGCTCTTCGGTCCACTGGTTAGCCATTGCCACTGCTTCAAATTGTTTTCGATAGGTTGACCAGGAGCACTTTCCATCAAAGTTTGGCAGCTTAACCCTCATACTACCTGCGGCTAAGTCCCCTATATCTTCGCCTTTAAAGGTCTGGTTCCCACTGCAGTTACCATTCTTAACTGCCATTTCCAGTGTCTTGATTTTTTGTTGCAGTAGCTCCATGTTCTTTTCTGTCGTGACAAAGTTTTCGTCAACTATTCTTGAAATTTCTTCAAACTTGTTCGAGACTTCATCGAATTTCACCCCAAATGTCCTGGTTACTTCCTCGAATTTTTCGTCACTTTTTCTAGAAATTTCTTCGAACCTTTTTGAGACTTCATCGAATTGCACCCCAAATGTTCTGGTTACTTCACTGAATCTTTCGTTATTATTTCTAGAAATTTCTTCGAATTTTTCATTATTATTTCTAGAAACTTCTTCAAACTTCTCATTATTATTTCTAGAAATGTCTTTTGTCGAGACTTCATCCTTCACCTCTTTCAGTAACAATTCTTCCGGAGAATGGAACTCGAACGTATCAGGATCTTCTCCATTATTAATCAAATTGTCCCTTAACCGTTTCTGGAGGGTCGCTTTATTACCATAATCATCACAATCCCGCTCCACCAACTGTTCTTTGAGTTGTTTCACGGTTAACTGCACTAATTTCATTTTGAATTGTCTTTATTAACAAAGTCAATTAGTCAATACAGTTTTTAAAGACTTTAACACGAAAACGAACAAGATTTTTCACACTCACACGAGAACAAGCAAAAAGTCTTCACATTCACCCGAAACGAACGAAAAAAGTATTCGCACGAAAAACGAACTAAAGAGTCTTCACACTAACACAAAACGAACAATAAGTCTTTACACCAAGACGAAAACGAACAAAAGAGTCTTAAACTTAAACTTAAATCTAACAAAAAGTCACGTAAACACTAAAATCTGCACGAAACCGCAATCTCTTAAAGTCTGTCCAATTCTATAATCACTCACTGATCCCACACTGACACCAATGTAACGGGGATTTATATTAAAACTGGGTTCGATTTATTTTCACTTATTTATTTACACCAATAACTACTGGACTATAATCACATTTATATTCACACTTATTTCTCGTACTATATACTTCTTACTACTATCTGATCTGGGAGCTATATCCGATTGTGATCTATGACTGGCTATCTATCACTAACTGTCTATTACTAACTAACTGTCACCGTGGTCCGTTTGTTTATATTCACTTAACCTCCTATCTCGAAGCTTCTCGAATAGACCAAATCAGTAGATTCTCCATGTTTCTGGATTCCCAGGATGTTATTACCAAAATTCTTCTTCAAAAGCAATCGAAACGCCTCCAGAGCTCCAGATAATATTTGTGTGATAGTGTATGTGTCTGTGAGTGTCTATTATTTGGGTGAGTTCTCACGTTACAATACAATTCCTTTAAGATAATATTCATTCTAAAAACATAACATACAAAATCTGACGTATCGTGACATTTCCCGTGATCTTAGCATACAGTGCGCCAAAATTAAAATTACCTAATTAACCAAAAGAAAATACTATTTTCTTTGCATCTCCCCCTAGAGAAAAAAAAATTCCCACAAATTTTCTTTTCAAACTTTAATCCTCTTCTTCTGGTTATCAATCTTTTAATATTGGAATAAGTTTTGTAATATGAAAAAAATTTGATTCAATTTTTTATGTCCAGTGTCAATTTTGTAAATAGTGTTAGAGATTTTTTCTTCCAATTCTGAGTTCATCTAATTTTTTTTCTGTTTAGCTTTTTTCCATTTTCCACGTACACCTTATCGCCTACATTAAAATTCCATTTTTTTTTTCTATCCGTGTCTTGTTGTGATTATGTGATTTTATTGTATTCTTAAGTGCTATTTTTCTATCTCTCATCCATGCTGTATGTGATTTTTCTTGCTCAAGTTCTTTGGGTAACATTTTGACATCTGTACCGTAAAGTAGATATTTTGGTACAAAGCCTGTTACAGTGTGAATTGTTTCATTGTATTTATTTACGCATTCTTAAGTTATCATTAATTTTGCATCTAATTTTGTTCGCCAGTGTTTGGTTCAACCTTTCATTCAAACCATTCGAAAATGGTGCATGTATTGGTCTGTCGTTTGCACTTTGAGTCTTCGATGGTAATATAAATGCATATCTGGTGTAATGATCTACCAATAAATGTAAATCTTTTTTTGTTGATCTTGTGCTTCCAAAACCTCCAATTGTATCTATTGAAACTATTTCAAAAGGTTTAGTTGTTGGGCCCAGGTGAGACATAAACCCATACTTCGCATGTCCTCTTGTTTTGTTTCTAATACAAATTTCACAATTTCTACATATTCTTTAATAAATTTTCCGCTGTGTAAATTGGGCTAATTGTCTTATGCATTTGTCCTATTCCGATGTGGTCGAGACTTTCATGTATATTTTTTATGAGTTTTAAACTAAATTCTTCCGATAATATTATCTTTTCTTTTCCTCTTCTTTTTCTAAAATATATTTTGTTCTTTTCCATTAATTTTCCCTTTCCATTTTGTATATATGAATTGTTTTTCTGATCTGTCAAAATTTCCTCCAAGTATATTAGGTTCACAATTTTTAGTTGTTCATATGTATTTTCATTTGATTCTAATACTGGATTTCGGCTCAAGCAATCTGCTTCTAAATTTTGTTTCCCTGACGAGTATTTTATTTTGAAATCATATTGGGAGAGGTAATATGTCATATCACCTAATTCTTCATCAGTTCTCGATTTTAAATTCATATTCTCTAGTGGTTTGTGGTCTGTGAATACTATAAATGATTTACCTATTAGCCAGTATTGCCAGTATCTAAGTGCTTCTTTGATAGCTAAACATTCTAAATAAATCGCTTTTTTCTTCTTTTGGGCTAAATTCAATTTTTTTGAAATGTAAGCTACTGGTTTTTCTTCTCCATCTGGCTGTGTTTGTTTTAAAATCGCTCCGACTCCTTCTATAGAAGCATCAGTATAGATATTTATTGGTAACTCTTGATCAAATATTTCTAGAACCGGTTGAGAGCATAGAATTTCTTTTATCTTTTCAAAGGCTTGTTGGCATTGATCAGTCCAGACAAATTTTTGATTTTTTCTAAGCAAATTATGCAATGGATCCATTATTATTGCACTATTAGGTATATATTTGTGGTAGAAGTTTATTTTTCCGAGAAAGTGTCTTACATTTTCCTGTGTTTGTGGAACTGGAAAGTTTCTTATTGAGATGAAATTATCTTTCAGATGCTTTATAGAGTTATTTTGTATTATATAGCCAAGGTAAGGTGCATTTTTTTAATTTTAATCTGAATCCTTCTGTTTTTATTGCTTCTAGAAGTTCTGTTAGATGTTTTATATGTTGATCAAATGTGTTAGAAAATATCATTATATCGTCGATATAATTTACGACAAAATCAGTGAGTTTATACTTTCTTAAAATGTTGCTTAATATTCCCTGAAAAATTGCTGGTGATGTTTTCAGACCAAAAGGTAGACAGGTCCATTGAAAATGGCCTTGTGTCACAAATCCGGTTTTTCTCTGTCTTCAATTCTAAGTGGGATAGACCAGAATTCAGAATTTATATCTAAAGTTGTAAAAAACTTGCAGTTCCTGAAGTCTATACATATCCTTGACCTTTTGTTTTCTTCTTTTTTATATACAAGAGTTACAGGAGCGGCGAATGGACTAAGTGATTCTTCAATCAATTTATTATCAAGCAGCTTTGATATTTGTTCTTCTATTTCTTTTTTGTCTTCTTCTGTACACCTATATGGCCGTTTACTGCAGTATCTGTCTACTAATAAATCTATTCTTGCTTCATATCCTTTAACAGTACCAATATCATATTTATTTTTTGCAAAATAAGACTCATATTTATTTATAAGATTATTTATTTCCAGTTTTTCTTTTTCTTTCAAGTGATTTATCTTCAATTCTATATCCTCTTCTTTTACATGTTCACTAAGTTAAGTTAAGTTATAAGTTTATTTTATTAATTTTTAAATTTGTCAAACCATTTGTTTTTTAACACCATTAATTGTTACAAAGTTGGCTTCGTTCAAATTGTTTAATTTTCCTTTTAGTTTCAATAGCTTGGATTAGTGAAACATTTGAGCCTGAATCATATACGCCATTCAGTTCTAATTGATCATATAAAAGTAGTTTGACATAAATTAATGGTGTCATTATTCGTTTTTTGGTCAGTTTCATTTAATTCTGTTTCGATTAGTGTTGTTTACATGTTTTACGAAATGGTTCTTGAGTTTCTCGTTTTCATTTGGTCTAAGCCAATATGAAGTTTCAGGATGGTAACGAGAAACTTTGTTTAGTTTTTCACAAATCTTGCTTGGCATATGTTCTTCATTTTTATTTTTATCATAATATATCTTTATATTTCCAAACTTTTTCTTAGGAAAATTACTCTTTTTATTGACCATATATTCAGACTTGCTCGCCTCGTTGATCAAATCCGCTGTCTTTTAATGTCTCTCTATTTATTTTATTTAGTAAAAATTCTGGTATGAGATCCAGTAAGATACCTGTATCAATAGTTTTTCTCATTTCAAGCATAAGTTTTTCTTTCCTCAAACAGTAATCCAATATTGATCCATCTTTATATTTAAATAATAAAGCATACACGACTGGATTCCATCCATTGTAAGCAAATGATTCACAGAATTTGTTTCTCCATGTTGTCCAGTCTTATTTTATTGATAATTTTATAATCATTGAACTGTACCAATCTGCACAACTTTTATCCATAAATAGTCTGAGTATCTCAATTTTCTCTTCATCTCCTGTTATATCAAAGCGCATGCATTCTTTTTGAAATGTATCTATCCACTAGATTGCATCTGTGTATTTACTTGTAAACCTATCCGCGACGTTTTTTAAGCTTTTAGGTTTATTTTCTTGAATGCTTCCGACAAGTTTCTCTAAAAAATTTTCCTGCACCCAACTGCTGGGCTAAAGCAAGCTCTTCCTGATTTACTTCTTCTAGATATTGACCTTCAAATTGTAAATTTCCATCTTCATCTTTATAATTTTTTCTCAGTTCATCGGTCATTGATATCCAGACTCTTCTCACCTCTTATTTATACTGTTTTTCACTTTATTGAAAGTGGTTGTCTTTACTAGTTCCTTGTGTAAACTCGCAGATTGCAATTTTTCCGGCATTGCATACACCTTGTTATAACTTGTTGTTATTGAGGTTATACTAAACCATTTAGATTTAGATTTAGATTTAAGAGGGGGTTACATTGCACTGCGACCATAAGGTCTATTGTGTCCCCTACCTGAGTTGCACTCGCCTATACGCGGTCTACAACTCACCTTCCAGTTCCAGAGTTCTAATGAACTCCAGTATCTGGGTTGGCTTCAAGGAGGATACTTCCTCACTTCTGCAGGTTGCTAGTCCAAGGCACTGTTTGCGTTGGCTAGCAATGGCGAGGCATTCCGTCACCAGGTGATCCGGAGTTTCCTCCTCTTCCCCGCAGAATCTGCACTCGTCATCCTCTGCTAGACCTAATCTCATTAGATGCTTCTTGAGGCGACAGTGTCCTGTAAGAAATCCAGTGAGTAGGTGTAGCTTGTTCTTGCTGAGATCCAAATACCTTTTGGATCTTGCAGTATCAAAGTTTCTTAAAAACTTTTTGGAATGATCCAATCCAGGGGTATCCCGCAAGAGTTTCTCTTACGGTTTTTTCCTTCTCCAGAAACTCCTTCTTGTAGGTGCTTTTATCTGTGCCACAGAAGGGTTCTGGGACAGTAAATGGAGTTTGTGCTCCTTTCCTGGCAAGTGTGTTGGCCTCCTCGTTGCCTTTGATTCCCGAGTGGCCGGGAACCCAGAATAAGTAGACCCTGTTGTTCTTGCTTAGCTCACTGAGCTTCCTTCGGCACTCTCATACCATTTTAGAGTCAATGGTATGAGAGTTCAGTGCTTTAATTGCAGCTTGACTATCAGAATGTATTGCAATGTCACATTTCTGATAGTTTCTTTCAAGGTTCACCTCCACGCATCTCTCAATTGCAAGCAATTCTGCTTGAAAGACGCTTGGGCAGCTGCCTGGCGCAAGTGAGCATTTGGTGCGATTTCCAAACACTCCAGCGCCTGTCCCCGTCGTGGTCTTAGAACCATCAGTGTACCATTTAATGATATTCTTTTTGAGAGCTTGGGTTGTGAGCCCCTGTCCCAATCTTCTCTGCTACTTAGCACCGTGGTGAAAGTTCTCTCGATGCTAATTTTCTTTGTCATTACATCACTGGGAAGGTTTGCTGATGGGATGTGTTTGGACAGAGAGGACCAAGCTCTCTGATTCCGAATTCCCACAATGTCTGAACCTTCCCAAGATAGTCTTAGAATGGCCTCATGGGCCAATCTATCTATCACTAGATGGAGAGGTGTGAGATCTGTGATGGTCTCTAGAGCCCTGGTCGGGCAAGTTCTCATGGCTCCAGTGATACAGACACAGGCTAGTCTTTGTATTCTATCGAGGGTTTTCCTCGTATTGCTCTGACTTGCCTTGCCATGCCAGGCTATTGACCCATATGATATTATCGGTCTTACAATCATGACGTACATCCATCGCAGTATTTTTGGGTTACGTCCCCAAGTCTTACCAGTCAGATTTCTGCACGCCATTAAGGCCTTTATTGCTTTGCTAGCAGTAGCCTCAATATGCTTGTTCCACAGAAGCTTGCTATCTAGTGTTAATCCCAGATATTTGAATTCAGCCTTCCAGCTTATTATGTCTCCACTCAAAGTGAGAGGTTTCATAGCTGGAAGTTTCCTTTTCCTAGTAAATGGAATAATTGTGGTCTTGGATGGGTTTATGCTAAGCCCCACTGACAAGCACCATTGCTCAATAGTTCTGAGGCCCTCCTGCAATAATTCGCATAGGGTGTTCGCGAATTTTCCTCGGGCTATTAGGACTATGTCGTCGGCATAACCTATACATGTGAAGCCAAGCTCCGTGAGTTTGTGGAGTAACTCGTCTACTACTAAGCTCCATAGGAGGGGAGATATTACTCCTCCTTGAGGTGTTCCACGAGTAGCTTTAACAGAGGTGGTATGATCACCTACTTGGGCCTCAGCTATTCTCGTCTTCAACATCTCTTACATCCATTTGATAATGTTCTTGTTCACTCCTCGCCGTGTGAGTGCCTCCCTGATTGACACATGTGTGGTGTTGTCAAAAGCCCCAGATATGTCCAGGAAGGCACACATTGCGATTTCTTTATTGTTCAGAGAACTCTGAATGACCTCAGTTAGCTGATACAGCGCGGTTTCTGTTGAACGCCCCGCCCTGTATGCATGCTGACATTTATGAAGTGGTTTGTCCTCCAGAATCTCTGTTCTTATGTAGTTATCCACTACTTTCTCCATCGTTTTCAGTAGAAACGATGTTAAACAGATAGGTCGGAAAGATCGGGGATCAGTCCCATTTTTCTTCCCTATTTTCGGTATGAAGATTACTTTGGCTCTTTGCCATATGCTAGGTATAAAGCCCCGTGCTAGGCAGCTTCTTGTAATCTTCAGGAGATGGGGAAGGATCTCCTCCATTCCTTTCTGTAGGAGTATTGGGAATATGCCATCTACTCCCGGCGATTTATAAGGTTGAAAGGTGTTGACTGCCCATTCCAACCTTTGTCTTGTGAATATCTTCTTAGCAATACTCCAATCTTCCTTGGGATTCTTGGTTTGGATTGCTACGTCAATACTACTGAGGGGTTCACTTCCTGGGAAGTGTGTTTTGAGAAGTAGAGCAGATCGCTCCTCTTCTCCCTCAGTGTATGACCCGTCTGGCTTCTTGAGCGACATTAAGGGGCTGATTGCCCCTCTTGCCTTGACTTTTTGCAATCTGGCTGCAGTAGGAGTCGAAGTGATCTTTTCACAAAAAGCTTGAAAGAGAAGCCTCTTGGCCTTCCTGATCTCCTAATTGTATTGTGTGAGCTTCTCGGTGTAGCCCTGCCAATTATCGTCTCTTTTGGCCCTGTTGAAGAGCTGACGGACCTCTAATCTGAGGTTTGACAGGTTGTTGTTCCACCAAGGTGCTTCCTTGCTTGGTCGAGCTTTTGAGAGTGGGCAACTTGATTGGAATGCCTCCGTTATCGCCACACTGACCAGTTCGACCTCTTGATCCAGATCGCAGTGTGGGTGTTTGACCCCATTACTTTCGATCTGTTCCAAGTTTTGCTTCAGAAGGGTCTTATGTTTAGACCAATCTGTACTTCTAGGGTTACGAGATGAAGACAGTGAGGTTACTTCCCCCGCAATCCTAAACTCTATAATCCTATGATCGGAGAGAGAAGGTTCCTCCATCACTCTCCAATCAAATACGTTATTCCAGGCAGTAAGGCTGGCAATTGTTACGTCCAGGACCACTTCTCTTGCTCTCGTGACAAAAGTGGGGCTTCTTCTCACATTAAGGGTTTCTAGATTATTTGCTAAGAGATATTCAAGTAAGCAGTCACCTCTAGGGTTGTTGTTCGTGCTTCCCCAAATAACATTGTGCGCATTGGCATCACAGCCTATGATGACTGGCAGTTGTCTGCTATTGCAGTATTGCACTAGCTCTTGAGCTTCGACTGGAGGTATTGCAGGATTGTCTCCAGCGAAATAAGCAGATGCAATAACTATGTCTCGGTTGATGCCCCCAGTGTTGAGGTGTACTAGAATTGGAACTAGGTCCCGAGTCATGAATTCTGAAACACATGTGTAATTAATGTTGTTTCTTATGATCACACAGGCACGAGGGGACTCCTGTCTCTGGTCATAGATCAATTTTGAGTCTTTAGATGCCAAACCTTTAATTTGGCCTGCTTTGCCTGTCCAGGGTTCCTGGATCAGTAGTATTCCTTTTTTAAACAAAATTGTCGTTTTATAATGTTATTTTTGAAATTAAACTTCAATGCGTTGCTCTGTAATCAAAGATTTTATTTTAGTTTTACAATAACTACAATGTTACACAAATAGGTAACAAACATTTTCACCTGTAATCAAAGAAACAACAATTAAAGTTTATTCTTCAAATAGTACAATTCCTTTGAGATAATATTCATTCTAGAAACATAACATACAAAATCTGACGTATCGTGACATTTCCCGTGATCTTAGCATACAGTGCGCCAAAATTAAAATTACCTAATTAACCTAAAGAAAATACTATTTTATTTACATATATATATGCTCATTTAACAAAAGTACCTATGGTCGCCTGATAGCCCAATGTTGAATTATTCTACAAAATACTCATTTTCGACGGTAGCGCCCTCGTCACTTGGTTATAGAAGCTCACTCGGTTTTCGCCTCAAATTTACTATACGATGTACACTTCTATGTAGTATCTATCTTCTTTGCTCATGATGAATCATTCAAATGAACAAATATATAAATGTACTTACGAAATGTCAAGATCATAAACTAATTTTCTTTTATTGACATCTTAAACGTCAGAATGACAAAATGAATTGACATAAAAAAAATATAAATTCAACATAGCCTGTAAAGCATATCTTTATTTTTGATTTTAAATATGAAGTAAAATTCATAATCTGGCAAAACACTGTTTGAATGAGTAGATTCACTGAAGTCTCCTATGTCGTGTATGGTAATATCCCACGAGATCGCGGCCTCCTTGATCAAATAACAGGGTTACTTGTATTGTCAATAGAGTATCTTACTGTTGAAAATTTATTTAACACATCAACTTACGTTCTATATACAAGTGAAACACAAGTATAATAATGAAATCGTTTGTGACTCTCTATTGTATTAGAAAAATTAAATTTAAAATTTGTAGTTTCAGGAACTAACATTAGGTACATCACTATTAAAGTGTCAATAAATATAATTTGTGTATGGAACGTGACTTTGTCAAGTTTTTGTGTATTTTGGATTTCCATCAAGTATCAGCTAATACAGGTATATCTATAAAGCCATAGAGAATAATATCGAGCAATTCAAAAAATCAAATTGAAGTGTGCCATGTCTTTTGTGATCATGCAGAGATAACTACCATGCCTTTATTTGAATCAACTAATACTAAATATTGAAAATTGAAACGACACTTGTCACTCTTAATAGAAATAATTCTTACTTGACTCTAGTGAAGACATAATCCCTATTTCAAAAGCCTACTACAAATGCTTTTTTTGAATGTGCGCTCGATATAAACCAAAGCATCATGTCAAATACACCAAGTAGGGAATAGAGCACAAAACCCATTGGGGTCACGATACAACAATCATGATTAGGGCACTGTATAGTTCTTTATACTGTGATTGGGGTCAAGAATAAATTTATTATTCCAGTTTTAATATTATATATATTATATATACATCAAAGATTCACAACACATACCTTTCGTGTGAGTGCCCACAAACTTGACCAGGTGGTGGTAACTCTTATAGGAAAATTTTGATCAAATGTTGCAAGTAGCAGCCGTTAGAGCGCCAGTGTCGCTCTTCCAAAGTATTCCGAAGAATGTTGGGAACCGTTGAATACGAATCAGAGAGAACATACAATGAAATGAACAATGAATGTTCTCTCTGATACGAATGAAAAATGGCGTTCATTCTAGTTCCATAGATAATATGATAAGGCTGTTCGAGCAGTAGTTTGGGACGGTTTGATAACTGTTTAAAATGCGCATGTGCTGTTTGAAATAGTTTCCAAGTGGTTTGGGATTTTGTTGCTCGAACACCAAACTGCAGTTTGCAAACTACCCCTTCCACTTTCTTACAATTTTGTCGTCATAGAACAAATGACTATGCCGATAGATATGTTTTATGACCAAAGATAAGAGAAAACATCAATGAAAGACTGATGGACAAAACCAGGGTTTAGTTTGGGACTGTGGTAGTGTTCTCTGAAAGGGATTTCTCCAACAACAGAGAACACTCTACTCTAAGAAGAAGACGCTTCAACTGCGCCTGTCTCAAACTGAGTCCGGACTAGTTTGGAAATCGTCAAACTACTGCTCGAACATCTTACTAGTAGTTGAGAATAAATTATTTCATCGTAAATTGAAGTGCGCAGGCGTCTGACGGTTTTGGACTGGTTTGAACCGCTGCTCGAACACCCTTAATATATTATCTATGTCTAGTTCTGTGTGTATCTGAGAACTGAGCGTTTTGCTTGTCACGATTCACGATATTACAGACTTGAATTATGATTTATATTGAGATTGAAACTTTATCGTTTTTAATCACGATTTGTTCCAATTGATGTTTGAATTTCCAAAATGGCTCCGAAAAGGACAAGCGTTTTGTGCTCAACTGTGCCAGTTATGAGAATGCGGGAGTAAGTTTTCACCGCTTTCCATGACCCGGAAAATAAATGTTAATAGGTGAGTGTAATAACACATGCTTATTCCTAATGTTACTTAGTGTTACTTGAATGTTGTAAACTATCCGAGCTCCGCATTTGTTATATTTCTTTCAATACTTACTTGAATACTACAGCACTGAACTGACCTTTCAAATCAGGTATTACCCTTACGTATTTGTGTACCACTATCGTGTTTGCTGGTAGACTTATAAACAGACAAACGGATAAATGAAAATCAATCCCATAGGAGGTATTATTTGTATACCAAATTTGGTGTCGATCAGTTAAGTATTTTCCGAGTTATAGTGTTTACAAACAGACAGATAGGATTATCAAAACAATAACTACCTCAAAATTTTCGATAGTTAATAAATCAAGAATAACGCTTATATCAAGACATTGTTCACTAGCAAATTCGCGCTTCGTACTCGGAAATTAACTGAATTCCCAACAAATTAATGTTCATTACTTCGTCTATGAAATCAGTGCTCCAGAATACCTTAACGATAACTACGAACGACAGTTTCTCACTTTGGATTATAGTTTTTTGTCATACTACTTTGGAGCAACATGAAATTAACGTGTCTAATTGTCACTTTATTGTCTGAAATTACTTCAGACTATCTGAGTTTAAATTGCTATCCGATAAAATTCTTATCTCTAGGGTGTATTCTTTCTAAAACTAATATCACTTTTTTTATTTACAGGTGCAGATTATGGGCTAAATTCTGTCAGCCATCTAGTTACTGGTTCCTGGTGGCGTCATGAGAGAGCACATTGAATGTGTAAGTATATATCTACCGTGAATATAGTAGAATATCTATTGTATATTAATATTTGTGTTTACTTGCTTATATTATATTTTTAAAATTTGTTTTTTTTTTTAATTTATATGCCCAATGAGGAACAACTGAGAAAGAAGGACGAAACAAATGGAGATCTTAACATTCGTCTGTGTATTGTGTGTGTTATTATGTTTTATGTTAGGGAGCTCATATATGTTATATATTTGAAATTCTTTGTAAATATATCTTAAAAATGATACAATTAACTATTTTGAACAATTTACTTTGTATGCTTACTTTATATGAGATAACTTATGCAATATTAAAGAATGAACTTTTAACAATTTGTTCAGTTTTTATGACCTTATTCATTAAGTCATTAAAGAAACCTATTGTTTGGAATCATAGTTTTATCGTTTGACAAGAATTTAAGTTGATATTTAGGATTTTTAGGATTAAGATTTAGCTGGTATTTCATGCCTTGCTTATAGTTAATAGACCTACATACTTAGTGCCTAATACGATTATAATAGTCCTATAGGATTTTTAGCTGATTGATTTTGCTATAGGCGTATCCTATTAATTAATTATGCGCTAATGAAAATAGCCAGTAATTCTCTATAAGAAGTTTATTACGTAACAACAGAACTACACCAAATTTAACTCTCCAAAATTGTCTCTCTAACACGCGTCTCTTCTCTCCACTTCAGTAATGGCCGCTCTCTGACCTCACCGCCAAATCTGTTCAATGGCGGCTAACGGCTTTTTCTCGGGACGTGTTTGACCGAGCCTCTGGCAGTGGCTGAGCGCTGGATTGTGCTGCAGCTCATATCGCTTGCGGCTACAGGCGCCCTCCACTTGGGACTGGAAGTCAATCTATTAGAGAAAAAAAATATATGTTGAATTAAGGTCTGTAGAAATCGGTGAAGCGGACACGGCGGCCAGCACGAGTCACAACAGACGGACGGACTGGTGGTGTTTGAGCGGTGTCGGCTGAGTCGCCTCTCAGCTGAAGAGGTCTAGCAGTGTTCGTGGGAGAAGGGTGAGTAGGCTGCGATACAGTGGCCATGTCATCTGCCACGATGTAGGCTGGCTTCAGACGGTCAACTGTGACACGGACTTCAGAACCACGTATGAGTAGGGTGAAAGTCTTATCATCACGCTTCGTTATAGGAAATGGGCCGGTATAAGGTGGTGTAAGTGATGGACGTACAGTGTCATCTCGAAGAAAAGCGTGAGTACAAGTGCTCAAGTCCTTGAAAACAAAACCTCCAGGGCGAGAGTGATGTGCAGTGGGAACAGGTCGGAGCTTTGCCATGGCACTGCTTAGTTGAGTGGCTAAGTTGGTGGTATCCAGATCTGTAGCATGACGATCTGTGTGGTGCAAAAACTCTCCAGGTAGACGTAGCGGTTCTCCATATACTAACTCAGCTGCGGTGGTGCGAATATCCTCTTTGAATGCTGCACGCATTCCCAGAAGCACAAGGGGTAGGGATGTTAACCAGTTATCGTCAGGGTGGCAAGTTATGGCGGCTTTTAACTGACGATGCATCCGTTCCACGAGTCCATTACAGGCTGGGTGGTATGCGGTTGTGCGAGAGCGATGGAATCCAGCACGTTTGCCTAACGCTTGGAACAAATGGCTCTCGAATTGTCTACCTTGGTCAGTAGTGATCAGCTCAGGACATCCAAACCTGGATATCCAACCAGCGATGAAGGTGTCTGCTGTTGCGTCGGCGGTGATGCAAGTCATTGGCCATGCTTCAGGCCAACGAGTAAAACGATCGACTGCGGTGAGGCAGTACCGATAGTTTGAAGCTGGTGGCATCGGTCCAATTATATCGAGGTGTACGTGCCGAAATCGCTGAGACGGGGTTGGGAAGGATCCTGCAGGAGAATGGACATGTCGGACGATCTTAGCGCGTTGACACTGCAAACAGGTCCGTGTCCAGGTTCGACAATCTTTCTGCACTCCAGGCCATACAAAGCGATTGGAAACTAGGCGTGCGGTTGCGCGGGCGCCAGGGTGGCTAAGCTTGTGTAGAGAGTCGAACACACTTTTGCGCAAGGACTTGGTGACAAAAGGACGAGCTCGCTGTGTTGACACGTCACAGTAGAGGGATATCTCGGTTCCCGGAATCGGTATGTGCTGTAGCTGCAGAGATGTTGTGTCGGGCGAACTAATGATATCTCTCAACTCGTCGTCAGTAGTCTGAGCGCGCGCGAGGACATCGTGGTCTACTGGTTTGCTAACTGCTTCGACACGAGATAACGCATCCGCTACGACGTTGCTTTTACCTGCGATATGCTGAATGTCTGTAGTAAATTGTCCGATAAAATCTAAATACCGGAACTGTCTTGGGGAACAATCACTAGTTCTTTGTCGAAAGGCATAAGCCAGAGGTTTATGATCACTGTAAATTGTGAAATGCCGGCCTTCTAACATGTACCGAAAATGTTTCACTGCACTGTATACGGCGTGTAGCTCGCGATCATAAGGGCTCCATTGTTTCTGGGAGTCGGATAGTGACTTGGAGTAGAACGCAAGCGGCTGCCAATCGTCATTAACGAGCTGCTGAAGAACTGCTCCGATTGCAACACTGGAGGCGTCGGTAACTACGGCTAGAGCTGCTGTAGGATCGGGATGAACCAGTAGCGTAGCACGGGAAAGTCAGTCCTTGCAGCGTGTGAAAACGGCATCAAGGTCTGGAGTCCAAGGAATGGGACGGCTGCCAGGGGTCTTAGGACCAGCAAGGAGGGCATGAAGCGGTGCCTGATCTTCAGCGGCGTTTGGTAGAAAACGACGGTAGAAGTTGATCAAACCTAAAAATTGACGCAACTGGCGCATAGTGGTTGGCTTGGGAAAAGATTGTATAGCAGCGACGCGGTCGTTAGGAGGACGTATGCCATTCGCAGAGACGGTGAAACCAAGAAAAGTCAGTTCTTCCACGCCGAAAACACACTTTGAAACGTTTAACACTAATCCATGTTCTGCGAACCTTTCGAACACTGTTCGTAGATGTTGTTCATGTTCATCTTTGTCTCGCGAGGCAACAAGAACATCGTCGATATATGCGAAACAAAATGTCAATCCGCGAAGCACTTCGTCCATAAAACGTTGGAACGTTTGAGCGGCATTTCGGAGTCCGAAAGACATGCACGGGAACTCATAAGATCCAAACGGCGTCACTATGGCTGTTTTCGCAATGTCATCAGGATGGATGGGTATCAAGTGGTATGCCTTAGTCAAATCCAACTTAGTAAACACGGTGCATCCTGCGAGCTGGCTTGTAAAATCAGCTATGTGTCGAACTGGATACTTGTCGGGTATAGTTCGCGCGTTTAAGGCTCTATAGTCTCCGCATGGACGCCAACCTTCACCTTTCTTTGGAACCAGGTGCAAGGCAGAGGCCCACGGACTGTCGGAGCGGCGGGTTATACCGGAACGCAGCATATCTTCAAACTCTCGTTGAGCGATTGCTAGGCGGTCGGGGGCGAGGCGGCGCGGTCTGCAAAACACTGGGGGGCCAGGCGTGGTCTTTATGTAGTGTACAGTATTATGCTGTACGGGCGGGCGAGGTGAACCAGAGGGACTGGTAATAGAGGGGAACTCACCGAGTAGCTTGTGATAGCGGGACTTTCCAAAAACAGCGCGAACGGACTGTATGTGAACGAGATGGTCGGGGATGCGTTGACCAGAGGAGGTGAGGCCGGTAACGCCGTCGACGAGGCGCTGGTACCGAGGGTCAACCAGAAGATAAAAGTGCGATAAGAAATCGACACCAATTATAGGTTTTGACACGTCGGCTACTACAAACTTCCAGGTAAAGTCACGCCGAAGTCCAAAGTCGATAGACAAAGTGATCCAGCCGAAAGTAGGAATCACTGTGCCATTAGCTGCGTAAAGTTCATAATCAGTTCGAGGTCTTGATCCACGGAGCCGAGTACGAGGGTACACACACACGTCCGAACCGGTGTCCACCAAAAAGGCTATTTTTGTCTGAGCATCAGTTACTAGGAGGCGGCGGGAGGACGGTAGGCAGTCACTTGTCGCCACTAGGTGCTGCCGGAGTCGTTTTCCTGAGACCAACTACAGGGGCGGGTGCACTTGGTAGCCTTTTCGCGAAACCGACGGTGATACCAACAAAACGTAGATCGGTTACCATCGCGGTCGTCGTCATTCACGTCCCTACGAGAACGAGATTCAAAACGTCGCAGAGATGACCTGGCTCCTGGCGTAGAAGATCGCGAACGACGGTGCTCGGTAGTTAGAGCAGCGACTTGGCGAGAAAGTTCATCAAGTCTTGAGGTGAGGTTAGTAACATATGCCGTTTCGAGAGGCGCAATGCTCGCAACGTGTTGCTGGGGAGGGGCGACATCATTAATTTTGTCTGCTAATTCGGCTAATCTATCCAAGTCCCGTTCGGTAGATGCAGCAATGATAGCCTGATAATTGGCAGGAAGGCGAGATGACCAAATTGATCGTAGAAACTCGGATGGAACTTCCGGACCTGCTAGAGAACGTAAATGTCTCAGGAACTGTGAAGGTTTCCGATCTCCCAGTTCTTCGCGCACTAGTAATTGTCTTACCCGTTGCTCTTGTGACGCGGACATACGGCGAATTAATTCATTTTTCAGTCGCACGTATTTGTCTTGGGCGGGTGGATTACCGATTATGTCACTTACCTCGGCTGTCTGGCGGCTGTCTAGGAGAGACACAACATGGTAGTATTTTGTAGCGTCTTGTGTTATGCCTGACAAGGCAAACTGGCCTTCAATATGGGAGAACCAGAGTGACGGGTTGTCGGGCCAGAGCGGTGGTGCCCTAAAACCAATTCTGTTCACCTGTTCAGTGGATATTTCATGTGTACCAACAGCCATATCAGGTGGGGTTAACTGAGCCGGGGGATTGTTGTTATCTGGTGGAGCTTGTTGTTGTTGCCGTGCCTCGGTGAGCTGGATCTGTGTTGTTTGTAGTTGTTCCTGCAGTTGCTGTTGTACCTGCTGCTGTTGTTGAATCTGCAGCTGAAACTGTGCCTGTTGTTGTGCAAGCTGTTGTTGCATTGCTGCAATTTGTGCCTTCAGCTCATCCATAATTGCACTACACTGTTAACTAACACCGAGTAAAAATATTTCTTGGCGAATTCAACTATTAACTCACTGATCACGTCGGGAAGTCACCACTATAGGATTTTTAGCTGATTGATTTTGCTATAGGCGTATCCTATTAATTAATTATGCGCTAATGAAAATAGCCAGTAATTCTCTATAAGAAGTTTATTACGTAACAACAGAACTACACCAAATTTAACTCTCCAAAATTGTCTCTCTAACACGCGTCTCTTCTCTCCACTTCAGTAATGGCCGCTCTCTGACCTCACCGCCAAATCTGTTCAATGGCGGCTAACGGCTTTTTCTCGGGACGTGTTTGACCGAGCCTCTGGCAGTGGCTGAGCGCTGGATTGTGCTGCAGCTCATATCGCTTGCGGCTACAGTCCCTTTAACATTTATTATCCTTCTACATAAAATATGTATTGCTACCATCCGTTAAACAATGTTCAAATCATATCATATAATCAAAGAAGTATTTTTGTATGTAAATGTATATTGTAACATGAAGACTTACCCGAATAATAAACTACACTCACAAATGAACTATACACACACAATGCACATTCCGGAAAACACGGGAGACATCAGAAGGCAACGAGAATAAGTCCTGGTCTATTCTCGAAGCCATATATTGAGAAATAACCTCCAGAAACAACGAAAACAAACACTGGAACCATCTAGAGTTTTTTAGGTTAGATATATAAGGCTGATGGCATAGACTGGATAGTTAGTTAGTGATAGATAGTCAGCGAGTCACAGATCACAATCGGATGTAGCTCATAGATCATAGTATCGTAGAAAGTCGTTATAGTACGAGAAATAAGTGTGAATATAAATGTGATTATAGTCGTGTAGTTATTGGTATAAATAAATAAGTGAAAATAAATCGAACCCAGTTTTAATATAAGTTCCCGTTACATTGGTGTCAGTGTGGAATCAGTAAATGATTCTAATATTGGACAGACTTTAAGAGACTGCGTTTTCGTGCAGATTTGAGTGGTTTTGAGACTTTTGTTAGATTTAAGTTTAAGACTCTTTTGTTCGTTTTCGTATTGGTTTAAAGACTTTTTGTTCGTTTTTGTGTTAGTGTGAAGACTCTTTAGTTTGTTTTCGTGTGAAGACTTTTCGTTTGTTTTCATGTGAATGTGAAGACTTTTTCTCGTGTTTGTGTGAAGAATTTTGTTCGTTTTCGTGTCGAAGACTTTAAAACTGTATTGACTAATTGAATCAATAAAGACAATTAAAAACTGTTTTCGAAAAATTTTGAGGAAATTTCTAGAAATGATAATGAAAAATTCGAAGAAATTTCTAGAAATAATAACGAAAGATTCGATGAAGTAACCAGAACATTACATACATTTGGTGTACAATTCGATGAAGTCTCGAAAAAGTTTGAAGACATTTCTAGAAATAATAATCAGAAATTTGAAGAAATTTCTAGAAATAATAACGAAAGATTCGAGGAAGTAACCAGGACATTTGGAGTGAAATTCGATGAAGTCTCGAACAAATTTGAAGAAGTTTCTAGAACTCTTCAAGATGAAATTAAAGATATTTCCAGTAAAACTGACAAAAGACTTGAAGAAATTTCAAGAGCAGTTGACGAAAAATTTGTCACTACAGAAAAGAACATGGAGCTACTGCAACAGAAAATCAAGACATTGGAAATGGCAGTTGAGAATGGTCACTGCAGTGTACAAAAAGATGAAAATGCGAGGCAGACCTTCAAAGGCGAAGATATAGGAGACTTAGCCGCAGGTAGTATGAGAGTTAAGCTACCAAATTTTGATGGAAAGTGCTCTTGGTCAACCTATCGAAGGCAATTTGAAGCAGTGGCAATGGCTAACCAGTGGACCGAAGAGCAGAAAGCTGTTTCGTTAACCGCTGCTTTAAGAGGTGATGCAGCAGACATCCTTAGGTCTATTCCAGCTGGCCAAGCAAACTACCATGTCTTGCTTTCTAAATTGGAGAATCGGTATGGAGACAGTCATCTTCAGCAAGTATACAAAGCACAATTACAACCTCGGGTGCAACATGCAAATGAGAGTCTGCAAGAATTTGAGGGGGAAGTAGCTCGTATTGTGCGGCTAGCATATCCTACAGCTGCCGATAGCTTCCTTGATGAAATTGCGGTGGACACATTTGTAAATGGATTAAGAGAGAGCGAGCTGCAGAAGGCGTTGAAGCTGGTCAGACCAACATTACTAGAAGAAGCACTAGCTATTGTTTTGGAGCATGAAGCCGCAAGCCAAACTTCCCGAGGGCACCATGTTAGAGCAATCGAGGAAGAAGACCAATCCGATAGAGAGCCCCTGTTAGAAATGATAAGGAAGCTAGTTACGGGGACGCAATCAAAGAAGAGAGAGCCAAGGTGTTGGAACTGTGGCGAGCTAGGACACGTACGCCGCAGTTATAAGAAGAAGGTTGCACAGTCGGAAAACTAGAATGGGTCGAGATGAGGGGGCAATCGTCGACCTGCAGAAATAGTGCCCCAGTAATTACGGTCAATATGTCATCTTCTGGCGGTGCCTTGAGTTTATACATTGATGGTCGAATCAATGGAGAAGACATAACACTGCTAATAGACACCGGTGCAACAAGAACAATAGCCAGGCCAGAGCTCATCACGGATCATTCCCGTATACTACCAACAAAGGTCCAACTCAGATCAGCGACTGGAGAGAAAATAAGAACACATGGTGAAGCGAGCATGACCATCAGCGTTGGCAAGATCACCACCAAGCACAGAGTTTTAATCGCTGACATATCTAACCAGTTTATTTTGGGAATGGACCTTTTGAAGAAGATTGGAGCTGTGTTGGATGTCAAAAATGAAGACAATGAAGAACTACCCTTTCACGAGGATAACGAAGATGTTGTCCGATTGATAACGACTAGTGACGTAATAATACCCGGCTATAGTGAAAAAATATTGATGACCAACCCGAACGGAAACTGCAAACCTGGAAGTCTGAGACTGGTAGAAGAAATGAATAATAAGGAATTTCTGACAGCTAAAGCTCTTGTTCGAGTAGGAGATGTCGTCCCTGTCAGAGTAATGAATCTAAAGCAGAGCCCCATCAAGTTGAGCAAGGGAAGTATGGTTGGAAATTGTGTCCCTGTATCCCTGTATGCTCTGTAGGAACGATTAGTAAACCATCCAGGACCAGATATTGATGTGGTCATCAAGACTGTCCAGGACTTAGACGAGAAACAATTACGAAAAGTGAGAGATATGCTTATAGAATTCCAGGACGTATTTACGATGGAAGAAGAATACAAAGGTAAAACAAGTACAGTGACTCACACGATAAACACGAGGAATGCTCAGCCAATAAGACAGCAGCCAAGAAGACTTCCATTGGCCAAAAGAGACGAAGCCGAGAAAATGATTCAAGAAATGAGCAAACAAGGAGTCATTGAGCCATCAAATAGTCCATGGGCTTCGCCAGTAGTGCTCGTGAAGAAAAAGGATGGTTCTACAAGATTCTGTGTAGATTACCGACTTCTGAATTCAGTCACTAAGAAGGATAGTTATCCCTTACCCAGAATAGATGACACCGTAGATACTCTCTCTGGGTCACGATGGTTTTCTACACTAGATCTGAAAAGTGGATACTGGCAAGTTGGATTGGATCCCGCAGATCGAGAAAAGACTGCTTTCTCGATAGGATCGGGGCTCTGGCAATTCACTGTGATGCCGTTTGGACTATGCAATGCTCCCGCTACATTTGAGAGGCTCATGGAAGCTGTTTTGAGAGAATTGACATGGCAAACTTGCCTAGTGTATTTGGATGACGTGATCGTGGTAGGAAAATCATTTAAAGAACACTCTAAGAATTTAAGAGTTTTCCAACGATTACGTGAATCCAACCTGAGTCCTAAGAAATGTCATCTGTTCCGACGTGAAGTAAGATATCTGGGTCACATCGTATCTGGGGACGGAGTCACGGCAGATCCAGAAAAGATAACAGCCATTAAGAAATGGCCTATTCCCAAGGACAAGCATGAGATTAGAAGTTTTCTGGGCTTGTGTACCTACTACCGTCGGTTCGTGAAAGGTTTTGCCAACATCGCTAAACCTTTAACTAAGTTAACAGAAGAAGGCAAAGAATATTCCTGGAATGACGAGTGTCAGAGAGCTTTCTACCAACTGCAAGAAGCTCTTATCAGCGCACCAATCTTGGGTTATCCTAGGCATGACGGAAAATTCGTGTTGGACACAGATGCCAGTAATACAGCTATTGGTGCTGTCCTCTCTCAGATTCAAGACGGGCAGGAGAAAGTGATTGCCTATTTCAGCAAGGCTTTGTCCAAATCGGAGAGGAATTATTGCTTTACCAAAAGGGAACTGTTGGGAATAGTGAAAGCCTGCGAACACTTCCATAAGTATTTGTATGGTCGCCACTTTCTAGTTAGAACTGACCATATAGCGTTGAAGTGGCTCCTGCAATTCCGTAATCCTGAAGGACAAGTGGCAAGATGGTTAGAACGTCTTCAGGAATATGACTATGCTAAGGAGGGGGCAGTGTAACGTGAAGACTTACCCGAATAATAAACTACACTCACAAATGAACTATACACACACAATGCTCATTTCGGAAAACACGGGAGACATCAGAAGGCAACGAGAATAAGTCCTGGTCTATTCTCGAAGCCATATATTGAGAATTAACCTCCAGAAACAACGAAGACAAACACTGGAACCATCTAGAGTTTTTTAGGTTAGATATATAAGGCTGATGGCATAGACTGGATAGTTAGTTAGTGATAGATAGTCAGCGAGTCACAGATCACAATCGGATGTAGCTCATAGATCATAGTATCGTAGAAAGTCGTTATAGTACGAAAAATAAGTGTGAATATAAATGTGATTATAGTCGTGTAGTTATTGGTATAAATAAATAAGTGAAAATAAATCGAACCCAGTTTTAATATAAATTCCCGTTACAATATCGAATTTTGGCCGCGCGTAGAGGGCCATCCTTATCCCGCCGAATGCTTTCTCTCTCTGTTCTTTGCGCACCGCTGTAAACGGTCACCCTCCAAGCTATATTTGTCGGGCTGTAGTTAGTTCAATATTACCTATCCTTATCTTTTACCGTTTTCGAAATATCTGAACATTCGTTGAGTTGTATGGTATGTCAAACAGTTTTGTAATTAACTCAATAAAAATACCCTAAATCATTTCTCAATATCAAAAATTGTACAGGATGTTGAAAAAATATGGTTTGAAAATTTCAATTTAAAATGTTGAAAATCTTTGTAATGGCACAGATATATATACAGGGTGTTTCATTAATAATGGGAAATAATTAAACTGGAGAATCTTTGGTTCAAAATAATAAGATTTAACCCAATTCGCTTAGATAAAATGTCGCCTGTCTGAGTTACAGGGTGTTTTATTTAAATATTTAAAAATGATCTTTCCCCATTACTTTTAAACTGTTTGACTAATCTTTATCATGTTTGGCAGGAAGTGTAGACTTTGCAAACCTTACTAAATTATGGTAAATGAAAGTTTCTGGCTACTACCAGAGGCGGACGACAGGGGTAAGTGAAAAGTTGACCCTTCTTAAATTTTACGCCACTGGCGGAATTGTTATTTTAGCACAATTTTTCTATTCTCCAATACTTTCTGTGTAGATTATATACTCTACCTTCGTAACGATAAAGTCATTATTTTTCGAGATATTTAAAGTAGAACATAACGCTGCACTGATGAACAATTTGAGGTGTATTTATCATGGCGGTGTTTTTGGGTCATAGGTTTGCATTTATTACGCAAATGAAACTTACAGTTAATATTTTAAGTTTACTAAGAAGATTAACATATAACTTTACTGATAGGTAATTATCAAAAAGTCCTTTTCACATTTTTTCTACAATAAATAATATGAACAAAAAATTTTGAAATACCTAACAAATTTTCAACGTTATCCCCATTTATCTCAATAAGTTTATCTATTCTTTTAATCAAGAATCTTCTAACTTTGAAAATATGTTTGGCTGATTGGCAATAAAATTAGCGAAATTTACTATTTGGTGCCATAGCTCTTGACGATTATATATTTCCTGTGAGTATACAAATGTTTTCATATGCCCCCAGAAATAGAAATCTAAGGGATTGCCTTCGGGAGTTCTAGGTGGCCACGAGAATTCACTACCTCTGTCAATCCAACGGTGAGGAAATTGCTGATCTAGATAGTTCCATACTATTAAAGTATGGTGAGGAGGTGGTGCTCCATCCTGCATGAACCCCATGTCTCTTCTTCGGTCAAGTGATAATCCCTCTAGTTCGTCGAAAAGTCTAGTTTGTAGATACTACAAATAAGAGTTACCATTCAAATTTGCAGGGAATTCATAAGGACCCAATAAACTATCTCCAAATATACCGCATCATACATTAACCTTTAATTCATATTGGAAATGTGATTGTCGGAATAGATGCAATGACTGGAGTAAGCAAGCCATTTTTCAGTTTTTTAATTACTGAAAAAAAAAAACTTAGACCTTACCACTTTAAAAAACTTTACAAAATTTATTACCTACAGATTATCCTTTAAGATTAAATTTTGCTCAGTGAATCTTAAATAGGAAAAATAAAAATCATGATTTTATTAAAAACAGTCTTTTTAGAGTAGTTCTCAACTGAAGAAATAACCACTGTTGGTATATTGAAAATTCGCATCTATTCCGACAATGTTATTGCTAAACAGCCAAACGTATTTCTTAAAGTTAGAAGACCGCTTAATGAAATAATAGACAAACTTATTGAGGTAAATGGGAGTCACATTGAACCTTTGTCAAGTTGAGTATTTTTAAATTTTGTTCAGATTATTTATTGTAGCAAAAATGTGAAAAAGACTTTCTGATAATTACGTATTAGTAAAATTGTATGATAATCTTCTTATTGAACCAAAAAAATCAACTATAACCTTCATTTGCGTGATAAATGCAAACCTATGATCAAAAACACCGCCATGATAAACACACTTGAAATTGTGCAGCAGTGCTGCGTTATGTTCAACTTTGAATATCTCGAAAAATAATGACTTTATCGTAACGAAGGTAGAGTATGTTATTCACGCAGAGAGAGAGAGAATATAAAAATTGTGCTATAATGACAATTCCGCCAGTGGCGTAGAATTTAGGAAGGGTTAACCTTTCACTCACCCCTGTTGTACGCCTCTGCTGGTAGCCAGAAACGTTTATTTACCATAATTTAATAAGGTTTGCAGTGTCTAAACTTCTTGCCAAACATGATAAAGATTAATCCAACAGTTTAAAAGTAATGGGGAAAATCATTTTAAATAATTAAATTAAACACCCTGTAACTCAGACAGGAGACACATTTTATCTAAGTGAATTGGGTTAAATCTTATTATTTTGAACTAAAGATTCTCCAGATTAATATATATATATATATATATATATATATATATATATATATATATATATATTAATCTGGAGAATCTTTAGTTCAAAATAATAAGATTTAATATATATATATATATATATATATATATATATATATATATATATATATATATATATATATATATATATATATATGGTCCTGCAGCTCAGCTCCCGTCTTCTGTAGCTCAGTTGTTAGTTAAGATGAGATTTTGATACTCTGTAAACCTCATCTGTAACATATGGCCTATTTCGGGAAATTATTTTGCATTATACAGAGTGTCCCAAAAATCATCTTGATACTTTTTTCAAATTACATCATATACATTTCTAGGCATATTTTGGTACCTCGTATGATTGACTTTATGATGTCAAAATTTTGTTGAAATCGGTACAGTAATTTTTTATTAAAAAAATTAAAACTAAAAAAAGATGGTCCTGCATCACTGGAAGAAAAACCTTACAAAAACATAAGTAGTACCTTCCTGATAAAATCATGCATAATACTAATTAAAGAAGCTCTAACACTGTCATTAACCAAGTTGGATTTATATGATTATTTACAGGGTGTTTGAAATTTTATGACAATCTTATAAAATTTCGAAGTAATTTATTTTTCATATTTCAAATTGGACCCCCTGTATATTTTTATGTCATTCGATGCGGAATTGAATCACAAACATTTTTCTAATTACAACCTTATTACAATTCCTAATGTATGCAAAGTTATATGAAAAAAACTAATTTTGCCTACTATTCTATTCACCATTTCAAGAAATAAACGCGTAGGCTGCTTCTAATTTAATGACATTTCTGTTTATCAAACTGTCAAGATCTTATTTGTCCTTAGAAGTTGTTAATAGTTTGATTTATCTAGCAAATACTATTTATACCCAAGTATTTTGTTACCATGAATTACAATCAAGGAGAACTCGTAGATATGATTTTCATATTAAGAGAATGTCAGAAGAACGCTTTCTTAGCAAGTCGAGTTTATGCAGAGCGTTATCCGGAACGGCGTCATCCAGACAAAAGGAGCCTGCAAAATTTATATGATAGATTTGTACAAACCGGAAATGTGAGATATAGGAAACCAGTTAGAAATAGATCAGCCCGAAATGAAGAAAATCAATTGGCTGTGCTATTATCCGTTACAAAGAATCCGTCCGTAAGTCAAAAGGTAATCGCAGATACCGTAGATATAAGCGAAAGAAGTGTTCAGAGAATTTTGAAGGATAACCGTTTTCATCCGTATCATATAAAGTTTCATCAAGAATTATTTGAACAAGATTATGAAAAACGAATTGAATTAACCAATTTCAACTTTTTTGATAAGGTTTTATTCACGGATGAAGCCACGTTTCATAAAAATGGATTTGTGAATCGTCATAACTTCCATTATTATGCCAGCCATAATCCAAGGGGAAGATTGATGGACAACACAGATGGTCAATTAATGTATAGGAGGGAATAATTGGTGACCATATTGTTGGTCGCCATTTTTTTAACGAAAATATAAATGGCCCAACTTATCTAGATTTTTTACAAAACGATCTACCAAATTTATTGGAAAATTTACCAATAGCTATAACAAATACAATGTGGCTACAACATGATGGAGCCCCAGCTCATTATTCATTCGGAGTGAGAGAATATCTAAACAGAAACTTCCCTAACCGGTGGATTGGAAGAGGTGGGCCCAATAATTGGCCACCCCGATCACCGGACTTGACAAAATTAGATTTTTTTCTATGGGGTTATGTTAAGGAAATCGTTTACAGAGAACCTCCAACCACAATAGAAAACATGCAGCTTAGAATTTCAAGTGCATTTTAAACAATAACACCTGAACTATTACGAAAGGTGGCAGAATTATTCCATACTCGTGTTCGTTTGTGCCTCCAAGAACATGGAAGACATATTGAACATATCTTATAGAATGTAGCTACTTTATACTATGTTTGTAAGAAACATTCTGAATAAAACTCTTTCAATTTGCATCAGTATTTTCACGACGAGTAATAAAATTACTTTAGTAAAATGTAAATAGAATTTTGACAGTTTGATAAACAGAAATGTCATTAAATTAGAAGCAGCCTACGCGTTTATTTCTTGAAATGGTAAATAGAATAGTAGGCAAAATTAGTTTTTTTTATATAACTTTGCATAGATTAGGAATTGTAATAAGGTTGTAACTAGAAAAATGTTTGTGATTCAATTCCGCATCGAATGACATAAAAATATACAGGGGTCCAATTTGGAATAAGAAAAATAAATTACTTCGAAATTTTATAAGTTTGTTATTAAATTTCAAACAACCTGTAAATAATCATATAAATCCAACTTGGTTAATGACAGTGTTAGAGCTTCTTTAATTAGTATTATGCATGATTTTATCAGGAAGGTACTGCTTATGTTTTTGTAAGGTTTTTCCTCCAGTTATGCAAGACCATCTTTTTTAGTTTTTATTTTTTTAATAAAAAAATTTTGACATCATAAAGTCAATCATACGAGGTACCAAAATAAGCCTAGAAATGTATATGATGTAATTTGAAAAAAGTATCAAGATGATGTCACCGAATTTTTGGGAAACTCTGTATAATGCAAAATAATTTGCCGAAATAGGCCATATGTTACAGATGAGGTTTACAGAGTATCAAAATCTCAACTTAACTAACAACTGAGCTACAGAAGACGGGAGCTGAGCTGCAGGACCCTGTATATATATGTATACTCGAACCAAGATTTTTATTCTCTTTCGAACTGTATTAGAGTTCCCTGTAGATTTATCTTCTAATCAATCTAGACCCAGCTCCAAAACATCCATTTAGGGCTATCCTACTCAAAAAGAGAAACAGTAAAATCCGTAGTACCTACATTAAGAAACAAATGAGTTTCTCGGGGTTGAATGTGTCATAGAATACCCTTTTATCCCTCAGTGACAAAAAAAGAAATACAAACAGGTATCTATCACCTGGCGGAACATTTTGTGAATATTGAAATAATGTAAATTTCATCCATATCATATTCAAATATACCTAGCTATATGAAACTGATATCCATCGCTGAATGATCTTTTGTTTGGATTTTCGACACATTCGGCGAAGCTGAAAGGGTATAAACAATAAGACGGACGAACAAATCATCATGATCACTATAATAATACATATATATATATATATATATATATATATATATATCATCATTTTGGAAATACAGACATCTTTAAATTATATATATATATATATATATAAATAAAAAGATGTTCTTGGGGATGCAGTCATATATTAAATAAAATTCTTTGATTGAAGCCGAGCTTTCGAGAATGTTTATTCTCTTCTTCAATAAAAATAAAATTTTTATTTTAAAATATAAATAATGACATTTGTAATTGATGGCTATGAAACCTTTCCTGTTTTTGGTTACTTTATTCTAAATTCACGATTTTTGCCCTGAAGAAGAGAATAAACATTCTCGAAAGCTCGGCTTCAATCAAAGAATTTTATTTAATATATGACTGCATCCCCAAGAACATCTTTTTATTTATTATAAAACCAGTCAAGAATACAAAATCAATATATATATATATATAGAAGAAGAGAATAAACATTCTCGAAAGCTCGGCTTCAATCAAAGAATTTTATTTAATATATGACTGCATCCCCAAGAACATCTTTTTATTTATTATAAAACCAGTCAAGAATACAAAATCTATATATATATATATATATATATATATATATATATATATATATATACTGCATCATTCCGCCAGTGTCCAACGTACCGCTGGTCTTCACCGCACTACCGGTCTCCACCGAATTCTCCGTACTCACTTAACTACTGCAACTGGCACCGGATTGACTGCCCAGGACTGTTTGGCTCGCAGCAAATCCTCTCCTCGAATCTTCAACAGACATCTTCCAACGTCAAGCGAATATTCACCACTATCGCGAACTCACTAGATGCTTCGGGATATCATGGAAAAATAAAAAAGAAGAGTAAAAACTACTGGTTTGATAAAGAATGTGAGATGATGATAGAAAGAAAAAGAGAGGCCAGGTTAAATTGGATAAGAAAATGATCATGAAAACTATGAGCAGATCAAGAAAGAAGGAAATAGACGAAGTAAAAGTAAGAGGAAGAAATGGATAGACGATACAACGGACGACATAGAAAGGGATTCTAAGAATAACATCAAGCTATATCAACACATAACAAAATATAAGAAATGAAATGAGAAAGTAATTGCAATTGATAAGAATAGGGGGGAAGAATACTTAGAAAAAGAAGCAGAAACAGAAAAAGAACACATAGATGAAGATAGAGAAGGCGTAGAAGAAGTGAGAACATGGATGGAACCGTCAATGGAGGAAATTAACGATATTATAAGGACCCTTAAAACGATAAAGCAGCAGGATCGGATGAGATATGTAATAAAATGCTGAAAAATGGAGGTCACGAATTAAAAGAGAGCATATGTGAATTAATAAGAAAAATATGGAAAAAAAGGGACAAAACCGAAAGAATGGTCTGTAGGGATCATTGTACCAATTCCAAAGTCAGGCGATCTAAGTATATGTGAGAATTACAGGAAAGTAACTTTAAATGCAGCGTACCAAGTTTGCACATCACTTATTTTGAGACAGCTAAAAAGATATAAAGAGAAAGAAATAGACGAATACCAAAATGGATTCAAAACAGAGAAGTCTACAGTAGATGCAATACACACTTTAACACAAACAATTGGGAAGTGCTACGAACAAAATATTGACCTACATGCCATTTTCATCGACTTTAAACAAGCCTTTGATAGCCTCAAAAGCAACCTGATAATCGAAGACGCAAAAAGCATTGAAATTCCTATAAAGTTTATAAGATTGATTAAAATGACCTTTGATGAATCAAAAGCCGCTATACTAACAAATGAAGAAATGAAAAACACCGTAGAAATAAAAGGAGGGGTAAGGCAAGGCGATGGATTATCTGCACTTTTTAATATCGCACTGGAAGGAATTATCAGGAGCTGTGATGCAAAAGGGGATCTTACGCCAAAATCGGTTCAGATTATAGCCTATGCGGATGATCTAGCAGTAATATCAGTAGATGCAAAAAGATTGGACGAAATGGTAAACAGGATAAATCAGGAAGCAAATAGAAGAGGACTAGAAATTAATCACAAAAAACAAAATATATGAAAATAGGTAACGGAATAGGTAAAATGAGAATATAGAGAACAACAATAAGACCATTAGTAACGTATGCAGCTGAGACTATGCGAATAACAAAGAAAGATGAAGAGAAGCTCAGAGTTTCCGAAAGAAAAATTATAAGAAGAATATTCAGACCTAAGAAAATAGAGGACGAACAATACAGGAGACTAGCCAATAAGGAGATACTAGACATACTGGAGGGAGAAGATTTAGTTAGGACAGTCAAAGCAAAAAAGGTAAGGTGGTACGGGCACATCAACAGAAAAGCATATAATGAAATTGTAAGGAGAATACCAAATAGAGGCCATAAAATAAGAGACCGAATGGGAGACCAAAGATAAGATGGAAAGACCAAGTAATTCAAGCATGGAAATAGGAAACTGGAGAGAAAAAATGGCAGATAGAGAAATATGTAGAAAAGTGGCGGAGCATGCAAAGGGGCATAAAAAACTTTGAAAATAAAGTGAAATTGAGTGACCAACCACTTTCATATCAACCAAGTCAAAAGAGCTCATATGAGCGACTAAAATTCCTTAAGGAATGTGTACTCTTATATATAATTATATAAAAACTCAAAGCACTGGAATTTTCATGGCCATGTCGCCTTAACCACCTGCAAGTTCAGATCGAAACCGATCTTTTCATGCAGCCTGTTCACTTCATTGGAGCACGTATTGTCACATCACGTTCTCTAACGTGCACCTGCAACACCTTGGATCTCACCGACTGAGGTGGTTCATTTTACCATGGAATGTTCATGTTGCCATATACTGAGAGTTGATGTCCACAGCTACCACGGTCTCACTTTTCTTGCCTAAAATCTGCTCCATGACCACATCAGCTTCTATATGGTCTGTATCTTCGGCCCAGTACCCAATGCCCATTTATACCGTCGATATATTCACGCCGTGCAATCTCAGAGAAATTTCTCTCGGTTGCACTCATGGGAATCTTCTCATCAAGTCTAGCAAGCTATCATACCATATCCGGCCATGTAACACAACTTTCAAACTTAGGTACCTACGTCTGTACCACTAGATTCCAATCCAGGACGCACTACGCTACACCTTTGGTCTTATACCCACAGCGTCTCCACGTCCTCAGCTATCCTACAGGCAACTCTCGGTGACACTCACAGGAAACTAGTCGGCAATACTCAGCAAGTTGCCACGCTATCCGACAATGCAGCACCACTTGCGAGATTGCATTAGCACCACCAGATCCTTACCATTCCATTCCCAGTATTCTACGTACATCAACCACAAGAAAGTACTTTGTTTCTTTGTCTACTACGGATTTTACGGTATTTTTTTTAAATAGGATACAGCCCTATACCCTATATGGACGTTTCGGAGCAAGTGCGGGTCTCTGTACCAGATAGTATTCTATTAAAAAATTCTACAGGTCTCAGGTCGAGAGGAAGCGACTAAATTTATCACATTTTATTTCGAGTTCCACTCTACGGAAGAATTGTTATCGAAAAAGTTTAAGGAATTTTCTAGAACTCTTCAAGATGAAATTAAGGATGTTTCTAGAAATAATAATGAAAAATTTTATGAAGTCTCGAAAAAGTTTGAAGAAATTTCTAGAAGTAATAACGAAAGATTCAATGAAGTAACCAGAACATTTGGGGTGCAATTCGATGAAGTCTCGAAAAGGTTCGAAGAAATTTCTAGAAAAAGTGACGAAAAATTCGAGGAAGTAACCAGGACATTTGGGGTGAAATTCGATGAAGTCTCGAACAAGTTTGAAGAAATTTCAAGAACAGTTGACGAAAACTTTGTCACGACACAGAAGAACATGGAGCTACTGCAACAAAAAATCAAGACACTGGAAATGGCAGTTAAGAATGGTAACTGCAGTGGAAGCCAGACACTCAAAAGCGAAGATGACTTAGCCGCAGGTAGTATGAGGGTTAAGCTGCCAAACTTTGATGGAAAGTGCTCCTGGTCAACCTATCGAAAACAATTTGAAGCTGTGGCAATGGCTAACCAGTGGACCGAAGAGCAGAAAGCTGTTTCCTTAACTGCGGCTTTACGAGGTGATGCAGCAGACATCCTAAAGTCTATTCCGGCTGGCCAGGCAAAGTACCAAGTCTTGCTTTCTAAATTGGAGAATCGGTATGGAGACAGTCATCTCCAGCAAGTATACAAAGTATAACTGCGATCTCGGGTGCAACGTGCAAATGAGAGTCTGCAAGAGTTTGAAGGAGAGGTAGCTCGTATTGTGCGACTAGCATATCCTACAGCTGCCGATCGCTTCCTTGATGAAATTGCGGTGGACACATTTGTAAATGGATTGAGGGAGAGCGAGCTGCAGAAGGCGTTGAAGCTGGCCAGACCAAAATTGCTTTGGAGCATGAAGCCGCTTGTCAAACTTCCCGAGGGCGCCGTGTAAAAGCAATCGAAGAAGAAAAAACCAATCCAATAGAGTGACGGGAGTGACGGGAGCGCAGTCAAAGAAGAGTCAGCCAAGGTGTTGGAACCGTGGTGAGCTAGGGCTAGGACACGTACGCCGCAGTTGTAAGAAGAAGGCGGCACAGTCGGAAAAACTAGAATGTGTCAAGATGGAAGACAAGGTTTGTCCTATACGACGTACAACCGTAGAAAATGAGGAATAGCAGCCCGGACAAATGAAACTTGCCCAAGTGAACGACCCATGTTTGAGAGTGGTCTTGGAGTGGATGCACCGTAAGGAGTGGCCGTCTTGGAAGGATATAAGCTTACTAAGCCCTGAAGTGAAAGCATATTGGAGCCAATGGGACTCTTTTGTGTTAAGAGATGATATGCTGTATAGAACCTTTGAGTCTGAAGATGGCACTGAATCCAGATTACAACTAGTTGTGCCAAGATGCAAAGTGCCGGAGGTACTACGTCAGCTACATGATGGAGCCTCGGGTGGGCATTTTGGAATGACCAAGACTCTGCAGAAGGTTCGGGAGCGATTCTATTGGGTAAATTGTAAAGAAGATGTGAGACAGTGGTGCCGTAAGTGTGAAGTGTGTGCAGCCAGCAATGGACCACTTGGCAGAAGGCGGGCACCTATGAGGCAGTTTAATGTTGGGAGTCCCATGGAGCGAGTTGCTGTGGATATTGCGGGTCCATTTCCTGAAACGGAAAATGGGAATAAGTATATCCTAGTAGCCATGGATTATTTCACAAAGTGGACAGAGGCGTACGCAATCCCTAACCAAGAAGCATCGACCGTCGCCGAGGTGTTGGTGAAAGAATTCTTTTCACGTTTTGGCGTTCCTCTTGAAATCTATTCGGACCAAGGAAGAAACTTCGAGTCAGCCCTGTTCCAAGATATGTGTGCAGACTAATAGGTGCGAACAAGACCAGAATGACCCCTTAGCATCCTGAATCGGGCGGAATGGTAGAGAGGATGAACCGAACCATGGGCAAGCATCTTTCTAAGGTTGTTTCAGAACATCAGCGAGATTGGGACAACTGGTCAGACTCCTACCAGTTTAATGTTGGGGCGTGAGTTACGCCTACCCTGTGACCTGGAATTTGGCCGTAGACGGAAGGATATGTCGACCAGTTGAGAGCCAGAATGGATAAAGTCCATAAGTTAGCCAGACAGGACATCCAGCTTGCCAGTGATCGAATGAAGCACCACTACAATATTCGATCAGCTGATGGAGTCTTCAACGTGGGGGACCTTGTTTGGCTGTATAATCCCCAACGACGTCGAGGTCTTTGTCCCAAACTCCAAAGGCAATGGGAAGGGCCATATGAAATTATGAAGAGGATAAATGACATCTATCGTATCCGAAAGTTACCAAGGGGAAAACCTAGAGTGGTCCAAATAAACCGACTCGCACCATATGCTGGATCGAACAACCAGGAGGAAGCACGAGTGGCTCTTCAAGAAAAGAGCGTTGAGGAGCAAAATGTCAGTTTCAACGACTTCATGTCCAACTACGCGGATCGGAAGAAGGTCAGACTCGTTGTGACAGTTGAGGTTCAACAAGACCTTTTCAAAATACCAGCTGACGTTTCTATTGCCCATTGTGTAGCGGAGGATCTACGTATGGGCCGAGGAATTGCTCTGGTGTTTAAAAGGAAGTTTGGAAGACTGGATGAATTGTCAGCCCAACGACCAAGAGTAGGAAAAGTTCTGCGACTAGCAGATGGTAATCGGAACCTCTTCTATTTGGTTACGAAAAAGATGTCTGGAGGACATGGACAAGGACCTCTGGCATGCACTGAAGAGCCTAACGAATGAAGTCAGGAATTATGACATCAAGAAGTTGGGTCTTCCGAAAATAGGCTGCGGGTTGGACGGGCTAGATTGGAAGATTGTAAGGAGCATGATCGAATACATCTTCCAGGGCGCTGGTGTGCAAATTACCGTGTGTTGCTTTAATCCAAAAGGAGTGTACTCCGCCATGGAACGGAAATCCAGCAAGGTACTACCAAGGATGATTCTGATCGGGACGATCAGATGCTAAGGAGGGGGCAGTGTAACGTGAAGACTTACCCGAATAATAAACTACACTCACAAATGTCACAAACACATTCCAGAAAACACGGGAGACATCAGAGGCAACGAGAATAAGTCCTGGTCTATTCTCGAAGCCATATATTGAGAAATAACCTCCAGAAACAATGAAAACTACACTGAAATCATCTAGAGCTTTTTAGGTGAGATATATAAGGCTGATGGCATAGACAGGATAGTCAGTTAGTGATAGATAGCCAGTCATAGATCACAATCGGATATAGCTCATAGATCAGACAGTAGTAAGAAGTATATAGTACGAGAAATAAGTGTGAATATAAATGTGATTAGTCGTGTAGTTATTGGTATAAATAAATAAGTGAAAATAAATCGAACCCAGTTTTAATATAAATACCCGTTACAATAAGAACATAAGAGAGTACGTATACACATCTACAAATTTCATCTGTTACCTCACACATATCACTGATATAGACAAAGTTAATAACATTTACAAGTGATACAAGAAGAAATTCTGAGAAATATACACATAAAAGTGATTGAACCAGTTGAAATAGTCTGAGACAAATCCACAATTAACTGAAGGTTTTTTTAGTTATTATTTTGAACCTCTTTGTGTCCAATGCTCTGATCTCTAAAGGTATATTATTGTATAGGGATACGCCTCTGAAAAATATGCTGTTCTGGGCATTTCTAGATGAAAACCTTAATAAATTTATATCATTTGAATTCCGGGTATAATAGTTGTGTATATCACTGCGAAAATCCAGAGTTAAATTTGAATGGCGTGTTTTACAGATAATCTGATGTATATAGATGGATACTTGAAATTTATAGATGTTTTCTAGGAACACAATGTGGAAATTTTTATAAAGCATGTCTGTGTTATATCTGTGGGAAGATTATACCTAGATTATAAGAGATTTTGTCGAGTAGGGTACCAAAGTACTGTGATATATTGGAAATGGCAATGTATTGGAGAGAAAATATATAGTGATCTGACTAGATAATTAGCTCAAAGTCAAAGCAACTTAAAAAAAGTTTGGTGACAAAATAATGCTTGGTTTTCTTCTATATTTAACTATAAGAGTAGATAATCAAAGTAACTCAATGAAAAAAATATAAGCGTTAGAAGCCCTTTCGTTATATTACATAATTAGTTGTTACTCGTGACTTCCTCCACGCTACCTGCCAGATAAAATCCTGTCGGAATCGGTTTAGCCATTACGGAGATTCGTCGGAATCAACAGCCAAAAATAATACAAATTAAAAATTGCTTTTTTGTTATTAGTGACACATATACTTCCATATGCAATTATTTAAAACTTGTTATTTTGATATTAGAAACAGACACTTCGATTTTATTTATTAGTATAGATAAATATATTATGAAAAAGGCTATAATTTTTTTGTCAATTTTATGGTATGAGTAGGTACAATAACAGACAACATTTTCTACATTACATCTACAAAATAGTCTTACCAAATAATACCGAAACAAATAAATATAACGCAGGTATAGGCACATGATAGGCACTTATTTTTTTATCAACTCAAATGGTGCTCATCATTCTAGAATTTTCTAGATATTATAAACATCAGAAAAAAATCAACAGAAGTACAGTATAACAATTTTATTGAAACGATTTCTATATTATAATATATAATTTAAGTTGGAATGCCCAGAGTTCTTCTGACTATTTTCTCGGCAATTTTATTGAACTCTTCCCTGTTTTCCCTCCACATTTTCGCAGCATCAACATTGGCACCACTCTCATCATTTGGTTCTTAAATTGAAATCGTATTATTCCAATAGAAAAGCAATTTAATTAACAGATATTATTATAAATATATTATAAAACTCTCTGGTAATAACTTACATTTGACACAACAAAATAGATAGATATAGGTATACTAACCTGCTAACATACTTATAACAGAAAGTAATATTTTCTCCACACTTTGCACCGGAGACCATCTTTCCGCGCTCGATTCATAACCCATGGGATCATCACCAGGTGCGTGCAGTATTGAAATACAAACCCTACCATCCGAGTAAACTGAAATAGGTACCGAACAACAAACAACATTAAAATAAACTATTAAACTGCCAACTATAAACAGCTTACTATTTGGATGGAACATCTCACAGGTAAACTGCATTTTTGGTGGGCTTAGTGGATAATCAGCTGGAAATATCAATTTAGCAGGGAATACACCACCTTCGAAACAAGTTCCTTCTGGGCCCCTGAAACGTTCAATCGAGTTGGTGTGCAAAATGTATAATCTAAACTCACGTTATAAGAGCCTCCCACTCAAAGAAGTTCTCTTCATTTATTGGGCCAGCGATTATTCCTTCTGGAGGGTTTAATGTTAGCTCTAAAACATTTATCAATTAGAGCATTCGTAAATGACAATTAATACACACATCTCACGTTTATATTCAGCCATTAGGCGACGTAAGGCCGATCCAGCCATAATATTCCACTTTATAGTCTCAATTATTATAAAATATTAAAGAATTTCCAAGTCATGATTTGTACACATCAACATAGGAATGTCATTATTTAATTTGTTATTGTGTCAATGTCATCTTTTAATGAATGACAACGTCACTGATAAAAATAGCACAGAAATTGAACTTTGAATGAAATTTCAATCATGTATTTTGATCAAATTGCGTTCTGTGAGGGTTTGACAGATTGAAAATGGCAAATTGACATTGCCAAATACACAATAAACAATTGAATATTCACATAACAATGAGCTAGAGATGATGTGAATTACATAGAATAATTACAACAAAAAACGTCAGAGGCCAGCTATCAGTATTTTTACATTACTGTGCAACATATTTATCAACGACAAAGACATGAGTTTAAGTATTAAGAAAATTCCCGTTTTTGTTTTTCCAAACAATCTAAAATTTTACCTGGCTTCCAAATCAACACATAAACAACTTCTTACATTATACAATCCTTACGATTTTCCAGTCCGTTTCAAAGGTAGTAGATCAGATATATTTAAGACAATATGTATGTAATCGTTTATGTTCCTAGTTTACTCCACAGCACCCAACAAGTATGTCGTGATAGATCCTGAAGGGAGCATAGGGCCACAGATGCTAGTCGATATTGTGATTAGACATACAATGCCAACACCAGCAAATTGTAATGTAACAGATAAATTTAGAATCTCTATGCAAGATCATTCCACTCTACAGGTAATAGCTGAAAATGGATTAGTCTTTTAGTATACCTAATGCATTTAAATGTTTTTTTGTCATATAAGGTTCTTGGTAAACGTGATATTGAAGCAACTCTGCTGCAAGGTGAAAGAGACAATGCATCAAATGATGGTGATTTTCAGAGTATACCTTACATGGATCAAAGAAGTATGACATCGGATGATCAAAGAATTATTTTGACTAATAGGTGAGTGCAAATATTTCGTATCAATGTAGCAAAATTTGGTGCGACCACATATTCTATTGACAAATTTTCAGAGCTACATTGCCAGTGACACATTCAACAAATTATGTTATAGCAATAATCGTTGGACTAGTCTGTATTGTGACATTGTTGTTGCCAACTCAACAGGAGATACCTCAGCCTTCAAATATACCTACATATCTACATGTTAGTGTTAATTTCAAGCTAGTACTAGCTTATGTATTAGGCCTTGTCAGTATGGTGGTATTTAGGCCATAAGAAATACTATTTAAAATACTTATAGGTGTGGTAATTGTTGTTTATGTGATGTGAGGGTGCAAATGTTATATGATTGCAATATTAATACATCATAACATCGCTCATCTATGTAATTTTATATTATATAATTTATTTTTGTTGAACGTTTTATTTTTGATTATAAAAAAATGTGATAAATTTTGGTTTTATTTCACAATTTGAGTAGAATTTTTTTTTTTCGCAATTTGAGTAGTAAGCTTTCACCGATTTTAATAGTTATTATTTTCTAATTGAAAACAGAATTGCTGAGAGATAGTTCGGAATAAAACCCCTCAAAACTGATGTATCTTGAAACATCTCAATAAACGTGTGTGATAACATTTTCTGGGATCAGACCCATTGCAAAAATTTCATATTGGCAAGTTAGAAATCCGATGCCCTATATCCAGACAGATTTCGTTAAATTGACGATTTTTCCAAAAAAATAAGATAAAAAATGTCATTTTCAAAATAGCTATCACTTTGGAACTACTTGATCGTTCTTGCCCAATAAACAATTGAATTTTGAGAAATAAAAATGGTCATGATATCAAAGATTACAGAATTCCCTAAGTGCTAGAACAGACGGTTCACACAGTGGCTTATTAGTAGTTCCCATTTAAAATACGTATATTTAGAATATTTAGGGCATTCAGACGGGCGTTTCTGCAGCGACACAGTGGTCGTCAGAAGCCGATCCTCGCCACTAAGTGGCGCCCACTTGTGTCTTGCTCGCTTTCAGACAGGCCACTTTTTGAAACGCGACTGCAGTTTGGATTTGATAGTTCGGGAGATGGTATACGTTGGCGTTGGTAAAAATTAATTTTGATAGAGCAAGGGAAGAAATATGTAAATAATTTTGATGAGACGACAGGGCCGAAAAAAATAAATCAGGTAAGCATAGGAAACAAATTTTATTGATTTTTTTAATACAATAATAATATTCCCAAATTAAATTATCTTGCCCCTGTAGACGTTCAGCTTCACTGTAGAAACACTCTGCCAGTTTTTCTCTAATTGTAGGGGAGAAAGTTAATACCCGTCTAGATGCCACGCAAATAAAGCCCGCTGCAGACGGAGTATGTTTTGCTGCATGTTTCCTTGATGGGAGCTAGGCTTGGTGCTGTGCATGCTTCCGTGTAAGAAAATGACATCGCGTGCACGGTTGGTTGCTTGAAATCGTGCTTGATTTGATGATAGAACCGGTGCTATTTTTGGTGATTGTTTTCATGCATCGTGCCTTGTCGGAGCACTCGGAACTAGTCGAGTCGAACTCAAAAGTTATTTTGCACAAAATAACATGTTATTTTAATTGTTGGGACCTTTTCTCTGTTGTAACAATGATTAAAAATAGAGCTTGATTAGAATGATCAATATTTTGTATCATTTGTCACAGTCATATTTCTCTGTACTGTCATTTTACATGCATGATGGCCTGCATCGTGTGAAGCCAACACAAGCAAGGGAGCCATCAGCACATCATGCGCGGCAGCATTTATCAGACCGTACAGCAAAACAAGCAAGCAATCATGCAGCAAAACATACTCCGTCTGCAGCGGGCTTCTGACTTCGCGTGATAGGCCTATTACTTCTGAGTGATAATTTAAATAATAATTTGACTCCAGCATTTTGTTGTTTTTTTATTTCTAGACCTTTAGGTAAGTCTAACGGTCCCTTAGTATGTTAAATTGTTTGTTTTCACAAATATTTTGTATTGTTATTGTTCCTTGAGGGAGGATCAGGACAGTTGTCCTGTATATGTCCAGAGAGTCCCGTTTCTCTCACTGAGTATGCCTAGAAAGTACCAGACAGATCTTTTTCTGCGGAAAATATGAAAACGCCGTTTTATTGGGACGATTGTCAGTAAGACAGAGTGCACTTCAACATAATGTTCGAAAATCAACTTTAGCAGTTTATGCCAAGAGAAGTAGGGAAAGCGGAATAGAAAATGTAAAATTTTCTCCACGGTATGTAACAACACAAGTTTTTTCAACCGAGTTGGAATCTGCACTAGCTAAATACCTCAAAAACTGTTCAAACATGTACCACGGCTTAACGCCAAACTCCACGCGACGGTTAGCCTACGAATTTGATAAAAAAATAAGATCAAAACCCCAGATGCATGTGACAAAAATCATCAGGCGGGGGCGAGATTGGCTTACGTGTTTTTTAAGCCGCCAGCCCAGTTCATCAATACGAACTCCGAAAGCAACGAGTTTGGCTAGAATATCCAGCTTCAACCCAAAAACCGTAGGAGACTTTCAGAATAAGTTAGAATCTGTTTTACAACGACACCAGTTTTCTGCATCTGATATCTATAATTTAGATGAAACTGGTGTTACTACCGTACAGAAAGTTCAGAAAGTAATTGCGACAAAGGGGCAGGACCAAGTTACCTCTCGGGAAAGTGGCGCATTAGTAACACAAGTTGGAATCATTGGAGCAAATGGTACTGCTTTGCCGCCAGTCTGGATATTCCTCCGAAAATACGATCCACATCGAATGCTAGAAAATATTCCCACAGAATACGGTGCCATGAGTTTAATGTATCAGAGTGTATCCCACCTATCAGTTGCTGAGAAAGATTTCTGTAACGTTGCCTCCCCACACGTCTAATCGTTTGCAACCATTAGATAAAACGGAATTTGGACCTTTTAAGCGATTCTTCAATCAGGGAGCCGACAAGTGGATGCTGTCTCATCCAGGAAAAACTCTGACAATATATGACTTTCCAGAAATATGTTGTAAAGCATGGGACAGAGCTGCCAATCCAAGTAATATTAAATCGGGATTTAGATGTAAAGGGATATGGCCATTCGACAAGAATATATTCACCGAACAAGATTTTCTGTGTTCCTATGTCATTGATAGACCTTTATCTACATTTGAATCAGAAAAATCTGCAACAGAGTCGTCACCAAAAGCTCCATCCACCAAAGTGGTAGAAGCTCTTAGCACTGTTTCACAATCTGCAATTTTATCATATCCAAAAGACGAAATTTATTTTTCACCTTCTAAAATTTTGCCATAACCAAAGGCAACCGAAAGGAAGTCCCCTACAGTGACTAATAGAGGTCCTTTGCGAAAAAAATCTATCATTGCCACAGCCACACCGGAACGAGATAAAATTGCAGAAAAAAGGGGGGAAAAAAAACAAAAATTGATAAAATAAGGTAAAGCAGGTGAAGAAAAAAGTATTCGTAGACTCATCTTCTTCAAGTGACGAAGAATTAAGTTATCATGACTCATCCTCTGAGTCTGATATTGAGGAGGAATCCATATACATTGAGAATCTTCAGACCGGACATTTCTTAATTTGTAAAGTTTATGGTAAAAAGTCTGTAAGACAGTTAGCAGCCAGAGTAAAAGGAGTGATGATTGATGGAGGCTATAATGTGAAGTTTTTAAAAAAGTAGGTAGCTTCTAAGCGATTTAAATATTCTGAAAAGCCTACATCTTTTGTTCCGTTTAATGATGTAGTACAGTTGCCAACTCCTATAGCGGATAGAAGCTCTAGATATATTGATATGTTTCATTTTAATCAGGATTTAACAAAATACAGTCTGTTTTAATTTTAATATGAATTTAACACAATCAATTTTCTCAGATTTCGGTTTAAACAAAATGTATCTTTTTTTTAATTTTAATCTCGATTTATTAGAATATTTTTTTATGTTTCTAATATGTTTGAATACTTTTGGGTTTTTCATTATTAGTATGATTTGAATTTAAATAAATTTTTATATTAGTTATAGTATCAAATTAATTTTGTCCACACCGTCCCCACCAGTGGATAGGGTCTGGACACTATGCATATAACCACTAAAAAGATTTTTTTGATGTGAATGAATTTCTTTAATTTATGATTTAGTTTGGACATTAATAGTATATCAATTTATTGATGGATCGTTTCGTTCGATAAATGAAATTTGAAAATTATCAACTCAATTTAACTAAAAAATGTCCAGACCCTCCCCGCTTTCCCCTATAGCAGATCGTGGGCATGTCCTCACATTAGCAGACTCATCTTCAGACAGTCCAATTAATTGTAAAGTGTGATCAAAATCAACGATTTCTCTGTCTCACGAAATTATCTAAACAACAACAACCTTCTATAATCATATCAGCTTGACTTTTTAATTGGTCTATGGAAAATGCACCACTTATTCCTCAGTCTACCAAAACAACATTGTATCTAGCCTCGTGCTCGTGATAATCGACAATTAAAAATGTTCCGTGGTTCATAACAAATGAACCAAATGAAATGTCCGATTCTGACGAACGACTCTGTAGCAGGACGACGTGGCCGAGATCGGCCATCTATTCTAGCCCTAACTGTGACGATATTTCAAAAATACCTCTACAGAAAATCAAAATTTTCTTTTCTATCACACACCCCATATTCACAGATGCACGATTAACAATAAATACACAGAGGAAAGTTGAGTTTCATAAGATAAATATAATTACTAAAGTCCATTACGTCCGTCTGTTTATCATGAACAGTAATAGGTATTAAATAGAAACTTACTCTTACTATGGCACTGAACCCTTCGCGTATTTGCATGAGAGTTTGAATCACACTTGCAGAGAAAACACCTCCCCACACTTGGCAGCATTTTTTTTTTGTGAAGACTATTTAAATGAATCACTGAAAAACAATTTAATGACACAAGTATACAAACTATGAATATTGAAATTTATCATTTTTTTAATTAACAAGGAACAATATGCATCGAACTTAAATTAGCCAATATCATTTTTAGTTCAAAAGATAATTGAGCTTTAAATTGGTAACAATTACCGGGCGGTCAGTACAATATACATTTTCTAAAAAACATTAAAAGTATATATTCAATATAAATCAACTTTTAGATCAGGATGTCAAGATGCGAGATTCTGATGGATCAACAATGAGAGCTGGATATTTTGGTTTAAAAAAATCTGATAAATGTCACAACTAATTTATTACATAATGTATTTCTAGACGAAACACTCCTAGTAAACATTTTAAATGAATAATAATAATAATATACATAAATGTCAAATGTATCTCAATGACTCTAATCAGATCTGGAACCAGACCTAGACCTTGATCCACTCTTCGATCTGGATCTTGAACGCGAACGACTTTTTGATCTGGATACACTTTTGGACCTGGACCTGCTCTTCGATCGAGACGCGCTTTTGGATCTTGATCTCGATACACTCTTAGATCTTGATCCACTTTTAGATCTGGATCTTGACCTGGATCCACTCTTGGATCTCGACCTTGATCTCGATCTGGACCTCGAGGCACTCTTGGATCTGGAGCGAGATCTTGATCCACTCTTGGATCTGGAACGAGACCTTGATACACTTTTCGATCTCGACCTGGATCTTGATCCGCTCTTCGAACGAGATCTGCTGCGCGATTTCGAGCGATCCGAATCTGAACCAGATGAGATTTTTCTTTTCCGTCCGCCACCAGCTTCCACCTCACTTTCATCGCCACTAACAACTCGAAGCTTATCCTCATCGCTGTCATCACTAGAAGAGATTGTAGCTTTAGAGACAATACGACTCTTTTGCTTGCCACTGAGGCCATCATCTTTCTTGCTAGCCTTCTTCGGTGGTTCTCGATCCTTCTTGCCTTTGCTGCGTTTCTTTTTCGGTTTATCACTATTATCCGAGTCTGACTCGCGTTGCTCTTTACGCTTACGTCCTTTGGTGCCTCGGCTCTTCTTTTCGGGTCGCTGTTTCTTTCGACCCCGTTCCTTTTTCTCCTTCTTTTCTCTTGGAGCACCACCACCTTCGACATTCTCCTGGTCGCTGCCAGAGTCTGATAATATGTCGCCTGTTCTACCTCTGCCTTTGCCTTTGCTCTTCTTCTCGGATGGAAAGTCGGCGAAGATGATGGCATTCTTCGTCTTCTCCATGTATTCTTGACGTTTTTGCAACATTTGCTCCTTGGAAAGACGCTGTTCCTCCTGGAGTTTTTTCTGAAAAAGAAACAAAATTCTTCCACACGCTCGCGAAACTCAATCAAAAACTCACCATTTCTTCCAGCTGTCGCATCTTAAACGCAGTTCTCTCCTCTTCCTGCTTCCTCTTGATAATTCTTTCTTCTTCATCCACTCGTCTAGCCCTTGCCACGTGGTATTGCGCTTGCGATAGCAAGTCCTTACAATGTCTTGACTCAACTTCAGCTAAACAGCTGACATCGTAACGCATCTTGTCACCCAATTCGATCAGGTAATTAAAATATCTGTAAAAAGAGAAACATTTCATAAACTTTTCCCCTTTTTGAGTATCTTCACTCACTTCATAGAGAGTCCCAGCTCATGAACAGCTTGTAAGACTGTCGAAAGTGTGGATTTTTCATCTTTAAGTATATGCGTAGCCAGTCGCTGCAAGACCAGGGCAATGTTGTAAAGAAGTATGGTATCTTGGGGTGCAACACGACGTGCTTTCAGCAAAACCATTTTGGCTTCTTTAAATTTGTTGGCTTTGAAGTAGGCACGGGCTAGGTATTGTAGTACTTCGACGTTGTGGTATTTGTAGAATTTACGTAAACAATTTTCGTACTACAATGAAAATTTAATTTGTTTTAAAAATGAGAAATACGCCCGAATAACGGATTATATAGAATAAATACACTAGATTTCTTAAACCAACTCATATCCAGTTTTAAGATAATCATTTATGATAAAGTGATTCGAGAGATAATGCCGGCAGCCGAATGTCCTATACCTTCCAACAAAATAAAATAACTTTTAACACGTATATTATACACTTTTTTGTACAATAGTAAAATTATAATTTAGTATAACGAACAATCTTTATAACGAAAGAAAACAGACGGTCCCTTGAGTTTAGTTATAGAGTGTATAACTGTAATTATAAATTTCAAATAAGAAAAAGGTAATTAATAATTTTTGATAAATTAGATTGTAATAAAAAATCTCACTCACCATCTGTATGGCGCTAACGTGTTGTTTTTGTTCCACATAAATATGCGCAATATTCAACCACACATCCGAAAAGTCGGCAGTTGCTTCACGCACTTGCGCAAATATGTCACGAGCCTCATTAACGGCACCTTTATGTGCCAGTACAGCTCCCACACCATTGGCAGCAAAAATATTCTTCGGATCAATCTTTAGGACTTGCTTGAACATGGCCAATGCTCGTTCTTGGTGACGTTTGATGCGGTCCTTTTCCTTGGTGGGCTGATGTAGTGTTTGCAGCCATACATTACCCAAGGCGATAAGTGAGTAGGCGTCCTGTGATGTGGCTGGGTTTTTGAGGATACGTTCAAATTTCTTCTGGCCTGGGCCCCATTCCTGCTTGGCTAAATGTAGATTGCCCATCAAGGACCACGCATCAGGGTGCTCAGTGTTTATACGCAATGCCTCCTTGTACCAATCGGAGGCTTCGTATATGTGGCCTTTGTCTCTGGCCATGCTACCAAGTCTAAGTTAAGAAGTAAGATAGAATGTAATGTGCAATTTTCTTAAACGTGTCAGTTTTACTTATTACACTTATTTCATGACGTGTTTGCCAAATGAAAGATGAATACCTTCACACCAAAGAGACTACTTCACACATTAAGTTTTCCAAAGAATTTGAGATTGTTGTTTCATGAAACAATGTAGATATACTATCTGCTGTTTACTCAGTGAATCAACTTTTCGTGTATATTTCTAGAAGATATATTAAAAAAAGGAAAAAGAAGTATCGAGAAAGGAGAGATCAAATAAAATAATATATATATATATATATATATATATATATATATATATATATATATATATATATATATATATATATTGTTAGAGATCACGTGATTCGCCGGTTACGACCACCACCCGTACCACGAGGGCATCAGCGCCCTCTTTACGTTTTAGTTCAATTCGAGTTTTCCGTTATGTTCAGTTACGATTCAACCTTTGTTCACGATCATTCTTCGTTTCAATAATTTTGTATTTTTGGTTTAATAAATCGGTTGTTTTTAATTTAGACAAGTGTTTCGTCTTTCATTTGCCAACAAACCTCTAACAGGTTATGGGCCCAGGCAAATAAACACGCGGGTCTAAATAAACCGAAGAAAATAACCTCCACGAGATCGGCCAGCATTTTAGAGAGCGGCGTGTCGGCGACGCAGCCATCTTGTTTTTTCGAGTAGCTTCGAGGCGAATCGAGAAAGAACAAAGAACGCGTTCTTGGACAATTGTGTACCCGATCGCTAGTGAACAAAAAACGAAAACAAAAGTATATCGCGAGTGTTTCGGACAATAACACGAGACGCGATTGAACTTGTTTGGTGTTTGTGAAAACAATCGCGAGTGTTTCGGACAATAACACGCGACACGATTGTGATCACCGGTGTTTCGGACAATAACACGCGTGGTGATAAATAAAACGCGGATATGAGTACGAGTGGTACGGTGCATATCGAGGCCCTAGGCCGAGATAATTACGATATGTGGAAATTGAGAATGCGTGCTGTTCTGATCAAGAACGGCATGTGGGGTTATGTTAACGGAACTGTGACCAAACCCGAGCCGACAGACGAAAACGCCGAGGAAGTCCAAAAGTGGTCGACGAACGACGAAAAAGCTTTGTCGGACATCACCCTAGCGCTCAGTGATGACCAGCTAGCTGCAGTGAAACACTGCAAAACGTCTCGTGAGATGTGGCTCAAGCTGGAGAGCACGAATCAGTCGAAGGGGCCGGCTCGCAAGGCCGCGTTGCTCAAAAGTCTGATGATGCAGAAGATGGCGGAAGGTAGCGACGTACGCGATCACCTGAGCCAGTTCTTCGGAAGTGTCGACATGCTATCCGAAATGGACGTCAAGTTGGACCCGGATCAACTCACCATCCAGCTGCTATACAGTTTGCCTGCAAGTTTCGAGAGTTTTCGAATCGCCATCGAAAGTCGAGACGAACTGCCGAACGTCGAGAGCCTGCGCACCAAAATAATCGAGGAGAGTGACGCGAGGAAACGCGAGAACACTTCGTCGGTTGGTGACCAAGGTGCCATGTTTGTGAAAAAGAAGGGTCCTGGCAAAAAGCCACAACAGAAACCAGCTCGGAACTCGAACGAGAAGAGCGACAAAAAGGACACTTATTTCCCCTACAAGTGCTCGAAGTGCGGAATTAAAGGACACAAGGCAGTTGACTGCAAGGAAAAAGGCAAGAAAAGCAAGGTCGAGGATAGTGCGTCGATGCTCGCGATATTTGAGAAGAGCGACACATGCCAAATCGCTGCGAGCGACGTCGAGGACATCTGGTACCTCGATAGCGGATGTACTTCTCATCTATGCGGCGACGCGACGAGATTCACCGAGCTGGACGAGAGTGAAACGGGAAAGCTGAAATTGGCGAGCAGTGCAACGGCGGAGATACGGGCAAAAGGAACGGCGAAAATTGAGACGGACGTAGATGGCCTACGGAAGAAAATCACTCTCAATGAGGTACTACACGTTCCCGAGACCCGGAGCAACCTCCTGTCGGTGTCGAAGATCACCGATCACGGCTACTCGGTCGTATTCGACAAAGAGAAAGCTGAGATCCTTGATCGAGATGGTGTTACGTACATGGTCGCAAATCGCAAGGACAACCTGTACCTCGTGCAGGCCACCCCCATCGAAGGATGTCAGAACGCAGTGGATGCAGCAGGACGAAACGAGAATTCGGCGCAACTTTGGCATTGTCGAATGGGTCACCTGAACTTTCGTGACCTCGTTGCAGCTGCGAAGAGCGGAGCCATCCGTGGACTGGAGCTGAAGGGAAACCTGGACAACCTCGTCTGCGACACTTGCACCAAGTGCAAAATGACGCGAAGGCCTTTCCCGAAGGAGTCGCAACGCGTGACTTCAAAGCTCGAGGTGATTCACACGGACGTCTGTGGCCCTGCGCGCGTCGCATCACACTCTGGATCCCGATACGTAATCACGTTTACGGACGATTACTCGAGATGGACGGAAGTTCGGTTCATGAAGGCGAAGAGCGAAGCATTCCAGATGTTTCGCGAGTACAAGGCCCTCGTCGAGAAGCAGCACGGTTTGAAAATAAAGTGCGTTCGATCTGACAACGGCCGTGAGTACGACAACAAGGAATTCAACGATTTCCTGAAGTCTGAGGGCATCCGACGCGAACTCACGACGACACACACGCCTGAGCAGAACGGTGTATCCGAGAGGAAGAATCGAACTCTCGAAGAGGCGGCTAGATGTTTGCTTTCCCAATACGGCCTCCCTCAATCGTTCTGGGCGGAAGCGGTTAACACCGCTAACTACCTTCGGAACCGATGTCCAACCAAGAAGCTAGACGGAAAAACACCACACGAGCAGTGGCACGGCACGAAGCCAGCCGTACATCACCTGCGGGATTTCGGAAGCAAGGTGTTTTGCCTCGACAAAGCCCCGAACAAGGGGAAGTTCGACCGACGTGCGAAGGAAGGTATCCTGGTGGGCTACTCGGAGCAGTCGAAAGCGTATCGGATCTGGATACCTGAAACGAGGGCAATAGAGGTCACCAGAGATGTCACTTTCCGAGAAGAGACGATTGCGCGCGACGAGACAGTTGAAGACATTTTTCCAGAAGATCTTCCGGATGAGGTTCGAGTTGAGCCGAGAAACAAAGTTCATGAATTGGAGATTGAACTTATCCCGAGAGACGAGGATCGAGACGAGCGGAGAGTCGTGCAAAATCAACTCGAGAACGACGAACTGGAATTTCCAGAAGGCTTCCGAGGTTTTCCACCCGATGAAATCGACGATTCGGATCAAGAGGACCAACCGGCAGAGGAGCCTGAAACTCCTCCTCAGGAACGACAAATCGCGCCACCTATAAGAGGACCAGGACGACCGAGAGTGGTTAGAACGGGGCAACGCGGGCGACCGCGCAAACTGTGCTGTATCCGACCAGGGGAAGAAGCGAACGTCGCAGAAATTCCGGTGAAGGAGGCAGTTTCTGGTGAAGACTCGGCAGAATGGCTGGAAGCGATGGCAGAGGAGGCTGTTGCGTTAATCCGGAACAACACGTGGAAGCTGGTCGGACGTCCCACGGGACAACGTGTCATTGGCAGCAGATTTGTTCTGCGAAATAAGCACAATGCCGACGGTACCATTAGCAAGCGAAAAGCGCGCGTGGTCGCGCGTGGTTTCACGCAAAGACCAGGGATCGAGTTCCACGACACGTTTGCTCCTGTCGCAAGACTGAGTACCATCAGGACTGCAGTGGCAATAGCCGTTCAAGACAATCTGAAAATTCGAAAATTAGATGTCAAGACGGCATATTTAAACGGAGAAGTCGAGGAACAAATTTTCATGGAGGCACCTGCACACTTCAAGGACGTTTTGGCTCACATCGTGCAAGATGAGAAGATCGACGAAGGCGTGAGAACGAAAGCAGACGTGATGCTGGAGAAGTTGACCGATCACGACGTGGTTTGTCTGCTGGACAAAGCGCTCTACGGTTTGAAACAAGCCGGCCGCGCGTGGTATCATCGTATCGACGAAGAGATGATGAACCTTAAAGCTACTCGTTCGGATGCGGATCCCTGCCTGTACTTCATCGGACCAGTCGATGACAGGACCCACATCATAATCTATGTGGACGACATTTTAATTGTGTCCCGCACAGATGCGAAAATTAACGTGGTGAGGGATTTCCTGAACACTAAGTTCGAGATCAAGGACTTAGGCGACGTGAGGTACTGCTTGGGGCTAGAGTTCGAGAGAGGTGTCAACGAGATGAAGATTTGTCAGCGAGGATATATCGACGACGTTTTGGAAAGGTTTGGCATGTCCGAATGCAGACCTGTCAGCACACCCATAGAACCGGGAACGAAGCTGCAAAAGGTGGACGAGAAGTCGAGCGAGCAAGCCGAGAGCGTCCCCTACCGACAACTAGTAGGAGCTCTAATGTACCTGTCAGTGGGCACAAGGCCGGACATTTCCCACGCGGTGAGTGCTTTGTCACAGTCAAGGTTGGGATTTTTAGTATAATTCTACTAAATTTAGTACTTTTCGATTATATTTAGTAGCCTAGTATTCTCTGAGGAAATCTAGTATTTTCAAACAATATGCCAATATATGAGTAATTCTGTGCTTTTACTTGGAACTGCTTGGAAGTTATCTCTGCTTGGAATTTGGAATGTGAGCCTGAAGCATGGTCAAATCTGTTTTGTGCTCTGCGCTCAACTTTGTGTTTCGTGTTCTGTTCGATCCGTTTCCGTTATTTTATATTTTCTTTCTGTCCAGAGAACACTACCTTTGTTGTCAGTTATCCAACGTTGTCCGTCGTAGTCGTACGCACAGAACACAGAATACTAATAATGTGGTACCCGTAGCTTTACCGCCTTTACCTTGCGTTGTTTATCAAGAATGTTATTTTATTTTTCTATTTTTTTTAGAGTGTTAATTTTGTTTTGGAAAATTCCATGTTGTGTTTGTATATTCATTTATTCAAAAAATATATCATAGCTTTATGAACAGCGAACACATATTGATTATAAATCAAATACTGGGATAGGTATGGGTCCGTGGATATATAATGTATTGTCGAATTTTATAATAAATGAACAAGTTTTATGGCTTTCATTTGAATTTCCCACGTTTTGTCGGTATAGAAGGAATTTAGTATTTAAGCTTCAAATTTAGTAGCCAATCAAGTCATTTTTAGTAGAACTGGCAACGGCGGCGTGCACAACACTGGTCACAGTTCAACGACTGTCACGGAGAACAACACTGGATAGCTGCGAAGCGTGTTTTGCGATATCTCGCAAAGACACGCGACCTGGGTCTCTTGTATTCGAAGTCCGATGATCCAGCAGCGATGTTCGTGGACGCCGACTGGGGAAATTGCATCGTGGACCGCAAGTCGTACACAGGGTACGCGTTCATCATGAGCGGCGCAGCGGTAAGCTGGGAATCCCGGAAGCAACCTACGGTTGCATTGTCGTCAACAGAGGCCGAGTACATGGCTCTGTCAGACGCAACGAAAGAAGCCTTGTACATGAAGAGGCTGCTTGGCGATTTTGGAAAGAGACTCGGAGCTGTCCCTCTTCGAAACGACAACATAGGCGCACAGAAACTCGTGTCGAATCCTATGTTTCACTCCAGGACGAAGCATATCGACATTCGACATCACTCCGTCCGAGATGCTAAAAAGAAGGGGATGATTTCGATCGAGTACACACCGACGGACGAGATGCCCGCCGACGTATTGACAAAAGGATTGTCAAGACCGAAGCACGAGAAGTGCGTCCAAGGACTCGGTCTTGGATCCCGTGGACCAGGATAACTCAGTGGTTTTCTCCGGTTGTTGGTCGAGGGGAAGGGTTAGAGATCACGTGATTCGCCGGTTACGACCACCACCCGTACCACGAGGGCATCAGCGCCCTCTTTACGTTTTAGTTCAATTCGAGTTTTCCGTTATGTTCAGTTACGATTCAACCTTTGTTCACGATCATTCTTCGTTTCAATAATTTTGTATTTTTGGTTTAATAAATCGGTTGTTTTTAATTTAGACAAGTGTTTCGTCTTTCATTTGCCAACAAACCTCTAACATATATATATATATAAAATAATATAATAATTTATTAGAAAAAAAAAATAGAAATATTATGGGATTTCAGCAGATGTAAGCAGCTGATTAACTTTACTAAGAAAATAATTGCTATGTTACATGTTTGCATTATATTCTTTATCAATCATGTTTAGAGGTGTTATTGTTGATTCAACATATTCTTGAATTTGATTTATTTGCATATTAATGTTTCTTTACCGAACTGCATCAAACATAATTGGTAATGCGATGCTTTGGTATAGAGCTCATAGCAGAACTAATAAAACTAAATCTCATCTAAATACAACCTAAAATTATAGCTTTATGTCTCTCACCTCAAATAGCAATCCACATAATTGGGATGCTCTTTAAGTATGTCCTTGTAAAGCTTCTCAGCTTTATCGAATAGACATAACGCCTCATTCAAACGCGCCAAATTATAAGTCATTGTCACTGAAACGGAATTATAATACTGTGGATCATGAGCTGCTTCAACTTTGGCACGATTTAGAGCCTCTTCAATGTGCTTCTTTGCCTCCTCCAAATTATTCAACCTTCAAAGGAAATTTAAACTTTTTCAAGTGAAAAGCTTTTTGATTACAAAATATACAAGTTATTTCACCATAAGTAGCCTATTAGACGTTCACTTCACTACTGCTTGTATATCCGAAAGTGACAATGAATCGCTATTATTCTAGTAAGAAAAAGATTGAACTAATAGGTCACTCAAAGTGAAACATCCTGTATAATATTCTCGTACCTATATTGCAAAGCCCCAACATTATTCAACAACTCCACGGGTATTTCAGTTTGCACATTCTTCTTCAAGAGCTGCATGGCCGTTTCGTATGCACTCAACGAAGCTTGCAAATCACTTTGCTCCAAAATTTGAGCTAATTCAATCCACGCCTCGATATCATCGGGAAATTGGTCTGTAACCTTCTTCAAATGTACCTTAGCTATATCCCGTTTTGATTGTGATGTGGAGCCCGCATACAAAGAACCTAATATCTTCATGGTTTCATAGTTGCCTGGTTGGGCTTTGAGAACTTTTTCAAAACATTGAGCAGCCTAAACAGATTTCATAAAGAATGCAAACAGAAATAAGGATAGTTAAATTATTAACACTTACATTTTCCGTATCACCTCTGTAAATGTACATTTGCCCTAAACCAAAGTGTGGCAAAACGAATGAGGCGGGGGAAAATTGAGTTGCCTGATAATAATATTGAAATGCCTGATCGTAATCACCTTGAACTTGGAATGCACGCGCTAACTGATAACAACTTTCAGCTCGCATGGCCTCATTTTCAGTATTATGAAAGGCATGTAATGCTAAGTGTTGAACTTTACTATAGTCCTACAGAATAAAGAAGAAATTGAAAAACTCACTTTAATAAATTCAAATCATTCTGTACCTTTTTGAAGAAAAAATGATTAGCCAAATGATTTAAAACCATCGGATCTGATGAATCGATTGTATATGCTTTAGAAAGCATCTGAACACCTGCACGAATCGATTCGGGTTGCTGTAAATTCAATTTCAAAATTGCCAGTCCTACCAATGCTCCAACGCATTTTGGATCGAGTTCTAGAGCTCTTTCAAAAGCCAATCTTGCCTTCTCCAAATTGTTCAATTTAATAAAACAATGTCCCATACCTACATGAATATGAAAAACACATACAAAATAAAAAGACATTCAGGACTGCCAACACATTAATTACCCAATCTCACAGCAGCTGGACAATTGGGGTTCGTTCTGAGAGCTTTCTTGTAGAATGCCAGGGCCCCCCTATAATCCTTTCTATTATAAGCAATACAAGCCTTCCCCAACAGTGAAGGTATATTATTTGGTGACTGATTCAGCACAAAGTGAAACTGTGCATCAGCCTGGTCCATTTTATCACCTTCCAAAAGGCAAAAGTACGCCCTGCCCAGCAAATGGTTTTGATCGTACATGATAATTTTATCGGCAGTCGTATACAGAAGTGTAGCCTTAGTGAAAAGTTCGCGTCTCTTATCTTTGCCCTTTTCCTTATTCGCCTTTTGGACATAGTAGGCGGCGAGCATGTCCAGTGCTCGCATTTGATCTTTTTCATAATCTCGATAATCAATCGTGGCATCTGTTCGAGAAGCTTCGAGTATTTTGATGAAGTCATCAATCTTACCTTGTTTATAGTACTCCACCTGTAAAAGATAATCATTAATAATATTGAAAAAACATCATTTGTTTAATATTCTCACGGCAAGGTTCACCCAAACAGAGAGTTGGGTTCTTTCTTGTCTCAATATACCCAAAACTTCGTCGCCTTCTGGCAGTTGATCAGAGTACAGCTCTATCACCTATGGATACAAAATGTAATGTTTACTGAAGATATGCAATTTAACAAAACGTTACCTCATCCGTATCCCGGAGAGGGATCTCGATTATTGTGGCCATGTTAATGCTAAATCAAATATAAAATATAAGGGAAGCGTCACTCCATCACTACCAAACAAAATAATAATCAGTCATCAGTTGAAGGGAGCTGTACTTTTCATCAACCATTAACCAATAACCGACAGAACTAGAATTACAGAACCCACAACTCATAACCATAACTATTCATAACACATGTCATCTGTCAATAGCGTTTTCATAACAATTCAGTCATTTCTGTCAATTGTCACAATTTAAGTTCTCTGTGACCAGGGGAACAGAAGGTATGGATGTAGCCATGAACAAGTATAGGGAGGACGAGTAACACGAGTAGTGGGAGTAGTACAAAAAACATTGTGTTATCGTATGTCATTTCGGTGTGTTGTGCAAAATCACGCAGCGCATCCTTATGTAGTATGGGCGAAGGAAGCTTAAATACAACAATAGACACTCAGTGAAATATTGCGCAACATACCAAATTGACAACTTATCACGGGACGTTATTTCAGCCACTTCTACTCATACAACAGGATACAGAGTTGGTCATCCTCCGTTTATATATTCTTGGAGGTAGCCATAGAATTTAGATGCTACAATCACTTATCTATGGAATTAAGATTTCTATGGAGGTAGCATTGTTTTTTTTAGAGTGCAAAGTGCGGCAGTGAAGCCACCTGACGTATACGCAACCTGCGAAGTATGAATATAATACACGCGAAATGCTGTATTCTTTATTATTCTTCCGCTGATGTAATTAAAATCTGCTTTATAAGTGAGAAGTTCATACATCATTAGGAGTATTCTGTACATTTGCGTAAGTTTCAGAACTAAAAGTTGAAAGTTAGAATACAACTAAACTTGTTGAGTTTTCATGTATTCTGACCTTCAACTTTCTTCAACGCCTACAGCTTGGTAAAAGTAGTGGAAATACTTAAGCAAGACTGTACGGTAAACGGTCGTACATTTGTCCAATGTGGTTTTAAAATATTTTTCAAATTCTACTATTTTTAAAACCCTCAACGACCACGTTAATAAAGACAATTACGGCAAAATATGTAGATATAATATTTCACTTTATTACAAAAACTGTTATAGATATATCTGAAACTAGGAGGCAGTTATATAATAAGTTAGTTTTGTTTAAAGGACATTAATGTGTTGTTTATATTGTACAATCATGTGAGTTTGTTTTTTTGCGCATTTAATTAATAATTAATATATAAGCATAAATGTACATTATAAGATTGTAGGTACTCTAAGCGATGATAAAATAAACGCTGTGAATTTTTGTGATTTTTCTTTCTTATATCAAGCGAAAAAGCAGAATATTAGCAAAAGTGACGATTTTCTTGCGAATTCCCTTTGTTACCGTTCACACCGGTGTTCAGATTTGACGGGTTGCCTACATTCCGCGCGGCTTCACGTTACAACTTAGGTTGTCTATGGTTGCCTCTGACTTAAGCCCGCTACAGACGCAGTATGTTTTGCTGCATGTTTTCTTGATGGGAGCTAGGCTTGGTGCTGTGCATGCTTCCGTGTAAGAAAATGACATCGCTTGCACGGTTGGTTGCTTGAACTCGTGCATGATTTGATGATGGAACCGGTGCTATTTTCGGTGATTGTTTTCACGCATCGTGCCTTGTCGGAGCACTCGGAACTAGTCGAGTCGTACTCAAAAGTTATTTTGCACATGATAATATGTAATTTTTGATTGTTGGGACATTTTCTCTGTTGTAACAATGATTACAAATAGAGCTTGATTATAATGTTCCATATTTTGTATCATTTGTCACAGTCATATTTCTCTGTATTGTCATTTTACATACATGATGGCCTGCATCGTGTGAAACCAACACAAGCAAGGGAGTCATCAACACACCTTGCGCGGCAACATTTATCGGACCGTGCAGCAAAACAAGCAAGCACTCATGCAGCAAAACATACTCCGTCTGCAGCGGGCTCTAGATACTCCTAGAGACAGGGTACTCCGTCCTCATCTTCTTTTCTCCTTGTCTGTGACTACATAGTAGAGCCCATAGAATTGGAGTACTATTTCTATGGTAGAGCAACAGCTTAGGTAAGCTGTGGTAGAACTACATAGACTTGACTTATATTAGAGCGCTGTATAGCGCCTTACAAATATTACTAATATGTAGGTGTTCTCTGAGTACTAGTTGGTGTAATGCCACAGCATGGCGCTGGTTATGGCGCTAAAAGGACGAGTAGAGAGAACGCTACTTCCAACCACAGTATAAAGTATACTGTGCTCCAACCCAACTAGTAGTTCCAATATCAATATGATCTTGATGACATTAATTTGACAAATGAAAATGAACAAAATATTTTTTCTAGAAAATCCAAAAACACACGTCAGTTGTTGATTGTTGATTTGTTTGTGAAATAAAGTTTTGGTTTTATATTTAATATTTAGTGAGCTTTGGTAATTTCCCAAAATGGTCTATGTAAATAGTAAGTATTAAATCATAAAAAGTTGTGATGGTTTCTAAAGCGGAATCTAAAAATGATAAATTTTAGATGGACAAGTCTACGAACACCCACCATGGTCCATCAATCGAATTATGGGACTATTTACCGGAATTATCACATTTGTAACGTTATTGTGAGTTGTTTTTGGTTGATTTTGAGTTTTTTTTTTATATTCCAATTTTTGTAGCTTCAAAACGCTGATTGGTATTGAATCAAAAAGTTCAAAACAAAGTGGTTCCAGTGGATTTGGGAGTGGATTTAGAGGCAGTGGTAGCGGTGGTGGAGGAGGAGGTGGCGGCGGAGGAAGACCATTTGGGTTAGTAATGAGAAGCTGTTTTTTTGGTGTTAGAAGTTATGAAAAATCTTGGAACATTATTAGTAGTGTAGTAATTTCTTATAAGTATTCAAGGGATATTTGTTTATTTATTTAAAGACCTGGAGGCGGAGGGGGCGGTGGTCCGAGGTTCAGGACAATGCGAGATATCAATCCCCCGACTATAGGAGGCTGCCCAGGTGGTTCCTGTGGAATGTAGGATTCCTTTAAGTTTCTCACAATTATTCAAATTATTATTATATTCGTTGAACTATTGTGTATACAAAAATGTAGGGATGATGAAAAAATAAAAACACATATGAATAGCTTTTTGATATAATTATTAATGTTAATAGATAATATTAAATTTAATTGAAATATTAATGCAGTATTATTTAATTGCTCTGTTTTAATAATCAATTCATAAATTATGCAGATGAGGCTTTTGTAACCAGAGGCAATACAACCAAAGGTTGGTTCTTCTTTGGATTGTCCGAATATAAGCTCCATGTTCTTTGAATACAATCGAAAATACCTTAAAATAATTTTCAAAATGTATTTTCATAATTCAAATTATTCAATCAGAAAATATTCCATAAATAATTGAAATTCTTACCAACTGCAATAGTCTTTACATGATCGTTTGCCTTATCCCTAAAAACGGGGTGTATCTCATTGCTATAATCACTCAACATATTTATAACATCTTGTTTATTTTTTGGTGGCAAATAATTGTTAAAAGTCTTCATGCGGCAAACGCTGCTTTCCGACATTGATTCATTTGCTTCTTCGATTTTTATTCGCAGATACCTAATTTAAAATATAAAAGAATCCTTTGTAATGAATAATTGCATTGGAAAATTCATACTTATTGCAATGTTTGAGATTCTCTCCTGGACTAGCTGTCAAAATATTCAACTCTGATTCGTCTGTCTTATCAGCTGGTGCCATTTCTGCATTGAAAAATAATCGATCGCCTTCTTGATCTAAAAAAGTCAAATTAATTGAACAACCGTCTCCGGCTCCACATCCTCGATCCCTCAAAATGGATTCAACATCATAGAAACTTTCAGCTGATAACAATGCTCGTGTAAGAAAATGTCTGGCTGAAAAAAAAACAAGTTCATTCACTCCTTACCCATCAATAACGCACTGTAATTCAGCGGCAGAATGTTGTTAGGTCGTTTAATATTTTGGAATTTGACGTCAAATTTGAATCACTTACGTATTTTGCCAGGACGAAGATTTTTGGCGCTTAAAGTATTTATTGAAAATATTAAACCGTGATGATTGTAGCTCATCGTATAACCTGGCAAGTGACCGGCATAGCATAGTGATGTGAATTTTTCTTCAGTGACTTTCCATTTTCCTTGAGGTTTATCAGAAATAATATGAGCAGATACAAAATAGAAATGATTCAAAGTTTCACTTAGGGCGTCTTCCGTATGGCCTAAAATCTCCTAGAAATAAAACATTTCAGATAGAATTATAGAGTCATCATTAGGAAAGATAAACTGAATGTCTTCTTAGATTATATTTTGAGTCATTATTATTTCTAATGTTGATAACTTTTAGCTCGACATAACATCAATGTTTATATTACTGTAGGTCAGCACAATTTGCTATCAGTTCATATTGTGCTGCATCATTTTTTATCAGTTTGTTCCATTTATCGATTTCTAAAAATACACTTGCATGTATAAAAAACAACCCACTGCACACTTTGGATTTTATCAGTTAATTACTGTTTACCTACTTTGAAGAATGATAAAAGGGCCGATTTCATAATGAATCCCTAATGGGAGATTAGTCTTCAGTTTATGTAACTCATATTTTTATGACAGAATAGAAATAGTGCATCTTTATTCTTTATAATAACTTTTATAACGTTAGTCACCTTATCTTACGTTCTTTTAGAGTAACTTTGAATTATATATATATGTTCAATCAAAAAAATTATGAACTTTTTAATGTTGGATTAAAATTAATAGGAGATTAATTTTTTATGAAATTTACCCTAAAACTATTGCGATTCTTTTATTCTGAAACCATAAATCATGGGTTGCAATCAGAGAAATCAATTTATGATAAAATTTTGTTCTTACTAACGAATATACAAAGATACTATTTTAAATCTGATAATTCTTCTATTTGAAGAGATCGGCTCGTACTTCTAAATGCAAAATTGTCGGAAACTTAGCTAAGAAGAAAATATTAAAAAATGATGTTGCCAGATTTCAGAAAGGAACCAAAAACTATATTTTTTAGATGGCAATAAGGTCGGTATCTTCCCATCATGCAACAAATATTAAAATGTCTTCATTCTTCAACTTTATCAAGCATGTAAAAAAGCAATTTTATTGAAAAAATAATGAAAATTGATAACACAGTTTCAGTTTTCCATATTTTTCCTATTTTATTTCCTTCCAAAATTTTGAATTGTCTTTATTTTCATAGCAGCGGAATGTGGTAATCCAATATATTTCTATCGATTGCTAAAAAATGGCTAATTGAATGAAAAAATGATAATTACTTAACTTTCGTAGGTATACGGAATTTTTAGATTCACTAAGGAATATCACTTTGTTGCCTCTTTTGAAAAATAATGTTTTTTGGGTCTATTCTGGAAGATAGCAACACCGGAATCATTTTTTGATATCTTCTTAGTCAAGTTATCTTCGAAAACTTTGCCTTTGGAGTCTATATATTCAAATAAAATAATTGGCGTATGTCAGATCTTAAAAAATAGTGTTTTATAATGTCGAAAACATTTAGTAGGTACCGGGACAACCCGAAGATATATGTTATAGTTTTTTTCTTCTTCTGATTTAAAATGTATACCTTCTTATATGTTTTAGAATTAATCCATTCGTTTTAAAAAAATATATTAGTAATAATTATATCAACGTCCTATTTTTTAAAATTTTCCCCATAAGGGTCCAAATATCTTGAAAATGATTCTAAAGATCTTCAAAATATATATTGTTAGCCATGATGAAGACAACTGCAACGAATCAGCAAATGATAGAATTTTTGACCGACGAACCCAAACGGACGAGGTAGGTACCCTATACAATTCGACTGTATGTCTAGTACATGTTTTTATGGATGTTCGCCACTTTTGCATAGTAAACGTGATCCGATGTTGACCTTTTTCAGAGAGCAGGAGTATCGAGAATTGGTCCCATTGAATAAAAAATCAATATTCGATATGCCCTTCTACTCAAAACCTTCCCACAAAGGGGGTGGTGGGGTCAATTTTTCCTAAAGATTGAAAATCTGAGAAGGCAAAATTAAAGAAAATTCCATTTCCGAAAACGTTTAAAATGGATATTTTTTAAAATAATCATAGGTTTTCGAGAATCGAAAATTCTAGATTAGAAAATGCTCCATATCCGAAAACGTTGAAATTGAACATTTTTTCAAAATAGTTACGGTTTTCGAGTTACAGCAGTGGTAAAGTCAGAAATATGTGTATTTCCGCCGCGATGTTTTGAGATCTCTGACTATTAACAAGTACAAGCAAATAATATATATATGGGTAATAGGCAATAGGATAAATACTATATTTTTGATATTAGTGAACTTTCAACGATTTTCATGACTATACGTTACACTCAAAAGTGTGAAATATATTTTTTTTAAATTTGACCGACTTTATTAGTTGGTACCGTTGTAGTTTGTTGTTGTAGGGACCAACTCGAAAAGTACCAGCGACCGGCACCAATAGAATTACCTAATATCATTTTGTATTTTTCAGTGCACCATAACTAATAAAATCAGTCCAATTTTTTGTAAAAGGTAGTTATCTCTTCAATGTTTCCAATAAAATAAATTAATTAGCAGACAGTAAAAAACACTGGATAGAAACACGAAACATTGGGGAAGATATTATCTACCTATATTATATTTTGACGTTTTTTTTTCTATATACCTCCTCGTATTAAAAGGCCTTTATGTCATTTTTGATCAATTTTGGAAGATTTTATTTCTAAGACTAATAGATAAAATTTTAACAAACATATACCTATATTTCAATTCATATCAAAAAATCTATAAAAAAATAAATAATATAGGGGATGTTCTACTCTAAAATAACATCAACTCTTCAAAATTTGATGTTCACTAAAAGTGAATTTTTTGACCAAAAATGTCTAACGTCCTTTAAAACATGAAACTTTCGTATTTACACTTTCTTTCTAGCACTTTTGGTTAACCTGTAGGTACAGTGCAAAAATATACGGGAAAACTCTGTACTTACTACATTTAACCATTATCAATTTTGATAAATCAGAGCTTATTTTAAAGCATATTGATATTGAAAACTGTTGATAAATTTAGTTGTGTAGTGATATCTATGCATGCTACTTTATTTGAACAAGTTTGATCGATACTATTTAATTTCATCAAAAGCTTTATTCTAGAAGACGTAACTCGCCCATATTGTTGTTGTTCTGTTAAGCAGCTTTATTTATGCAAGGTTCTTAATCGAATTTGTGAAGTCGCAAAAATACACGCATACCTTAACACTATACCTACTTAGGTAAAACGGATCGATTTACATTTAGAGCGTTACGTAAAAACGGGGTCGCATAATGTATTCATTCTATTATTTTTATATTCTGTTTATATGTATGTATATATTATCTAGTATCCGGCATATCAGGTGCGCCCGATGTGGGACGAATAAAAAATCTATAATATGGTGAATGCGCCATCCTACAGCGTATTTCACACAAGAAAAGATCCACAATTCAAAAATTAAAATTATAGAACTTGAAGTCATTCAGAGTTTTTCCAACTCAACATGAAATGCTTTCGTAAAGTAAGATTGAAGAATTATTAGATACCTATTAGGTAACAATTTTCATGGAAATTCCCCAAGCAGGCCAATTTTTGATTTAAATTTATTGTTCTTTTAGATAATTATTAAATATACAGAGTGAACTATCTTCAATTGATGACGCTATCAATGTTTTTTTTTATGGAACACCCCAACTTTTTTTATACCAAAACTTTGCTGAGCTGATTCCAAAAATGTATCACAAGTTATATACAGTACGTAAGTACGTAAATAAGGTGTTCATAAAAATCTAATGGACAGTTACAAGTTTCTGTATTGTCACAAAATAATAAACTAAAGAATTATAAGTTTACTTTTTATTTAGATATTATTTCCATGAAAATTGTTTTTCTAATTCATGCGTTACTTTACGGAAGCAATGTACAAAAAAAGTTAACCATCAATTAATAAATAATTTTATAAAAGCAGATAATAAAACAATCAGTATCATATAGGCCAAGAGCCAGCAACGTATTTGGAATCGCGAATAAATTTGCTAAGTAGGTACTAAATGAAGAGTTTGGTAGCTGTGTGAGGCCGGGTTATAGCCGGCTTAAACTACAAAGAGAGTGTATGAAAAAAGATTCATTTTATATTAACTTGAATTTAGATTAAGTACTTTCGATACTTTTCTCTATTTTACAAAAATAGGCCAGCAAATTTTCTCCCTTCTCAATGTTGACAGACAGTTGTGAACATTTACTAGAAAAACACCATTTAGGGAGGTAGTATTTAAGTCCATTTTTTTAAATTAACAAAAAAACAAAAATAAAAAATGGGATTTCTTATTACTAGTCAGTCAGAAGATAAATAAATACCAATACTCTAGTGAGAGTATAATATAAAATGTATTTAGAACTTTTATCCATGTAATTGAGGACCTACCTGTTTCTGTTCATTAAGACAAATTGATGAACAACCTGTCGGTTGTTTTAGACCTTCTTTTTGTAACGGTTTCAATATGATGTCGTCCATATGCAGCAGAAACAGCTGAAAAAAAAGTTTTCATATACTTGCACTGTATAATATATATTTTTTTAATTGTTTATGAACATTAGCTAACCTTATAGAAAGGGACATTTGCTCCATCAGCTGTACCTTCCAACTCTTTTATGTATTGAGGAAAATTGGCTTTTACTGCATTCAAAGTGTCATCATAAGCTTTTCGACCCTCAAGTGTTTCATAGGCAGGTAGATATTCATCATTCAAGGATTTGCTGATGTTGACAAAGCTTTGAATAATCGAAGCAAAATTTCTACCCTGTGGAAAATAAGCAGATATTCGTTATCAAGTTATTCAAGTGATTAAAAAATAGTGGAAAGACTTTTTTTAATAATGTAACAAGTGTAGACTGTTGATATTTCATAATGCAAATGAGTGGATAAAAGTAATAATTTATTATAGCAATTATATCTAATGATATGAATAAATTTAACTTGAAAAAATATACCTATTCTATTTGTATGCAATACAAACGTAGGGTATCTATGGGAATTAGATATGTATAAGAGATTATAATATTTATTTTAGTCATAGCACGAGTAATAAATTATTGACAGGTACGTACTCAATAAAATGACAATAAAGCTCACTCTTTTGTAACAAACAAATATTCATGAATAAAATAAATTGAGGAAAACAAAATAGCTATTTGCAAAATCCGGTTAGTAATACTTAAATTTTTCGATTTGATGCGGAAAAGTTAGATTTTTCAAAACTAGTATGGAAAAATCGTTTTTTTCCCAAGTTAATACTTAATGCACAAATAGCTATTGTTTACGATCACTTCCCTAGCAATGAGACACCGCATCAAAAGAAACTGGATTATCCTATTTAAATTGAAAAATAATGTTTGAATTTATAAAAGTGTCTGCGGAATCGGCCCTTAATGCGTTGCTACCAGAGAAGTCAAAAGAAAAATATGAAAAGGCGTTTAGAGAGTTCGAAAACTGGTGTTTGCAAAAGCAAAGCGTGTTCAAGACATTAATGGAGAGATATTACTAGCATATTTCAAATAAAAATCAAGAAATTTGAAGGGATCTACATTGTGAAGTTTATATTCCTTGTACAATATTAATGTGAACAAGAATACCTAGCCAGGCCAGGTTGCAAAAAAAATCCAATGTATTTTTACTTAGTTAGCGGTTGAAACATTTTTGAAGGAGGCGGATGATGATCAATATTTGGTCAATGGTGGTAAACCTAATGTCAAAATTTGGTATTGTAATCTAAATTGTTTGTCCATTTATGGGAGGCGTTGTACCTATGTAGGTATAAGTAGGGCGTTGCATCGAGAAGAGATAACATTTCTGGATGTAAATAATGTGAAAGATATGAGGTCGTTGTTTCTGATTAGAGTTCCGAACATAAAGTCGAATGTTAGAAGGGAACTCGCTGTAACACCTGGAAATTTTGACGGTCTAAATCTATTAAGGGTATTTTAAAAAAAGCATTATTCTCTGCGATCTCCATGCATTGAAAATACAAGATTTTTTATTGCTTGGCTACCTTAATAGCAGATGTACGAGAGAAGTTGTGGGGATTAACACCATTACAGTAATTCCAAAGAACATTGCAGTGTTTTTCAAGTTACGATATCGTTTGAATTATACTGGACATTGCTTCCGGAAGACTTCAGCAACACTACTTGCAGACGCAGGGGCCGACATCAATAAACTGGAGAAGACACAAGAACAGAGTAACATTTTAAATGCAAATTTTGATGCTATCAATTTTGCTTTTTGGAAATTGTTATAATTTTATGGTTAAAATATAAACAATTTTTTTCCAAAAAAAAGTTTGCATTATTAGTTTTTGTTTTATTTTTCCATTATATAGATTAAAAAAATCCAACTTTTCGCATTCAATTGAGTATTGGAAAACCGAAGACTTACTAACGGTTTTTTTTTTCAAAATAATTTAGTTGATCGTTTTACTGTGCTGTAACAATAAAGTCTCAATAAATAGACCAAGAGGCAACAGCGAATTTCTGCTATTTCTTTAGTCGAGAACATCTACATATGTTATAGACCTGCTAAACAATGAAAGTATAATCGCACAGTGCTCTGATAAATAAGATTGAATTTACTCATATAGTTTATATTTTTCTCTATATATACATGGTGTCCCAGGGATACCTGCAAGCTCAATAACATGTTTTTCTATCCAAGCTATTGATTGGATATTATTTTAAGGTTAAGTGAGACAATCAGGAACATTCTTAAAATATTTTTAATTTTATTCTGGTTCTATAGTAAGATAAACAATAAAGCTTTGTTTTTTTAAAACTGCGTACACCCCACTCTGTTGGCCGCTAAGTTTTCACTTATAATCTCCTCCTGCTTGAACATATTTTCAAGGTGCAATTTTCTTTAAAAAAATCGCAACTGAGAAAAAAAATACGAAGAATAATTCAATATCGCGGGATATTCGGTACGAAAATGTTTATAAGAAATAATCTACGCTTTTTATCCTGGTATCTGCACGTGACAGCTGTCAAGCCAATGAAATTATCACTTATTAATTTCACGACCGAAAAAATTTTAATTCTTGACTTATGTCATCAAATGTACCTACATGTCAAAAAGATCATAGACCCACAGAAATCATACCTTCAGAACAATCAATCAATTCCTTAAGCTTTAGCGCATTTTCGAAATGCAGATAAACACAAAAATCGATTTGCCGCCACCTACTAAGATTTTTTTAAAAAGACAAATAACTTTTGGCAATAACTCAACTTTTTCACATACTTATTCATTATATTTTATTGCACCAATGCTTAACATTTTTTAAGAACTTTCTGGCGATATAGTATTTGTGGGGTCTTATTTGTAAAATTTGGCAAATTTCTTGCAAACTAAGAAATGATGATTGCTTTTTTGATAAAAATGGCGAGTAGGCCGTAAATGCGCACAAGTCTTCTAATGAATGAACCAAGAACTCCAGAAAGCGCTGATAAATCAATTATAATGAGCACTTCTGTTATCCTGTTTTTCATATCTTCGGCAGTTGTTGAAGAATCTCTATCTCTATTGGATTAAGGTTTGAGGATTGCGTGGGCCAAGGTATATATAAATACCATTTCCATCGATTAGGTTAAAAGTGATCTACAAACTATCGTACTATTTTTACTAGTTATGTATGCATCGTGCAATCGTTGCAACCACATGCTGCTTCTTTTGTTCATATTTACTTCTTCTGGGAAGATATTCGTGAAAAAATTTAAACACCTTCCACCAATCAGCACATTGTGGAAAAAATGGGTATTTTTAATCAAGTAATAATACATTTTATTCCGACCCATTCTTCTTAAATAAACAAAAACAAGATTTTGTTCGAAATATTATAATCTTCGTCATAATGTTATTCATTTTAATTTAAAACGCATCTCAGTAGAGTTGTAGTAACAATATTACTAGTAAAACCTTCGATAAAGGTGTTCAAATGCGATAAGAGTGGTAAAATATCTGTTTTCGCTGCTATTTTCCTAGTGATCAAATGATAATTTTCTTGTAGGATCAATAAAACTTGCAACTAATTCGCTGTTCCTCGTTATAATTTCATAGTTTTTATTCCGATGTAAGAACATGGTAGCATATAATTCAAATAATTATTTGTTGATTTTTATTTAATATTGCAATGTTATTCAGTTCTGAGCGTTGTTTAAAGTTTCAAGTCTCTAGCTCATCAGGAAGCTACCTATAGTAACGTTTGAAATAATAATTTCTACGAAATATGTAAGCGTTAATAAGACGAAGATAAGGCTTCAAATTTCCGATCTCGATTAAACTTTGAAATTGATTACTAAATTTTTACGGAAGAGATAAACAACCAAGCCATCAAGAAACCGATTTAAAAAATGATCTTTTTCTTCTAGTAATTGCCATGTTTGCTAAATTGGTTTCAATATAGGTACACGTTACAAGAAAATCCTAATTATATACAGTTATTTGGTAAGGTAATGCATAAACGTAACACGTACACTGATTATATATTATAAAATATATAAATATTTGTTATTGCTTACAAATGACAATGTATATCAAAGCAGTAATTGACTATTAGTCAATACTTCTACTTCTAAAGGTAAACTAAATTGCCGCAGAAAATTATGAAAATATAAAAATAATAATGATTCAAGTACATAATGCAGAGGTCAATACATATGGAAATCAGTGTTTTTTTAAAGGTAAATGAGAATTATATAGTCTTTTGATTAATTCTTATCAAGTAATTATGAATTTCTATTAAAAGATCTATATTTGACATGCTCCTTGATAAAATTGAAGGTAATCTTGTGTCACAACACATTAATCAATTATTATTCTATCTGATAAGTGATTGACAAAAGTGCAAAAAGTGCATATATTATATACCCAATTTCCTATTTAATTAGTCTTATTACTTATACGTGTTGTGTACATAAATACTATTATGAGGTATTTTCCTGTTTTATTTTACCATTAAAATAAGTAATCTCTACAATTCTGCGATAAAATGCGATGGAGATAGATAATATTTAATATAGAATAATGTATCTATACTGTGAAGAAATTCATGTTTTAGGTATCATCGAAATCTGAGACCGAGCAGTTGCCATTATGATCTAATTTTAACGAACGTTTTTTACATAGATATTTTTACCAAAAATTGAACCGACTTTATTTGTTGGGGCACTGAAAAATTCAACTAGTTATTTATTTACGAGGGAAAAAGTATTAGATTTTAGCCAGAGGTTATGGGAGCTATAAACATTTTTTACAAAAAAATGAACCAACGTTATTAGGTGGTGCACCGAAAAATACAAAATAATATTAATTCTATTGGTGCTGTTACTTTTGAAGTTGTGCAGTTGCAGTTAGATTGATAACTTTTGGCACCAACTTAACAAGTACCAGCACCAATAGAATTAATATTATTTTGTATTTTTCAGTGCACCAACTAATAACGTCGGTCCAATTTTTTTTAAAAAATATTTATAGATTTAACCATTTTACCACCGCTTATCTCGAAAACCTTAACTCTAAGAAAAAAAAATGTTCATTATAAATGTTGCTACAAATAATTAGGTCTTTCATGTAGTACCAACAGATTTTCAATTTTCGAAAGAAATTGTCCTTTCCACCAAAAATACACATATTTTTTTTAACATGCCTCTATCTCGAAAAGCGTAACTCTTTTGAAAAGATTTTCGATTTTCGAGAAAATTTGCCCACCTCCCCCTTCGGGGTTCGGTTTTGGGAAGGAAGGAGATTACTGATTTGTGTATTTATGAATAAGGGACCATTTCTCAAACTTTCTCTTTCAAGTGAATCATAAATCGTCAAAATCAGAGTACGATTACTATATAAAACGCTCGAACGAACCAAAAAAAACCACAGTCGGGTTGTAACTTCCTCCGTTAGGGGTTCGTCGGTCAAAAAATCTAATATTCTTCCCCTTTTTTCTTCCTGAGAAGGAAAAATGATGATTTAATATAATACAATAATATATTAGAGTCAGAAAATCGAAGTGAAATTTGAAGTTTTAAACTGGTATTTACTTATAGCGACAAAAACTTGTGTTGCCAAGGACAAGGAAACCTTAAAAGTAATTGAATATCTGCTAAAGAAGGATCATCAAAAATTATTGACAGCTGTTACTCGAAAACCGTAACTATTTGGAAAAAATGTTCAATTTAAACGTTTCCGACTACTTATTGTCTTAACTTTTATTCTGCCGTCTCAGACTTTCGTTTTTCGAGAAAAATTGTCCTCTTCACCCGCATTAGGTGCGGTTTTTGGAGGGAAGGCGATTTTGGATTGGAGTTTTTATGAATATGGGACCATTTCTCATGTCTCCTCTTTCAAATGAATCAAACAACTTCAAAATCGGAGAACGTTTACTAAAAAAGCAGACAGTCGAATTGCATATCTCCTCCGTTTAGGTTTGTGGGTCAAAAAACTAGGATTGACTTTATTAGTTTGTGCACTGGAAACTATAAATACCAGTACCTGGTGTAGGTAATTTTGAGGTTATGCGGTGCCGGGGAAGAATTAATATTAGATATTTTGTAATTTTTCATTGCACCAAATAATAAAATCGATCCTAGCTTTTGAAAAATTAAATTATTTCACATTTTTGAGAATATTATTAGTCATCATATGCTTTAAAGTTCACATAAATTCAGAGAGTAGGTGGTGTCTGCAATTTCGTACGCGAATAATTACAGAGATACCCAAAAATGACCAGTCCGCTCCACAAACAGAAACTATTGTTCAAATTTCATGTTTCTAGCTTCAGTAGTTGCGCCTTTGCTTAGAATATAGTTTTTGATTTTTTTGTCACAATTTTCTTATGTAACAATCATCCGAAGGTATTTATCTACTTTGTAAGTAGTACCTACGTAAAAAGACATGCTCTTTTTAATTCCGCAAAAAGAAATAGGGGTTAACTTTAAAAAAATGGACGACGTCATATCTCTGCTCCTTTTAAGAAGCAACAAGTATTTTCAAATTATTCAAACTAACTAAAATTGAGCAATAATGAACAGTCCGAAAATTATCAATTCACGCCAGTCAAATCTAGATGTTACAAAGGTATAGACATTTTAAATATTTATTAAGATCATAACATTAGTTTAGGTTTGTGTATCTCTTTCATTGTTGATCAATAAAAAAATCTGCTTCAAAAAGTGACAAGTGATCCATCAGTAATATGCAATTATTTCTGATAATTCAATAATAATAATAATAAGCTTTATTGTCAGAAGACAGAATCGTATTGACTTATTAAAAAATTAAAACTAGGTTCAATTAAGGTTAGACACAAATAATAATATTAATATAAGATTACAAAACAGTAACATAGTAAACAATACAGTTAAAAAATAAAGAATAGAGGCACATGTATAAAAATATTAACATAGAATAATATAGTTAATAACTACAGATTTACTGAATATATTAGAATCTGAGTGAGTCAGCTAAAAGCTTTCATTAAAATATTCCTGCAAACTATAATAGGGCCTATCAGATAGAAATAGTTTGACTGATTTGGGAGTCATTCAGATTTGCAGATCTAATGTACAGGGGTAGATGATTATACATTTTTGCATTTTTGGGAGTTTTATAGTATGGCTGCTGTTACGGGTATTGTACCGGTTAGAAGACGCCTCAAAGTTTAATATATGCTTATGTACAAGGCAAACAGATTCCCAAATAAATAGTGCAGAAACAGTTAAAATATTATTATTTATAAAGGAGGTTCTACAAGATTCTCTTGGTTTAAGGTTACATACATATCTTATAGCCCTTTTTTGCAGTATGAGCAATGTTTTGAAAAGAGTTGGACTGCATGCTCCCCAAAATGGTAGGTATTCCATAGCGTAACTTTGAATCAATGAGTGCATAATAAGCCATTTTGGCTGTAGTGAACCCCAATTCCTTAGAAATGGCTCTAATAGCATAACATCCCGAGGAAATTATACCAGTGAGCTACTTTACATGATCGTGGAATTTCAAACTTTGGTCAATGAAAACTCCTAGAAATTTAGTGTGATGTTTATTTACCAAGGATTTATCTTCGAAAAAAAAGTTTCTTAAGCATCTAAATGAAATTAAGGATGTTTTTGTTAAGTTAAAGGATAACCTAACCTAACCTAACCTAACCTGTTTGCATCACACCAATCTTTAACTCTTTAACTTTTTTCAAATCGCCTTGTACTATGTTATATAAGTCATAAAGGTTTTTGCTCTTCCAGAGTATGGTGGTGTCATCTGCAAAGAGGGTTAACTTTCCAGAAATATTAATCTTGGTGATGTCATTTATATATAGCAGGAAAAGGATAGGACCCAACATAGATCCTTGTGGAACACCTGAGTTTATCAAGTAATGAAATATTCCCCTATTACCTACATGGTACCTGTATTTGAATGAGTTTTTTTTGGATCGCTCTATATTATAACATTGTTTTCTATAATGTTGCAGGTACAGGCAAACGATAAAACGAATATCCATATATTTAATTATATGGGTAAGTATATGATAACGTCATTACATTTCATTTACACAAATTCATTTTTGGTAATCAGAGGCAATTTCTCAAACTTCCGAAAAATTGAATGTATCTGTTTTCCGTGAAACAAAAAATATATTTTCTGGTAATAAGTCTGACAACAAGGCAATACTGTATAAATATTTTATTTTTCGAAGAATCTGATCTGAAGACCATCACCAACGACCAGCGAGCAATGAGGCTTTGCCATACTTTCAGTCCCACAGTTCAATAACTAAATACTCCCTAAACGGAGCAATTTATTTTAAAAAACACAAAAATATTTTTGGAGGCATTTAATCAATGATACCTTCAAAATTGCGACATATTTAAACAACAACAAGTGATATAATATGACGGATTTCAAAATACAAGATGGCTTTGAATCTTGTAATGAAAATAACAGAGCCGTATTGAAAAAAAAGTTAATGAAGGTTCCGCAGAAACGAAAAGTCGTAGTATTCAGAACATCTCGAAAACTGAAAAAGATAGCCCACTTTTTGACCGACGAACCAAACGGAGGAGATATACAATTCGACTGTATGTCTGCATGTTTTTTTTTAAATCTATGTTCGCGACTTTTGCATAGTAAACGTGCCCCGATTTTGATGATGAAAAACATCCCCCAAAGGGGGTGGTGGGCGCAATTTTTCCAGAAAATTGAAAATCCGAGACGGCAAAATTAGAGGAAATTCCATATCCGGAGACGTTTAAATTGGATATTTTTTAAAATAATCACAGGTTTCCACGTTACAGTCTGAAATATTAGTTTCAGCTATGTGGAAGGGGCAAATATTTCATAGAATCGAAAATTCGAGATTTGAAAGTTAGAGACGGGATCATATCCCAAAATGTTTAAATTGAGCATTTTTTGAAAAGAGTTACGGTTTTCAAGTTACAGCAATGGTAAAGTTTGAAATATGTGCTAGGTGTATTTCCGCTATATGGAAGGGGCAATTTTTTTCAAAAATAGAAAATATCAGACGGCCAAATTAAAGAAGATTTAAAATGAACATTTTTCAAAAGAGTTACGGTTTTAGAGTTACAGCAGTAAAGTCGGAAACATGTATAACTGCGCCGCGATGTTTTGAGATCTCTCTATAATTACAAGTAGGATTTATACATGGTAATACTATAAGTACTATCTTCTTTGGTATTGGTGAAGGTTCAACAATTTTCATGACTAGGTAATGTTACACTCAAAATTGTAAAATAAATATTTTTTACAAAAAAAATTGGACCGACTTTATTAATTGGAGTGTGCAACTCTTTCCTAATTTCACCAACATTGTAACTCCAACCGTTTCCGAGATCCTGATGCTATTCCATCCTTATATTGGAGACACTGTATATATATATTTACAGACTTCCTTATTGACATAGGTATAACACCATGGCGTTGTTTTTTTGGAAATTTGAAATGGGTGAACGATCGCAATAGGTACATTTCTATGAGAAATAAAAATACATTCTAACCATTCAAGACTTCATTACGATTAATGGTGAAAAGCTCATAATATGTAATGTATCCAAATCCAACCACCCCATAAGCGCACATACCATCAATAAAACAGACAATTTCTTCAACTTATAGAAAGTTTCTTACTCTATTAAGATTTTATCAATTTCGCAAGTACCTACTCATTAAGAGCTAATAACATGGTTATTTAAACGTTTAGTACAGGTAGTTTGAATGAATTATCAATAAATTATTTTTATTACCCTTGAAATTTCAGACACAGCTGACTTACTGTGTATCTTTCTCATTACCTGATTACCTCAATGCCATTTCTGATAATTTATCGTCACTCTCAACTTTCTATTAAAATATACCTATATTCTTTTTAATTAAGAACTAGATAGATCGTTATAAAAATTATCAGTATACAGTGTTAGAAATATATAATTGTATCATTTACATCCAGATCATAAATTGAGAATTCTACCATGTTAAAAATAATAATTGTTGAATAATATTAGAATAATGAGGAAATTTCAATTATTTAATGAAATTAAGTTCCTACTAGAATAAAAAAAACCCGATGGCCTGTAGCCAGCGGAAAGGTAAATTTCCCATAATTCATTTTCAAACTACATCAATAAAATTGTGTATCGTTTGATTGTCTATGAATCTGGAGTAAACTATTGCTTCCCTTTCTTTAACAAATAGATTTTTAACACCACGTATTTTCAATTTACATTGAAGATCTGCGATTAATAATAATGTCATTGATGGGTGCTATGCGATGGAGCCAGGTTCGAATCTGCGTGGCTGTTTTTTTTACTTTTCTTGCTTATTTCTTATAAATATAATATAATAGCTTTCTAATGAATATTGACCAATTATTATTTCACTAGCCGCAGTTTTTATTACACCTGCGTTCCAGAATAACATATGATTAGTACTATCTGGAAAGTGGAAAGAAGCATCTAACCCAAATTATATCTACAGGAAACTAATAATTGTTGATGATTTTTATGTGGGAACTATAATAGATAAATAGAAAAATAACCTTCAGAATATCATTTATTAGGTACTGGGTTATGGTTTCCTAATCTATACGTTTCATTTACAAGAAAACAATTTATGGAATTTTTGAAAAAAAATTAAAAATAGTTTTTATTAGGCGTCTAAGATTTGAACCGTACCGATTAGTACCTACTATTGCTCTCCTTCTCTCGTTGGAGGTATGTTTTCTCTGTTCTCTCGATTTGAACTATATTTATGTATATCTGTTTGCCAGCAACAGCAATTCCATAACTAATTACTGTTTGTCTACCACAACACACAAAACCAAAATGTAATATATACGACGATCTGCCAGAGAGGACCTATATACCAGAGAACAGAGACGTATATATACACTCCATGCTCTTGCGTAATTCCAGTGACGGATCCCATTGTCAGACATTGTTGTTCCATGTTGAAGATAAAGTGATCTTGCTTGAATTAAATAATTATAAATAATAAATATTGGCCCATATTGGGTCACACTTGGAGCTTAACGACGGCGGCGAGGTGTCAGCGATCTAAGTTCGAATTCGAAATTTCAAGTCTCTAGACCGTATGGGGCCTGAGAAATCGCTGCGGAGTCCATTGATACAAGAACCGAAAGTAATAAAAACTATTTAAAAATTAATTTCTAAAGGCATAGGAGTATTAGTGTTGATATTAGTTTATCAAATATTAGTCAGGAAACTAATAGTTGCTGGTTTTCATATGAATAGAAAAATAACCTACAGAATTCAGAATATTATTGATTATAGGGCTGTGGTTTCCTATAACTTGTAACCGATAGGTATATGAAACAAAAGTATTTCATAAGCAAGAAAACAGTTCAAAAAGTAATTTCCATAGGCAGATTGTATTAGATTACCAAATATACCTTGATTGGTTTCAGTACTCAGATTACCATTTCACAAGTTGTTGGTAGAATTGCCAGTATTTTTAATTATACAGAGATGGACAAATAGATTGGAACCAACTGATTTCTGGCTAAATTATAGGTTATATTAAAAAAATACTCTTACAAAAGTTTTTGTAGAACGTTAACTCTTTTTACTGACGTACTTTAATTCAAAATTATGACGTCATCGGAGTTTTTTTAATAGAAGCCCCTATATATTTTTACTTTCCTACGCTACTATAGTAGCTGTATAAGGAAATTATTGTAATCGTGTGAAATTTTCGGTATCGAGATTTTTACAAATGTTGACGTTTCAGAGTCTAAAAAACATATTTTCAGCCATTGATCTGTCTGTCTGTCCGTCCGTCCGTCTCTCTGTCTGTGACAGCATTATCTCGGGAACGGATCGGTGTATTTTGTTGCTTTCTTTTTTATTTTGTTTGTTACCAATATCACTCGCCGGTGGCACTGAATGAAAATCCTGTATGTACTGGGTGTTGAGCTATAGCCAAAAAACGTGATTTGCTCAAGACTATAGCGTGAAAACGGCTCTAAGGATTTTTATTAAACTTGCCTAAAGTATTATTCTGAGAGCCCTTTGCCACCCACACATAGCGCCATCTCTGAGAAAAAGCACAAGAAAAGTTATGCTTGTCTTGACATGCTGAAAAAATGAGTGGTAGCACGATTCGACCAGAGGATTTTTACTTTACTACCGCTATTATCGTCGCTATGTAAGGAAAATATTGTACCTAATAATGTAATTTTTTTTATTCACTGGAATTTTCCTGCGAGCGGTGGGAAAGTCGTGTGAGTAGACACACCAGATTTTTTCATATTGATATAGTCACTTCTCTCTTCTCTTTCAACAATTTAAATAATATATGGTCTGGTGGGTGTGCGACTTGTGTTTTTCTAAATAATAACTTAGAAGGAGTAAAAAATAGGTATCCGAAAGTTGGTGGAAAACAAAATGTATAAAAAGAAAAATTAAGAACTTTAACATTGACAAAAAGTAGATATTTAGGTACTTTATTATAGGCATATTAGAAAAACAATAATTCGGACACCCACAAAACCCTGTATCATTTAAATTGCTGAAAAAGTGAGTACCTATCTTAGAGCGCTGTATGGATGAGTATTATCGCAGGACACACAATGGCGGACGGCAATAATACTCATCTATACCTATTTCAAAATGTAAAAATATATAAGGTGATCCACTGTATTTTTTAATTTTACATATAGTTTAGCAAGAAATCAGGTTCCACACATTTGCCCATAACTGTATAAAAATTGTGAATTTTATAATAATCTTATTTTTGATTTGTGTCAAATCATTTCGCACCAGGATTGTAGATAAAATAATTTCCATTTTAGTTATCAATAGAAGTGAACGTTCAATGTCGTTCAACAATTTTCATGACCGATGAATAATTTAAAAATATGAAATAAATAATTTCATCATAAAAACTAAAAACGAATTTGTTAGATGGTGAATGGAAAATACAAAATAATAGTAATCATATTGGTATACACTAATACTTTTGAAGTTGGTGCCAAAAGTTTTTATCTACTTATCTACCTGACTGTCCACAAAATTACCAGTACCAATAGGATTAGTACGTATTATTTTATATTTTGTATATCAGTGCACCATTTAAGTCGGTCCTAGTTTTTGTAAAAACAAAATACTTTTTCTACATTTCAAGTGTAGATTTTTCAGTATCAAATCTCATATATTTCCAGCTGAGTACATCTTCATTTTACATCAATGGCCAATGGCAACAATAATTTTCTCGCATTTCACAAACAGAAACCTCAACAATCCTAAATTGCCCATAATATCAACGTGCTTGTTTAATTAGTAATTATTCAACCATAACAGGCATAAACAGGCTAATTTTAATTTGTATATGTGTGCAACGATCTTTATAACAAATAATAAGTACACATTACAAGCAATATAGTGATAAACCTAACCAAAACCTTGGAAATGATCAGTTCTTTTTCTCTTCTGCTCCTTGTATGATTAGCCAATAAAATAAGTATGTTATGTATAAGAGCTTCAATGATTAATTATCCATTAAAACTTGTTGGCCTTAGATCTTGTAAATTTGATTCAAGTTCACTGAAATAATATTGGTATTTGAACTTTTTTTTTCGAAATATTTATATACAAAATACAAATTCATAATATACTGGACTTCATAAAAGGAGTAAGTATACTAACATAAAAATTCCTAGCAACTGTAGAATAAATATTATTTTATATTTTTAAGTGCATCATTTAATAAAATCGGTCCTAGTTATTGTAATAGAAGTTTATCTCCAACTTTTTGATTTTTGAGTGTCAACAAAATAACTTAAAACTTTTAATGATAAACAAACTTCTTGAGAAGGTGCCTCTACTTCCCGGAAACCGTTAAATTTTTTGAAAAATGTGGAATTTAAAGGTTTCTGGAAATGATCTTTTCTTCAATTTTGTTACATGAAATTTTCAATTTTTGAATAAAATTCAACTACTCTCTTTGGAGGATATTTCTTGTAGGAAAATACCTATTTTCTACATGTTGAATTTAACTTTTCTTTTTATACAATTTCTTAGCAATCTTCTTTCGAATGAAAGAAGAATCATCAAAATCGGAGCACGTTTTGATACGATGCAATACGAGCATAAACACAAATTGTCTAGGTATCCATTTTCCATTCACAAAATCCTATAAGTTTTAATGTTTTTTATTAAACTACATTAAGTAGAGAAATCGCCGAACGGAATAGGTATACCTACAATTCGACTGTCTGCTTTTTTTTGTTCGTTCGCACGTTTTATATAGCAATCGTACTCTGATGTTGATGATTTTTGATTGATTTGAAAGAGGAGGCTTGAGAAATGGTCCCTTATTCATAAAAATACAAATACAAAATCTGCATCGAAAACTGCCCTCGATGGGGGAGGAGGGGGCAAATTTTCTCGAAATCGAAAATCTCAGGTGGTATAATTAAAGATAGGACAATATCCGGAAACATTAAAATTGAAAAAAAAAATTCAAAAGAGTTACGGTTTTTGACGGATTTGTTAAATTCTCAAATATGTGTATTTTTGCTATGTCGAGAGGGCGATTTCTTTCGAAAATTGAAAATCTGTGGGTATTACATGAAAGACCTAATTATTTGTAGCAATATTTATAACATAACATTTTTTCCGAGTTACGGTTTTCGAGTTAGACGAAGCGGTGGTATAATGCTTAAGCGTATTTCCGCAGCGATGTTTTGAGATCTCAATAATAACAACTACACGTAAAGAATATACGTCGATAATAGTATAAGTACTATCTTCATTGGTATAGTGAACGTTCAACGATTTTCGTGACTAATGTTACACTCAAAAGTGTGAAATAAATATTTTTTACAAAAAATTGGACCGACGTTATTAGTTGGTGCACTGAAAAATACAAAATAATATTAATTCTATTGTTGCTGGTACTTGTGAATTTGGTGCCAAAAGTTACCAATCTAACTGCAACTGCACAACTTCAAAAGTAACAGCACCAATAGAATTAATATTATTTTGTATTTTTCAGTGCACCAACTAATAACGTCGGTCCAATTTTTTGTAAAAAATATTTTATCTTCCGAAATTAGGAAGGAGAGAATCGGACTGACATAATCCATAAGATAAAGTTGGGAAATCACTATCACTTCAAGTACAACTTTTCAACATGGAGTTCACTTAAGTCTCAGTTGTCGATGTGTTGAAGCCGGAATCTGATAGCCTTCGAGGATGAGCGGCTCTTTTTGACCTCTTCATACTCAAATTCTAATTATTTATTCATTCGAAAGAATAATTCTGAGATTTTTTCTCATCTCACAGAAAAAATAAAACATCTAAGCAGATATATGAAATATTTTTTCGAAAATTGATGATTTCATAACGCTATATTAAAAAAGAGATAGCAAACAGTAACTTTAAATTAAATATTTTTCAAAAAACTTAACAATTTTTGAGTTAGAGCCGTAGGAAGGGGGGCAATTCCTTAAGAATCTTATAACATTTATTGAAAGTTTTATGTGATTTTTTATCCCCTCTGAATGTTAGGTATTAAGTCATCAGGATCACTCAAAAATGTTAGAAATAAGTAAGTGAAAAAAGTAGATCCAACGCACAGAAAAGTACAAAATATTTGTTCTCAATTTACAAATATAGAAATATTATGCGATTCAAAGAAAATGTATTTTCAAACAACACTTAATGTTAAAATCATTAAGAACTTTAAGATGGTATTCGATCTATCTATGGGTAACTGATATTTATTAGTTCAAGCAAATTTAATTTTTTTAACAGAAATGACTTATAATGTATTGAAATGTTAGTTGTGAACTCCCACTAGAAACATAAATACAGATCCGAAGAGTTCTCGTCCCGTCCCACCGATACCCAATACTCTTGAGTCATGAGAGATGTTGGAAAATAAGCACATTTCTCAGAGCGAAGAAAAAAATTTGTCCAGCGCAGTCTTTTGCGGCGATTATCTCGAAAACCATTAGGGTGAGAAAAAATGTGTATGAATAAAATAAAATTGTAGAGCAGCAACTTTTTACATGTTCATACTGAATAAAATATTGGCAGGAAATTGTTAGTTGTCAAATGATTATTTTTTTGGTGCCTTTGAACTTTGAGCACGTTTCCACACCTTCCTTGAGGTAGAGCTATCGTCGCGTTTTTGTAAGTGTTTTTTCTACAGAATCGTTTCACTAAAGATATATGCAAAACCGTTCTCCATGAATTAATTAGAGTACATTGTTAAGCAACGCAACTTTCAAACAGCTGCATCACTTTCCACATCCTTTTTCGCAGCCTCAGAATATGAGCTGATGTATTGAAGTTGGAGCAGGTACCTGTGTCGCAAGTCGCAAGAACAGATATCAAAAGTTTGTTAGTTTTTCTCCAGCCCCATTGTTGTTATTAAAGTTCTCCCATGCCACAAATTAATCTGATGAAAAATACGATAGGAATGTTGGGCTAATGCAGCCTGCAGCAGATGTTGGCGGTAGTCATGACATAATAACTGCGTGACCAACTAAATTATGAAATGAAGTGAACCGGTAGGAATTTGAAGATCTTACTTCGGGATGCTTTGTATTAGATAAGCGTAATTAATATAATTGATATTTCCTTGGGAGTCTCTCAGAAATCTAATGTATTTGTCATGTCCGGTGGAAAAAGAGCAAGAAGGAGTGTAAGCAGAGGTGTAAGTTAATCGATATTCTGCCCAACAACTGGTACGGTAGGTATATCATCATTGTTGGCTGCGTTGATGGCAGTCTAAACTAAACAACTAGCGAGTAGCGAGTAGCGAGTCGGCATCATCGGTAGCTGCAAGAATGGAAATACCTGCTGATTCTAATGTGTTCATCAGTTGACCAATAAAACGATCTTTATTGGTAAGATAACTTGCGAATCACTCACTGGCATGTCTTTGTCGAAAATTATTTCGAATGCAATTGACGTAATATATTGTAGATGTCGGCAATGCCAATCGACCAAGTGGTCCAGACGGTATTGGTGAAAATTTCTCAGATTTTTATTTGGGTTCATACTGGTAGTCACAACCAAAATTTCAAAACTTTATAAATTATTACCTACTTCTATTTGTCGTTTTTCGTCTGATTTAATTGAACTACTTCGTTTCTTACACATCTCAAATTTCTTCAAGATTTTTTCACTATTATTTGTTTCAAAAAATCTTTCGTACGAGAACATTAATTGACCTACTTCGAAAAAAGGAGGAAGTTTATAATTCGACCGTATGTTTGCTTTTTTATGTATGAATAAACGCACGTTGCACGTACTGAAGTATAAATAATAATAAGAAATAAAGTCGGGGCTAGTTTTTATGAAAAAAATGTTTATTTAGATACTTACATGTTACAAAAAATTGAATAAAACATGACCTTTAAGTAATTGGCATTTTAATGGTTTGAAAAATATTGTTTTCCGAATGCAAACCGTGGTATAGGTACGATTAATCACAGGAAACCATATACAATCTGAACGGTATCTTGTAAAATTCAACCTTAGCCGTCAAGACGAAAACTTCAAGAGCATCTCAATGAAATTGGGACACATTGGAAAATTAACATAATAATAATTGATGGTACAACATTTGGAAAAATATTTGATGTGAAGAAATTTCAAGGTTAATCATCGCCTAAAGAAATGTACCATAATAAAAGCAAGGCTAAATTAGGCATTTCAAGATCATAGTCAAAAATATCCTTTGTATTCATGGTGCAGCTTTCATCTCCGTGAAATTTATTATAAACCATCTAGACCCGGTAGTTTGTTACATAAGCTTCATTTTTTTAATATCCAGGTGTTTTTTTTAAAATTTGAATCCTCAATTAGTCAATTATTGTATTTTTTACTTCGCTCTTACATAAGTACCCAAAAAAAATTGTTAAATCTAAATAAACAACATACCATTTATATTTTCTTATCAAAAATAAATATCTTTAATTATATTGAAGGTGATAACATTATCTGGAACAAGAAAGTATTCATTTAATGTCTGAGAGTTTTTTGCGAAGTGTTATTCTATTAGTTTGTTGTAAAGTATTTGAATTTCATTTTATTAATTTTATTTTATTAATTAATTTGAATAGAGAATTAATTGTTTTTAGAAGCCTATATTAAGAATTGTCATTTTAAGATGAAGCATCAGAACAACCGATGAAATACTCAAATGATGAATTAATAATTATGTCAAAAAATTAATAATGTACTAATTATTACTTACTACATCAAAACCAACTTCATAATGCGTTCCCCTTGTATATATAATTGGAATACACTGACGTCTGCCGAGGTTTTCAGTTACAGGCATTTTTAGAACAATTGTCGCTTTTCTGTTGCCAACAAACTAATAAAAAGGAACGCGGTATTCTATCATAGAAGTAGTCTCTTCTATAAGTATTATTGTGTTTACTCCCACTCCCACTACTCTAGCGCACAAACCTAAGAGCGCAACTCAACCGCTGATAATATACAAACATTCAAATAATTATTAGAAATTGATTATTAACATAGAAAGGTTATCATTACTACCATTAGGGAATGAAGAATTTATTTGAGATTTGTCTTGCTGAATTTTTTCACAGGTTTTTCATTATTTTAACGTCAAAACTGCACTGAAAAATACAAAATAATATTAATGCTGTTGGTAGGTACTGGTAGTTTTTTGTTATATAGAAGACTTTCCACCAGATCAACTTCAAAATTACAATTATCTAACTGAAACTTGCATATCTTGTTAAGCAAATAAAAACAAATCTGGTCTTTCTGTTTTTCCATGTTTTTTCTGCGTGCCTAGACAAACAACAATGGTCATATTCAGATCCCTAAAACTAGCAGAGCAACGGGAGCATAATCCAAAATAGGTACATATTTGGTGCTTGTAGCGCACATTTGGTGCTATTTAAGTGCTGTATTCCGAAATCAATTACTCTTATACTTTTTTGGAAAATAGCTGCTTTGCTAGCTTTTGCCTAAAGCTAGCACAGCAACCGTTAAAAATCAACTTTTTTGAGAACTTCTTTTTTATTGCTTGTAGGGCTAATTAAGTGCTAATTAGGTGGTGTATTCCGAAATTAATTACTCCTATACTTTTTTGGAAAATAAGCTTAGCACAGCAACCGTTAAAAATCATCTTTTTTGGGAACTTATTTTTTATTGCTTGTAGGGCTAATCAAGTGCTAATTAAGTGGTGTATTCCGAAATTAATTGCTCTTATAGTTTTTTTGGATAACGGATACTTTGCTAATTTTGAAATAATTTTTTTGGAAATGGCTGCTTGAATTAGTATGTCGCCCTCAGGGCATGAACATCTAATTATATCTTATATCTTGGTACAAATACTATAATATTAAACATTATGTGATAAAAGATTCAATGGAATTTACATATTTTTTGCGTATTTTTTTAAATATTAAATAATGTAATTGGAAAATTAATAAAGTTGGAACAAATCTTTATTTCCTTCTGACCTCCCCCTTTTCCCCTGGTCCCATATTCGCAAAAACTCAAATCCGAAATCTCCTTCCCTCCAAAAAACGCCAGATAGGACAATTTCCGGAAACGTTTAAGTTGTAGGTACATTTTTCTAAAGAGTTGCGGTTTTCGAGTTACAGAAATGTTAAAATCTCAAATATGTGTGTTTTCGCTATATGGAGGGGACAATTTCTTTCGAAATTGAAGATCTGAAACAACCAAAGATTATTTGCAGCAACACCTTTGTTGAATGTTTTTTCCATAGAGTTACGGTTTTCGAGTTACAGAGTGGTAAGGTCTAAAATATGCGTATTTCCGCGACAATATGTTTAGATTTCTGAATAATCGAGTCGAATTGTATACCTCCTCCATCTGGGAAGTCGGTTAAAAATAAAAAATAATATTAATTATAATGGTGCTGGTAGGTGCTTGTGAAGTTGCCAAAAGTTTTCAATATAACTACAACTGCACAACTTCAAAAGTACCATCACCAATAGAATTAATTTTATTTGGTATTTTTCAGTGCAATAACTAATAAGGTCGCTCCAATTTTTTGTAAAAAATATTTTTGTGTCGTCATACTCAACCCAATCAAAGTTCTCTGGCAAAGCGCAGTAAAATGGCCAACTTGATAAGTTGAGTATGTTTTCAAAAGTCATTTGATCTCCTTTTCATTGCCCTAAATGGTATCAGAAAATGAATTATTCCAGCCAGGTTGTAGACCATTTCCTCATTACCTACATTCTAGCACATATAGTTGGGTGTTTATATCCAATTTTAAATTTTACATTTATATTAATTACTAACAACCAAAAGATTCAAACAAATGTAAATAGTTCTGAGCTAGAAATAATTCTTATATCCAATTAAAACATTGTATTTTTAATTATTCTCCAACAAATGATTCCATATTGACTTTTGAGAGCCTAGCATGGGACATAAGATAGCGCAGATGATGTGAAGCATAAGATATATAATTTCTAAGTCATTGAAGGAAAATTCTAAGGGTTTGGAAATTAAGTTTGTAGAATTTGGCAATTTAAAATTTAGTTTTTGATCATCACAGCTTTGATCGCAATTATTTCAAAAACGGTGGTATATGCAGTTTTAAATATGTATATTTTTGGAAAATGCAATGAAAAATACATCGATTGGTATCAAAGGTTATTCAATATACGAGAGTTCATCGGCGAGCGTAGTACTGGTTACGTAAAGTTATAGATTCATACGTCCATACAGCGCTCCAGTTATAGTAGAGCGCTGAATAGATGAGTATTATCGCCGGCCGCCATTGTGTGTCCTAACGTCCTGTCACAACAATGGTTTAAGTAGAGCGCTTGTTTACGTATCTTCACCTGTATAACCTATGACGTGACAGTCAGGACACACAATGGCGGGTCGAGCCTCGTAGGCTGTGTTCAGGGAGTCGCTTCTAACCTAACCTAACCTATTTACTTATGCATGTGGGAGGTCAGCGCTATCAAATTAGTATTCTATGGCTATCAATGCAAACACTACCGACGCTGTTCATAGTTTATGGAGCAAAATATTGTGCGTTAAGCCCGCTGCAGACGGAGTATGTTTTACTGCATGATTGCTTGCTTGTTTTGCTGCACGGTCCGATAAACGTTGCCGCGCATGGTGTGTTGATGGCTCCCTTGCTTGTGTTGGCTTCACACGATGCAGGCCATCATGTATGTAAAATGAAAGTATAGAGAAATATGACTATGACAAATGATACACAATATTCAACAATCTAATCAAGCTCTACTTCTAATCATTGTTACAACAGAGAAAACGTCCCAAAAATCAAAAATAACATGTTATCATGTGTAAAATAACTTTTGAGTACGACTCGTGTTGGAGTTTGAATAACCCAATGAAAATATTTCTATATGTTGGTACCACTGTCATCGTCAACTTGACAATGACAAGGGACAGTGGAAACGGAAGTGATTATATAGTAGTATGGTAAACAAGCATGGTGAAGGTTGTTAATTTTGTAAAATTATATTATTACTTTATAATAAAATAGGGAAGTATCAAATAAGCATATCTTTATTACAATCTCGGCACACAAACACCCAACAACTCGACTAGTTTCGAGTGCTCCGAAAAGGCACGAGGCGTGAAAACGATCACCGAAAATAGCACCGGTTTTATCATCAAATCATGCACGAGTTCAAGCAACCAACCGTGCATGCGATGTCATTTTCTTACACGGAATTATGCACAGCACCATGCCTAGCTCCCGTCTTCCGTCAAGGAAACATGCAGCAAAACATACTCCGTCTGCAGCGGGCTTCAGTGATAGCAAGCTCCAAGAACGCTATCTTGCGTTTACGTTTCCAGTCTTCTTGGTTTGCGTTCACATTCTGTTATGCTGTTATTTGACGATATGCTAAAAGCCTTAGACTAGCCTAGTCTAAAGCCCACTGCAGACGGAGTATGTTTTCCTGCATGCTGCATGTTTCATTGACGAGAGTACGGGAGCTAGGCATGGTGCAGTGCATGCTTCCGTGTAAGAAAATGACATCGCGTGCACGGTTGGTTGCTTGAACTTGTGCATGATTTGATGATAGAACCAGTGCTATTTTCGGTTACTGTTTTCACGCATCATGCTTTGTCGGAGCACTCGGAACTTGTCGAGTCGTACTCAAAAGTTATTATGCACATGATAACATGTTATTTTTAATTGTTGGGACATTTTCTCTGTTGTAACAATGATTAGAAGTAGAGCTTGATTAGATTGTTCAATATTGTGTATCATTTGTCATAGTCATATTTCTCTGTACTGTCATTTTACATACATGATGGCCTGCATCGTGTGAAGCCAACACAAGCAAGGGAGCCATCAACACACCATGCGCGGCAACGTTTACCGGACCGTGCATCAAAACAAGGAAGCAATCATGCAGTAAAACATACTCCGTCTGCAACGGGCTTAAGCTAAATGCCAGTGGTGGCTCTTGTATCTGCGCAAACGCATTCCGTGGTATCCCGTATCTGTCAATAGTGTCATTATGAGGAAATATCCTCGATTCAAATTCTACAAACATTGACTGGCTCATTTTCACTGTGTTTATATTCAATTTTTTTCCTTAAAAATGGGTATGTTCGTGACAAAACATTTTTAAAACAATCTAATTTGAATAGATATTGTCGAGAAATATACCATTTAGAGGCAAATCCGGTTTCATATAATAAGTCAAGTTTGGAATTATAAATGTTTGAATAAAAATTGCAATAACTCTTACCCAAAAAGTGAAAGCGAGGGAAAGTTTGATACTCCATCTTCAGAAAGATCATAGTATGTTATTTGAAAAAATGGAAGAAATGGTTTTTACACATAAAAGCGGTGACTAAAGAAGTATTCTTTTATTACTGAATACTACTTTTTTTAAAGTTTGAGTGTTGGAAAAATAACTATGTGAAGTGAAGTGAAAAACTTTTGCAATTATGCCGTAGCTGCAACGTGGAAGAGTATAACATAACTAAATATTTATTCAACATTTGTATATTATTTAACATAATTTTATAAGTCGCTTTTTGTTTCGCATTCATTAATTAATTTCCGCATATGAAAACTTGCCTTTAGAAAAATGTCAGATCGTGTCACTGAATTGTCAATTTTTTGATTATTTTTATAACACTGTGAAAAGATCATTTCAATTTCTATGATGGATAACAGCACATTGACCGACATACTCCAAGTTAAAGATAATGGTCTAAGCATTACCTTTTTCCAGAAATTGTTGAATAAATATTAGGTTATATTATGCTGTTGAATTTAGAAAAAAATTGTCTACAATATGACGTAAAAATAAACACATGCTTCCATTAGGAAAAAAAAAGTTGACTATCGCTGTCACTAAGGGCAAAGATCAAATAAATTTAAGTTAATGTAATCTTGTAGAGTATATCAAATTTCTAAAATACAGAAGATACAGCGTGGGGCGTTTTTTACGATACAGCTTGTATATAAAAAAATGTGCGTGAGTTATGGGACTAACAAATGAACTATAATGCATATCGTGCAGCTTTAAAGCTGAGTCAGTACATTTTATATTATAAATATAGCTAAGGTAAATGTTGTAAACCAGTTGGTAGAAAATTATTCTTGTGTTTATTCGTAACGTTATTCCGTAAATAAAATTGTTAAAAAGTCTTTTTTAAAAAGTGAAAAATCAAAGGAGAAACATTAACTGGCGCAGTCAGTAGGATTCAGCTAGGACAGTGTTTGGTGTATCTCATCCTGAATTTGCCCGAAATCTGGTTCGTCTCAACGATTTACCAGCTGGAACCAAAGAAAAAACCTACAAATCTACACATCCAACTCATCCAGGGTGCATCTATCGCAGATATCCACCTATTGGGCCTAGCAGTAAGAATAGATTTAATCCAGGGTGCATCTATAGCAGATAACCACCTATTGGAAGTAGCAGTAAGAAATAGTGTAAGAAGAAAAACAGAAAAAGAATCCACATGCAGCTAACGATTATATTGATGTAAGTGCTCATTTCCTAATATTACTTATCCAGAAAATTCCTATATATATAATTTCCAAAATTTAAATATATTAGATTGCTAGTTCCTATATATAGTATTATAATTTTATGTCTGATTCTGAATACGACGAATTAATTGAACAACTCAATCAAATCAGTTTAACAAGAAAAAGAGAAATTAAAATAACTTCAACAATGCCAGAAACAGTAAATGTTGCTCTATTGAAATATCAAGCAGATAATATACCACCTTTCGATGGTAACCCAAAACAGCTATTTAGATTTATAAGTTCTTGTGAAAATTTCATTGAAGCATTCCAGAATAATTCAAATCCGAATGATCCGATTAACATTTGTCTATTTGACACTATATTAAGTAAGTTAAGAAATCGTGCAGCAGACCTAATCGGCTCACGATCAGAACTAAATACTTGGGCTCTAATAAAAAATGCTCCGACACTAACTTTCTCTGATCAAAGAAGTATTGATTGTTTAATACAGGACTTAATACATATCAAACCTCTTAAAAATGAAAATCCTATTGAATTTGGAATGAGAATACAAGATGCAAGGAGTCTTCTATTTTCTAAATTGAATTCGACCATAACAGATGCTATCGAAAAACAAATAAAAATTGAACATTAGGACGACTTTGCATTGAAAACTTTTATTTGTGGATTACCATATAATATGCAACTTGTAATCAGATTACGAAATCCCACTTCTTTAGAACAAGCTCTCGCACATTGTACAGAAGAAGAAAACTTTATATATTTCAGTACAGGCAGGAATCAAAATTTACAAACTACGTACTATAAATCTTAACCGCAAATTAACGCTAATTATTCAAAACCTGAAACGATTGTACGTCCATTTACAAATCAATCAAGTTCGCAATTTATCCAACCAACAAATTCTTTTTCTCAGAGACCATATCCTTCTCAGCCAATGAATATGCGTCCACTAAACTCATTTAATTCCCAACCACCCAGATTCTCACAACCAAATTTTCCACAACCAAATCTATATCAACTAAATTTCCATCCAATTTATTCACCTCCAACGAATTTCTCTCAGACCCCTCGTAATATCATACCAAATTTCCATTCTAAAAATGTTTCAAACGCTAGCACAAATTCAAAGAGAAGCGTTTATCCCCAACCTATGGACACGTCGTCTGGTAATACAAGACCTCATATCCAACAAAGTAATGCGAAACTACATAATCATGAGATTGGCGCCGGCGGTATAGAAGATAACAATTATTCAACCCAAGCAAATACTGATGAAGTTGTAGAAACACAAGAAAATGTTGTAAATGATACATATACCTTTCAAGAAAATGCTTACCCAGACTTTTATGATTATGAACAATTTTATCCGACTGTTTCTGAAGAGGAAAATTTTCAATTAGCTCATCAAAATATCCAACAGGAATGACAGTAATTCAAATGAATCATATACGTGCTGATTTACCATACATAGAAATTCCAGAATTAAATGCTAATTTTCTCATAGATACTGGAAGTTCAAAGAGTTTAATTCATCCGGATTTAGCAAATTATTTCTTTACTGAATATATACAATTCGAGAATTTTAATATTCAAACTGCACATGGCATAACATCCCACAAAAAATTGCAGTAATCCCAGCATTTAACATTTTTAATGTCAATGATTTTCACAAATTTTACCTTTTTAATTTCTCTCAGAAATACAATGGATTAATTGGTGCAGATATATTGAGTAAATTGCAAGCCAATATAGATCTTAAAAATAAATGTATTGTAACATCTTACGCTAAGATTCCAATAATTTACGAAACTAATGATCATGAACCCGTCACTCATAAGAAATTTAATGATTATGGAATACATTTGTAACCTAGAGTAGAATAAATATTTTTTACAAAAAATTGGACCGACGTTATAGTTGATGCACTGAAAAGTATAAAATAATATTACTTCTATTGGTGATTGTACTTTTGAAGTTGTGCAGTTCCAGTTAGATTGATAGCTTTTGGCACCAACTTCACAAGTACCATCACCAATAGAAGTAATATTATTTTATACTTTTCAGTGCATCAACTATAACGTCGGTCCAATTTTTTGTAAAAAATATTTATTTCACACTTTTGAGTGTAACATTAGTCCCGAAAATCGTTGAACGTTCACTATACCATATCAATGAAGATAATACTTATCCTATTACCCACGTATATTCCTTGCTTGTAGTGGTTATTATTGAGATCTCAGAACATCGCGGCGGAAATACGCTTGAATATTTTAGTTGTTACCATTTAACACCGATTTAACTCGAAAACCGTAATTCTAAGGAAAAAATGTTCATTATAAATGTTGCTACAAATAATTATATCTTTCATGTAGTATCGAAAAATTTTCAATTTTCGAAAGAAATTGTCCTCTCCACATAGCAAAAATACATATTTAACATGCGTCTATCTCGAAAACCGTAACACTTTTGAAAAAATGTTCAATTTAAACGTTTCCGGATATTGTCCTATCTTTAATTATACCAACTCAGATTTTCGATTTTCGAGAAAATTCGCCCCCACCACCCCTTTGGGGGCGGTTTTCGGAGGGAAGGAGATTTCGGATTTGCGTTTTTATGAATATGGGACCATTTCTCAATCCCCTTCTTTCAAATGAATCCAAAATCATCAAAATCGGAGATCGTCTACTATATAAAAGGCGCGCACGAACCAAAAAAAAAAAAAAAAAAATAAAAAAAAAAAAAAAGCAGACAGTCGAATTGTATACCTCCTCCGTTCGGGGTTCGTCGGTCAAAAAGTAATAAAAATACATGTAAAGCTAAATAAAGGCTTAGGAATTCTAAAGCATACTATTTTACAAGGAAACTTAGAAATGCCTGAAGCATTAGTAAATGTTATAGATAATTACGCAATAACAACAATTTTGAATATCCAGTTGATCTCATAATATTCGAACCTTTAGAAATTGAACTTATAAATCCAATAGAACTCAACTAACCTAACCTAACCTAACCTATAAATCCAATAGAACTCAATTTTTGTGAGAAATTAAACATAGATACACCTACACCTACATAAATCTGTTGAAGATAAAATACTCAAAGAAAATTTAAATAATCTTCGACTAGATCATTGCAATAAAGAAGAGTCAGACGCTATCAAGAAATTATGTTTCGAATTCAGAGATATTTTCCACAGTGAGAAAATACCATTAACATTCACAAACAAAATCAAACACGAAATAAATTTAACCGATGAAACACCTATTTTCACTAAGAACTACCGTTATCCCGAAATCCACAGAAACGAAGTAAGAGATCAGATAAATAAAATGCTAGATCAAGGAATAATTCAGCACTCAACAAGCCCTTACTCCAGTCCAATATGGATCGTACCGAAGAAACTGGACGCATCCGGAAAAAGGAAATGGAGAGTTGTAATCGATTATCGCAAACTAAACGAGAAAACTATGTGATCAATACCCATTGCCAAATATCATCGACATCTTAGATAAATTAGGAAGAAGCCAATATTTCTCTACAATCGACTTAGCAAGTGGATTTCATCAGATAGAGATGGAACCCAAAGACATTCCGAAGACAGCTTTTTCTACTGAGAACGGGCACTTCGAATTTCGAAGACTTCCTTTTGGCTTGAAGAATTCACCTCGAACATTCCAAAGGGTGATGGATAACATATTACGAGGACTTCAAAATGAAATTTGTCTTGTGTACCTTGATGACATTGTAATATATAGTACCTCTTTACAAGAACACATCGAAAGATTACGACAAGTTTTCAAAAGAATTCGTGATTCAAACTTCAAAATTCAAATGGACAAATCCGAATTCTTGAGAAAAGAAGTTCAATATTTGGGTCACATCATAACACCCGAAGGAGTTAAACCGAACCCTGACAAAATTTCAGCAGTTAAGAACTTTCCAATTCCCAAGACCCGAAAAGAAATTAAGTCATTTCTTGGACTGATTGGTTACTACCGCAGATTTATCAAAGACTTCGCGAAAATTACAAGACCGATGAACAGGTGTTTGAAAAAAGAACTTATCCGGATTTTGAGAAACCCTTTATATTGACAACAGATGCGTCAGATCAAGCTGTTGGAAGCGTCTTAAGCCAAGGAATTGTACCAAATGACAAACCCATCGCATATGCAAGTAGAACTCTAAATGATACCGAACACCGTTATTCAACTATTGAAAAAGAGTTATTAGCAATTGTATGGGCCTGTAAACATTTTAGACCATATCTATTCGGAAGAAAATTCAAGATTTACACTGATCACAGACCCTTAGTACCTTAGTACCTTAGAACCTAATAGTAAACTTATAAGATGGCGTTTGAAATTGGAGGAATTCGATTATGAGATCATTTATAAAAAAGGAAGCCAAAATACCAATGCTGATGCGTTATCAAGAGTTAAGATCAATGCTATTGAAACAAGGAGTACACATAATAACCCAGGAGATATTAATCAAGAAATTACAGACTTTCTAGAAAAAAATAACTTAGATCCATCCGAGCAAAAAATCAAAATTTTACAAAACATCCAGTTAAAACCACCTAACCAAGAAATAAGCGATATTGAAATAGCACAGACAGATGAAAGCACAGAAACTGCACATTCAATTGATGCAAATGATAATATTAACGATGGTATCCCAATACGCGATGAAATAATTAATAACAAACCCCTACAAATTATGATCACAAAAAACCCACATAACAAAATAGATATTAGAGAAGAACAATTCGAAAAACACAAAATACTTCATGTGAAAATTCCAAATCAGATGATGCTATCATGGACTTTCTTCGTTGTTATACTACAGCCGATAGAAAATATTATATGTATTTTAATGACGAGACACTCTATACAGATTTCAATAAAATATTCATCCAAAACTTCAATGGCAATCTATTAAAACTAGTAAAATGTACGAAATTAGTAAATTCTATTAAGGATAACGAGGAAAAGATATTAATAATGAAACATCAACATGAAGGTAAATAATAATAATAATAAATCAAGAAAAATTATTATTGGCCTTCTATGAAAAAAGATATCACCAAATATATTGTAACGTTTAACCCTGTGCTAAACGTTGTGGGGTGAGTTCACTTGCTTAAGACTCAAAGTTCGCAGATTGCTTCCAATGATTTATTTTCAAAGACACTGTACACGGCTTTCTGTTATGGTACAACTGTCACTACTTGTCACTTTGACAATCTATACTGTCACTGTCTTCACCGACAGAACTACTATTAACCTCTGTTTCCACAGACTGGCTGTTATCAACTGACTTGACTCAATGACTTCACAAGACTGACTCTGTCCCGTGATCGACACGGCTTTATATACCTGAATCATGACATGACATTCATCGAGAATGTTCTATGATTATCTAGATGCGCATAATTCATGTTCTAGATCTTTGTCAAACTGACAATAGTATGACAAATTGTACCTCACATATAGTTTCTGGAAGGATCCAGAATAAATCCACCATAATTCTAGAACTACATAAGGAAACATACAAATAACAACTATAGCAAACAAGGTAGTAGGAATAAACAGCTAATAAACAAATATTAACCGTAAGTACATGAATACCCATCCACGTTACACTGCCCCCTTCTTAGATTTGATCGTCCCGATCAAACATCATTCCAATACATTCTACAATCTCATCTGGGGGAGCTCCTTGGATTCTCTTGTCCCAGTTCTCATTCTCACTTTCCGAGGAAGACATATAACTCGGTGTTCCTGATCCTCCTCGGTGATCATAGAAATGTTTCACCGGACTATGATAACCTCCAGGTGAACATACTCGAACAGGTGATCTGCTTCTATACAAGCCAACACGATCCTTGGCGGCCACACAACCGTCACCACTACGTGATCTTGAACCACGATCACGCAATCTAGGTATATGGCAAGGAGTCGTCAATTCACTACAGTACATCTCACTATCTTTAATATTGTTTGAACTACTGCGATTGCGCCTACTATTTCGGTCATTGCGTCGCCTCATGCGCTTCCTTCTATTGCGGTCGAAGCACCTTCTACCTCCTGCGCCTCTTTGTGGACTACTGCAACGTGAATTGCTTTTCCCACGAACACTAGTGCCTACACATTGTCTGGTACTTCTTCGACATCTGAATATACTGCGCCTTTTAACAAGACTCTTTCTTCTACTGCTTGATCTCTCTCTAGAGATACTGCTCTCCTTCGATCTAGGTATGACATCTTCCCTCTTAACACCAGGCTCGATATCTGAGCTGTCTTTGTTAGAGCAATAATGATATTTCGGTTGTGCGTAATTTTCTCTCTTCCGGATTTCGAGATTTTCTTGTATATGACCAGTTTGAAGTGGACAATTCTTCTTCATGTGCCCTTCTTGTTCACAATTCCAACACACCCTCGGAGTACTGAAATTTCCTGGCACATTGATAGATTGAATGTGTGAACAATTCCTTTTGATATGTCCTCCTTGTCCACAGTTCCAACACACCCTCTGACTACTATGTCCAATTGATTGACCATCTAGTTTTCGTAATATTTCAATAATTTGCTTAATGATGTTACTTTTTCTGTACTTCTCCTCTTTAATGAGGCTAACTCGTCGAATCTGTCCCCGATGGAGATGAGATCTGGATGCCTGTTTAGCAGCTTCATACTCAAGTGCACGTGCAAGGGCATCTTCAATTCTTGTAAGGCCACTCAACCGTAAGGCCTGCTGAATCTCAAAATCTCTCAGACCATCAATGAATGTTTGTACCGTTAGCCTATCAATAAAGTCTCTCGGCGCTGTAGGGTATGCCAGTCGAACGAGCCGGACAATATCATTTTCATACTGCTGCAATGTTTCGTCATACCTTTGTTGGCTGTACTTTAACTGTGCTTGGTAAACTTGTTGTAGATGTTGATCACCGTAACGCATTTCAAGTTGATCCACTAAAATCTCATATGAAGGTTCGCCGCCAGTTAAGGTATTTAAGATTTCCAAGGCATCACCACGGAAAGCCAAGATCAATGCCGTGGCCTTCTCTTCATCTGACCAACCACTAGCCAAAGCAGCAGCATCAAATTGCTTTTTATATGTAGACCAAGACTGTTTACCATCGAATTTTGGGGCTTCAATTTTTACTGGATTAACTACGCCATTTTGAATTTCATTGGACGATCTTCTTAGAGGCACTTCAGGTTTCGTTTGCAACATCTTTTCTTCTATTAATTGAAATTTTTGATCAAAACATTCTCGAACTTTTTCTAATTTCTGTTCAACTTCTTCTTGAACTTTCTCTAATTTTTGGTCAACTTTCTCTAATTTCTGGTTAACTTCCTGTTTATCTTCTTGTCGCACTCTTACTTGTTCTTCTAAGATTTGTCTTATTCTTGTTTCTTGTTCTTTTTTTTCCAGCTTTCTAATTCTTTCTTGTTCTTCTTTATCTTGTTGTCTAATTCTTTCTTGTTCTTGTCTACTTCTTTCTTGATTTTCTAGAATTTGACTTATCTTTGTTTGATCTTCCTTTCTTATTCTTTCTTGATTTTCTAGAAATTGATTAATTTTTGTTTGGTCTTTCTGTCTAATTCTTTCTTGTTCTTCTTTTTCTTGATGTCTAATTCTTTCTTGATTTTCTAGAATTTGACTTATTTTTGTTTGGTCTTCCTTTCTAATTCTTTCTTGATTTTCTAGAAACTTCATTATTTCTGCAAAATTTGCCATTTCGTCGTAATCTTTCGATCTGGTATTCACCATATATTCTCAGCAAAATGCGAAGATCCCACTTCTGACACCAATTGTAACGTTTAACCCTGTGCTAAACGTTGTGGGGTGAGTTCACTTGCGTAAGACTCAAAGTTCGCAGATTGCTTCCAATGATTTATTTTCAAACACACTGTACACGGCTTTCTGTTATAGTACAACTGTCACTACTTGTCACTTTGACAATCTATACTGTCACTGTCTTCACCGACAGAACTACTATTAACCTCTGTTTCCACAGACTGGCTGTTATCAACTGACTTGACTCAATGACTTCACAAGACTGACTCTGTCCCGTGATCGACACGGCTTTATATACCTGAATCATGACATGACATTCATCGAGAATGTTCTATGATTATCTAGATGCGCATAATTCATGTTTTAGATCTTTGTCAAACTGACAATAGTATGACAAATTGTACCTCACATATAGTTTCTGGAAGGATCCAGAATAAATCCACCATAATTCTAGAACTACATAAGGAAACATACAAATAACAACTATAGCAAACAAGGTAGTAGGAATAAACAGCTAATAAACAAATATTAACCGTAAGTACATGAATACCCATCCACGTTACAATATCAACGATTGCGAAATCTGCCAGACGTCTAAATATTCAAGAAGAACTGCATATGTACCATTAAATCTAACAAAGAGTGTAAGTAGACCTTTTCAACTACTTCACGCAGATGTATTCAAATTTTACAATCAGAACTTCCTTACAATAATTGACGCCTTCTCAAAATTAGGTCAAGCCATAAAGATTCAAGGAAAAACTTCTATAGAAATTTGCAAAATTCTAGTTCAATATTTTTCACATTACGGTTTGCCAGAAGAAATAATATTCGATAATGGTACTGAATTTAAAAATAAAATTGTTCAAGAATTACTCAAATCACACAAAATTAATATTCATTTCACAACACCACTTCATCATGAATCCAATGCTCCTATCGAAAGACTCCACTCTAGCTTAATAGAAAATCTCAGAATTCTTAGACAGAAATATCCAAAAGATACCGTCTCCGAACTTATGAATTATGCAATTATAGCCTATAGTAGTTTCCATTCAGCCACTAACTATTCCCCATACGAACTGACTTTTGGTCATACAGAATCTCGCGGTCCATCAGAGTTAATTCAAACATCATTTTATTCAGAAAATTATTGAGAAGAAAGAAAAAGTTATTGAAAAACGAAATTATAGAGGCTCAGAACAAACTGAATTTCAAGTAGGTCAAACAGTTTATAAATACAACAGACGGAACAAACGTGAAAACAAATTTTTAGGGCAGTACGAAATTCCTGAAATATTAGAACATCATAAAGTAAAAGTGGAAAATAAAAAGAACAATAAAATTCAAATAATCCATACGAAAGAATTGAAACCCCCAAATGTGATTTCAGGATCTTCACCCACTGCGGAGGATTAGGAACTGAATTCGCATATCCCGAATTTCATGAATTGAACGAAAATCCAGGTCTTCTCCCTTTTAAAATCGGTAATGCTCAAAATGCTATAGATAATTGGTCTTTCATTCAAGTTTTCGATATTTCAATTATTTTGAAACATTTCACTTATATAAGCGAACTATTTGATGAGTTCAAATTAAAAATATAAAATTCCAAAGAGCTTTTGGAAGATTTCTATAATTTCTGTAATTTGATTACATCTCTGCAAAGCAAAGTACATAATCAGATGCTGCAAATAAACCCTCTATTAAATTCTAGAAAAAGAAGAGGCTTGATAAACGGTTTAGGTAGTCTTATCAAAGTTTTCACTGGAAACTTAGATCAAGAAGATGCTGTGAAATATGATGAAGCGATTAACATTCTTTTCGAAAACCAAGGAAAGATGAAAACGCTAGTTCAAGAACAAAATACTATTCTCAATCAAACAGTCAACAATTTTGAAGATATAACTAGAAATATAACGAATAATGAAATTTCAATACAGTCACATTTACTGCAAATAGAAAAAACATTAACCTATATGCAACTTTCAAATCTTTACAAAAACGAACATTTTGCTATGCAGACATCTCTCACACAAATATTATCATTACTTAGAGATATATACGAAATCCTAGAAAAAATAGAAATATCAATATCTTTTTCAAAATTGAATACTTTCCATAACTCTCCAATAATTCCTCACGAATTATTAGAAGAGATCAAATTAATATCTATTCATTTAACTAACGTTAAATTACCATTTGAACCCAAGCTCGAAAATATACTAAATTACGAAAAAATACTGAATATCAAAAGTTATAGCAAAGGAAACCAAGTCGTATTCATAGTAGAAATTCCTTTAATGGAACTAGAAAACTATAATTACTACCACCTCTATCCCTTACCTGTCCCACAATCTAATCATTTTAAAACTATCATACCGAGAGCAAATTTCCTTATCCTTAATGAGCACAAATACGTCTTCCTGAATACCAGATGCCAAGAAATTTCATCTGACCAACACATATGCCACAGTGTCAACCCCATCATTATTAACGAAAATGTACCTTGTGAAATTCAAATGTTGCAATATGCAAAAACGATTATAAATTGCACAGAAATCCCAATTGAAGTAACATCAATTCAAGCCAGGAAAATAGAAGAAGAAAAATGGATCGTTGTCGTTCCAAGAAAAACAATAGCACAACAGTATTGCCATCAATCCGAAGAAAAAATCATACTCCAAGGCACATATCTGTTGGATATCAACCCACCATGCGAAATCCATCTGAATCAAATATTGATAAAGAACCGGAAACCAACAAGAACAAACTATAGAAAAATTCAATTACCAAAAACCAGCTTCGCTACAGATAAACAGACAGACAAAGAGGAACAAGAAGAAATGAAACCTCTTAACATCGACCACCTAAACTTAGATGCGATGAAAATTGTGAGAACCGCTCTGGAAATACAAAATCAACGAATCAAAGACTTTCATAATAAACCAGTGGACTTAGATAGTGTTAGTGTGTGGACTATATTGCTTTATATAATTGCCACTTTTGTTACTATGTATTTCATTGCAAAATCTATATGTCAAAAATATGGTAAGAAAAGAGAAGACCAGCCCCAAGACATTATCAACTGAGCTTCACCGGAGTTTCGTTCCACGTCGGGAGGAGTTACGGGACTAACAAATGAACTATAATGCATATCGTGCAGCTTTAAAGCTGAGTCAGTACATTTATATTATAAATATAGCTAAGGTAAATGTTGTAAACCAGTTGGTAGAAAATTATTCTTGTGTTTATTTGTAACGTTATTCCGTAAATAAAATTGTTAAAAAGTCTTAGTGATTTTTTAAAAAGTGAAAAATCAAAGGAGAAACATTAATTCGTGTCTTATTTTTAATTAATGATAAAGAGAAGCGTACTGGAGCGTATAGAGTATTAAAAGCGCTACAAGAAGAATTAAGGTAGATGTACCATTTACTGACAGTGTCCCAAATACTGAAACTTTCGTTGATTATTGTGGAAAAATAAGAATACATGTTGTAATACCAGCCTGAATGGTGCATAAGAAGGCACCAATGCCAATTGGTTAAAAAGAGATGCATTTTAAAGTGGTAACACTGCAGGCTGTCAAAAACATACTACAATATCGGTATCTAGAACAGTGTTGACGTTTTATAAGAAGTCTAAGGAAAAAGTTAAGGTTGTTGTATGAATCTTCCGGAATCAATCTAATGATAAGATTTTGATATTGTATATTGATTTTGATTCAGGTAAGTTGTTCACTATGTTCTTGTTATGAAAAATATAATCTTTTTGCATAAACTCTAAGCCAGGTTATGAAAATTATACAAAATGTTTAGTGTCAGGTATCGGGTCATAGCAACTTTTGATGTGGCCCTATTACTGATTATACGGTCAGTAATAGGTACAATGTAACAGTGATATATTTCTTTTTTTCTTTATATACCTCGTAGGTTGATTATCTGTTTACCTCTCACTTACTGTCCAGAATAGTGCGAGCTAGCTAAGTACCAGTTACTGACACTATGTTTTCTTGGCTATAAGGCCAACGCCAAATGATTTTTAACTTAGTCAGTAATTGGTACATATGAAAGTCAGTAACTGATACAGTAGTGTTTTTACAGTATTATGGTTCGCCGACTTCAGTATTCGGAAGAACAGATGCAAACGGCCCTGCAAGCGGTTGCTAATGGGATGAAAGTATCTACTGCCAGCAAATGCTACTCTGTCCCGAAAACAACACTCCTGTACAAGTCGATTGGTGTTTATCCCAAAGAAAGAAAAATTGGTCTAGATACAGATTTAACCAAAGAGGAGGAGCAGTTGTTGGTCAAGTGGATTCTTCATGTTGGAGATATCGGATTTCTAGTAACGAAGACACAGCTAATGGATAGTGTAGAAATACTCGTAAAAAATGAAATGGCCGAATACATTTACAAACGGACGTCAGGAAGACACTGGTATGAAGCTTCTCTTCGCAGACATCCTGAACTTCGTCTAAGAACATCACAGAATCTGACGCACAATCGGGCATCAGTTTCGGAACAAAATATAAGGGAATGGTATGAAGAACACTTGAATAATGAAATGTGGCAAGATGATATTAAAGACGATAGCTATGTCGTCGTATGTTATGATAACAACTACTATCCCGGAAAAGTTTTGGAAATGGATAACGAGGACGACATTAAAATCAAGAGTATGGTCAAAATTGGGCCCAACGGTTGGAAGTGGACAGTGTCTGATGACATAATATGGTATCCAAAAGGTGCCATTATTGAAATAATCAAAGAACCCAACAATGTCATAAAAAAGGGGATTCTTCAATATCCCTGAAATGGACAAATATAAATCAAATTATTCTAATTTTTTAATTAATTATTTATGTTTGTACTTCTTATCAACTTTTTTGTAAGCTTTAGAATCAATTATTTAAGTTTTTTACTTATTATCTACTTTGCACTTACTTACTGGAATAAATATAATTCAATAAATAACGTATATTTGTATGAAACAAAACTGTTCAGTAACAGGGACATGAAAAGCTCAATAAATCGGACACCTTACTTTTGAAAACGTCAGTATCTGGTACAGTTGGTATTTTTACAATTTCAAAATTATTTTAAAACTTAAGCGTATCCCTGAACTAAAACTGTTTTGGGGGCATCACTGGAAAAGTCCACACTTCCTACAGTTGAAAAAATTAACAGAAAAAACTTATCTTGTCCAAAAAAAATTATTCTCATATTCGATATGGCGATATGGCTTAAGGTGTCAGTATTTGGTACATCTACCTTAAATGAAGACCAGTTTGAACGGAATCTTGCGAAAACCATAGAAAAAATACTCATGATTTTGGCCAATATTTCAAGTCCACTTATAAGGGCAACTCTTAGCTTTGTGCTTATTGTTATAGAAAAACCGAGGGTATAGATACCAATACGAGGCTTGAACTATGCATAAGACAATTAAATACTGTATTAAAATATGTAAGGGATCAGAGTGTGGGTAGAGTTATAAAACTAGTAAAAGAAAAAAATACAGTATGTCATAAAGACATTTTTAGAAGACACAATCTTGCAAAAGCAAGTAAATTTGTTGTTGGGATGATGAATGAGTGGAGTTGGATGGTAAAAAGTGATTCATATACCTACATTATTAACACACTCCTAGACACAAAGTGTTGTGATTTGGTTTGCTCAGAATGTAACACTTGTGTATATATGTACTCGAGTAAATGTGATGATTTTGCACATGCTCTAAAAATTTGCAAACATGTACATTTTCTAAAACTGGCTAAAATTGATTTAAACAGTAACCAGAACGCAGATTTATTACCTGATAGTGTACCTGAAGATACTGAAAGTTTCGCTTGCTTACTAAGCAAAGAAAACAAAAATAAAACAGTAAAGGATAATTTAATGGAAAAAGTTAACGAAACTTTCGTCAAATTGCAAAATTCTAACTTAAGTGACATGGATGATCCAACTATTTCAGAAATGTATATGCACTTAAAAGTTTAAAATAATTTAGTTGATTTGTCAAAATCATCTAAGTCCAATTTTATAGACACCAATAAAAATGACAACTCTTTTAATAAGAATATTATTTTCCCTCAGTTGCGTTTCTCTTCCACAGAAAGAAAGGAAACGTCAAAGCAAGATAAATAAAAAACATATTAATAATATGTTAAGTGGTAAATTAGTAGAATTCAAATTATGACCAGACATATTAGTTATAGAGTGTTTTAGGTGGCTTGTATAGAATCTTCATTATTTTTTGTTTGTAAATAAAACTTTCCAAACTTTTTCGTTATATTTGTTCATTTTTTTTACTTTTTATTTTCCTCGAAAGTAACTCTGTTCAAATCGAGATGTTGTGGGAATTGGAAGACAATAATTCTAATAAAGGTCGGAATCTATCCTTAAATGGTCGTCGTCTTTCCGGATAACGAACAAAGTATAGGTTACTTTTTCAACTTTTGCACTTTCAATATTAAATTATACAACAAAGTAGCTGATAGTGCAAATTGGACAAGTGAAAACAGTTTTTAAGTGTGTGCAGTTCCAAACATACCTGGAAGATTGTCACAAAGACCAATCCAAGTCAACTGCATAATTATCCTTGCAGTAAGTTATCAGAAACTGATATAAATAAACACTATTTACAACTAACAGTATATTGCCAACACGCGGAGTGCGTCCATATTCATACCGAATTCCGAGCACCTGGCGTCATAGAATAGATCAACGCGAATATCTATTCCAGTTGAAGGCCGCACTTGGAAAAATATATTTAACAAATGAAAAGGAAACGTCTTTAATTACCATAATGATAAGCAACCAGGAAACGGTTTCTGACCACAGGAACCCCACACAGAATAGTCAATCCAACCCTACAGTAAACCAAAACAAACAGTCTTACTCATCTGCCGTGAGCTGCTACCAATTCCCCACTAAGGATCAAGCCATAATATTTCCTGCTATCGAGGGACTACCACTTCAAGATTATATTTTTTCACTGGGATCAAAAATTTGACCACAGAATATATCATTCTTGTCAAGAATATCAAAAAACAGAGTATGCATATATCTTACAGATAAAAGGAAAGTTGACAGTTTTATGACGGACCATGGCTCTATTACGGTAAATGATCAATTGATTAAAGCAATCCGCCTCATATCGCCAGCACAACGACTTGTTTTGTCAAACGTTAGTCCCACCATCCCTCATCTAGTTATAGAAGATGAGCTGAAAGCACTTGGTCTTAAACTGGTGTCACCTATTTCATTTAAAAAAATCAATGTTTCGAATCCAGAATACAACCACATCCTAAGCTTTCGTCGTCAAGTGTATATTCATCCCCTTGATCACATCCACATCAATCCTGATAAATAATATCTCGACATACCGAATATTCCTTTCACAAGGCAGCTTATCATGTTTCAATTGTAAGCAACCAGACCATATCGCCTCACAGTGTACTACCCCAACGACTACTACCAAGGAGTTAACCCCGGTAGCTACTACAGAGAACGTCATCTCTTCTCCAACTAACGGAAACTCAATTGAAGTCACCAATAACCTGCAAACGGAAATAGAGGCAACAAGCCATTCGGCTATATTCATATGAAGAACCATTGAATCAATCTTCGATGAAAAGGAGCATTGGTGATATTCTTTCACCTCCCATTGATGCAACAAAAGACTCCTCTCTCCAGGAACCAAGAAGATTTCGAGTACCCGAAGATAGGAAAGCTAAGACCAAACATTCGGTGAGCCCCTCTAAAAAAATAATACAAACTGCTCTGTCGAGTGGTGGTGTATCAACTGTCAAATAATAGTTGAATATACTCAAGTTAATGGAGTATCAGTCCTACACAGAAGGTCTCGACAATAATTTCGCGTATTCACTAAGAAGAAGTCCGCTAGGTACAGAGGTTAAAAGCTAGTTAGGTAAAAGATGTGCGTGAGTAAGGGAACCAGCCTTATTCACTAGTGTCGACTACTTGGGGAACAAGCCCAAGTAAGCCCTGAAGGAAATAGGAGTCTAAGAGAGGCGACAAGCCTTTCTCACTAGAGTCAACTACTTGGGGAACCAGCCCAAGTAAGTCCTGAAATATTAGAGTCGACTACTTGGAGAACAAGCCCAAGTAAGCCCTGAAGGAAGTAGGAGTGTAAGAGAGGCGACAAACCTTTCTCACTAGAGTCAACTACTTGGGGAACCAGCCCAAGTAAGTCCTGAGAGTTAAAATTAGCGTGAGAGAATTTAGACAAGATAGCAAGACTAGTAGTGAAATAAAACTCTCGGTATATATGGAAAACCTGCAGAAGCTGATATGTGATGTTTTCGGAATGAGTCGAAGAAATTGACTGAATTTTAATGCGAAGCAGCACGCCTTTTATACTGCTGATCTGCTTAGCTATTGGTGAAAATTTATTTATCAAAGTTACCCTTTTTGGTTGTTACGTGATTTTCACTTCATGTCAGCTGGATACAGAACGACATTTATTTTTGATATTTACAGGGTGATTTTTACAACAATAAATTATGTTGAATAAAAACTAAGTGTCACAGGTTGATTTCTACAATTTTGAATTAATAATAAACTGAATAAAAACTGTGTCACAACACCTCCCTCAAAATCAACGGTAAATATAATAATAATAAATAACAATAACAATGATTAATAACAATATTCAACAAAATTAAATAATAGAAATAATAACAATTTTTAACATAAAAATTAAGTGTTCGTAAATTTATTTCTTGCATCTCCAGTACACTGTCCTCCTGGACCTGGCACGATCCCACGTTTCCATTTTTTTTTGGGCGTCTGCGTCCTTGTATTGGTTTTAAACCCCTCCAGCACTTTGGTTGGTTGGTATACCCTCTTTGAACTTGACGACTCCGTCGTCAAACCATCAGGAACATATGGCTCATCTTCGATGGGCTCCACCATCTTCAAGTGTAAGAAGACTCTTACTTCCCACATTCTCTTTATTTTTATACTTATATCCGGGTCTGGGATTTCTACCTCCTGCAATTTCCATGGTAGGTCCATTCTGATTTGAACTGATCAATTTTGGTGATTAATCGCCGTTATATATATTTTTTATGTGATTGTATCCAAGAAACGAACCGGTCTATTTATTTTTCTTTTACTAGGTTCCTCGTTCCCATGATTATGCAAAATTTTGTCATTATATTTTGAAAAACCTTTTTGACTTGAGTCAGAAAATAAATATGCTGGCTTTACTCTATCTAATGAGATTCTGATCTCACGATCATTTGTAAGTATCTTTATAGTTTTGTTATCCCGGTCCAGAACTTTATAGGGTCCCAAATACGCTGGCCTTAATCCTTTTTTTGATATATCATCTCTCAGAAAAATGTGAGTGCATGTAGATAGGTCTTTACTCACAAAAGATTTGTCTTTTGTTTCTCTAAAACTTGTCATTTCTTGTTTCAGGCGTCGCAAAACTTCATCAGACTCTATTATTGGAGCTTGGAGTGAATATATCTCCTGGGAGTCTTAATGGTTGCCCATAAAGTAGCTCGGCTGTACTAGCATCCTCATCCTGTCTAAGTACTGCTCTTAATCCCAATAATACAGTAGGTAAACTTTCAGTCCAACTCTTAGTTTCTTGAATCTGAGCTGTTAGAGATGCTTTTAATGAACGATGCCATCTTTCAATACATCCATTACTTTGAGGATGGTATGGTGTTGTTCTGATTCTAGTGATACCGAGTAATGATGTTAATTTTTTAAATAGTTCCGATTCGAACTGTCTTCCTTGATCTGTAGTAATTTTTGCAGGAACTCCGAATCGTGCTACCCAGTGCTTATAAAATGCTACAGCAATTGTAGGAGCTTTTATATTGCTGAGTGGAACTACTTCAGGCCAATGTGTGTTCCTATCTATCATCGTAAGGCAATACTTTTTCCCATTTGATGGAGGTAATGGTCCAATTAAATCTATGTGGACATGTTCTAATCGTCTTGAAAAACCGTAGGTGCCTCGTGGAGTGATGGTATGCCTATTGATCTTTGAAGTCTGGCAGGGAACACAACATCTAGACCAATTTCCTATATCCTTGTTCATGTTTGGCCAGAAATAACGTTTGATAACAAGACTTCTTGAAGCTCGAATACCAGGATGACTTAAATTATGGAATTTTTGGGGTTGGTAGTCGAATTTTTTTTGGTAAATATGGCCTCGTTGAATTTGTTGATGTTTCACACCATAGACATATTTCTGTTCCTGGTATTCTTATTTTCTGAAGTTTAATATTTTTCCGTTGATTTAATTGTTTGATTATTTTATCATCTTCCTCTTGTGCTTTAGCCAACAGATGAAGGTTATCAGGGAGACATATTTCAGATAATCTTGATAATGTGTCTGCCACTAGATTATCTTCACCAGGTTGATAAATTATTTTTGTTGTAAATTGTGAGATAAAATTTAGCTGACGTAGACGCCGTGGACAGGCTGATTTAGAATTTTGTATTAATGCGTGGGTTAGCGGTTTATGGTCAGTATATACACAGAATTCTCTTCCTTCAATAAGTGGACGAAAATATTTGATCGCTTCGCAGATTGCCAAAAGTTCTCTATCATATGTAGAATAATTAACCTGAGCCTTATTAAATGCTCTGGAGAAAAATCCTAGAGGTTGTTGTTTTCCGTTTACTAGTTGTTGAAGGACCACTCCCATTCTAGTATTGCTTGCATCAGTTGCCAATGATAATGGCATGTCAGGTGCTGGATGTGATAACTTTGTTGCGTTGATTAGTGCTTTCTTGGTTTCTTCATAGGCTTCATTTGCTTGCTCTGTCCAAACTATGAGTGATGTATCTCTTTTCTTGGCGCCGGCCAAAATATCATTCAAAGGTTTCTGAACTGTCGCTGCATTTGGTAATTTTTTTCTATAGAAGTTAACCATACCCAGGAAACGTCTTAATTCAGACTTATTAGTTGGCTTCTTAAAATGTATTATTGCCTTGACTTTATCGTCTAAAGGAGTGATACCATCTGGGGAAACATTATAACCGAGGAATTGAACCGAAGGTTGCCCTAGGTTGCATTTAGCTAAATTTAGGGTCAATCTATTATCATTTAGACGTTTGAGTACTTCATTTAAATGCTCCTCGTGTTGTTGTTTGCTATGTGAGGCTACCAATATGTCGTCCAAGTAGACAAAAACATATCGAAGATCTCTAAATAAAAGATCTATGAACCTTTGAAAAGTTTGTGCAGCGTTCCTTAAACCAAATGTCATTCTAAGGAACTCAAAAAGTCCGAATGGCGTAATTATTGCTGTTTTCTGAATATCCTCTTCGGCTATTCGAATATGAAAATAAGCCTTATTAATGTCCAAGGTTGAATATACCTTTGTGCCAAATAGTTGATTAGTGAAATCATGAAGGTTAGGCACTCCGTATCTATCTGGCTTGGTGCGAGAGTTTAATAACCGGTAATCTCCACATGGTCTAAGGCTACCATCTTTTTTAGTTACTACATGTAACGGACTGGCCCAAGGACTCTTTGATGGTCTACAAATTCCAGCTTCCATCATTCGGCGAAATTCTTCTTTAACAGCTGCATATTTGTTTAAGGGCAGTCTTCTTGCTCTACAACTTATTGGAGCTCCATCTGTTTCAATATAATGCTTAATAGCAGAATCTGGCGGTTTGCCAATGACTGTCAGTCTAGTTATATCAGATACTTCCTTAGTATTTCTTGATAATTATTTCCTTTGGAAATAGTATCTATTTTTTCGGCATAAATCGAACTGACACCATCCTTAATAGGCTTACAAGAAACTAATTTCCGAACCACCAAAGTTGCCAACCTTAGGAACTATAGTTTTTGTTAGAAATCGAGACAACCCCGACAGAGCTAGTGGAGGCGTAGAAATCTACGCAAAAAATGATTTAGATCCTCAAGAAATACATGTTAACACTAATCTGGAAGCTGTGGCAATATCTATAAAATCCTCAACAAATATTCATATCTGTAATCTATACATCCCGCCAAATAAAGATTTTTCCGAACAAGATATCAGAAACCTGTTAGTTCAAATTCCTGCACCATGTATATTGATTGGTGATTACAATAGTCACAGCAAAACATGGGGAGGAAAATTCACGAACGCTAGTGGCCGGAAAGTTACCAATATTATTAAAGAAAAAAACCTTGTACTGCAGAATGATGGAGCTCACACAAGATTTAATGCATTCAACGGGAAAACCTCGCTACTCGATCTGAGCATAAGCTCACCAAATCTGGCCACAAAACTATCATGGAAAGTCCTGTCTTTCCTTTACGGAAGTGACCACTTTCCAATTAAAATAACAATTACCGATAATGCTCAAAATGACTCGAAACCCCTTAAGAAATGGAAGCTAAATGAAGCCAATTGGTCATTGTACAGTAACATAATTGAGAACGATCTACTTTCAATACATATAGCAGGCGACATCAACGAAGCACTTGAACGTTTGATTCAAATAATACAAAGTGCTGCTGGTCAAGCCATAGGCAAAACAAAACACATCAACAAGCATTTGGAAACAAAACAACTCTTAGCACCTGAACAAAGCGGTTTTCGTAAACAAAGATCAAACTTGGATAACATTATCGATCTGGAATCTGAAATCCACGAGGCCTTCATAAACAAAAATGCATAGCAGTATTCTTTGATATCAAGAGGGCGTATTATTGCATGGAAACATCACATTCTCCAATAATTAGTCGACTGGGGAATTCAAGGAAACATGCTTGCTTTCACTCAAAACTTCCTGAGAAATAGATACTTTCAAGTACGAGTAAATGGGCATTTATCTAAAAAAGTGATCCAACAAAATGGAACGCCTCAAGGATCGGTCATATGTGTAACATTGTTTCTCACAGCGATAAACCGCATCCTCGATAATGTTTTACTTCCAGTGAAAGGACGATTATACGCCAATGACCTAGTACTTTTTAGTAAAGGGAAAAACATCCAATCCATGACTTCTATCCTCCAAACCCAGATGTCGAAACTAGAAACTTGGTTATCCAACTCCGGCTTCTCCTTTTCAGCACAGAAATCCAAATGTAATGTAAAATATAATGTTCTCGACCAAAAACGAAGCTAGACTCCCTAATCTCAAAATAGGCGGCCAGAATTCTTAGGAATGATCTTCGACAGGTAACTTAATTGGAAGGATCACATCAATAGACTCGTTATGTGCTCCCAAAATGGACTGAATTTGTTGAGAACTCTCGCTAACAAAGATTGGGGAGCTGACACCCCCATGGACCATAATCAATCCAGACTTTGATACCACTTTATCTTGCTTTAGAAAAGGTGACACCAATCCTGTTATCATCCGAGCCAATCTCAAAGGCATCCTCAATAATTTTCCGACAGCCAAACACATCTATACAGACGCTTCAAGGACGACCGACGGCACAGGGCTGCTTTTATGTGCAATGTCACTAAAATGTTCCTCCTCAGTAAATACTCTAGTAGCTACACTGGTGAGCTATATGCAATTTACCAGGCTCTCATCTATGCAGAGCAAGAAAATATCCAGCAGTCACTGATTATAACGGACTCTCTCAGTGCCACCTGTGCAATCCAAAGAATCTACCACTGTCACCCAATAGCTACTGCAATCAAACTACAGATATCCATACTGGCTGCAAAGGGAAATCATGTCACTCTCATTTGGGTACCATCACACATCGGCATAGCTGGTAACGAAGCCGCAGACCAGGCTGCTCTCAAGGCAATATCTGATATGGAAGCAAGAAAGGTCAACCAAACTGTAGTATCTGACTTCAAATCCCATATACAATATGTCATCACCAGAACATGGGAAAACGAGTGGAGCGAATCAAATTCAAAACTCGCAGAAGTAAAACCATCTGTGAAACCTTGGACAAACTCCCCGAGTGATAGAAGATCCCAGGTTATTATATCACGGCTCCGAATCGGTCACACTAGAATCACTCACAGTCATCTACTTGCTGGGACTGACCCTCCCATTTGCGAAGAATGCGGGACAACTATCACGGTGAAACACATTCTAGTTGAGTGCACTAAGTTCCTTGGATACAGACAATTGTGTAACCTCCCTCTGAACCTCAAAGACATTTTGAAAGACAGTCCCACGTCGATCCAAAATGGGTAATAGTCTAGTTTAGGGGCTTTTGCTATAAAAGCCCTAAAAAATCAAATGTTAGTAAAAATACATATATGGTAACATAACTTTTAATAAAATTGAGGCGGAAGACGCTATTTTTAATGATTTATTACAAAAAATAGCAAAATATGGTGGTTTTGGTACTTACGACTTTTAGCAGAAATTTTCGATTTGGAATTTTGTTTTCAATCCCAAATAGTATGTAACCATCCTTGTATTCTATTTAATACTAAAATTGTTTAAAATAAGCAAAAATATGCGTGAAAATAGTAAATATGAGTTCACATAAAAAGGATTGACGGTTGATTTATGTAGTATGTTTGACGACACGACTTGACGTTAACAGCATTGATATACGACTATTCCAACGTTGCCAAAACTATGTTTATGATATTGAACTATTGAACATCTTTAAAAATATTCGATAACGAAAGCATAAACTAAGTAGTAAGATTTTAAATGTCTGAAGGTTTAGTTCTATGTTTAAAATTTACTAAAAATGAATTTTTCATAAATACTTGCTTTAGAGCAAAAATACGATACATATCATGACAACTTTTGATGCTGAAGGTGACGAGTTTTGTCTTCAGGCTTTTGAAAATATGAATTCATTGATTGCTTTACGACAAGATATTGAGAAAGAAAGAAGAGCTCAGTACTTGTCATTTTAGAAAACGTTAAACTATACAAGACAAATTCGTATAATATACTAAATTCTGTTGTTATTGTTGAAAATGAAATTCAAATCATAGAATACATATTTATAAAATAATTTCATAGTATAAAAGTTATACTGACAGAGTATTTCATAGTACAAAAGTTATACTGACAGAGTTGGCAACATTGATATTAATAGAACTTGATAGTTCAGGATGTACTACATAAGACAACCGTCAATTCGTTTTACTTCACTTTTTTGTGAACTTATATTTTATATTTTCACGCATATTCATGCTTATTTTGAACTATTTTAGTATTAAATAGAATACAAGGATGGTTATATACTATTTGGGATTGAAAAGAAAATTCCAAATCGAAAATTTCTGCTAAAAGTCGTAAGTACCAAAACCACCATATTTTGCTATTTTTTGTAATAAATCATTAAAAATAGCGTCTTCCGCCTCAATTTTATTAAAAGTTATGTTACCATATATGTATTTTTACTAACATTTGATTTTTTAGGGCTTTTATAGCAAAAGCCCCTAAACTAGACTATTACCCCAAAATGTTCTCAGATACCTGAAAACCACCGATCTTCACAATAAAATTTGAATAATGTTACCATGTTTTGTAATACCTATTGTAACACGCTAATAACCTGTCATGGTTGATGCGCCAACGCGCCAACCTAAATAATAAAAAAAAATCTAATAAAAAAAATTACATGCTGATTGCCTACTGTTTATTGTTTACGTTCAGTACCTCTCGGCAGAGAAGAGAGTTCTTAGCTCTAGGTTTTAAACTTAGTAGAATCATTACGGAAAATCATGAGTTTTAATTTTTTGGATTCTATTTAATGAAAAACATAATATTTTCCTAATTCCACCTGTCTGTTGGCAGTTTAGTCTATTTCAAAGGCCATAAACTATCTATAATCTATATTTTTTCAAAAGAGATTTGCTTTTAAATGGTGTATTTCTCGACGATGTCTATTCAAGTTAGATTGTTTCGAAAATGTTTTTTCACAAGCAAAGTGTTAAGATATTATGTTCCATTGGATTTTGACAGTGTTATATGTTCTGTGTTTTATGTCATTAGCTTTTTAGTGATATGTCAATGAATAAAAGGTGATTGAATAGATGCATCAATAGTTCGTTTATGTTATCCAAAAATATCCTGTAAATCATTAAGAATAACACAAAACACGTAATATCCATTTTTAAGAAAAAATACCTAAAAAATTGAAATATAAACACAGCGAAAATGAGCCAGTCAAATGTTTGTTAAATTTGAATGGAGGTTTTTTCTCATAATGATAGACACTAAAGCCAAAGATTTAAGGCCTATTCTCACCTAATAGCGGCAACGAGCGAAGTGGCGCGGCGTTTCAAAATGATGCTCACAATAATTTGAATGTTATTCATAGAAATATAATAAAGAAAAGTTATTATTGTTGCTTCTGTAATAAAAAAACAAAAACGTTCAACAGTTTCGTTTCAGCTGCTACCAAATGCCGCTATTAGGTGGAAATAGTTTCCTGCGCTTCGCTTCGCTGAATGCCGCTTAGGTGAGAATAGGCCCTAATTCTAATCTTTGCTAAAGCTGCCTATTGTGCGAAGAATTGGAGATTTAGAGTGGTGGGGAAACGTCAATGTTCTTGGTATTTACAGCTTCGGTTATTTGGGTATTAGAGATTTTGACTTGACAGATAGATGAATCTTTTGCGATTATCCAATTTCTTCATTGCGAAGGCCTTATAGAAATGACATCTGCCACTATATTCTAATTACCTTTTTGTGGAAAAATCATCTTTAGTCACAGTCCTCAATTAATATTTATAAATTTGATGACTGGTGAGATGACAAGGGTGTCCGAGCAGTAGTTTGAGACGGTTTGATAACTGTTTAAAATGCGCATGTGCGGTTTAAAATAGTTTCCAAGTGGTTTGGGATTTTGCTCTGCAGTTTGCAAAGTACCCCTTCCACTCTCTTACAATTTTGTCGTCATAGAACAAATAATTATGCCGATTGCCGATATATATATGTTTTATGACCAAGGATGAGAGAGAACATCAATAAAAGTCTGATGGACAAAACCAGGGCTTAGTTTAGGAATGGGGTAGTGTTCTATGAAAGGGATTTCTCCAACAACAGAGAACACTATATTCGAAGAAGAAGAAGCTTCAACTGCGCCTGTCTCAAACTGAATCCGAACTAGTTTGGAAATCGTCAAACTGCTGCTCGAACATCTTACTAGTAGTTGGGAATAAATTATTTCGTCGTAAATTGAAATGCGCAGGCGTCTGACTGTTTGGGACTGGTTTGAAACTCTGCTCCAACACCCTTGACAGCAAGCAAACGCCAACAAACCAATCGAAAATTGCGCGTGCGCGTAATTGTGGAGACCGTCAAAAAGTTGAACTCAAACGAACTTCTTGGGTATTTGGCGATTTTGACGTTTCTCGCTATGGTCACGTGGCCATTTCAGCCAATGACGTGAATCTCCAAATACCCGAATCCCAAAATCTGCATCGCACAAAAGCTGTTTTCTCTGCACAAAAGGTAGCTTAATGACAGATACGCGATATCACGGATTGCGTTTGCGCAGATACAAGCATAATCAAGTTCATTACTTTTTAATAAAATTTACGAAACATTTGAATATTGAAAATATTTCCATATAATATTGAGGATTGGATAAAAATATATGATTTTGAGAGAAATGGAAGAAATCACTCTTGCAGCAAAATTTGGTGACCGCTACATCTTGAATTGCATCTGAGTCTGAGTTTACTCATCGCACAAAAAGATTTCTTTTAATTTATCTATGTAACTTATCCCATACATTAGAGACTTTATCCTTCCATGCTTTAAACAAGTCTGGCCAAATGAAAAAGGATTATTGGTTTGTTTATGGAGCTTGCAAACGCAAACACCATCCATTTGATACAAACTTGGCCAGGCTTAAATTATGTTATCAATGTCATATTCCCATATTGAGTCCATATATTTGTATTAAGGAACACGCTGTATATATCGAGTCTAGATAAACTTATATATATATATATATATATATATATATATATATATATATATATATAGGGTTCGAGCAGCGGTTCAAACCATTCCAAACTAGTCCGGACCCAGATTGAGACAAGCGACAAGCGCAATTGAAGCGTCTTCTTCTTCTTAGAGTATAGTGTTCTCTGTTGTTGGAGAAATCCCTTTCAGAGAACACTACCACAGTCACATAATTTTATATACCTATAATTTGATCCTTGAATTTTTTTTTTAAGCTCTCCATGGAGATTGCAAGTTTAGTATGCATGAGGGAAAGGGGAAGTTGGGGAGGTATCTTGGAGTCACATATGTATGCCACATATGATATCCATGGTAACAAAATAGGGACATGTCCCTCTCTTCTAAACAGTTATCTAACCGCCCCTAACTACTGCTCGAACAGCCTTATATATGATATATCTGTCAATTTTGAACGACCATTTTATTTCTGGCAGAGACAACCATGGTTGTCTCCATCTCTATGATTGTCTCTGACCCTGGCCAGCTAATGTTTGTATTTCGGAACAGGCTAATTGACACAGCCGTATTCTATGGTATTGACAGATCTTGACGTCATCTGTCATCACTGACACTTTATACGAACTTGTACACAATAATTATCATACAAAGTTTATTACTGTTTAATAACATTACTTGAGATTAAAAGAATGTACTTTTAATTATCTTTGACTATGTAAATATCCAAATTCCATATTTCCAAATGATGGACAACAACTACATACAAATAAAGGACATGCGTCCTGGATTAAAAAATATAAATGTAGTGTTTATAGTGCTGGAGGTTGGCCATCCAGTCATAACCAAAGAAAATCGTGAAGTGAGAACGTTTAAAGTGGCCGATCAGAGTGCCTGCATAAATGCTAGCATTTGGGATGAGGCTGGACAATTACTTGTACCGGGCGACATTGTTCGATTGACCAAAGGTTACCTTGCAGTGTGGCGAAATTGCCTTACATTGTACACGGGCAAGGGTGGTGAACTGCAAAAGATTGGTGAATTTTGTATGGTGTTCAATGAACAACACAATATGAGTGAACCTAGTCAAGTGGTGATCCAGCCCATGTCCTCAGCATGCGCTCCCCCCAACAATATACCTCTCAATAATGGCACAAACAATGGAGCGGGTCGTGTGGGCCCACCGCCTCCGGCAACGAGTACTGTGACCACCACAAATGCCGCTCCCATGCAGCAGCACAATAACATTGCTGGTGGCATTAAAACCAATACAACATCGAATAACAGCGTAAGACCATCGTCCGGGAATGGGCCATCCAATAGTAATGATAATCAAAAGAGGCAGAGAGGCTCCCGTGGTGGGCAGCATAGAAATAGACATAATAGAAATACGTAATTTTTTACTCAGTCCATTAGAATTCAAAATCTAGGACTAAACAAACAGAGATGTGATACGATAATGTTCATTAAATCTATTTTGTAATTAAATATGAAAATTAAGTGCTGATTTTGTTTAGTCTCCTATCAAAATCTTCATAGTATTGAGTTTCAGAATAAAAAAATGTACATTCGTAACTGTGACTTTTCACAATTACATTGAATAATCCTTTTTATATTCATGATAAACGAATTAAACTAGTAACAGGCAAGTCTTTCGGCCAGCGGCGATATACATACATTGACAAAAAAGTCTTATCCCGATTAAATAACTACCTGTCAACTCATTAATATAACAATTTCATTGAGTCTCTGATATATTTTGGACTCTGGTGTATAATGTATACATATATAGTAAGTTGGAAGTGTTTATTTTGTTATTCTTATTTTTTTAAAACTGGTTTCAACTTTATTAGTTTACTCAAAAATTCAAAATATTAATAATTCTCCTAGTGCTGGTAACTTGTACAGTGATACGAAGTATTTTGTCACCAACTTGAGTACCAGCACCATTTGATTTATTATTAACCAGATGTTTCTGGCGGCTTCGTCCGCGCCTCCTGCCAGTGAAGATCCTGTCAGAATCGGTTTTGCCGGACAGACAGATAAAAATTTAAAGACAAAAATAATGAAAAATGTTGTTTTGTTATTAGTGACACATATCGGTACTTCCATATGCAATTAGTTGAAACCTGTTAATTTGTTATTACAAACACGATACACATACCTATCATGATTACAGCCACTTCGATTTTAATTAATAATACCTACCTATAGATGCAAATCCTACGCGCATACGTTTGTTAATATGAGTCATTTTCATTTTGTACTTGAAATACTCCATACGAGCTTTCTAAGGATCACTTTTTCGTCAAAATTAGAAATATACCTGTTGCGATCGTTAGCATTTTCGAAATTCGAAAAAATTTCATCGGCATGGTAAAATACCAAAACCTAAACTTTATATATATTCTTTATGTAACCCTATTACGATAGAGGTTGCATTTATAAAGCTATCAATTTCAAATCGTACAAATATCTTGGTTGAGTTCGTTAACAGGCATCGAGACGGGCATGATCGTACAAGTAGTTTCAAAATTGCGGCCCATCAAACTTATAAAAATCTCAAAAAGTTGCCATCAGATTTTTTTTCTGAGTTATAGATGTGATTTGTAACTTTTTTTAAGCATAAGTGATAGAAAAAATAATACTAATATAAAAAACCGTGAAATTTACCCATCTGCTGGCTTAATGTAGTCGGATTTTTTTATTCAACAAAGATATTTGGGATTTTTTAATTTTTTATAGGAATATTTCTAAATAGCCCCTTTTCCAATAAAAGTTGAATTAGAAAAAAAAACATATAATACAGCTGCAGTCACCTCCAAAAACTATGAATCACGTATGAGATCACATAAAACAATAAAATGCTCTTCCATGCTGGTCTTGCTCTATAGTTCTCAAGCAGATGAGCAATTTTAGTTAATAATTAATCCGTGATGAGCAATATCTGTAAATGAGAGATTTCCATTCTCACTTGGTGGAAAGACAATTTGGTTTTATTTAATTTCGACTGTAAACTATAATGTAGCGTTAGAGAACCACCCTGCATGGGCTGGGGTCGGTATCTTAAAAACGAAAGATGCAAAAGAAAGATAATTTAATGTAAAGACATACTTGTAAGAATAAGAAGATCTCTCAAACACTTCGGAATATACTTTTTGCTAAATTTTATTGAGTTGACTTATCATTTCAAACTACTTTTGACGGTAATCGAAGCGTTCTTCAGTCTCAAAAATAAGCTGGTTTGAAGACAATTTGTAGCATAAAATTTCCGCCCAAGTCTGTATTAGAATTATTGTTTTTTAGTAACAATAATAAAGTAGAAGATACTGATCTATATATTTTATGCTGATGCAAACAATAAGATTACCTTTGATACTTGGACAGACAACCATACACCATGGTTGTCTCTTGACTTGGATAAAGAGACATATTTTATTATTAGCATAACTTCATTTCAAAAAGCCCGCTTTTGTTCACGTGTCTTACCGTTCTCAAGATAAACCTACAAGCTGCAGATTTTGACCAATTTGGTCTTAAAAACGATATCACTTATTTTATTCAAGTTATAGGTATAATTTCATCTACTAAGGTAGGCATATAATTGATCGTTCTTATTCCCACTAATGTCCATGTTCCTGAATCAACAATACCAAAAGGGCTTTCACCTTTGACGTGAACACATAACCCAACTAAAATGTTAAGTGCATAGAGTAATAATAAGTCAGAGAAAACATACCTCCAAGAGAATGGTAACCAGAGAACACCTACATGGTAACGGTAACTCCCATGTTAATCTTTTTGACCTTGAGTACACTAGCGCTCAATCGGTACACTTATGAAGTTACGTGTGGCGGCAGATTTAAATCGGACATTCAAATTAACGGTGGAATATAAAAGTAGCGCAAAGTAGAGAAAGAAATAAAACATTCAGAAATTGTTGAAGAAAGTTAAAAAAACATTATATGAATTCAGCATAGATTTTTTAGTAAGTGTTCTCCAACAATTTCTGAAAGTTTCACTCCTTTGACTATGTGTAAGGGGAATTAATGTCATAATAAATACACGAAAAGTTAGAAGTATTTTTTTTTATTAACTTGTAGGTCGATAATATGAACATCAGCTTACGTTACTATAACAATATACTTATATAATATACTTATTATTATAATAAATTATTACCCAGAGCACTGTCTAATTAACTGCTTTTGTGAAACACTTATTACACCACCAGGACCCGGACGCTGGATACTTCATCTGCCCTTGCATTGCTCCATTTCTGCTTCAGCCTTTTTCCGTTGCTCTTCAATTAGACATGTAAATAAAAAACAAATTTTAAACATCTGCACCGTATATTACAAGTAAACTGAAATAATTACAAGCAAAATTCAGCTATACTCACATTTATGCACTCATTATACTCTCTATACAACAAGGACCCGGAAACTAGATTCTTCAAATGCATTTGAGGTGTTTTACTTTTGCCACATCCTTCTTCTTCCGTTGTTCATCTGCAAACATTCCATTTTGCCTTGTGCACCACCATTTCACTGCAATAAAAAATACATCATTATAAATCTGGGCTGATATGAGAGAAGCATGCTCGTTAAAGAGTTCACACGACAAACAATCAAATTTAAAAGTTCTTTGAAGTGTAAGTGTAATAGCCGTCTATTTTATTAGGGATCTATTGAGTATTCTCTGATCTCTTTTTATAATGAGCTAGACGACAATCTTACACAGCAATAAATTACAGCATGTATTTAGTGGCATTTTCTTGCCACTGAGCTATGCCAACACTGAAATAAATGAGATACGAATGATAAGAATAAGATACTAAAATAATACAATTCACATTCAACAACTTTTTCTATATTTCTAGCTTCACCGAATACTCGTTGGTTCTTTCACCTACAACATGGTACCCTAATTTACCTGGTAGAAGTAAATTAACAGTTGTTTCTTATATGTTATTTGTCTTTTGTTTACTCTGATCTCTATTTAATGAGCTTCACGAAAAGCTTAAGCAACAATACATTCGAAATTTCAATCAAAAAGCTATTCATGATACACATACCTTTGCTTACTCTGATCTCTATTTAATGAGCTTCACGGAAAGCTTAAGCAACAATACATTCGAAATGTCAATCAAAAAGCTATTCATGATACACATACCTTTGCTTAATATTCCAGTTTTAGGATGAACTTGCTTGAATACTTGGTATATATAAATTGGGTTGCTCACCATTTTCCTTCGTATTTTCTTCATGCCATACCTAATTACAAATATTTTCCTGGGTTTTATCAGCTTTCTCGGCAGCCTTAAAGCATGTCTTTAGTGGCATTTTCTTGCCACTGAGTCATACCAATACTGAAATAAATGAGATACGAATAATAAGACTAAGATACTAAAATAGTAATAGAGAATAAAATTCACATCCAATAACAGAGAATTGCAGAGAACACGTGCATATTCTCTCATTTCTCAGATACGTACCTTCAAAACATCCAAAAGCTAGAGACTAATTTAGAGTCATTAAATTAACTTTATTTACACTCGAAATAATATAAATTACAACTTTTTTCATTCTGCCTTCATGCCGAAAATTCTCCCATATATATATCCGACAAAGGATCCAGTTAATTCGGGCGGCTTCTGGTCTTTGATCCGAAAGCCGCCACTGGACGATTCTCGAAATTCCTTTGTCGGCATTTTAAGAGTAGATGCCGACTGCTGCCGTCGCTCTCTTTGTCAACGCCGCTTTCGGTATTTCCAACCACAGCATATATCTCGCGCTTACTTCAAACGGATGCCACCACATTGTAGCCAATACCGGCGGCTGTTCCCCTTGTACGTTACACTGCTCCCTCCCTTAAAGCTGTTCGCCCCGAACAGCTTCTTCCGTTTGTCTCCAGACCGGTGGATTATCTCCTCGATACGGACTCAGTCTTTCCACGTGCACCACTTTTGGCTTGGCTCTTGGGGAAAGTTGGATCCTGTACACCAAGTCATTAATCTTTTTGACAATGCGATATGGTCCTTCCCAAGATCTTTGCAACTTCAGACTTAATCCTCTCCTTCGCTGTGGCTGGTACAACCAAACTGCATCGCCTTCGTTAAAAGAGTCTAATGACTGCCTTTTGTCAAGTCTCATCTTTATTTTGTCGCTCTTCAACTGAAGCTTTTGTCTGGCGAAATCGTGGACCACTTTAAGTCGCTCCTGTAGGTCAGCTACATAATGTGGAAGAGACACTTCTTCATGATCGTCGGCTGATGGTCTGCCAAACATCAGATCTACGGGGAGCTTCATTTCTCTTCCAGACAACAACATTGATGGTGTATGGCCAGTAGATTCATGCTGGGAACTTCGGTAGGCCAGGAGAAAGAGAGGTACCAGTTTGTCCCAGTTACGTTGGTGCTCACCCACAAATATTGAGAGGTATTCATTGATGGTCCTATTGTGCCTCTCAACCATTCCATCTGACTGTGGATGAAGTGGGGTTGTTCGTGTTTTTCGTATCCCCAGCAACCTCATTAACTGCTTCCTGATTCGGCATCGGCACTACTTCTGGCCACTTCGAGAAATAGTCTATGGCAACCATGATGTACTTATTTCCAAAATCTGTCGTAGGAAATGGTCCTGCAATGTCCACTGTAATTCTTTCTCAAGGTTCACCTGACAGATACTGCTTAATTTTCCCTCGGGATCGTGTCTTCGGACCCTTCTTAGAAGCACAGAGGTCACACCTGCTGCACCATTCTTCCACATCTCTTCGACAGTTGATCCAATAATACCGCTCTTTCACACGTGCCAGTGTTCTATTTACTCCAAAATGGCCTCCACTGCGACTGCCATGCAGTTCACGAAGTACTTCAGCTACCATCGTTCGGGGCACAACGGTTCGATACACATACTCCTACCATCTGGACTTTCCCATTTACGAGTGATCAAGTCATCCCGTAAGCACAACGAATTCCACAGAGCCTAGTACCCCTTGACCGTCTGATCAAATCTGGATATTTCTTGCCACTCAGGTCGTCGCTTTTGGTCTAGCCAGCCCCGTACTATCGTCAAATCTTAGTCAGCGATTTGTTCTCTTCTAAAGTTGTCTCTGGTGATTTCGTTGGTATTTTCCGTTTCCTTATTCCTAATCTGCATTTGTTGGATATGTACAACATCTTTGGCTATTTCTCTTTGTTCCTGCCTTTGACAGAATTTACAGGAACTGCCACAAGGTCTTCGTGACAAGCTGTCAGCGTTGGCGTGACTTCTTCCTTTACGGTGTTTAATTTGAAAGTCGTAACTCTGCAGTTTCTCCAGCCAACGCGCTATCTGTCCCTCCGGATTTTTGAAATTCAGCAGCCACTGTAGTGCAGAGTGGTCTGTTCTTACTAAAAATTTCCGTCCATAGAGAAAACTGTGGTAATGTTCTATGGATCGTACAACCGCTAGCAGCTCCTTCCGGGTCACACAGTAGTTTTGCTCTGCTTTTATCAACGTTTTGCTGAAATATCCAATTACAGCTTCTTCGCCATCCTGTATTTGGGAAAGAACAGCTCCTATTCCATTTTGTGAAGCGTCAGTGTCTAATACGAACAATCCTTCGTCCAAGGGATATGCAAAAACAGGAGCACTGGTCAATCGTTTTTTCAACTCCAGAAACGACTGTTGACATTCTGGTGACCAGTCAAAGTGAGAGTTCTTTTCAGTTAATGATGTAGTGGCTTCGCAATTTTCCCAAAATCCTTAACAAATCAGCGGTAGTAACTGTTGAGTCCCAAAAAGTTTCTAACTTCGTGCTTGTTCTTTGGTCTGGGCCAATTTCACACTGCCTGATCTTTTTCTGGATCGGTCTCAATTCCTTTCGATGATACGACATGTCCGAGAAGTTGACTTTTTCCTGGAATAGAACGCATTTCTTTGGATTTAGCTGGAGATTAGCACTTCGGATCCATTAACCTTTCAAAAGTGGCAGGCGCATTACATAATCCAAACGGCATGATACTAAATTGATACAAGCCGTTTCCAGCTGTAAAGGCTGTTTTCTCTTTATCTTCCTTGTTTAGCTCTACCTGCCAATATCCACTTTTCAGGTCCAGAGTTGAGAACCACCTGGATCCAGCTAAGGTATTCAAGGTATCGTCAATTCGAGGTAATGGGTAGCTTTCCTTCTTCGTTACATCATTTAACCTCCTGTAATCCACACAGAACCTCGTTGAACCATCCTTCTTCGTCACCAGCACAACTGGTGATGACCAAGGACTGCTGGATGGTGTTAACTTGCTGTTGTTTTACGAAAGGAAGTCTTCGTGGAGGTTGGCGAATAGGTACAGCATTTCCCGTGTTGATCCGATGTTCGACTAAATTCGTTCGCCCTGTAATTTTTCCTTGCATGAAAACATCAGCTTCTTGCGTTATAAACTCGATGGCCTTTTTCTTTTCCTGTTCGCTAAGATGTTTCCAGGTCTTCTTGAAACTCTCAATTAGCTCTTGGGACAAATGTACATCTTTTGAAACGGGTTCCTCTTGCTCACATCTTGTTACACGGGAGACTGGCGAACAGGTACCGATTACTTCCCCTTTCTTCAATGTCATTCTGTTTACCGATAGATTGGCTACCCTCACTGGGATAATTTCGTTGGAATTAACTAAGCACCTAGCCAAAAGAGCCCCGTTCTCTTTGTTCTCGTTTGGTTCAAAAACCATTGTGTTAACTCCTTCCAGTTGTTTTTCTAGGTGCGCCTTCACGATCTTCTCACTATTTCCAGGTATTCGTGTATCTTCGGTGACGATTATTTTAACAGGACAGTTCTTGTTTGAAGATGCTGAGAAAAATATTTCCTCGTTGCCCACTCTCAACATTCTGTTTTTAAAGTCCACTGTGATAAAATTGAAGGTTTCCAAAACATCTAAGCCTACTATAAATTCATCCACTATGTCAGTCACGATTGCATTTATCTTTACTTGTGCATTGCCAATTTCCAAAGTGGTGGTGGTCTCTCTAAAAACATTTATCAAATCTCCTTTTGCAGTTTCCAGTATTGGCTCGATGTTGTGCTGCACAATAGAGCGTACCACTGATCTTGTTGCCCCCGTGTCGATGGTCAAATCAGATTTCTTGCCTTTGATAAAACCTTGGACAACGAGGCTCTCACAGCTCTTCTTGATGGAGCAAGAATGTAACTTGGGGGCTTGATAATCAGTGGTCGCCAGCGTTCGCCCCCTTACGCTGGCGAGGTGGAGTTTTCCTGAAGTCGGGTATTCTCTCTCTGAACATTTCGTTCTTCAGATCTGGGTCGTCGCCTGCAGTTTCTACTTATATGTCCCTCTCGGTTGCAATTGTAACACTTAATCGGTTTTCTATATCCGGACTCCTTGCCACCTCGAGGGCAGAATTTCTGGAACATCGCCTCCAGCTTCTTAAAGAAATCTGCATTGTCTTGTGGTTCGTCTGACACCCTGACTTCTCTTACTTTGCTGCGACGATTCATCGAAGCATTTTTGGCAGCTTCGTATTCCAGTGCCTGGACAACTGTTTCGGCTAAGGTGTTATGCCTATTTAGTCCCAACGCTTGCTGCATGTCTATATCTCGAACTCCGTCGATGAAGTATTGGACACTAATTTTCTCAATGAATTCGTCCGGGGCCTGTGGATAAGCTAGTCGTACCATGCTCTCAATGCTACTGCTGAATTCCTGCAGTGACTCCGCTGAACCTTGAATTCTGCTCTTCAACTGGCTCTGATACACTTGGCTAAGATATTTGTTGCCGTATCTTAGTTCCAAGGCGCCCGCAACAGCCGAATAATCTGTTTGTTTGGCTTCAGGAATGTTTTGAAGTATTTCAGCGCCTTTCCTCGCAAAACCAATACCAACGCGGTTGCTTTCTGCTGCTGATCCCATCTATTTGCATTGACTGCTGCCTCAAATTGACGTTTGTACATGGCCCAGGATATTTCGCCGTCAAACGTCAAACGTTGGTGGTTTAATCATGCACGAGTTCAAGCAACCAACCGTGCACGCGATGTCATTTTCTTACACAGAAGCATGCACAGCACCAAGCCTAGCTCCCATCAAGGAAACATGCAGCAAAACATACTCCGTCTGCAGCGGGCTTTAGATGAGACGCTGGCCATATAGGAGTATTATATATATGACAAATACAAACAACGCTTCAGAAAAATGAGGTTAGAGGTGTTAGACAGATAACATAATAGAACATTTACGTATTTAAATGTAACCGGCACTAATTTTCGGAAGCGAGACTAGCGATCAATCGGTAAACTTTGGCAACTTACGGTCAAAATTTTCCCATAAGAGTTGTCATGTAATAAGTATAGAGAGGCCATTCTATTATATAAAAATTGTAGCTGTTTATCGCCATCTGTCCCTGATTTTTTGAACTAACAATGAAATATGGGGGGCGGTAAATTTGAAATATATTCCTTTTTTTCTTGAAAATTATTTATATTATTCCTTAAATCATATTTTCAATCAATTTCAAGGAATTCTTAAGAAAACTGCATCTCATTGATAAGTTTAGAAGAAATCCAGAAACTAATTGATAACATGATCTAAGAAATATTAAAGTATAATCTTATGGCAAAATCAAACAACGAATTTTTTTGACCCTTTATTTATAAGATAATTATACATATAAATCTAACATTCTCTACATTCTCATAAATAGAAACATGTTATCCTTCTAAAATATAATATAGAAAATATGAACATGTTTTTATAAAGATTGTGAATGGAGAATAAAATTGAGAAACTACCATATTCAGACACTGTAATGATCTTTTAATTCATTTTATAGTTATTATTTATCTTTATGTTGTCTTTCTACCATGCATGTTTGACAAAATAATAAAGCTGTATAAGTAACGAAAAATGTGAACCAGTGTGAATTCGTTACTATATAATTTACAAAAGTATCTATCGTTACTCGTTAATTTGGAATCATTGTGAGGAATAAGTGCAAATCGAATATGAACGGAAATTTTCAGCAAAATGTAGTAGTTACTTTACTTGCATATTTCCGGGTCCGGATGTTGTCAATCAGCATCTGGGAGGAGCGAAGTGCCAACCCGGCGCGTCTCCAGGTGGCGGATGGGAGGGGGCCTCTGACGATGACTTTTATATGAGAAGGGGGCCTGCGGGGAAATAAGGCTCATTGAGACTAAAAACTCAATTGGCAGCCACGAATACCCTGCCGCGGACCAACTTCACCTGTCCCAGCTGTAGTGTCGTGGCTAAGGGAATTGCACTCAGGTACAACGATGCCAGGTGTGCGTTCGAGCTAACCTCGAAACCACCCTGTCAAACCAACGCATCCTGGTCGTCTGTGGTCATGTCTCGCGGGCTAGTGATGCGGGGGGGGCTTGGCTTAACCGCCCGGACCAAGAGGAAATAACCTCATCAAAAATTCTAAATCCAAGGCGGGAAACCAGGCCGAGGGATGCATGGTCAGATAGAGGACTGGTCTCTACTGGTTTCGACCTTGGAGCACAAGGGGGAACTCCACTGTATTAACCCCTTACTCCTGCATGCGGGGCTCTGCAGGAGTGGACCGATTTGTCCCCAGCTACTCGTGGGAACTTTATGGAAAATACACATAAAACCCAACTCACCGGAGGAGAGATGGAGAAAGCCTCCACCTCTTCATCGGGGCTCCCTGTAAAAAAGGGAAATACCAAACGGCAAAGAAATCGTTTGCCGTTCGACCTGCCGAAACTCGGACAGCCGGGCGGCAGAGACGATCCACTGAGAAAGGGGCTCAGTGGAGCAGGAGTGCGGAAGTACCTGCGACTCCTCCATCAGGGACTTGCACCTGAGGAGGCCAGAAAACAGGCTCTTCAGCACTCCACACCACCTACTGTCCCGACCCCGAAGGTAACACCGACGGGAAAAGGGACAGGAAAGAGAGGCGCGGAGCATATCACTCCTCCGGAACGGCCTCAGCCTAAAAAGCCGAAAACAGCTGCAGCAAAAACCGGGCATGCCACTGGATACGCTGCAGCTGCCAAGGCCGTAAAGGCTATTCGTGTGGGTATCATACCCAAGGATTACCCTAGAGTAATCCTGGAACCACAGCGGCTCTCAACACTGGAGGATACTCTAGTGGAAGAGATGTGCAGTGGAGAGGTGAAGGGAATGCACTTCACCGGTATACATTTCCGCTGTGGAATGATGCTGGTGGACTGCGGTTCTCAGGATTCGGCGGACTGGCTCATTGGAGTAGTGCCGGCCTTGAGGTCTTGGGAAGGACCCGAGTTAGTGGCGGTGGAGGAGAAAAACATCCCCAAGCCCGTCACTGTAACGGTGTACTTCCCAAGAAGCTTCGAAATGGAGACGGAGAAGATCCTCCGACTCGTCGAAGTACAGAACACCTGGCTCAGTACCGGAGCCTGGAAAGTTCTCAACTCCAAAAAGGAGGGAACCGGTACTGTCCTCACGATTGGGATCGATCACCAATCAGGAGAGGCCCTGAAGGCAGAAGGATGCGTCTTAAACTTTAGGTTTGGACGTGTGTCTGTCTCGGGGCTAGGACGGAAAAATAATCCTGCGGGAGGTCTAAAAGATGCGGAGATGCCCTCCACATCTACGGACTCCGGTGTGCAGGATAAAACTAGCTGGCAGTCTGATCGAGGCCGCAGCTGGCTCTGCCAAAGAAGCCGGGGCGGCAGAGAAATCATCTGCAGTCCTGGGGGAAGGGCGAACCAATGCGGGGGTCGAGGCCACAATCCGAGACCCAGATACCCGCTCGAGCTCCAAGGAGACTACCCTCCCGATGGATCTCGATGAGGGACAGGAGGAAAGAGAGGAGGGGGGGAATTAGAGGCTGGACTACCCAGCCCCTACACCCCAGACTACAGCACCTTCATCGCTTTCTCCAAGGTGGCGCAAGTGAACTTGCATCACGCGAAGGGAGCTTCAGCAGTGATTGCAAGGCTGTTTGCGAAATCCCAACTGGATTTTGTACTGATCCAGGAACCCTGGACGGGCAAAGCAGGCCAAATTAAAGGTTTGGCATCTAAAGATTCAAAATTGATCTATGACCAGAGGCAGGAGTCCCCTCGTGCCTGTGTGATCATAAGAAACAACATTAATTACACATGTGTTTCAGAATTCATGACTCGGGATCTAGTTCCAATTCTAGTACACCTCAACACTGGGGGCATCAACCGAGACATAGTTATTGCATCTGCCTATTTCGCTGGAGACAATACTGCAATACCTCCAGTAGAAGCTCAAGAGCTAGTGCAATACTGCAATAGCAGACAACTGCCAGTCATCATAGGCTGTGATGCCAATGCGCACAATGTTATTTGGGGAAGCACGAACAACAACCCTAGAGGTGAGTGCTTACTTGAATATCTCTTAGCTACTAATCTAGAAACCCTAATGTGGGAACAACCCCCACTTTTGTCACGAGAGCAAGAGAAGAGGTCCTGGACGTAACAATTGCCAGCTTTACTGCCAGGAATAACGTATGGAGGAACCCTCGCTCTCCGATCATAGGATTATAGAATTTAGGATTGCGGGGGAAGTAACCTCACTGTCTCCAACTCGTAACCCTAGAAATACAGATTGGTCTAAATATAAGACCCTTCTGAAGCAAAACTTGGAACAGATCGAAAGTAATGGGGTCAAACACCCACACTGCGATCTGGATCAAGAGGTCGAACTGGTCAGTGTTGCGATAACGGAGGCATTCCAATCAAGTTGCCCACTCTCAAAAGCTCGACCAAGCAAGGAAGCACCTTGGTGGAACAAAAACCTGTCAAAGCTCAGATTAGAGGTCCGTCGGCTCTTCAACAGGGCCAAAAGAGACCATAATTGGCAGGGCTACACCGAGAAGCTCACACAATACAATAAGGAGATCAGGAAGGCCAAGAGGCTTCACTTTCAAGCTTTTTGTGAAAAGATCACTTCGACTCCTACCGCAGCCAGATTGCAAAAAGTCATGGCAAAAGGGGCAATCAGCCCCTTAATGTCGCTCAAGAAGCCAGACGGGACATACACTGAGGGAGAAGAGGAGCGATCTGCTCTACTTCTCAAAACACACTTCCCTGGAAGTGAACCCCTCAGTAGTACTGACGTAGCAATCCAAACCAAGAATCCTCGCAAGGAAGATTGGAGTATTGCTAAGAAGATATTTACAAGACAAAGGTTGGAATGGGCAGTCAACACCTTTCAACCTTATAAATCGCCGGGAGTAGATGGCATATTCCCAATACTCCTACAGAAAGGAATGGAGGAGATCCTTCCCCATCTCCTGAAGATTACAAGAAGCTGCCTAGCACGGGGCTTTATACCTAGCATATGGCAAAGAGCCAAAGTAATCTTCATACCGAAAATAGGGAAGAAAAATGGGACTGATCCCCGATCTTTCCGACCTATCTGTTTAACATCGTTTTTACTGAAAACGATGGAGAAAGTAGTGGATAACTACATAAGAACAGAGATTCTGAAGGACAAACCACTTCACAAATGTCAGCATGCATACAGGGCGAGGCGTTCAACAGAAACCGCGCTGTATCAGCTAACCGAGGTCATTCAGAGCTCTCTGAACAATAAAGAAATCGCAATGTGGGCCTTCCTGGACATATCTGGGGCTTTTGACAACACCACACATGTGTCAATCAGGGAGGCACTCACACGGCGAGGAGTGAACAAGACCATTATCAAATGGATGTATGAGATGTTGAAGACGAGAATAGCTGAGGCCCAAGTAGGTGATCACACCACCTCTGTTAAAGCTACTCGTGGAACACCTCAAGGAGGAGTAATATCTCCCCTCCTATGGAGCTTAGTAGTAGACGAGTTACTCCACAAACTCACGGAGCTTGGCTTCACATGTATAGGCTATGCCGACGACATAGTCCTAATAGTCCGAGGAAAATTCGCGAACACCCTATGCGAATTATTGCAGGAGGGCCTGAGAACTATTGAGCAATGGTGCTTGTCAGTGGGGCTTAGCATAAACCCATCCAAGACCACAATTATTCCATTTACTAGGAAAAGGAAACTTCCAGCTATGAAACCTCTCACTTTAAGTGGAGACATAATAAGCTGGAAGGCTGAAGTCAAATATCTGGGATTAACACTAGATAGCAAGCTTCTGTGGAACAAACATATTGAGGCTACTGCTTGGGGATGTAACCCAAAAATACTGCGATGGATGTACGTCATGATTGTAAGACCGATAATATTGTTACATAGTTATGTTTATATTTTATGTTGGTAACTATATTAAGAGAAATGTTGGCAACCTGGCCTACAAACCCTCTCCTCTCTCTCTTGTTGAATAGCTGTGCTAGCAAGAGTAATCAACAACCAGTAGCAATATAACATGGCGCAGTCAGAATAAAAGAACCAGAGAAGATAAGTATTTTTCTTGAAAGTGAAATAATATTAAACAGAATCAAAAGCGAAGAAAAAACCAAAAAGTGAGGTTAGCAGCAGAGAAGAATTGAGTTAAAAATGGAGTTTTTAAAACAACCGAAGAATATGATCATGGAAGGAGATTTAGCATTAAATTTCAGAAAGATTAAAAAGAACTTTGAACTATATATTATGGCTACAGGTTGCACTGATAAATCTCAAGAAGTTCAAGCAGCAGTGCTATTACATTGCATTGGAGAGCAAGCATTGGAAATATTGGACACTTTGAACATTAGTGAGGCAGATATGAAGAATAAAAACAAGATTCTCGAAGAATTAGAAAAATACTTTGTTCCAAAGGCTAACACAAGTCTAGCCAGACAAAAATTTAACAACAGAGTACAAGGTGTTGATGAAGATTTTGATACTTATTTAAAAGAGCTGAGACAATTAGCACAACCATGTGAATATGGAGAGTTAAAAGAAAGTATTATCAAGGATGTAATCATAAGTGGAATTAGAGAAGAGAAGATTAAAAATAAATTGCTAACTTACGATGGAGACCTGACATTGGATATGACAATAAAAATATGCAAAGCGTCTGAAGCAGCAGATAAGAATATTAGAGCCCTTGCAGCGGGATACAGAGAAGAAAAAACAATCAATTATGTAAATAAAGAGAGCAGACAAAGTGAAGAAAACAAAAGTCAACGAGGAGGTTATGGTCAAAGAAGTCAACAAAGAGGTTATAATCACAGAAATCAGCAACAAGGCAGTTATGGTCACAGCAGTCAGTACCAAGGCAGTCATGGTAACAAAAAGCAGCAACAAGGCAGTTATAATCCCAGAAATCAGCAGAGAGGCAGCAACAATGAAAATAAAAATAAGATAAGTACTTGTTATAATTGTGGGTATTCTCATGTTATTAATGGTTATTGCCCAGCAAAAGGAAAAACTTGCAACTATTGTCAAAGATTGAATCATTTTTCCACTGTCTGTAGAAACAAAGCACAAAACAAAAAACCATTACATGAAATATCTAAAACAAGGCCAAACTCTAACTATGTACTAGATAGCATCTATACTGATGAAACTACACAGTGGTTTGTTAATATTAAAATTTTAGATTGTAATAAGACTGTAAAGTTTAAAGTTGATACAGGGGCACAAGTAAATGCAATACCTAGTAATGTTTATCACATTTTAAACTTAAATGATAGTAAGCAGGAACGTTGTAACTATAATATTTTTAACTATTCGGGTAGTAAAATCAACGTAGTTGGTAAAAGTAAGTTAAACTGTCTATATGAAGGCAAAGTGCACACTCTTGAGTTCATAATTGTAGATACAGTTAGCAAAAGTGCACCAGTTTTAGGCCTTGAAACAATTCAAAAATTAAATATTTTAAGTTCAATAAGCTCAATTTCTAACAAAACTGTGGACATTGACCAATTAATCAATAAAAATATAGATTTATTTGAAGGCATTGGTAAGATTGTAGGTTACCAATGTAATTTTAAATTAAAAGATAATTATGAACCCTTTGTTTCGCCTTGCAGAAAAATACCGTTTCAATTAATGAATAAATTAAAGACTGAATTAGATCAAATGTTAAATGATGAAATAATAAAGAAAGTCACAGAACCCACTGAATTTGTAAATCCTATAATTATAGTCAAGAAACCAAATAATGATATTAGAATATGTTTAGATCCGCAAAAATTAAATGATGCAATTTGTAGGGAACATTATCACTTGCCTACTTTTGAAGACCTAACGAGAGAGATGTCAGGATCAAAAATATTTTCAACCCTGGATGCAAATAGAGGATTTTGGGCTGTCGAATTGACACACGCATCTTCTATCCTGACAACTTTTGCAACACCATTTGGGAGATACAGGTTTTGCAGGCTTCCTTATGGAATCTCTATAGCACCAGAGATTTTTCACAGAACATATACTGAAATATTTGAAGGTATTCCTGGAGTAAAAATTTACATAGATGATATTATAATATATTCAAAAACAGAGAGTGAACATAAAGATACAATAAAGATAGTTTTGAATCGGGCTAGAGAGAAAGGCGTTAAGTTTAACAGATTTAAATCTAGGTTTTTCTTTAATGAAGTAAAATATGTAGGGCACGTAATTTCAAGTGAAGGGATAAAGTTAGATAAAGACAAAGTAGAGGCAATCAACAAAATTAATATTCCAGTAAATTCAAAAGAGATAACTAGATTTTTAGGCATGGTAACGTATGTGTCAAAGTTTATACCAAACCTGTCCAAACTGACAACCAATTTGCGCAATTTAACAAAGAAAAACATAGAATTTAGTTGGGAAAACATTCATGAACAAGAGTTTAATAATTTAAAGTCAATATTAATGACAAAACCAGTTTTACAATATTATGACGAAAAGGCAGTAATAACTTTATCTGTTGATAGTTCTAAGGATGGGCTAGGTGCAGTAATTTTGCAAAATGGTGGTCCGGTAGCGTATGCATCTAAAAGTTTAAATGTTTCACAGCAACAATATGCACAAATAGAAAAGGAAATGTTAGCAATCACATTTGGTTGTCAACGATTTCATCAATATTTGTATGGAAAATCATTTGTGGTAGAGTCAGATCATAAGCCATTAGAATATATATTTAAGAAACCATTAAGTGACTGTCCATTGAGACTACAGAGATTGAGAATTATACTACAGAATTACGATTTTAAAGTTGTGTACAAACCAGGTAGTAAATTATATTTTGCCGACGCATTAACTAGAGCTTCTTATAATGATAAAAAATTTGAAATTAATGAAGGGGAATTAAATTCGCAAATAAGTATAATTTATGATAATGATGTAATAAGTTATAAGAAATTAAAAATTTTTGCTGATGGAAATTTGGTGGACCAAGAAATGATAGATTTAATGCACATAATAAAAAAAGGGTGGCCAGATCATAAATCACAATTGAAGAGTACAGTAAAACCCTACTGGAATTACAAACATGAACTCGTAATAATTGAAGGTGTAATTTATAAAAATCAACAAATAGTAGTACCCAAAAAGTTTAGAAGAAACCTCTTATCAAAATTACATTATAATCATTTAGGGATAGAAAAAACAATTCTGTTTGCTAAAGAATATGTATATTGGCCTCTAATGGGTAAAGAAATTGAGGATATTGTAAGTAACTGCACAATATGTTTAAGTTATCAAAATAAAAACCAAAAAGAAACCTTAATAAGTAGAGATTTTCCAAAAAGACCATGGGAAATAATAGGTGGAGATTTGTTCCATTTTAAAAGTAAAGAATATTTATTGGTAGTGGACTATTTTTCGAGATACCCAGAAGTAATTTGTCTCAATAACAATACCACATCGGAAAATGTAATAAAACAATTAAAATCAATCTTTTCTCGTCAAGGAAAACCAGATCAGTTTCTTAGTGATAACGGTCCGCAATTTTCAAGTTATAAATTTAAACAATTTCTTAAGGCATGGTCAATAGAACATAAAACTTCCACTCCAAATTACCCTCAAAGTAACGGCTTTATAGAAAGACATGTTCAAACAATAAAAAGAATATTTAAGAAAGCTTACGATGATCAAAAAGATATATATCTTAGTTTACTTGAATATAGGAACACGCCTATTGGCGCTAACCTACCGTCACCGGCTCAGTTACTCTTTAGTAGAAAGTTAAAAGGAGAAATGCCTGTTTGTGAAAGATCTCTGATGCCCAAAGTGATGGATAGTTCGTGTCTTGATGAGTTGGATGGTAGACATAATCAACAACAATATTATTACAACAAGAATGCTAAAGATCTGTTAACCCTCTCAATAGGTGATAAAGTAATGATTCTAATGAAAAATGATGTATGGGAACCAGGTAAAATTGTAAAAATTGACGATGAAAGACCTCGAGGATATTTTGTTAAGCATAATAAAAGCGGTCATATTTTTAATAGAAATAGGAGATTTTTGAGACGATTTAACATTGATAATTTTAAAAATGAAAATGAAGACTTATATAACAATTTAGTGGATGAGTATGTAAATCAGGATAGGAAAAATAACGAAAAACTGTTAGATGTACCAAACCCTCAAATAACTGAAAAACCAAATTGTGACTTTGAAAACCCGATTGTGACTGTTTTAGAACCAAATACACATATAAGAAGGGAGAAGAAATGTGAAGACAAAGAAAGAACACGATACCAACAATTTCTGAAAGTTTCACTCCTTTCACTATGTTTAAGGGGAATTAATAAAGTCATAATAAATACACGCAAAGTTAGAAGTATTTTTTTAATAACTTGAAGGTCGCCAATGTGAACATCAACATACATTACTATAACAACATACTTATATAATATAATTATTAGTATAATAAATTATTACCCAGAGCACTGTCTAAATAACTGCTTTTGTGAAACACTTATTACACCACCAGGACCCGGACGCTGGATACTTAATCTGCCCTTGCATTGCTCCATTTCTGCTTCAGCATTTTTCCGTTGCTCCTCAATTAGACATGTAAATAAAAAAACAAATTTTAAACATCTGCACCGTATATTAAAAGTAAACTGAAATAATTACAAGCAAAATTCAGCTATACTCACATTTATGCACTCAATATACTCTCTCTATACCACCAGGACTCGGAAACTAGATTCTTCAAATGCCTTTGAGGTGTTTTACTTTTGCCACAGCCTTCTTCTTCCGTTGTTCATCTGCAAACATTCGATTTTGCCTTGTGCACCACCATTCCACTGCAATAAAAAATACATCATTACAAATCTGGGCTGATATGAGAGAAGCATGCTGTAAAGAGTTCACAAGAGAAACAATCTATTGATTATTCTCTGATCTCTTTGTATAATGAGCTAGACGACATTCTTAAACAGCAATACATTATAAACTATCAATTATGCCTTACAGCATGTATTTAGTGGCCATTTTCTTGCGACTGAGCCATACCAACACAGAAATAAATGTGATACGAATGATAAGAATAAGATACTAAAATAGTAATAGAGAATAAAATTCACATTCAACAACATTTCTATATTTTTAGCTTCACCGGAGTACTAGTTGGTTCTTTCACCTACAACATGGTACGCTAATTTACTTGGTAGAAGTAGATTAACAGTTATTTCCTACATGTTATTTGCGATCTCTTTTGATTACTCTGATCTCTATATAATGAGCTTGACGGAAAGCTTAAGCAACAATACGTTCGAAAATGTCAATCAAAAAGCTATTCATGATATACATACCTTTGCTTAATATTCCAGTTTTAGGTTGAACTTGCTTGAAAACTTTGTATATATAAATTGCGTTGCTCTCCATTTTCCTTCGTATTTTCTTCATGCCATACCTAATTACAAATGTTTTCCTGGGTTTTATCAGCTTTCTCGGCAGTCTTACAGCAGGTCTTTAGTGGCATTTTCTTGCCACTGAGCCTTACGAACACTGAAATAAATGAGATACGAAAGATAAGAATAAGATACTAAAATAGTAATAGAGAATAAAATTCACATTCAACAACAGAGAATTGCAGAGAAAACGTGCATATTCTCTCATTTCGCAGATACGTACCTTCAAAACATCCAAAAGCTACAAAACCAGAGAAAACATACCACAAATACAAATACAAACAACGGTTCAGAAAAATGAGGTTAGAGGTGTTAGACAGATAACATATTTATAATAGAACATTTACGTATTTGAATGTTACCGCCACTAATCGTCGGAACGATACTAGCGATCAATCGGTACACTTTGGCAACTTACGGTCAAAATTTTCCCATAAGAGTTGCCACGGGCTGGCCAGCATGCTATTGCTCAAACATGCTTTTCAATAGATTTTCGGAGAGGTCTGTTGACAATTATTGGTAGGCTCACTTCTAAGCTCTCTGATCTTGAACGAACAGCAAAGCTCTCGTCATTGTCAAATATCATATCAAGAAGACTGGAAATAGAAGAATAAACTCGCCCTATAAATCGTGTAAAATTTCATACGCATATCTTTTGTAAATGCGTCTTTGCGCAACGAGCGGCTCTCGCTTAAAAAAGACAGCAGATCATGATCGCGAAGATAAATAGAGACAACAAATAATAGTCAAGATGTTCGTCAATGTTCGTCGTACACGAGGCCATGCTATGATATGCAACCTCTGTGATCTCATGTGGCTACGAAGAGAAACATAGGAAGTTTACTCTCCTTGTATCATATACAGAGAACAAAACTCATGTCTAAGAATCTTGTGCAGAGCGGAGAGAACATACAATAAAGAGAGTGTCAGATTCCATGTAAATAGTTGAGACCTTGTGGAGCCAGCGCCACCGACTTGGTCCCACATGAACTAAGAAAACGGCGCGAGATTTTGAATGCCAACTCTGCCATTTCACTCGCGAAAATGTATAATTTACTGCTGTTGTGAATGGGGATATGAAATGAAACTAATAAAACGTTTGCAATAATTTATTTTATATATATATATATATATATATTATAAATATTACAACTGTATAAATAAACTCAGAGGCAGAAAAATTGTGTAAACAATAATATTGTAATGTGGATAGGTATTCATGTACTTACGGTTGATATTCGTTTATTAATTATTTAAGCTACTACGTTGCTTACAGTAGTTATTGCATGTATATTTCCTTATGTAGTTCTAGAATTATGGTAGAGTTATTCTCGATCCTTCGAGAAACTATATGTGAGGTACAAATTTGTCATACTATTGTCAGTTTGACAAGGATCTAGAACATTAATTATGTGTGTCTAGATAATCATAGAACATTCTCGATGAATGTCATGTCATGATTCAGGTATATAAAGCCGTGTCGATCACGGGACAGAGTCAGTCTTATGAAGTCAGTTTATTGTATCAGTCAATTGGAGACATAAGTCGAAAGTAGTTGGAACGCGATAGTCAAAGTGACAAATAGTGACAGTTGTACTACAACAAAAAGCCGTGTACAGTGTGTTCGAAATAAATAATTGGAAGCAATCTGCGAATTTTGAGTATTACGCAAGTGAACTCACCCCACAACGTTTAGCACAGGGTTAAACGTTACAATTGGTGTCAGAAAAAAGGGATCATCGCATTTTGCTGAGAATATATGGTGAATACCAGATCGAAAGATTACGACGAAATGGCAAATTTTGCAGAAATAATGAAGTTCCTAGAAAATCAAGAAAGAAGTAGACAACAAGATAAAGAAGAACAAGAAAGAATTAGACAACATGATAAAGAAGAACAAGAAAGAATTAGACAGGAAGACCAAACAAAAATGAATCAATTTCTAGAAAATCAAGAAAGAATTAGAAAGGAAGACCAAACAAAAATAAGTCAAATTCTAGAAAATCAAGAAAGAAGTAGACAACAAGATAAAGAAGAACAAGAAAGAATTAGACAACAAGAAAAAGAAGAACGAGAAAGAATTAGAAAACAGGAAAAAGAAGAACAAGAAACAAGAATAAGACAAATCTTAGAAGAACAAGCAAGAGTGCGACAAGAAGATAAACAGGAAGTAGACCAGAAATTAGAGAAAGTTGAACAAAAATTAGAGAAAGTTCAAGAAGAAGTTGAACAGAAATTAGAAAACGTTCAAGAAAGTTTTGATCAAAAATTTCAATAAATAAAAGAAAAGATGTTGCAAACGAAACCTGAAGTGCCTCTGAGAAGATCGTCCAATGAAATTCAAAATGGTGTAGTTAATCCAGTAAATATTGAAGCCCCAAAATTCGATGGTAAACAGTCTTGGTCTACATATAAAAAGCAATTTGATGCTGCTGCTTTGGCTAGTGGTTGATCAGATGAAGAGAAGGCCACCGCATTGATCTTGGCTCTCCGTGGTGATGCCTTGGAAATCTTAAATACCATAACTGGCGGCGAACATTCGTATGAGATTTTAGTAGATCAACTTGAAAGGCGATATGGTGACCAACATCTACAACAAGTTTACCAAGCACAGTTAAAGTACAGACAACAAAGGTATGACGAAACATTGCAGCAGTATGAAACTGATGTTGTCCGGCTCGTTCTCCTGGCATACCCAACAGCACCGAGAGAATTTATTGACAGGCTAACAGTACAGACATTCATTGATGGTCTAAGAGATTTTGAGATTCAGCAGGCCTTACGGTTGAGTGGCCTTACAAGAATTGAAGATGCCCTTGCACGTGCACTTGAGTATGAAGCTGCTAAACAGGCATCCAGATCTCATCTCCATCGGGGACAGATTCGACGAGTTAGCCTCATTAAAGAGGAGAAGTACAGAAAAAGTAACATCATTAAGCAAATTATTGAAATATTACGAAAACTAGATGGTCAATCAACTGGACATAGTAGTCAGAGGGTGTGTTGGAACTGTGGACAAGGACATATCAAAAGGAATTGTTCACACATTCAATCTATCAATGTGCCAGGAAATTTCAGTACTCCGAGGGTGTGTTGGAATTGTGAACAAGAAGGGCACATGAAGAAGAATTGTCCACTTCAAACTGGTCATATACAAGAAAATCTCGAAATCCGGAAGAGAGGAAATTACGCACAACAGAAATATCATTATTGCTCTAACAAAGACAGCTCAGATATCGAGCCTGGTGTTAAGAGGGAAGATGTCATACCTAGATCGAAGGAGAGCAGTATCTCTAGAGAGAGATCAAGCAGTAGAAGAAAGAGTCTTGTTAAAAGGCGCAGTATATCCAGATGTCGAAGAAGTACAAGACAATGTGTAGGCACTAGTGTTCGTGGAAAAAGCAATTCACGTTTCAGTAGTCCAGAAAGAGGCGCAGGAGGTAGAAGGTGCTTCGACCGCAATAGAAGGAAGCGCATGAGGCGACGCAATGACCGAAATAGTAGGCGCAATCGCAGTAGTTCAAACAATATTAAAGATAGTGAGATGTACTGTAGTGAATTGACGTCTCCTTGCCATATACCTAGATTGCGTGATCGTGGTTCAAGATCACGTAGTGGTGAAGGTTGTGTGGCCGCCAAGGATCGTGTTGGCTTGTATAGAAGCAGATCACCTGTTCGAGTATGTTCACCTGGAGGTAATCATAGTCCGGTGAAACATTTTGATGATCACCGAAGAGGATCACAAGTACCGCCAAGTAACCTGTCTTCCTCGTGGGTCGAGAGCGAGGATTGGGACAAGAGGATCCAAGGAGCTCCCCCAGATGAGATTGAAGAATGCATTGGGATGATGTTTGATCGGGACGATCAAATCTAAGAAGGGGGCAGTGTAACGTGGATAGGTATTCATGTACTTACGGTTGATATTCGTTTATTAATTATTTAAGCTACTACGTTGCTTACAGTAGTTATTGCATGTATATTTCCTTATGTAGTTCTAGAATTATGGTAGAGTTATTCTCGATCCTTCGAGAAACTATATTTGAGGTACAAATTTTTCATACTATTGTCAGTTTGACAAGGATCTAGAACATTAATTATGTGTGTCTAGATAATCATAGAACATTCTCGATGAATGTCATGTCATGATTCAGGTATATAAAGCCGTATCGATCACGGGACAGAGTCAGTCTTATGAAGTCAGTTTATTGTATCAGTCAATTGGAGACATAAGTCGAAAGTAGTTGGAACGCGATAGTCAAAGTGACAAATAGTGACAGTTGTACTACAACAGAAAGCCGTGTACAGTGTGTTCGAAATAAATAATTGGAAGCAATCTGCGAATTTTGAGTATTACGCAAGTGAACTCACCCCACAACGTTTAGCACAGGGTTAAACGTTACAATATATATATTATATTACAAAATTCTACCCTAATGTAGGAAACAAATTTATCAACAATGTATAATAAAAGATTTCTTAATAATTAATAGTAACTGGAAATTGCATGACGCATATAAGGATGCAAATGGAGCTCTTCTTGATCAATAATGAAATGTTTGAATTTAATGATTGACTAAAATTATGTTCTTTCATGAAATTAGAGAGATTACTTCATTATTTACCGGGACTCTGTTGGTTTTATTATAGTCTTATTGTTTTCTTTGTATATTCTTTAGTTTCCTTTTATGATTGAAAGGATGATTAAAGATAAAATATTTACGTTCACCATAAATAGATGTATTTTATTGTTTTTTCTTTAGACGTATTTATTATATATATGACAACTGACTTCTATGATAGATGACATGGAGCTGTTAAAACATAGAGATGCATATCTTGACAGACTCTTCCCCTGATGAAAATTTAAATTATAGCTCCGCAAGAGCCAATGAGCAGTTGTAGAGCTATATCTCGCCAGTATTGAAGAGAAGTTGCACGGAATATTGAGGTGCAGATTAGGTATAACGGTTAAAAAATAGCAAGAGTTTCTAAACTATGTCAAAAACAGATGCATAGTAGCTTTCAATATATAAAAACAACCATTTACTAACAGAAAGCATATACCTATAGTAGTATAGAACAAATAAATAATAACTGAAAATATAACAAAAACAACAAATAAAGGAAGAAGATACAAAAAATCTTAAGTATATCAAAAACAAATAAATACCTTGAAATATATCCAAACAAACATTAAATAACAGGAACCAGAAATACAATTCATGATTATACCTACGACTAAATATTAACTTTGAACATGTAACAAATACAACCATTTAGGTCCACGTTTGTATAAAGTGAGGCAAGTACTATATTCTGTGAAGATCATGATGGCCTTTTCGCTCTCATATTATTAAATGAAGACCTATATATATCATCACATTACTTTTTAATTATAATTTCTGTAAATACATTTAAAAAATCATTCATTACGAGATCTCTTTTAAGAATCACTCTTCACATCTTTTCAAGATGATGATAGGTATACAGAAAGTACCTGTTTCGTATGAAGGTTTTCATCAGGTGTAGTATTCGTAGAGTTCCATTTATACTCGTACTGGTCTCTAACATCAAAATGATCTTCACAGTTTCAGATATAAATTCCTTTCAAAGTGAATTCTACGCCCTTGGCCCACAATCCTAAACCATGTAATTATCAGAAAAACTGAACTGAATCATAGAATGTATAACAGAAAAAAACGGTTATCGCAAGATGTATTTGCGTAACCATTATGAAAAAATTTACCTAGTCTACAAGACGTATTCACAATTGTACAAGCCAATAACAGGGTACTTATCCTTATCACATATTAAAAAAGACAGATGTACCACTTCTTTGATCTCTCACTAAACGCCGCTGTGACCTCGGGCATTTAAATTGATTATGTGCAACGTTGCCAGAATGTTTTTTTTCGCCCAGGGCAATGTTGCCGTTTACCTGTGTTTGAAAATAATATATTTATTAGGCTTTGTTAAAGCTTTATATGCAAAATAATGCTAATTGCTGAAAACTTGATTGTTTAAGAACCTGACAATCGGATTTGAAATTATAAAAGTTTATCACGTTCATCACGTATGCACTAACTAAAATATTTTTTTATTGATGTTACGAAAAAAATCTATCAAAAATAATGGTACTTTACTCTTAGGCCAAATTCATATTTTTTGACATACTTTGTATACTAATTGAACAAATTAAGATATGATGGTTGCATTTTAGGTTTGGGACCATGCAACTACTTATAAGTAGACACACTGAATATGAAAAGGAATGTGGTTTGTGTCAAGCCGGGCCAAACATCTGTTGCTCAGCGATCGGTTATACTCCCGATCATGCGCATTGCTTGTGGACTCTTTAAATCAGTTACTCTTGTATCTTTGTCGCATTTGTCGTTTCTTCGTCTGACTGGAATATCTGTCTTTAATCTGTGTCCTTATTAAGACTATATAACATAGGTATTCATTATTTATGTATTTATCTTTCTTTGGGGATACAGTTCCTTCCAGGAATAGCAATATGTTGTTCTCTCTGGTGCAGAAAGAGCACTTCATATTTATTGTATGTTCTCTCTCTCTCTATCTCTTTTTGTCTCTGATCTTGATCATATGTCATTTGTCAATGTTGTCACGCGTTCCCGGCTTGCAACTGCAATTTGCAATAAAAATAAACAAAGAATGCGTCTGTGCTGTATGTAGTCTGTAGTTACTTTATTAGAAAATGATTGATTTTATTTAATTGTCAAGTGATAGATTTCTGGTTTCAATCAATCTGTATACAAATAACTTATCTTAATAATGAAACGTAAGAGAAAAGGTGCTTCTTGTCCTTCTCCGCTGTTAGATGATAGTCCAAAAAGGTAAAGCTTTTTTCTCTCTGATAGTTAATTAAATCCTCACATATTTTGTTTCTAGAACTAAGGTTCACGCTCAACGGAAATTTGCACAAGGGTCTAATGTTAACAGTCCTGTTATTACACCAATAAAAGAATTGGAATCCGAAATACCCCAGATAGACGTATTGCAAGAGCCAGTAGAACTTTTACCATTGAAAAGACCGAACACTGAGGATTTCTTGACATTTCTATGCTTCAGAGGTACTCCCGTATTGCCACAGACTTTAAATTTTTTAAATACAGCCTCAATTGTCGATAACAATGGACAGGTACATGAAATTAAGAGTGAATCATCACCAAAAAACGGCCCTATCGATATTTCTAAGTGTGGAACATCTTCGGAAAAACCTTTCATTGCATTTGGTGTAAGAAAACGGGCTGATCCAATTGTTATTAGCCGACAAATGGATCGAAAACGTCGCCATGCTTTAGCAATTCAAGCACTTCGTAGAAAATATCAGGAGCAAAAAATGGCCAAAATACGTGCACTTACTATTAGCAAACTATCTGAAAAAGTAACTAATCGAACTCTAGTACGAACAAATACAGTTTCAAAAACAGAAACTGTCACCAAAAAGAGTAGCACATTGCAAAAGACCAAAGTTATTGCAACAAAACACGTTAAAGTTACAACTCGAACATTGAAAACAACAATGCGACCCAAAATAAAGCAAAAGATGTGTTTGAGAAGTTTTCGAGGTAGATTTGTACAAAAAGAATTACCGTTTCGTAAACGAATTGCGGGTAATGCACCTACTGATCGTAAAGTGTTGATTAATACAATGAAAAAAACGAAGAAAAGCAAGATGGAATCTGAAAATGTACAAGTTAAAGAAGTTGGAAATTCTACAACAAAAACTACAATTTCTCGAAATAAAGTGGTGGATCAAAAATTGCGAGTAGCAAAGAATGTCAGGTATGTTGTAGATTCAAGTGCTTTTATTCTAATGTGAAATATATATATATATATATATATATATATATATATATATATATATATATATATATATATATAATATAATCTTAGTAATTCAATGCCGAGAATGTGACAAACATTCATAGGGTTGCGTCAATTTGGTTATACATTATCGGCAGTGAATTACTAAAATTATATTATAAGAAGGATAGGGTTCTACCAGAACATGCAACTACGTTATGGTTACAACGCTGTACATTTACTTAAACAGTGGGCAAATTTTAACACCAAAAGGGCATCATTGAAAAACAAGAAAATATTTTTACTCAACTGCAGAAGAGAGGGTCTACTACCGAGACACATTAAAGATGCAACAAAAAACATCTGCAACCTCATTGGAACAACGAATACACGATTATCCCAACAGGTTTTTAATTTTGATATCAGAACTAAATTTAAGATTCTCAATCATGTATTCAATAAAATTCTTTGATTGAAGCCGAGCTTGTGAAAATGTTTCTTCTCTTCTTCAGGGTAAAAATCGTGACTCTAGAATAAATTAGCTAAAAACAGGAAAGATTTCATAGCCATCAATTACAAATGTCATTATTTATTATATATATTTATTTGGACATATTTCGACCCGATCTTTAATGTAAACCTGTGATCTGGCGAACGCGGAGGATATGTGTAGGGCCCATTGTTGGCAATCCACTGATTTCCAAACATTTCACCTAAAGTTTCACATACGAAGCGTGAATTGTGTGCTGACGTTCCGTCCATTTGGTGAAATAATGGAGTATCCTCGGGAAAACGACATATAGCTTCAGCAACCACATTTTGGAGAATTTATAAATAACGCTCTCCATTTAAATTTTCATCATAAAAATATAGACATAAAATGGAGTTATTTCTTATTGCACAGAAAACGTTAAAACTCCATGCCTGTTTCTTTCACGTGTTTTCCGAGGATTTTCTAAGGCCCAGAAATGAGTGTTACGATGGTTGTATTGTCCATTTTTAGTAAACTTTCCCTCATCTGTCCAAATTATATTCTTCAAAAAATCTACATCTTCGTGGGTTTTAGTCAACAGCCATTCACAATAAGTGACACGAATTCTTAAATTATTTTCTATTTTCTACTATCTATTCTCTATTTATTAGTAAAAGTTCATTTCAAATTTGATTTAAAATCTAATAATGGAACAAAAAATTGCACTTTCTAATTGAAATAAAAATTATGACCACTTCCGGTTTAACCGGAAGCTCCTCGAATATATATAAATATTTTCATTCAATTCGCCCTCATCAAAAATATTCGTACACGAATTTTCATAGTTATATCTTGTATAGTTTCCCATATACGACTAACGCACGCTCGTCGTAGTATTCCCTGTATAGTTAGGTTTATTATTGAAAGCTAGCGAATTTTCTGATTGGATAGTATGAAAATTATGTAATTTAGTTTATTTATTGATAATGTTTCAAATTTTTTTTCAGCCCTAGGTTGACTCGTTCTGGCTTAAGTCAGCGAGATATCTCTTCTCGAAGGCAGCAGATCAAGAAACGGATCTTGGTAAGTTCAACACCTATTATTGTCAAACCAAGGTCATTAAGATCGACAACATTGAAGAAAACGATCATGTCTAGACGTAAAAGTCGGGTAATAAAGACCAAACCGAGAGGAAAACTACCTAATGTAGACGATGAGGCTATGAATGGTAATGAAAAAGTCGAAAAACCAGTGGAATCAAGGAAGGAGGTAAATAAAAAGATAGAAACGAAAAAGGAGATTAAGAAAGTTTGTGAAGTGAAAAAGGAATCAGCAAGGTTGCTGGAGAGGAATAAAAAACTCGTGAATAAATCTCAGGACTATAGAAAGGAAATTACTAAGGCTGATAATAAAGAATTGAACAGAACAGTAGAAATTAGGAAACGGTCGAGAATATCGAATATAATTGAGAAAAAAGAAGTTACAACTAAAACTAAAAATGTAAATAATCATGATCATAGACTGAAACGAAGAGAAAATAGAACAAGTATCGACTCCAAACCGAAAAAAATAACAGAAAGCCCGAAGCGAACTGTCAAACGTCCCAACAAAGAATCACAATCTCCAATAAATAATGAGAAAATCAAAAGAAGTGGCAGGATTAGTGAAAAAATTAAAAAACATAACAACGGTATGAGCAATAAAGATTCAAATGAAACTTCCGTGGAAGAATCTGAATGTCAAAATAGTAATAAAAAGAAGATAAGCCTTCGAAGTAAACCAGCCAAAACAGCTGATGAAATTGAAATGAATATTGAAGATAACAACTTGAAAACCACCCAAAGACCATCGAGAAAAACCAAAGAAGCAGCAGCCATTTATATGGAACTTTTGAGTCAAAAACTTGTGGATGATAAAGTTGATGATGAAGATGATGTGTCCATTGATAGTTTTCCAGAATTACCCAACGTCAAGAAGACACAACAGCGAGAAAAAGAGCTGAAAGCGCAAGCCAAGCCCTCAAAAGATGATAAATTGGCGCCGAATCCAAATGACGATGTCAAACTGGAGACACTGAATGCCGAGTTTGTTGGAGAAAATAGTTTGAAAGGGATGAAAGTTGAAGTTAAGTCAGAGGATGAGAAGAAATTGGATCAAATTGAACTGAACGTTGCGGTGGATGATTTAGAGGTACAGAAGATTGAGGACATTCCAAATGAGCCAATGGATATAGCAAACCCAATTCCTGAGAAAAAAGTTGATGTTAGCAAAAATACATCGCAAGTTGTTATAGATGTTGAGACTTCGAAATTAAAGTCGAAACCGCCTCGATCTAAAGAGGATTCAGTATCAAAAGTTGATGAAGATGCTGATAATAAGAACAAGAAAAATAATGTGAAAAAAATTAAGAGACCCGTGACAACAGAAAGTGGTGAGGAGATAAGCGAAGATGAATTACCACAAAGGAAAACCAGAAATTCAAAATCTCATCAGGAATATGATGAAAACGATTGTGGCTCGGATGAATCTTTCCACATTGACGTGAAAATTCCCAGATGCAAAAAAGTAACCAGGAGTCAAAAATCAAAAGATTCCGCGAAAACTGTAATTGCAGATACCAAACCAAAATCAAACATAATAAATGAAAAATCGTCACGTTCATCACGCGGCAAAAACAATGAGGAAATAAGTTCAGATTCGGATCATTCCACAACATCAGAAATAAATTTGCAAGCTTTGGCTGCCAAAGCTAAAAATAAAAAATTCTCCAAAACCAAATCGATGAAAAAGAGCGATGATGTCCCCACCTTCAGTGATTCCGACGAAGAGCCTTTGTCAAAATTAACTGGGAAAAGCATTGACAGTACCCAAGGCTCCTTAGCGGATCCAAATGCTAGAAAGGAGTCACGAGCAGCAACGATAGCTGTTAAAAATAGTTTGAATACCGTAAATACTCCTAAACCGAAACGTGAATGCACCAAAAAGCCTCAAAACTATCTCCCTATGCTCTCCTCTTCAGATGAAGATGAAATATTCCACGGTTTCGGCGACAATATCAAAGAAACCTTCAAACCTTCAATGGAGTTAACATGTCTACAGCTGCCAAAAAAACCGCCTCAACATGTTGTACCCCCATTGCTGGAATTATTAAACAGTGGCGAAAATATGACGTCTTCACGTCGTTTTGGCAAAGAAAAAGTCAACATGTCCAATGAACAAATTGAAAAATGGCTGAAAGATGCAGCACTAGCTGGTAATAGTATCAAAAAGGAGAATGATGAAATGCTGAAATTTGGTGAACGAATACCAACTGAAACAACGTTGCAATGTAGTAATAGCAATAAACAACTAGTAGATACGGAGAAGCTTAAATTGACGTTATTAGTGTCCCAGAAAGAGGTTGTTGAGAAAACTAAAGATAATTTAACGCCATTGAAGTTGGAAGAGGATAAAGCAACCAAGCCTCAAGTGACAATGGGAGATCGCAAGCTGATATTTCGCAAAGGTAAAAAAGACTCGCTTCAAACCAGTACTATATCTTCTCATTTACCAAATGTGCAAGCATTCTCACCAGAAAATGAAAGCAGTGTCTATGCTTTTGGTGAAGATAACGAGGAAGTGTTGAACACTCCATTTCGACGGCCATCTAGGCGACCTTCGAGTACCGCCACTTCCAAATCAGAGGATGAATCATCCAAACACGAAGATACTAGTAAATCCAGTGATGTTCCATTGTTTCAAGGTTATTTTCGCAAACCACCTACAATGAAGCATCAGCAACAACAGGATATTTTGAAAAATGCCGTGAATAATAATAGTAGCGGGGATACAAATGCAACAAATGTTGTGATGGATATTGCCGATGAAAGTGCGATATTAACAAATCATCAATTTTATATGCCACAAAAACCAGCAACATGTAAGACTAGCAATGTTACAATGATAAAAAGCCAATCAAATACTAGCATTAAACTGAAAAATATAGAGAGTAAAACAAGTTTATTAAAAGGTGCTGCTACAACAAATTGCGGTGGTAATAACAATAGTAGTGCCAAAATTATCAATGATAAATCAACATCAAACACGAGCTCCAATAATGAATGGGATGAATTTAAATATAAAGTACCAAGTTCGCCGAGTGCCAGCTCATCATCAAGTGCAAAGCTTTATAAAAGGCAGACGCAGAAGCAGAAAGGGAACAATAAAGTTTCGGATTTTATGTCGACATCGGTGTACGTGGCTGATTTTCCTAAGAAAAATGAATCCGCCAGGTGAGAACTGAATTACATATATTTTTCTAATTGTTCGTGGATTTTTTTTGTGGGAACTCAGAAAAATATTGCATAAGCTTGCTTCCTTTTGAAGTGTTTCGGATAAAGAAATGATAAAAACAAAAACGATTTTCAATTTTGAAAAATCTCTACCGCATCCATTAAAATTAGAATATTTTCCGTTTATATAATCTGAATTCGAAAACTTTTATCAATAAATTACCCAAGAACCACTAAAGATGTAAGTAATAAAAATAAATCATGGATATACGGAACCTAAAAATAATAAAAAAAAGAAAGAGTGTCGCTTTAAAAGCAGTGACAAAAATAATAATATCCCAGCAAAAAACAAAAATATCCAAGATAGCCAAGTTACTAACAAAAAAGATAAGTACTTGAGAACCGGCTTCTCTAATAAAAAAAAGTGATATCTAACAAGATACCAAGCTCTTTAGAAGATCCTTAAATCATTCCTCTTGACTCCTGATAGTCTTACGCCCTTTAGTTGCCTTAAAAGAATTTTTTTTATGTTCTTTGCCACTCAATAGTATGGCTTGACTAAATTGTTCCCAAACTCGAGGATTACACTTGGAGGGTAGACATTGTCATGTCGTACTATAGATTAGCAAAGAATATGACAAAATTTCCTTTAAGACGGTCTACTGAACGTTATGCATGTCTTCGAAAGAACTTGGTACTCACACTAGATTTCACTTCTTGTATTAGCGGAACCCTTATCCAAGTACTTGCAGATTTTCTAGTTAGTAACTATGTGAATTTTATTTGCATTTCTTCCAAATTTATAGATTAGTGGAGGCGCCAGTTTTCCATCCTACCGAACAAGAGTTCCAAGATCCACTGGAATATATTGAACGTATAAGACATAAAGCTGAACAATTTGGTTTTTGTCGTATTGTCCCACCGTCGACCTTCAAGCCTGAATGTAAGGTGAGTTCAAAATGTTTCATCATTATATTTTTGACCAAATTACCTCCTCACCTCATCTGTGTGTTTTCTATGTTCGTATGCGCGCTTTGTTTAGTAAACGTAGACTGATTTTGATTTTTTTTCATTTGGAAGATAAGTTCTGAGATATTGTCCCATTTTAAACAAAGGGAAAGGAGGGAACATTTTTTCTAGAAAATAAAAAATATGAGACGACAAAATTAAAGAAGAGACCATATCCAGCAACATTTAAATTGGACCTTTTCCAAACAAATTAAACGGTTGCCGAGTGATAAAATCGCAAATATGTGTGTTTCCGCTATGTAAATCTCTGAATATATGTGAATGTTATTAGTTGGAACTCCAGAATTTCAACGAACTAATAATGTCGCTCATAGTTTTAGTAAAATTTTTGTTGAAATTTATGGTACTTCCTAATGAAATTATAGTATTTTAAGATGAGTAACCAAAAGTTTGATATAAAAGATGTATTAGATTATCAAATGTTTTTTTAGGTTTCAGATGATATGCGGTTCACATCATACAATCAATACGTCCATAAAATGTTGCACAGATGGGGCCCGAATTTCAAAGAATTAATGGCTATTAAGAAGTACTTGGCAACACAAAATATCAGTTTAACACATCCTCCATGGGTAAGATATTGCAATTAAAATGTCAATTGTTTTTTGTACAGATAAATAGAATTAAAGGTAACAAAAATTATTTACGTTAGATTGGTGGCATGGAAATTGATTTGCCACGTCTCTATCAAACAGTGCAAAGCTTGGGTGGCTTGAAAGAGGTGATTGAGAAGAAAAAGTGGCCCAAAGTGTCAGAGTTGATGAAAATTCCAAAATCAGCACAAGATCGTGTAACAAAATTGGATGACATCTATTGTAAATATTTATTACCCTATGACACGCTGTCACCAGGTCAGTCACTTCTACTTTAGGATGTGACGAGGAAAAATAATTTGTATTAATATTTTGTTTAGCTGAACGTGAAAAATTGTTTGAAGAAGTGGAAGCTGATTGGGTCAAAAAGGAAGCGAAAACTTTACTTAAAATGCACCAAAAATACAAAATGAATGTTGCTGATGTTCCTGCTACAAATAAAGATGATGATTCAAATGATGAAGATGAAGAAGAAGATGATGACAGCCAGGAATGTATAGTGAAAGGCCGTAATATGGCGTTGAATGCGTTCTACAGGATAGCCAGGAACACGATGACTATGCATTTTAAAAATGTTGAACCTTTGGCACATGAAGTGAGATAATTTCCTTTTTTTTGTTCACCTTATATTTTTATCTTTATTTTTAAGGTGGAACTAGAGTACTGGAAACATGTAACACAAATGCAGAATCACATTTGCGTTCATTCAGGCTCAATAGATTCCGGCAGTTATGGTTATGGTTTTGCTGTGACGAAAAATAGTCCATTTGCTAGACATCCGTGGAATTTGAAGGTGTTGACAAATAATAATGGATCACTGTTGCGAAGTTTAGGACCTATTATGGGTGAGAGCTTTTGCATTTTATGATTTAAAAAATATATATTTCTTTTGACAAAGCACTGGATTTCTCATCTGTTTCAGACGGACAACAAGATATGTAGTCAATTTAATTCTGTTTGCCTCTTTTGTATATGAAAAAAGTTAGAGCAGTCATTGTTACACGGATTATCTTTAAGCATGTGGAACCAAGAATTATATTTCATATAATAATGTTCTTGAAAAATATCACTCACAAACTTAACCAGCAATATGCATATCGACAACGTCGCATTATAAGATAGATTCTTATGCTTTCCTATATTTTTTTTCAAGCTATGTATAAACGAGATAGTAGAAGACTAAATTTCCATATTTTATAACAATAGTTTTCAAAAATATGTAAGATATTATTATAAACTTGCAACATGCTGCCTACCTTTTATTTTAGAATTTTAAAATTATTAAAGTAATATATAAACAAATATTTTGTGTCAGACTAACAATAAGAAAATATTTAATGTAATTTTGAATTTGAAACAAAACGTGGTAGAGATTAAACATGTAACGTGAAATTCGGAAATCCGGCAACTGTGCCGATATCAGTGTGAAATTCTGCTTGTGATTCCCCCAACGCAATTAGTATTTTTCATTGCTCATTAAAACAGACATGATCTGATAATTTTTCAAGACGATCGTAATAAATGTAACATTAAATTTAACAAAAATACTATTATTATATTAGAAACATTTTTGCAGGGGTCACAGTACCAACACTACATGTCGGTATGGTATTTAGCGCCTGCTGCTGGTATCGCGATCCACACGGTCTGCCATGGATCGAGTATCTACATACAGGTGGCAATAAAATTTGGTATGGCATACCAAATTCAGCAAGCCTCGAGTTTCGTACAGCTATGCGTAAGCTAATGCCCAATTGTTGTTATGACAATGATGAATTGTGGTTGGCATCCGATGCTGCCATGGTACCACCGGCTTTGTTGACCGCTGAAGGCGTGTCAATGAGTAGGACCGTACAGGAACCGGGGCAATTTGTAGTGGTACGTATAATTTTGTCTGGTTCTTTGTTATTAGGCTAGTTTTTATTTTAGTTGTAACATACTATTTATTGTTGAACTATCTAACTAGATTTGATTTTCGTTTATACCTACCTATGTATGTGTCAGTAGGTAAATGTTTCGTCATCTAGAAACAATTTGGATTAAGATTTTGTAGAATATAAACCTGCACCATTTATTTCCAAGTACTTCAAAGTTATTGTTTGTGTATAATTTTGTAGCAAATGCTAGTTATTACAAACAGAACTATTATTTATTATTTTATTATGGAAAGCTGTACACAACAATAGTAGACATTGTCAGGCCCAACACCCCTGGTCTTGTTGATTACAAGTCAACCTCTTTTTTGTAATATCTTATATCTTTTACAGGTTTTCCCAAAAGTTTTCACTTCAAGTATCAGTACCGGATATGTAGTATCAGAGAGTGTCTATTTTGCACCCTCTTACTGGTTGAAAACTGCCAAAACGTTGTTTGATTCATTACGTAGCTGTTGTGAATCATCAATGTTTTCGCTGGATCGTCTAGTGCTGAGCTTGGCCATTGATGGACGTTGTTCCAATGACATATTGCGGCTAGTGTTGCCACATGTTGTGGCCGTGTGTGATGTGGAATTGGAGTTGCGTAAAGAATTAGCCAAAGTTGCTGCTGCACGTAGCAGCAGTGATGGGCAATGTTTTGTTATGGAGCGTGAACGAATGCCATTGCCAGAAGGTGGAGCTGGCGGTGCAAATGGTTTTGGTGGCAAGAGGAAGGGTAAGAAGCAGTCTGTAGGCGAGGAGGGTGACTACGAGTGTGAGGTGTGTCGTTTGAATCTCTTTGTTTCAATGGTAAGTTTGTGCATACATACGTACATATCTTCTATTAACAGGGTATTGTATCTTAGTTCTCGTTACGTATGGTCATTTTTTTAAAACTACATGCCACAATTTTCTTATGTTTGTTTTGGCACCTCTCATGGTTATCTACATGGTTCTAAAATTTTATTGAGATTGGTTCTGTCACCAAGTTAGATTGACATTGCTCTTTACAGAGTGTTCAAAGTGACAAACATCTTGAATTTTAAAGCACTTTATTTTTATTATTTTAAATTGGAGCCCACGTATATTTTATGAAATTCGATGCAGTAATCAAAAACAAACTTCAGTTCTAATTACAACATGTAGTTCCGATCACATTAAAAATTATAAGCAGAAGTGCAATGTGTGTATGATACATTTTTGGGAGAGTTTTAGCCTGTACTTTCCGTATATTAAATTGAAGTCGCGAACATTTTTAACAGAGCTATAATGTGACCACCTCGCATTGGTGAAACTACGGGTAATATTGTGTAATAAAATCTCTCATCTAGTGCCGTTCGGAACAACCAGCAATGAGTCTTGGGGAGTAGGGCAATTTGAGAAGATAAAGTAAGTTAAAATCCATGTTCGTTGTACTTGACTTTCGTCCGTGAACTTTCTTTTGTCTCGAATATTTAAAAATATATATAATCCGGAAAACTTCTTTTCAGCGCATATTGCATAATAAAAAACTAATAGTAATAGATTTTCGGGAGTATACCAGTTTAAACCAATTGAATTATAAATATTTCCGTAGAAAATAGATATTAAATATCAACAGAATATTTTTATAAATGAATAAACTTGGTAAAAATCAATTTTGGATAAAGAAAATTCAATAAAAAACCAGTATTTTGTTTAATCCATGGAATATAAGTACATACTTGAAATTTGAACACAGACTGGCAGACTAAACAGAAGATTTTCCATTAATATTAGACAAAACACGAACCGCTTTAACTTGTCAGTGCTAAAGTGTAACATTGTAACCTCTATAAATAAAATTTATGAGCATCAAGTTAGCTAAACACCTGTCACGAATCGACTCGAGAGTAGGTGGATAATTTGCCGCTAATTAGTCGTGAATTAGTTGTGAAAATACCGATTTTGTCGTTTTCTGTTTTTTTGTTTTTTTCGGGTGCTTTGCTAACTTGATATAAAGTTAGCAAAGCACGCCTCCAAAAAATGACTTTACAGCGTTCGTAGAAAAATGGGAATGGGATAAGTTTTTGCCGTTAATTAGTCGTAAATTAGTTGTGAAGAAATTAATTTTCTAAATATTTTTTTTGTTTTTTTTAGGTGCTTTGTTAACTTGATATAAAGTTAGCAAAGCACGCCTCGAAAAATGACTTTAGAGCGTTCGTAGAATAATGGTAATAGAATAAGAATTTGCCGCTAATTAGTCGTAAATTAGTTGTGAAGAAATTAATTTTCTAAATATTTTTTTTGTTTTTTTAGGTGCTTTGCTAACTTGATATAAAGTTAGCAAAGCACGCCTCGAAAAATGACTTTAGAGCGTTCGTAGAATAATGGTAATAGAATAAGAATTTGCCGCTAATTAGTCGCCAATTAGTTGTGAAGAAATCAATTCTCTAAATTTTTTTTTGTTTTTTCTGTGCTTTGCTAACTTGATATAAAGTTAGCAAAGCACCTAAAAAAAACAAAAAAAAATATTTAGAAAATTAATTTCTTCACAACTAATTTACGACTAATTAGCGGCAAATTCTTATTCTATTACCATTATTCTACGAACGCTCTAAAGTCATTTTTCGAGGCGTGCTTTGCTAACTTTATATCAAGTTAGCAAAGCACCTAAAAAAAACAAAAAAAAATATTTAGAAAATTAATTTCTTCACAACTAATTTACGACTAATTAGCGGCAAATTCTTATTCTATTACCATTATTCTACGAACGCTCTAAAGTCATTTTTCGAGGCGTGCTTTGCTAACTTTATATCAAGTTAGCAAAGCACCTAAAAAAACAAAAAAAAAATATTTAGAAAATTAATTTCTTCACAACTAATTTACGACTAATTAGCGGCAAATTCTTATTCTATTACCATTATTCTACGAACGCTCTAAAGTCATTATTCGAGGCGTGCTTTGCTAACTTTATATCAAGTTAGCAAAGCACCTAAAAAAAAACAAAAAAAAATATTTAGAAAATTAATTTCTTCACAACTAATTTACGACTAATTAACGGCAAAAACTTATCCCATTCCCATTTTTCTACGAACGCTGTAAAGTAATTTTTTGGAGGCGTGCTTTGCTAACTTTATATCAAGTTAGCAAAGCACCCGAAAAAAACAAATAAACAGGAAACGATAAAATCGGTATTTTCACAACTAATTCACGACTAATTAGCGGCAAATTATCCGCCTACTCTCGAGTCGATTCGTGACAGGTGTTTAGCTAACTTGATGCTCATATAAAATTTGCTATTATCATTACAACATATTCGAGTGTTCAAATTATAAAATTGAATATTGATAATTTTGCAATTCCGTTCTGCACAATTGGCATTACTTACGAAAATAATTCAATGAAACACACCCTGCCCCTGCCATAAGGTGTGCAAAACATTATAATTGGTATTTTAATAAAGAAAATAATAATAATGCAATAAATTAATAAAACTATTGTCATAGAAAAAACGGCATAGTTTTAAAACATAGAGAATATGCAATATTATTATTTTTGCTTTCGTTTTTAAGAATTCTATGTAGAATAGACCACAAGGATATTAAAAAAATTAAATATTTAAACTTATTGCAGAAAATGGGGTTTTAAACTGACTTTCAAATTTCGCGCGAAAACGGAGCTACAGTTCCGATGACGTAACTCTTGTCTGTAAAGTATTTAAAATGAATCAATTTTACAGTGATCTATCAACATCAGGTAGTTATAATAACGCTACTATGTTCTTATAAAAAGCCGCGTTGATTCATGTTTTGTACCATTGTGTCCATCTACTTCAGCAAAGTTTCAAAATAAATTGTTTTTAACTGGACCTTCTGATCCTATATTGAGAAAAAAGTGGTTTCAAGCTGCAGAAAGGGATGAGAATTAATTATTCTCCAAAGACTGTTATTCGATGCTTTGAAAACCACATTGAGTAAGTCGGCAAATATATGCATGTACGCTTAGGTAGATAATCTATGCTTGTGCGTAAATGGATACCTACCGACTATCTACTTGTTAAACTTGTTTGAGACAATATACAGAACAAGTGGTCGTTATCAGAAGGAATAAGGAGGAAATATGAATGACAGACATGGGTGACGTCATCGGAACTGTAGGTTCGTTTTCGCGCGAGAATTGAAATAGTCAGTTTAAAATCGCATCCTTTTGTAATAAATTATAGTACTGTTACTGATGCGGGTAAGCATATAAGTGGGACTAATTTTCAATTAATAAATAAACTTTATTTACACTCGAAAGTAGTATAATTACAACTTCACTTTACTATATTCCCGATAGCTTACTCGGACTAATTATTGCACACTGTCTTTATATTCTCCCATAGATATACCCGCCAGACTCCAGATCTTTCGAGCCGCTTCTGGTCTTTGATTTACTAGCCGCCATTGAACTTCTCCCGAAATCATTTGTCGGCATGCTTGTGAGAATATGGACATCGCACTCTTTGTCATTCGCCGCTTCTCGAGATTCCCAATCACAGTTTATCTATACTCCCAATACTCGCGCATGCATCAAAAGGACGCCGCGACGTTGTGGCCGGTTGTTCCCCGTGCACGTTACAGAACTTTGATTTTTTTATACGTTTGTGGTCTATTCTACAACGGAATTCTTTAACATGGAATCAAAATAAATCAAAAATAATTATATTGCATATTGCCTAATAAAAAAACAGAAAAAAAGTGAATGAACAGATATATTGAGACTAAAAAGTAAGTTCAAAAACTTGAAGCCGACTACTGAAAAATTACAATCCAAAAAGAATGAAACAAGAAATTATTTTCACCTGAAACTGTTATGTACAAACTATTCAATATTTATCGTCTATTAAATAAACAACATTCAATTAATACAGATGAGAATAATATATTGTTTCTTTCTTTTTAGAGCGTGATTTTGAACTTACTTGGGGTTATATTTCATGATACGTTATCTGCAGGGTGGATGATCAAAATGCTTCCAATGACACCTCAGTTGTCAAATTATGTTTATATTTTAGAAAATTATTCCCAATTATCGGATGTATGTATGCAAAGCCTTGAGCAATAGCTAACAATATATACATATATATTTTTGAAATGACTAATTAACCTCTTTCAATTAATACTCAACACGGTAACATTTTTTTTTCAAAGCTTTATGTCCTCTAGAGGGCGCCATATTTAGTTTAATGTAACGTCACATAGCGAACTATCAATCCGTTTCCAACGATAACTCATTTATCAAATTATGATAAGTAGTCCCTACTTTTTGCTTTACCATTGTCGGGTGAAAACTCAATAGAAATCAGAAAATTGGCTTTAGTATAAAAAAACTGAAAATTATATCAGTTAACCATAAAATCCCTAAAAGTCTTTTGTACATCTGATCAAGTTGAAAAAAAACATATCATGACTATTATGCAACTTTTAGATGGTATTTCCATTAACCGTTAGAAACATTAATACAGAGATTCAGATCTCTTTATAGGAAACTTTTAGATTTAGAAATAATGGGAAATTTTAATTCTAATTTGTAGTGTATTTTATTTATTGATTGTTTTTTATCATTCCAGGTGTTTGATACTCACGAAGGTGTCACCTATTGCTTGGAACATGGCATTGAACTCATAAAAAATGGTAAATCCTTGCCAAAAAATTGTAAATTTATGTTTACGTATGACGATGATGAATTACTTAAATTTCCCGATCGAATTCGTACAACAATTGAGAGTAGAATGCAGAAAAAAGTGCCGAGTAAATATGCAGGTATGCCTACGTTATTAAAATGATGCATTTCATAACATTAAAAGGTAAGGAAGGGTTGACCCATTGAAGATAATTTTTAATTTGTGCCAGTCTCTTTATTCGTAAAATTAGAGTAATTCTAGAAAAAATTTACTGAATTATAAGAATCATTTAAAATTAAAGTACTATATTAAAATTTCTACTATTATTTTGTTAACACATGATAATTGTTTCGGCACACTGTACCTTCATCAAATGTGAGTACAAAACTTAAATCTAGTAATGGGCGAGACATACTATCGGTCTGGTCATTGCGAGGAGATTACCTGATTGTTGAGGAGTATTGAATCCTGACTAATTTTCAATATATCATAAACCTTCATACATCCACTATAATTCCAATCACATCAATTTAAACATAAAACAGCAGCCTTTAACAGTTATATCCACAAACTTCTTAACAACTTCCAGAAAAAACCAGATATCATTAAACAAATTGCTATCAACAATGGTTTCAAAGTGGAGTTAGTAGATCATGTTCTACACTAAATTCGTTATAAGAAAGCCCTCAAGACTGTTTATTCCACCTTCAATTGATATAAATGACAAGTTCTATACATTTACGTACAGTGGTCGTCCAACAGAAGTTGTGACAAAATAAAGAAAAGACATCATTTGAGAAAAGCCTTTAAATGAAGTAATCTCTAGGTAAATTTATTAAGAACAACAAATCAAAAACTCCCGATCCCTATAATTGAAAATCTGGTGTTTATGAACTAAATTGCGGATATTCCTCGAAAGTTTACTTAGGTAAAACTGGTAGGAACTTTTTAACCCGCATCAATGAACATAAGAGATCATTCATATATCACATCTAATTGACAATAATCCCACATTTAATTACAACTTCAAGATATTACATACCCAAAATAAAGGATTAAAATTAAATCTGCTTGAGTCAGAAATCAACATTCAGGTAATCTCTACAATGACCAGACCGGATTATATGTCTAGCCCATTACTAAATATATTATTAATAAATACTTAAAAATAGTTAGTAAGCATTATGAGTATCATCCTCCATTTTATTTAAATAGGCACTGTTCTTTTAAAATTTTGTTTTGTGCTCACATTTGATAAAGGTAGGTACAGTATGCCATTGTCATGTGTTAACAAATTAATAGTAAAAAAATTAATATTTTCTCTTAATTTCAATTTAATATAGATTTCTCTCAAGTATCCGCCGATACAGTTATATCTTTATAGAAATGAAGTAAAGTCCTTTCAAATATAGCTGTTCGTCTTAGATTGAAAAAATATACTCTGATGCTCATTTGTAAGTAAAAAATATTATATCTAATATAAATTATATCAGTATGCGCTTGACTTTTCCTTCGTAACTATCAAAGATGTTGTGATACTGCGCTAGGTAATAGAGAATAGAAATAAAATTCTCTTTAAAAATAGATGCAATGTATGTATAATAGTGCGCCTTATATTATAAAGATTATCTAAAGTATTCAATGTTTTTTACCAAAAGAATGAATTTAATCTTATGAATATTGTATTTGAAGGATAAATTTTATCGAATTTTAATGTGTTTTCAGTATAGAATTTTTAATCGAATATGTTTGTTGAGTTTTTCATATCAAATTAATACTGCTTTTCGCATTTCGATTTTATTTCAATTATTTTTAATTTGATATTATTGTATTGAGCATACAAAATTGTGATTTGAAAATAAATTTAGATTACTTTCTACTTTCATTATAGGTATATTTTTTAGCATAGTTCTTATTTATTATGTACAGTCGAGAATTTAAATAAACGTAAGACCCTCTGATTGTGTGTTTTGACTTGACTTTGTCTGGGGTATACATTTACTATCTAGACACACGGCACTGTGCAGCCAAGTTCGCATAGCAACAGGATGACACATCGGCAATGTCGCCCCCCATGACTTAAAATCTATTTGACCTATAAACCTGCAGTTTTCATTAGAAAACCTCCCACTATAAATGAGATAATGATGTCTGCATAACACTATTTTTATCAGTGACTGACTCATTCATCAAAAGTTTTGATTACTTCCAGGTGACTTAGGAAGATAAAAGTTGGTGTGCAGATAGGATATTGGTTGTAGGTATACTTATACATGAAAAAATCAGATATCATCACAATGAGGGTTGGTTGAATATAGAAGATAAAGTTATTCCTCGAAAAGACGCTCTTCTACCCATATGTGCTTAAAATTTCAAAAGTTATTCCACTTCCTACGATAAAAAATGCGAATTAAACAATCATAGACCGATATCTATTTTACCAGTAATATAATTTTTTTGAGACAGCCTTGAAAAATCAAATTGTGACAAATATTGAAGAAAATTTCATGTTCAATCGTAAGCAGTATGGGTTCAGAAAGAGCATGTCGACAGTAAATGCCGTTATGGATCTCATTGGTGAAAATTATTGGGGGTTACGAAGTAAATTCTTGCACTGGGGCATCTTTTTAAGATCTTGAGAAAGCTTTTGACTGTGTACAACATTATTACTGATGGGAAAACTTGAATATTTTAATTTTAATGATGAACCAACAAACTTATTTTATCATATTTGACAGGTAGATCGCAATATGTACAGTTGAATAAAAAGTCAAAGCAAAAATATAATGAAAATGGAGTCCTACAAGGTTCAGTACTGGGGCCTATTCTGTTTTTGTTATACATAAACGACTTGAATTTGTTTTTTACGGATAACTTCAGATTATTTGCAGACGATACATCATTTACTTATAAAAATAATTGGTTGAATATTGTAAAGCACCGAATGCGCAAGATGCGGGAACATGTCGATGATTGGTTCAAATTGCATAAATTGAAGGTAAATGAAACAAAAACTCAAAACTTTTATTAGGTAAATTTCTTATAGTAATGTACCTATTGCGATTATTCAACGGCATGTTTATAAGTTAGTCCAAAAAAACTTTTTGTTGAAAAGTTGACAAAAAATTAGCTCTGCTTAGATGAAAAAATATATATAATATTTAATGGGATTTTTCATTTTTCATACAATAATTTCGTCCAGGCGTACTCATAGGTGTATTAATATTTATAATTATAGGAATAGGTTGACTCTCTGTTTTGTTTTCCTTTTTTTCCTCTCCTTTAAAATAGGTAGTTGTCAAGAACAGTCATTTGTGTGAGAAATTAGTATCTAAGCCAAGTTTGTGGAGAAAGTAAACGCACAATTACTTGGTACAAGTAAATATTTTTTACCAAAAATTGGACCGACTTTATTAGTTGGTGCACTGAAAAATACAAAATAATATTAATTTTATTGGTACTTTTTAAGTTGTGCAATTGCAGTTAGAAGACTTTTGACACCAACTTCAAAAGTACCAGCACCAATAGAATTAATATTATTCAGTATTTTTCGGTGCACCAACTAATAAAATCGATACATTTTTTGGCAAAATATATTTATTTCACACTTTTGAGTGTAACATTAGTCATGAAACTCGTTGAAAGTTCACTAATACCTAAGAAAATAGTATTCATGTATATACCTTGCTTGTATTGTTATTATTCAGAAATCTCAAAACATCGCGGCGGAAATACACTTATTTCAGACTTTACCACTGCTTTAACTCGAAAACCGTAACTTCTTTTGAAAATGTCCAATTAAAAGGTTGCTTTACATATTTTCTCTAATTCTACCGAAAAAAATTACCCCTTCCGAGGCAGTTTTTAGAGGGAAGATTTCGGATTTGAGTTTTTCTAAATGTGGGACTATTTCTTAACTCTCTTCTTTCAAATGAATAAAAAATCATCTTCGGAGCACGTTTACTATACAAAACGCGCGAAAAGCCATACATAAAAAAAAGAAAACAAAAAACCGAATTGCGACCTCCTTTTTTGGAAGTCGGTCAATAATAAGATATTTCTGGTGTATCTTTTTATTTATTAGGAATGTGATGGAAATAAAATTATATTAATTCATAATATCAATCAAAAGTTGAATCATAGATTGTAAAATGGTCGTTTACATTATAATAATGGATAATAATTCTAGTCTTGGATTGAATTTATCAAATGTTTCCCCCACGCAAATTTTATTCATTTTTATAATACACACAGCCAGCCTGATGTAAAAAAAATATTTGTATAACATGTCATAATTTTGAAATTGATTTCGGTTATTTCATAACAGATGTAGGAAAATGCAATCTTAATACTTTGATTATGTTAATAGAGCTATAAATATTACATATATAAAAATTACGTAGAAATGTGCAAGAAGTAATAATAAATAAAATATTTACACGCCTGGCATACACAGGGTGTGCAGATTAAAACATCGATTTTTTATAAGGCCGTATGTAAAAGAAACACAATCAAGTTCCACAGACAATGCTGCGCTTTTTAATACTTCTTTGTAGTTTAAGGTTGTGAAGAAAATAATTTCTAATATCTGATTGACTTTTAGTTACAACCTTTTCACAATCGCTTTTTAATCTGTCCCACTCTGTAAATACATACAATAGTTACATAGCTGATTGGATAACAATATCCAATAATAGTAATTTTTTATTTGATATTCAAAAACTATCAACATAAAAGCACATTAAAAATACCAATCAAATTTTACTTAAATGCAATAAAACTTTCTCCACATTCATTTTGTGATTGTGCCTGTTGAATTCACTACCTTTCATGTCGATTTAAAATATCAAACAATACTTCAGTATCACTTCTATCATCCTCATCATTGTCACTAATACTTGTCGCAGCATCACTATCCAAATGTCCATTTATCAGTTGCTCACCAATACCACCATTCCTGCCTAATTCCATTTCATACGCCCTATTTGGCATTCGTATGGGTTGTGACTTTATTTTATGCACAACATGTAAAGATATTCCTGCAATGCAGACGAAGAGACCTGTAGCATTCAACAGTGACATTTTATCCCCATTCCATATTACGGCGAGGAATAGTTGGAATACTTCCTTGAATATACCAGCAATGGCTAATGTTAGACTTGATGTGTAGGTTACGAGTGTAACTTCACTAAATTCCATAAAAAATGCAATGAAAGCACCAAGCAATACTTTTAAGCTGAGTCGGAAGAATGACAAATAATCGTCGTAACCAAACAGTTGACAGTTCCGCACAGCGTCGGGGCCTAGAATTAAATTAACCAGATAATTGATACTAATAGCAAGCAATTTGAGGGAAAAATGGTACCTTCTACCCAAATTGCAAATGGTAAAACTGAAACAATCATCCATGGTTGCATATGGTAGATCATATCAACTGGATTTCGCATGCCCATCTTGGATTTTTGTAATAATAGTTGAACACACGTCCACCGCACTCCACTCGAAGCTGAGGCTAATATAAGTAGCAAAAATCCAAGAAAATTGAATTGGGTCGACTTGTATGTGAATAATATCAGACCGGCTGAAATCATCATGACTATACCACTCAAACTCCACGACTAGAATAAGATTTTTCATACAAACACTATATAATTTCCTACAATAAATGTACATACCTTTTTTTCAAGACCAAACAAAATTGAGAACACCAAAATAAAGATAATAGTAGTCGACTTGGTCATAGTGTATCTTGAAAAGATTTAAAAAATACAATTTACTCAATTCACCAGCACTACAAATAACTTACAATGATATATTTACAAGTTCCAGGCCCCAGTTGGACAAACATATATCCAAGCCGCTAAAAACTCCTGTGGGGGCAACACTCATAAAATAATCCTTCCAACCTACCAAAACCCTTTGTCTCTTTTGGTGCCTTATAAGTATAATTCGTATAAGAGTCGCTAGGATATACTTGATCGTCATATGCACAATTACTGTTATCAGAGGGAAATGGAAACTCTGTAATATAAAAATTGGAAGATTTTAAATAAAATTATGAATAAGTAACTAAGTAACTACGCATTTCAACAAACCTGGTACAACCATCTCTGGTAAAAAGTAAGACCAATCGAGGGTATGTAATAGGTACCAATAAGTATGCCCGTAAATAGTGATGACCAAAGACACGCTGGAGTGCACGTTTTACGTTTCATCACCTCCAAATCTACTGTACCTGTGTCGTCAGGATTACTAACAGCTGTGTATTTTAATTTTTTATCAAACATTTTTCCGGTCCTTATCGCATTTTATTATCTTGGAACATTGAAAATCAACCAGTTTCCCAGTGTAAGCTGGTACGTCTTAAACACATTACATTCATATTGTATGTTTTAATATGTCTCACAACTTCTTTTAAATACTACTACTAGAGTGAAACAAATATCACATTTCAAAAATCATTTTTGTTGACTTTGACGTTTTAATGACGTGTTCACGTTTGGTTATTGACAAATGTCAATTTGACGATAAATGAACTAGCGGCGTGTTCCGTAATGCAAACCAATCAGAGAACAATATACGTTTCTGTTCTCTGCCATTATTTATGCTGACCAGTGCAGACAACTCATCTGTGGAGACAACCATGGTTGTGCCCACAGCAGTGTCTGATTACCACGGTCATTCCAGAGAAAACATGGTCATACAGATAGTTCATGAAATGAGTGTAAAAAAGTGGTTCGCTTAGGCTGTGTTCTGGGAGTCGCTATCTGCACTATCAATGCAAACACTACCGATGCTGTTCGTGGAGCTTAATATATTAATATTGTGTGTTAGTGATAGCAAGCTCAATGAACACTATTTTGCGTTTGCGTCCACATTCTGTCATTTGCTGTCACATTGAGGTTAAGGAGTCACAAAAATATGAATAAGAAAATTGACGTATTTTTTGTCAATGAAGAGACTCTACTGTTTTGCAAGAAATAGCGTTGATAGCATTCATTTATGACGTGACATACAAAAATTAATGACGTCACGATAGCGTTTGTGGTACTATCATTGAGCTCCGTGAACAGTAATAGTGCGAGATAGTGCAGATAGCGACTCCCCAAACACAGCCTTAGTGTACAGTCTTTTCAGCTTTTCTGTCGCGTGGTTCGCACTTGAAGGGGGATGTTTATTATTACATAAAAATATCAATTCAAAGTACAATGCAGAGTTGTATGATTCAAACTGTATGCGTATTCCATCTCGATAGGTCATGATATCGTATTTAACGCTCATAAACTCAAAGATTTTCAATAAAATTAAGGTATTTTATGTTCTAAGTAACATCCCCTTTTCAGGGTTGCCATTTTTAGTAGATTTCCTACTAAATTGGTAGATTTTCAAGCAAAATGAGAGCATGCAGTAGAAGTTTAGTAGATCTTATTATTTTGGTATATTTTAGTAGATTTTTCAGATGACACTTGTTTATCACTATTGATAATAAATTCACAAGAGTCACAACTTTTTAATAAGATTAAGGTAATCTATGCTTTTCTAAAATTTGCAGTGCTATCGTGCTGTAGTTTACTTTACGTTACTATGGGGATTGCGAGTTTTGTGCGCATGCGCGAATGGTAAAGTTGAGGAAGGTGGCTTGGAGTCACATATGTATGCCACATATCGTATCCATGGTAACAAAATAGGGACATGTCCCTTCTCCTCTAAAAAAGATAATGACGCATCCGCATATCGCCAGCTATCCTCAGGTCTTTGGCTTCATTTTTGCGTAATTTTTTCTACAATGCTAACGGTATAGAAGTTTAAGTATACACGACCGTGCTGATCATGAACAAATATAGGGAGGACGAGTAATAAGAGTAGTGTGAGTAGCACAAAAAACATAGGGTTATCGTATGTCATTTCGGTGTGTTACGCAGAATCACGCAGCGCATCCTTATGTAGTATGGGCGGAGGAAGCTTATATAAGTACGATAATACACACTCAGTAGAATACTGCGCAACACCCCAATTGACAACTTATCACGGGACGTTATTTCAGCCACTTCTGCTTATAGAACAGGATACAGAGTTATCCTCCCTTTATATATTCTTGGTGCTGATTACCAATCGAATCAAGAATATTTAAAGGGAGGATGAAAAATGAAAAAAATCGTGACGTGATTTCACACACAAAAAACGGGCACCTGACTTTTTTCGGTTTTAACTAATACCTTCGCACAATTTAGCTTATTTGGTTATTCAAGTTGTAATATTAGGAGATATCTGAATCATCGAATATACTTAAAAAAAAGAAGAAGCGACATTGCCATGGAAGCATTCTATCTCGAATTAGCGCGCCCTCTTGAAACGCCTGGAAGTACTATTTAATTAACGGGTGACGTGTACTCTTGTCGATTTAAATTCAAATCTTTCAATTAGTTGAAATGAAACTCGAAAGTGAATTAAAACTTTTCAAGATTTATTCAATAAATAAAAGATAATAATGATACATATTAATTTGCTTCCACTTATTAACTTTTAGAAGGTTAAAATTAAAAATAGAACACAATAAAAGAGCAGAATTTTTTTAACAAATATTTCATAAATGTGAGTTATAATACGATTGAACAAAACATACCCAAATTAAGACAGCAGCAATATTTTTAATTAAATTATTAAATTCTTTTGACATACAAGGTATTATTATTAGAATGGATTTCATATTTTTTTTAAAAAGAAACCAATACATTATTACTAATGACAATATACGTACAAAACAAATTATTAAACGAGGAGAACGTCAAGGATCAATATTATCACTGACACTATTTATTTTAATTATAAATGACATAAAAATCTAAATTTAAAAAGAAAAAAAATAACAGTACGTATTATACTCAGAAAAATATGAAACAGATTTATAAAATAATATTATTTAAATGTAAAAATTTATATTTAAATCCTAGTACATATATCCAATGTAATTCAATAATAGGAATAAATATATACCAAAAATTAAATATGATAATGAAGATATAAAAGAAATCCAAACTACAAATAACAATTTAGACTGTACTGACCATATAAATACAATTACAAAAAAAACTTGTGTTTAACTGGCATTTCAAGATTTCAATCATATATTCACACTTTTCTGTAAGGGTAGAGGGGAATTTATGTCACAAATAGTACCTTCTGTGTATATTTGACATATATACAAGGATAATACAAACATTTTGAAAATTATCTACAAAATAAAATATGACAATAAAATCAGTATAACAACTAGACGAAAAACGATTTATACAAAAATAGAAAATTATTGACATTACAAGAAATGCTTAAATTAGAAACATCAAAGTACACTCATACTTGAACTAATAAAGAGACGAACTTGATAAAACATTCAACCCAAAATACATAAAATTGAACACAGGGATAAAAAAATGGTACTAAAGAACATACTAACAAAAGGAATTACTGTACTTTTTTTAAGTATATTCGTTGTACAGTACACTAGATTACAAATTAAAAAAAGTTAAAGAAAATTAGAAAAGTAATATATTACATTTAAGTTTAAGACAGTTATATGATTAGATTAATTATTTCTTTCAGTCAACTCGAGAGAGAAATTAATTCTCTTATGACTGTATATATGCTTTGAATAAATAAACAAAAGGAAAACCTAAAAAAGTAAGATTTACTATAAAAATTATAATATAATGGACACAACATAAACATATTGGAACTAAAAAAATGTTATTTTTTATGATACATTTTCGGACCATGAATTTTTAAATAATTATCAACAGCTAAATTGAATCTATTATCTGTTCCTTTCAATTTTCTATTTATTACAGTTAAAATATATTTAACCATAATATATACTACACTAAACTTAATGATTTTATTATTTTCTGCGTCATGCAACTCACAACATATAAATTCATGACGGACAAGCTCTATTAAATTTGTAATAATGTTTGTGTCATTAATCAGATTAAAAAAATTGGAAAATATATCACATTTCAGTCTATCAATAAAATCGATAAACATTTGTCGAGGATATAATAAGTTTCCATAATCTTTGATTTTTATAAATGCTGTACATTCTTCTGACAAGAAAAAGTCATTACAATTACGGCAATTGTTTTTGCTTAAAAATCGTCTACAAATGAAGCCTGCAACATAGGAAGATGTCTGATACCGCATATTAGAACAATCCTTCCTCAAGGGCGTTTCAATGCAGTACTCATAATTTTTATCTCCCTCTAATTTTTCTATGTCCAGTGTACTGCCAGACTGAAATATGGAAAATAAAAAATCTGCTCCATCATTTTCGCAATTTGTTCCTTGTGCATTAGCCATAGCTTCATTGATTAGGGTGGTTTTAAAAGCAGCACAAAACTGGGAACAAGTTGGCTTGTTATTGCTTCCACACAAACCCCGAATCATGCCAAAGAAATTCTCTAATGGATCTTGATTCAATGAGCGAGTTAACAAAAAATTACATCCTTTCTTCAGCAAATCCCTCCATAAACTTTCAACGTTCCTTATAGTAATAAGAAAATGCTTAATACTAGGAGGTGATGTTACCACTACACCATTTTTCAAAAATTTCATAGACCGGAGAGTTTGTTTAGCTTCTTGCCAGAACTCCAAATGAGCTGATGTTAGTCTGAGAGGTCTATTTAATGGTTTTTTCGAATTTCTGACAGAATTTAATGTATCGAAGAGTTGGTCGAAAAATAGAATAAAATTTGCTGTCCCTAAGTCTGGAAACACCTTACATTTGTGCGCAAAAATAAGTGCTGCATACACGCTTCTGCTGAACAACTGAGTCGCATATTTGACACGCATTTTTTGACGTCCCTCAGGTCTAATATGGTTTTCTGTCAATTTTGAGCAAACTTTTCCTTCTGGTATGGAACCATCTATTTCATATAATTTGACAATATCAGTCCATTTTGCCAACTGCCCATTAAATTCAACATCTTTATTAAGAAAATGGTTTCTAATACATTTTATTAAATGTGGTGAATCAAAGATGTGGTAAATTTTTACACCATCTACCATGTAAATGCAGTCTTTGCCAAATCCACTTTCTGCACTTAAAGAATTTATTGCCGCACAATTCGCAGAACCTTGGTCACTTATTGTTGCAACAATTTTTAGCCCTGTTTTTCCATGTATGGCTTTTATTGTTTCTTTTATGAGGCGTTTTAACTGCTGAGTTTTTGTTGCCGATTTCACAAAATAATAGGAGATTGGCTGCTTCCATTTTTGATTAACACCCCGTACCATAAAAACGAGGGCATGGTCAGCGATATTTCGAGATTGTCCCTCTCCGAAATCTTCAAGGCCAAAAATATTTCTCTCTCTCATATTTAAGTTTAAATTATTATTATTAAATTTAAACGCATAGTTTATGTTCTTCTGTCATATTATCTGATTTCAGTTTCAAATTTTCAATAATAATATTATTTAATCCACATTTAATATGAATGTTCGAAAGAGTTCTTTGCATAGTCCGTACAGATGGAAGGCGAAATATTTTTTGTAAAAATCGATAACCTTTAGGAGCACACTTGAACATTGCCACAAACAAAGATTTTTCTTCAGTTGTCCATTTCAGTTTCTTGGCAGGTTTCTTGAACTGTGACGTTATAAATATTTTGGCTTTGTCTGTTAAATTCTCGAGTAATTTAAAAGTTGGATTGCAGAGCATCTTCTGAGAATCCTTGAACAATGCCTTTCTGCACTTCAGCGATTTTTCCAAAAATTTCTTTACTTTCAATGTGTTTTTATATTCATTATATAAACGTTGCTTTCTTGGTGTTAGTTGACTAATTCTAGAAGCCCCTAAGGTCTTCAATGAAACTGAGTTCTGAGCTGAAATGTTAAACAAATATTTCAAAAACAAGTATTTTGAGAAATTATTGTATGGTATAATGTTTATCAGTTTCATTGGTCCGAAAATGTTATAGCAGACTAAATATTATTTTATCAGTATTAGAACCAAAACATAATTAATGGATTTATTTATTAACAGACGATGTGCTAGAAAATCTAATGTTGGCATATCTACTCGTGGCAACACCTTCACAAAAATTTACTACTTCCTTTCGATCTGAAGAACTATGAGGCTATTATTTAAAATAATGTTGCCACGAGAGAGTTGCCAATGATTTGAATATGAATTTTAAAGAAAGCTAGATACCTCTTCTTGGAGTAGACGTGATCGTCTGCAGTTTCCTCTTATTCCCTGACAGAGTGAACCCAGGAGTACCAAGAACGTGTGACACATCTAAACAAATAAAACATTATCATATTTAATATATTGGAATTATATATCACGTAAATTCTAAGTAAACAATGTAGAATTAATAACTTTGGCGATCTATTAAAAAAACAACTGAATTGTTTCCTTTCTTCACATAATAAGGGCAGTTTTCCATGCATCTAACGAATTCCTGCGTTGTCATAAAGTAGAGATAAATCTTTAGAATGAAAGCTGAGCACAGAAAATACAATGTATACCAAACGACAGTACAGAATTTTTTCACATGCAAAAGTATGTTTTACCAACTTTCAAAATACCAGCATCTCCTTTCTCGTGTATTCCTGAAGTGGAAGGTTGACATAATTGTTCCACAATATCCACAGCTTGATTCTGAACACCTGAAGTCGAGGGCTGGGATAATTCTATCTGAATGCTGCTTCCTGAGGAGACAGGTGACAATACTTGTAAATCTAAAAGAAAAATATTTTGATTGTAGAAAATAATTTACAGCAATATTATTTATTTTTACCCAATGCATCTCCAAACAAAGTAGGTACAGCACCTCTGTTTAATTTCTTCCTCTCCGCAGTTTGAAATTGATTCATTTCAAAATGTTTAGAACACACAATATAAATATTTTTTAGATTATTATAGGACATATTAATTAAATCTACGTTGTTAATCCTATCCAACCATTGTTGACGAACAGCTTCAGTTCTTGGGAAGGTGAAGAATTTCACTTCCGTTGTATTAGAAACGGAATTGCAGTTGGGCACAGCACACTTTTTATTGTATTTCATTATAGCAATAAATAAACTAAACAATAATACAATTTTAAATTGTTTATAACCGTCCCGTCAACTTAGCAGCAGAGCAACGCTCAGAAGTCAGAGAGACTTGTGAGAGTAAATAGTTTTTCAAGTGTCACTCGAAGCACTAATAGAACAATAGAAACTATAAAACGTTTTCTAGAAACTGTTAGAATCTACGAGATTAACACTAAGGTAAAAAAACTACGAAAACTACACAAACAAAAGCCAAAGATCTAATAACAAAAGCCGAAGCCGAATGCAAACTGCCAACGCTCAAGTTGACAATGACAAGATGACAAGACATATGACAGGACAGTTGACACTGTTGGCGACTGTGGCGCTAACTATGAACGCCTGGACTAAGTTTTATAGTGGCTTTGAAATTCCGATTGGAATGTCGGGCGCCTGATCTGAATCAAAATTTCAATGAGGTAAGTACCTACCTATTCTTCTTTAAACTGGAAAACTTGTTGACCTGTTGTTTTTCGATTTATACCTACCCCGAACTTTCAAATTGCAACAATTTGTGATTTTCTTTTCAGCTGTTTTTCGTTTATTGATTGTATCAATTTATGAGCAATGCTTCCTGAAATTGTAGGGCAAGTTTTTGCTTTAAGCGGTATATTGCATGCAATTTTCAAGGTGTCCGGTTTTTTTGTCTGCCAGTATCATTTACTACTCTACTGTTCTTATGTTTATATGTACCTAACTTAGTAAAATACTGTTTTGCTTGCTTTTGTTAATGTTATTATATGTAAAAACTAGGATATATGTAGTAAATATATAGGCAATACATAGTGAGAGTGGCAACCGATATAAATTCAGGTCTACGGTATATGTCACACGAGTGCTCGCTCCTGATTGGTTAATTGCTGATCGAGACAACCGTATCTCTTTACGGACCTTGACCATGGATACCATATGTGGCATACATATGTTAATCCAAGCCACCTCCCCCTACGGTCCGTAGCTATCTAAAGCCCGTGACCTCCCCCAACTTCCTCTTTTGCGCATGTGTACTAAACTTGCAATCCCCATAGTCAGCATCACAAAAAATTCAAGGATCAAATTATAGGTATATAGAATTGTGTTGGAATTACCAAGGAGACATCGCATTTGGAGAGCAAGTGAAGCCAAATGAATACTAAATCAATGACGGCCAGTGGACACAACACCATATTCTTTTTTCGACAGCGACTCTACTATCCAAGAGCCTCGCATTTCACCATTGTGTTCAGATAAAAAAATATGGGTTTTAATAAAAAAAAATAGCACAAAAAATTAAAATCAAAATAAGCTGTAATCACCAAGTTGAAGGCGAAACTAATGGCGGTCGACGAAAAACTTTACTTTCGTTTCACGGCAGCTTTACAGAGCAGCATCTTTTGTGTGTACGCACGACCATGCGACAATCACTTATCTATGCGCACGACTTTTCTCTACTTTAAGGAAATAACATTATCATTAAAATTTTTGTTGAGCTAAAGATTCTTTGTTATCACTCTATGCTAAAGATTCTACAAAATATGGACACATAATTTCAGGTAAATTGAATATGAAAATGTAATCAAAATAGATAGATATATAAATATGCCTATGTACTTATATAAATAATATTTCTTATAGATTTGTGAGGCTATGGTCTGAAATATCGAAGGGACGGGCCTGACGTCGTAGGTTGCTTCGTAAACGACGAATAATAAGTCTTTCATCTCTTGCATTCTCTAAATTTAGGGCATCTCTCAACAACACAGCGCGAGCCATTTCTTTCACTCCAAAAAAGGAAGACCGAAGATAAAGACAAAAAGTAAATAACACAAGTGAAAGAATAAATCCCAAATCTGCACATTTTACAAAGTTAGGTTAGGGTCATCTGAATCTGTCATATAGCATATGCGATAGTCGCAAATTGTTTGGCTACACAGTCGCAGTTTCAAGTTACGTAATACGATATCTTGACGTTCTATACACAATTCAACTTAATTATAGCTCACCACTCGTTCGGTAGAGGCAGCACTGTTTTCAGTTGCTATTTCCTCGCGATTGCTTGATACCAAAATCGATGATTGACATCGGCGACTGCAAAATTTTCGGCAGCCGCGTTGCGGTTGCAAGTTACATAATCACCTTGATTATCATCTCTATGCATTCTGGTTTATATTACGGAACACGCTGTAGCAATAAGGCGATCACAGATCGTCAGAGAATGAGAGTATGTATTTCGTGTTTAGATCACAGAACCAAAATAATATATATATAAGTATGTCACTCATCCCGTGGTTGAGCTTGATAGATTAGTATTCTCTATGTCAATTCTGTGTTGTTAGCTATGTTTCAGAGAACACTACCTACAGCTATGTTTACAGTTGGTAATTCTTATCTTTGAAGGAAAAATGGCGGACTCACCAAAAAGTATGTTTTTAGAAATATTTATTTGTATTGTTTCTGATCTACCACTTATATTCTTTAGATAGTGGATTTATGCTTTGAATTGTTTTAATCTATTTTAAACTTTGATAGAAAAAGGTCAATAATTGTGTACGCATTTTAGGTAGTAGTAACGAGAATGTGAAACCGTCAGTTCTTCATCCTCCTATAATGAAAATAGATGGACCTACCGAAGAAATGGATAAGAAAGGTATTTGTTTTAATGAGGCAGAAGATCAATAGTGTTGAAATTATGCTTTTAGATGTAGAAGATAGTTCCAAAGATTCGCTGCCAAAGGAAGAATTCAAAATGTGCACAGCCACATTTCGATCTTCCCCAATGAGTACAAATAACCACCTGATGTCGTCACCAAGAATCAACAGAGGCATCCTGAAACCACCTCAGCTTAGCTTGAGCAATACGACGTCCTCTCCAACGACAGGAAGCGCAAAGCCGTTTGTACTAAAACCGAGTCAGTTGAATCCGTTTGCCGCCTCTAAATTATCAGACGCTTGTGATAATAAAAACAGTGAAAGAATCGAGAACGGTGATACTAATAAACAATTGAACCAAATTAACGGTGAAACTCCAAAATTTGTTCCCCTCATCGTATCGGAAAATAAATCAACAACAACATCGACCGCTCCAACCAGCAAAGCTGTATCTAACAAGCCATCGTCATCTACTACCTCTGCTGCAACTGCCACCACCTTCGTATTCGGTGAGAATTTACGCGACCGCGTCATTGCTGCCGCAGAAGGCGAAGAATCCAAACCGTCAACAAGCTTGAGTACAAACGGCTCCACTGGCATGCTTTTCAGCACCGTCATTCCGCCCGAAAGTGGTGCAACTACAAAAGATAATAATAAGGAAGTTAAATCGTTGAGCGAATCAGCGCGGGAATACGAAGAATTACGCGCCAATAAAAGGAAATACGAGGAAGTTGAAGTTGTTACGGGTGAAGAAAATGAACGAAATATCTTAAATATGTCGTGTAAGTTGTTTGCATTCGATAAAACCAACGGTACATGGCAGGAGAGAGGACGAGGTACATTGCGGCTGAATGATTTTGAAGATGAAGGACAACAAGTATGCAGTCGTTTGGTGTTCCGGACATCGGGTAGTTTGCGAGTTGTTCTCAACACCAAAGTAAGTACACATTCACATAATCAATAGTCAAGTACAGCGGTGGTCGAATTTAGGGAACATTTATCCAAATCTGAAATAAGCAATATTAAGTGGACTTTGCCCAATTTTCCGTACTGTTTCGCAATTTTGTTAATGTTACTGAATCTGATCATATCTTTATTCGTTATTTTATAGGAACTTTTTCCAGCAATGCTTTTGAGAATACGCTAGGGTAGCTAAGTATTTTAGTGTAATTTTTATCAAAATGTTTATAGAAATTAAACACAAAAATATAAATAAAATAATAATAACGATTTATTTGCACAAGAGACGTAAATGTTGATAACGGAAAATATTAAAAATTAATTAATTAAACTTAAAATGTTAAATTATCTAATAAGTATATATATATATAACATTAACAATAAATATTTTTAAACTAATTGAATTGAAAATATTATCGCGCAAAATTAAACAAAATAGGTATTATTTCCAGCAACATGTAAATTGGATATTTTAAAATAAATCACAGTTTTCGAGTTACATCGAGAATGACAATATTGTCCGGTATATTATGAAATCACTGAATATAAATAAGCGAAAGTTCAAAAATTTTTATGACAAAAGACTGGAAAAGTTGAAATAAATATTTTTACGAAAAATAACTAAAAAAGTCCATTTTTTAAAACAAAATATTGTTTAGAAAATAGTGAGAAAATAGTCTGGAGCAGTAGATACCTGAATATTTTCATAAGGATTCCGTTTCCTATTCGATTTTTTTTAACTTCTCAATAATATTTTATACTGCAATCATAAAAAAGTTCAAGATTTATTTTTGTAAAAAACATTGGAATAGGGTGTCATCCTGATCTAGAAATGAGAATTTCTCCCCTCGCTCTCTGTATAAACTAGAAACTAGAGAGAAAATATGTAAACTTGTTCGCTAAATTTACGTTCACCCTTTTACAAAAATGTAACCCGAGGCAAAAAATATCGACAATAGATCTAAAATACGTTTGTTTTTACAAATTCTCCTAGCCCGAAATAACATAGCAAATGGGATGGACATCTGGTGAATTTTAGCGTATGTTTTTTCAGATTTGGGCCGAGATGACTGTGGATAAGGCGAGCGAGAAAAGCATTAGATTGACGGCACTCGATGCTCAGGGTGATATCAAAGTGTTTCTCATTATGACCAGCATTGAAGATTCTAGCAAATTATACAGTCAATTACAGTTACGTTTGGAAAGAGAAATTGCTGCACAAAAACGTAAAAAGTCGGAAAATGCTGCATCAGCTAGTGGTGATAATTGAGAAAACTATGTTTGAAAAAAAAAATCAATCACAACCATCAATTTGGAGCGGATGGTTTATTTTAATTATTGGTGTAGATATTGTCACTTCAAAAGTAATGTATTTTTTCTTCATGAGAGTAAATCAGCTAACTGATAATGAAAGTAATTGATCACATTCCAACAAACAAACATCATTGGCGAGTGTGAGAACAAACTACATTTATTATAATAATTATAATGTATAAGAAACATGTGATTTTTATCTCTGAATTTTTCTCTCTTTCAAAAGATTAAGATAGAAAGAAGAAAATAGTTTTTAGGAACTACTAATTAATTAAGTGGATCATCAATCGCTTGGATTAAATAATTTATTGTTTTTTGAATATTATTTACTTTCCTGTAAATACGACCGACGATGTTGCAAATTTTTTCTTTCATTTGTCACTGCTGAATAAAAAATAAAATGTTAAGTTGATAAGTTATCAGAAGAATAATTTTAGAGCAGAGCTAATTTAACAATTGTATTTTCTTTCAAGGGTAAACCTTTTTTTTGGTGAATATGTAAGTAAAGAGACTCTTTTTTATAATAAATACTTACTAGAGAATTTTAAGTGCTGCAGCATATAAGTGTTCATACTTGTAAAGTGTGCTATATCATTAGATACATTACTTAGATATAGGTGTAATATGATGTATGATTTTTCACATAAAAGGCTATTTGAATGTTAATTATTTTCTTCTTGCTTTTTTTCATTTTTGCACTAAGCAGAAAGTATTTGAATGTATGTACCTATATTTTATATTCTTAGCAAATAAAAAGAATTAATAGAAAATAAATATTATCGTTTGTTTTTTTAATAATATTTTTCAATGTGAAGTAGTTAGTCGTGCTTCTTTGATTGTTCTCGTATCGATCTGTAGGCGACTTCTCTGCCATGAAAGTGGTACCGAAGACAAGTGAAACCTCACAGCTTTCCAGACATGTTCTACAAGGAAAATATACTCTTTCTTGTTTCTGGTTGCCTTGCTTGAGGAGGAGAATTCAACGCTACAACCAGGGATTCGAAAGGCGCACCCGTATTCAACTCATCGGAATTGAATTTGAATGGTGTCATAATTAGGTGCATGTTAGGTGCTATTTATGTGCACAAATAATAAATTAGGTGCACAAACGAAATTATGGTGTAAGAATTAAGTGCTTTTGAAATCCTGTTTCAATTATTGGAAAATAAGAGTAATTACAAAAAATACAAAAGAGCCGCCTATTGCGCCCTATGTCCGTATTTTTTTTTTCAAGGACCCTGCCAACGTCATCTGCGGAAGCTATATTTTTCTGAGACGAACGCTCGAAATATAATTTGAAAGCTTTCTCTGTCTATAATATTTAGGGGAGAGATTTTTTAAAATTTTATTTTGGGTCTGCCAGGTCGATATTTTTCATCAGAATTGAATTTGAATGATATAAAAATTATTAAGAGCTTTTCAGGTGCACAAATAATAAATTACGTGAAATAACGAATGATATTTCCGACCTTCGTCTCGGAGAATTCGCTTTCGAACTTAACCACTGAGAAATTTGACAGTGGCAGGCTCCTTGAAGAATGAAACAGGGACATAGAGCGCACTAGGCGACACCTGAGTATTTTTCTTGTGATTACTCTTATTTTAAAATAATTTATATAAGGATTTCAAAAGCACTTAATTTTTACGTCATAATTTAAAAAAAGAATATCGTGAGATGCATGTCTGCTAGACTTTAAAATCTATAACAGACCCATTATTTTCATCAATTTTCAGAAAATCATTTGTGCCCCTAATTAATGATTTGCGCATCTAAAAAGCACTTAATTTTGATATCATTCAAATTCAATTCTGATGTTCACCTGGTAGACCCGAACACAGTTAAAAAAATATTTCCCCGAAATATTCTATTCTATTTTGTTGTAATTTCCCTTATTATCAAATAATTTATAAAGGATTTCAGAAGCACTTAATTCTTACAGCATTAAAAAAAAATATATTTTGAAAGACATATGCTTGATTTTGAATACCTATAGCAGACCCATTGTTTTTCATCAATTTTCAGAAAATCATTTTTGCGACTAATTTATAATTTGCGCATCTAAAAAGCAGTTAATTTGGATATCATTCAAATTCAATTCTGATGAAAAAAATCTAGCTGACAGACCCTGAGTTATAAAAAAAATCTTCCCCGAAATATTCTATGTTTTTTTGTAGTAATTTCTCTAATTATCAAATAATTTATAAAGGATTCCAAAAACACTCAATTTTTACAGAATAATTTTCAAAAAAGAATATCGTGAAATGCATGTAGGTAGGTATGCTAGATTTTAAATACCTATAGCAGACCATAGTTTTTCATCAATTTTCCGAAAATCGTTTGTGCATCTAATATATTATTTCCAAACCTAAATAGCACCTGAAAAGCACTTCATTTTGATATCATTCAAATTCTATTTAGATGGCAAGTCTAGTTAGATATATTAACCAGGCAGATCCGAAAACAGTTTTAAAAAATATTTCCCCGAAATATTCTGTTCTATGTTTTTTTTGTTGTAATCTCTCTTATTATCAAATAATTTATAAAGGATTTCAAAAGAACTAAATTCTTACACCATAACTTAGAAAACAGAATATAGTGAAAGGCATGAAAAACATTTGTGCACCTAATTTATTATTTCCGCACCTAAATAATTTTGATAAGATTCAAATTCAATTCTGATGAAAAATATCTAGCTCGCAGACTAGCAACATAATAGTTAAAGTGGCAAACTGAGTTATAAAAAAATCTTTCCCAGAAATTTTCTATTCTTTGTTCTAATTTCTCTTATTTTCAAGTAACTTATAAAGCATTTGAAAAGCACTTAATTCTTACAACATAATTAAAAAAAAGAATATTGTGAAAGGCATGTATGTTGATTTTGAATACCTATAGCAACCAATTTTTTTTCATTAATTTTCAGAAAATCATTTGTGTGACTAATTTATAATTTGCGCACCTGAAAAGCAGTTTATTTTGATTTCATTAAAATCCAATTCTGATGAAAAGTATCTAGCTGGCAGACCTAACAAGATATATTAACCTGCGTCTACCAGAGTTCCAAAAATCTTTCCTCGAAATATTCTATTCTGTTTTAGCTCTCATGTGTTTATAATTTCGTATCACAGTTAAAAATATGTCTGTGATTACAGAGGCAGCAATTATTTCACAAATGATTCAACTTATCCCATGGAAATCCTACGCCAAGATAGCTGAACAGATGACCCACTAACCCACCAAAGAACAGGCAATATTATTAGATTCCATCGAGGGCATAACCATCCAGGAAACCACCATCGCTATCGAAGATATAGTCAAGGCAGAAAATGTACTGTTGCGTATGCGGGTTCGCAGATAAGTGAGACTAATTTAGAGTTATTAAATTAACTTTATTTACACTCAAAATAATATAAATTACAACTTAACTTTACTATATTCTCTCTAACTTACTCGGACTATTCTATTTATTCACACTGCCTTTTTCATTCTGTCTTCTTGCCGAAAATTCTCCCATATATATACCCGACAAAAGATCCAGAGCATTCGGGCGGCTTCTGGTCTTTGACACGAAAGCCGCCACTGTACGCTTCTCGAAATTCGTTTTGTCGGCATTTTAACAGAAGACGCCGACTGCTGTCGTCGCTCTCTTTGTTAACGCCGGATGCCGCTACTTTGTAGCCAATACCGGCGGCTGTTCCCCTTTGCACGTTACACTGCTCCCTCCCTTAAAGCTGTTCGCCCCGAACAGCTTCTTCCGTTTGCCTCCAGACCGGTGGATTATCTCCTCGATACGGACTCAGTCTTTCCACGTGCACCACTTTTGGCTTGGCTCTTGGCGAAAGTTGGATCCTGTACACCAAGTCATTAATCTTTTTGACAATGCGATATGGTCCTTCCCAAGGTCTTTGCAACTTCGGACTTAATCCTCTCCTTCGCTGTGGCTGGTACAACCAAACTGCATCGCCTTCATTAAAAGAGTTTAATGACTGCCTTTTGTCAAGTCTCATCTTCATTTTGTCGCTCTTCAACTGGAGCTTTTGTCTGGCAAAATCGTGGACCACTCTGGCTTCTGTAGGTCAGCTACATAATGTGGAAGAGACACTTCTTCATGATCGTCGGCTGATGGTCTGCCAAACATCAGATCTACGGGGAGCTTCATTTCTCTTCCAGACAAGAGCATCGATGGTGTATAGCCAGTAGATTCATGCTGGGAACTTCGGTAGGTCAGGAGAAAGAGAGGTACCAGTTTATCCCAGTTACGTTGGTACTCATCCACAAATAGTGAGAGGTATTGATTGATGGTCCTATTGTGCCTCTCAACCATTCCATCTGACTGTGGATGAAGTGGGGTTGTTCGTGTTTTTCGTATTCCCAGCAACCTCATTAACTGCGTCCATACTTCGGATTCAAAATTTCTACCTTGATCGGTATGCAGCTCCAAGGGTACTCAGTGTCTGGAAATCACGTTTTCCAGAAGGGCTTCGGCCACTGTAACTGCTTCCTGATTCGGCATCGGCACTACTTCTGGCCACTTCGAGAAATAGTCCATGGCAACCATAATGTACTTATTTCCAGAATCTGTCGTAGGGAATGGTCCTGCAATGTCCACCGCAATTCTTTCCCAAGGTTCACCTGACAGATACTGCTTCATTTTCCCTCGGGATCGTGTCTTCGGACCCTTCTTAGAAGTACAGAGGTCACACCTTCTGCACCATTCTTCCACATCTCTTCGACAGTTGATCCAATAATACCGCTCTTTCACACGTGCCAATGTTCTATTTACTCCAAAATGGCCTCCACTGCGACTACCATGCAGTTCACGAAGTACTTCAGCTACCATCGTTCGGGGTACAACGGTTTGATACACAATGCTCCTACCATCTGGACTTTCCCATTTACGAGTGATTAAGTCATCCCGTAAGCACAACGAATCCCACAGAGCCCAGTACCCCTTGACTGTCTGATCAAATCTGGATATTTCTTGCCACTCAGGGCGTCGCTTTTGGTCTAGCCAGCCCCGTACTATCGTCAAATCTTTGTCAGCGATTTGTTCTCTTTTAAAGTTGTCTCTGGTGATTTCGTCGGTATTTTCCGTTTCCTCATTCCTAATCTGCATTTGTTGGATGAGTACAACATCTGTGGCTATTTCTTTGGATTCAGCTGGAGATTAGCACTTCGGATCCTGGCGAATACTTTCTTCAGATTCGATTGATGTTCGTCGAAATCTTTGCCAATCACCATTACATCATCCAAGTACACCAGGCAAGTTTCCCAAGTTAGTCCTCGCAGAACTAATTCCATTAACCTTTCAAAAATGACAGGCGCATTACATAATCCAAACGGCATGACATTGAATTGATATAGGCCGTTTCCAGCTGTAAGGGCCGTTTTCTCTTTATCTTCCTTGTTTAGCTCTACCTGCCAATATCCACTTTTCAGGTCAAGAGTTGAGAACCACCTGGATCCAGCTAAGGTATTTAAGGTATCGTCAATTCGGGGTAATGTGTAGCTGTCCTTCTCCGTTACATCATTTAACCTCCTGTAATCCACACAGAACCTCGTCGAACCATCCTTCTTCGTCACCAGCACAACCGGTGATGACCAAGAACTGCTGGATTCTTCTATGATGCCATCCTTCAGCATTTCTTGAACCATGGTGTTAACTTGCTGTTGTTTTACAAAAGGAAGTCTTCGTGGAGGTTGTCGAATAGGTACAGCATTTCCCGTGTTGATCCGATGTTCGACTAAATTCGTTCGCCCTGTAATTTTTCCTTGCACGAAAACATCAGCTTCTTGCTTTACAAACTCGATGGCCTTTTTCTTTTCCTGTTCGCTAAGATGTTTCCAGGTCTTCTTAAAACTCTCCATTAGCTCTTGGGACAAATGTACATCTTTTGAAACGGATTCCTCTTGCTCACATCTTGTTACACGGGAGACTGGCGAACAGGTACCGATTACTTCCCGTTTCTTCAAAGTCATTCTGTTTACAGTTAAATTGGCTACCTTCACTGGAATAATATCGTTGGAATTAACTAAGCACCTAGCCAAAAGAGCCCCGTTCTCTCTGTTCTCGTTTGGTTCAAAAACCATAGTGTTAACTCCTTCCAGTTGTTCTTCTAGGTGCGCCTTCACGATCTTCTCACTATTTCCAGGTATTTGTATATCTTCGGTGACGATTATTTTAACAGGACAGTTCTTGTTCGAAGATGCTGAGAAAAATATTTCCTCGTTGCCTACTCCTAACATTCTGTTTTTAAAGTCCACTGTGATAAAATTGAAGGTTTCCAAAACGTCTAAGCCTACTATAAATTCATCCACTATGTCAGCCACGATTGCATTTATCTTTACTTGTGCACTTAATCACTTTTCTATATCCAGACTCCTTGCTTCCTCGAGAGCAGAATTTCTGGAACATCGCCTCCAACTTCTTAAAGAAATCTGCATTGTCTTGTGGTTCGTCTGACACCCTGACTTCTCTTAATTTGTTGCGACGATTCATAGAAGCGTTTTTGGCAGCTTCGTATTCCAGTGCCTGGACAACTGTTTCGGCTAAGGTGTTATGCCTTCTTAGTCTCAACGCTTGCTCATATCGATATCTCGAACTCCATCAATGAAGTATTGGACACTAATTTGCTCGATGAATTCGTCCGGGGCCTGTGGATAAGCCAGTCGTACCATGCTCTCAATGCTACTGCTGAATTCCTGCAGTGACTCCGTTGAACCTTGAGTTCTGCTCTTCAGCTGGCTCTGATACACTTGGCTAAGATATTTGTTGCCTCATCTTAGTTCCAAGGCGCCCGCAACAGCCGAATAATCTGTTTGTTTGGCTTCAGGAATGTTTTGAAGTATTTGAAGCGCCTTTCATCGCAAAGTCAATACCATCTATTTGCATTAGCTGCTGCCTCAAACTGACGTTTGTACATAGCCCAGTATATTTCGCCGTCAAATGTTGGTGGTTTAAGTTTTTCATTGGCTGTTGTGATCGCCGACGTGTCCATTTTGCTGCTTTCGTCTTGGTTGGTATCTCGTTTCTTCTTCATCTCTTTCTCTAGTCTTCGATACTTCTCCTCAAACTCTTCTCGAACTGTACCAATTTCTTCTCGAACTGTTCCAATTTCTTCTCGAACTTCTTGTTTTACAGTCTCGATTTCTTGATGGACATTTCGGAACAATCCTGCAACCTGCTCGAAATCTCGATGTCGTAGTTTTTCTTGTTTACTCGAAAAATCGGAGAATAACTTAGTTAGTTGTTCCTCTTTTTTCTGTTCTTCTCGCAGCCTTCGCTCTTCCTCTTCTTTCTTTTCTTGTTGTCGCAGTTCTTCCTGTTTTCTCGAAAAATCGGAGAATAACTTAGTTAGTTGTTCTTCCATTTTTTCTGTCTGCTTACGGGTGTTCACCATAGACAAAAGCCTCTTCACTCACTTATCCCTCTTCTAACACCAAATTGTTGCGTATGCGGGTTCGCAGATAAGTGAGACTAATTTAGAGTTATTAAATTAACTTTATTTACACTCAAAATAATATAAATTACAAATTAACTTTACTATATTCTCTCTAACGTACTCGGACTATTCTATTTATTCACACTGCCTTTTTCATTCTGTCTTCTTGCCGAAAATTCTCCCATATATATACCCGATAAAGGATCCAGAGCATTCGGGCGGCTTCTGGTCTTTGACACGAAAGCCGCCACTGTACGCTTCTCAAAATTTGTTTTGTCGGCATTTTAACAGAAGACGCCGACTGCTGCCGTCGCTCTCTTTGTTAACGCCGCTTTTGGTATTTCCAACCACAGCATATATCACGTGCTTACTTCAAACGGATGCTAGTTTGTAGCCAATACCGGCGGCTGTTCCCCTTTGCACGTTACAGTACGATATCCCAAGCACCTAACTGAGAATATAAAACAAGATCGGACCACACCAGTTCTCAATTTGACCTCTTGTGTATAAATCAAAGAGAATCATATTGAAATGTATGTCACATAATATTGTTCTCTCTTGAAGAACACATATCAAAAGTTGGAATTAAGTTTTTATCGCATATAACAAATATCAGAGCAGCAGTCAGCATACCTTATATCCAGGTTGCACGTTCTCCGTTTTTGAAGGCAGATGCACATACACCCACATGATCTCCATACGGTGCCAGACACAATACTGTAACGGGCATATAAAAATGACTGGGAATTATTTATTTTTCAAGTTTATTTATTTCTACATTAATGTCACAGATTATTATTATATACTGTAACGAACTTGGCTTCGGTGATCGGTGCCATAATGGTGGGCGTGTGCGATTCGTCGGAAGGCGGAGCACCTTAGCGAGTGCGGACGTTGGTGGGACCCGGGTGGTGTGTTGCATACCGCTATTGGTATTGGTCAGCCATGCATGCCTGGGTCAAGACATATTCCCGAAGCTTCTAGTTACTTCGCGCAAGTTCGGGAGAGCTCGCTTGGCATCGGAAGATTGGTGTAGAAAATACTAGAGCCAATCTGCTTGCCTGCGGAGTGGAGTCAGTCAGGACAGTCAGGGGCAGGGCCTGCGCACTCTATTCCGTAAAAGCTTCCAACATTTTGAGCGCCACCCCATCGGCCTGGAAGCCAACTAAAATCATTTTAAGTCATCATAAATTACCCAGATGGCTCCCCTGTTTGTTGATAGATTTTAATTATCAATTTTACCTTGAATGTGTTCGCTTGAGGTTTAAAATTTTAAATTGTGTCCTTATTATTATTATATATTTATATATATATATATATAATTTTATAAATAAGTATTGCTTGAGTACTTACAACATCATGCCTGCCCTACGATGCTGTGTTTATGGTTGTTATGAAAGATCTTTTTCTAAACATCGCTTCCCAAATCCTTCCAAGCAAGATGATGATTCACTTTTAAAAAAGTGGATTATTTTATGTGGAAACAGAAGGTTGAAGGAGGAAATGGCACCTGATAAAATTTACAGTAATTGTAGAGTTTGCGCTGCACATTTTAAGCCTGAAGACTTTGGCCCCAATAATGTGCTTAAAAAAGGAGTCTGTCCATCAGTTAACTTGCCAGGTAACTTAACATTTATATCTATTTTTTATCATGTTTGAATTATAATGTGCATGTTATTACTCATTTTCTTCTCTAAGGTGTGTAATTTTTCCTCTCATTAAAAGTTTATTAATTTGACGAGCCGGTGATTGATATTACTGAAGCATATTAAATAGAATAGTAATGTAATTTGATGAAATTAAGATGCTCAACGACCTGCTCATCTGTGATTTATTATCTATTATTCTTTATCTTTGAAAGGGAATTTGAAAATGTTTCATAATATTATCTCTATCAATACTTTTATTGACAAGTTTTCTTTCCTGAACTGCCCTTTTTTCCTGTCATTAATTGTATTTGTTCTTTAGAACCCTTAGACACAGTCGACGATATTCTGGATCATCTTATAACTTACACAGAATCTCCTACTAGGGGCTCTTGCTCATTGAAAATAGAAGAGTCCTTAAACACTGATGACTTAAAGTCAACATCACAAGGAGAGTGTCATCTTAGTTCTCTAGCCGGGCCAGAATTATCTTCCGTTACCTTTCATAACTCTGATGATGATAAGTTATCACCACCTAGTACACCTAAAAGTAGAAGTAAGTCTATTTTTTATCACTTTTGCGTATTTGAATTATTATGAATATTTAATCTACTATTTTAGAACGATCTGACTTACTTGCTGAGGTAAATGTCACGAGCATCAAAGAACTCACGCCAAAAGCCAAACGTCTCTATCGTATGGCTATTGACTTCAAAAAAAGAGCAGCCCTATTGACTAGAAGTCGACTCTCATTAAAGAAAAGATTGGATTATGCTTCGAAATTCACAAAAACCGAATTATTTGAGAAATGTGTATCCACTATGGATCGCATACGACAACGGTTTTTCCAAAGTCAAATTTGTAATTCCGATAAAAAACCTAAAGGAAGAAGATATACTCTGGAAGATAAAGTACTTGCATTAGCTTTATATAAGCAGAGTGCTAGCGGATATAGATTTTTGTCAAAATTATTTGCGTTGCCCTCACGGAAGACTGTTATGAAACTACTGAACCGAATTCCAATTCGTCCTGGAATTCACAACGAGGTTCTAGAAGTTCTAAAGGCAGAAGCAAAGAATTTCAAGAATCCTCTAGATAAGTATTGTATCTTAATGTTCGACGAAATAAGCATCCAACCCAGCTTGCAACCTAATTGGCACGAAGGAAATGTTGTTGGTTTTGAAAACTTAGGATCAAAACAATCCGCGCAAATAGCGAATCATGCTCAGGTAAGGGGGTAGTGAGGTCAATGGAAATAATTTATTTTAACTATTTCATAAGAATAATTTTTAATGTTATGTTGTTTTTATTTGTTTTCAGGTATTTATGCTGCGAGGGATTCATCGCAAATGGAAGCAACCCATTTATTATAATTTAGTTAATGGTGGTACAAAAAAGTATGATATAATGAATATCATAAAATGCATAGTTAGAAAATGCCGCGATATTGGCTTGCATGTGGTGGCCACTGTTTGCGACCAAGGGTCTAACAATCAAGCAGCGATTAATAAGCTTGTGGATGATACCAAAGCAAAATATCTTCGACAAGGGCATGATTTTGTTGACTATTACTTTGAAATAGATGACTTGAAAGTAATCCCATTATTTGATGTTCCTCACATTTTCAAGTGCCTTCGAAATAATCTAATAAATTATAACTTATGTTATAAAGAAGAGGGCTCTAATAAAACTGCAAAATGGGAGCATATTTTCAAGGCCTACCAGCTAGATCCTTTCTTAGGCAGTCTAAGATTGATGCCCAAGATTACAGATTCACATGTGAACCCAGAAAAGATACATAAAATGAAGGTCGCCAAATGTACGCAGGTGTTCAGCCATTCGGTTGCTTCTGCAATTAACGTATTTGCATTTTCAGGTACTTACTTTAAGATATTGAACTAATTATTAGTTTTTTAAAATTGTCATTTATTCTTATTATATTTTCTCTCATTCTAGGAACAACTGTGTGCATAGAGGATGAAATAATAAAATTAGACAAGTCGGCTGCGGATACTGCTATTTTGTTGGACTTTCTGGATAAACTTTTTGATAGCCTTAATGGAAACTCCTTCAATACTGTTCCAGGAAAGAATCTACGAATAGCCGTTACGAGAAATTCACCTCATTTGACATTCTGGGATGAGGCACTTAAGAAACTGGATACGGTTTATTTTCAAAGAGTTAATAAAGATGGAAAAGTTGAAAAAGTGTTACCACCTTCACTAAAAAATTTGAAACAAACAATAAAAAATTTTAAAGAATTATGGAGAGTCCTGCAAGGTTTAAATTTTGAATATATGATGCCGCGGACGTTCAATCAGGATCCTCTGGAAAATTTCTTTGGGCAAATAAGGCAAAGAGGACAAAGAAATACAAATCCAACAGCAATGGACTTTGGAAATTATTATAAGAGTTTAATTGTAAGGCAGCTGACCTCATCCCAATCTGTTGGAGCCAACTGTGAGGATGATAATTCAGAAGTTTTTCTAAGCCTCCAGAGACTTGTAGCACAGGTTTGTCTTTTTATAGTTATACAAACATAAGAAATCACATAAATCACCGTATTCAGACAGTACTTCTATAGTATGAAACTTTTATTTGTATTTTACTATTTTAACTGCTTACACCTATAATAAATTCTCATTTTAAATATTTTGAACTTTTTAACAGGGGCTACCAGAATGTGAGAATGACACGACTTCAGAAGGCTTCTGTACTGTTCCGGAAGATGTGCCTTCATCCTTGCAGAACATTGAAATCCAGGCACTGCGATATGTCTCGGGATACCTTATAAAAAAAGTGGGAAACGTGCCTTGCTCTTGCAAAGATCTTCTTGTGAAGAAGGCATGTCAAGGTAGTGAACCCACTGAGATGTTCACATTTGCCAAGCAATATAATAAGAAAAACCTGTCCCTGAATTATGTTACAGCGTCATTCTTGGAGAAAATGAAAAAAGCGGGAAGTATAATTAGATATATATTTAATCGTGATTTATATAAAATGAATTTAGTGGCATTTACTTTTGAAACATTAATAGAGAGAATACAATTAACTGCATGTCAGCATAATAATATTTTACAAAAATCTATTTTCAATTATTTGATCAAAGTCCAAATATTTAATTACACAAAACAAATTAATCGAGTTATAAGAGGTTTAGATGTCAGACCAATTCCTAATAATGCTCCAATAATTTTTCAAAGTGCTAAGAAAATTAGAAACATTTCTAGGCTGAGGATCCACAGAAATTGATGTTTGATAGAGAATTTGAATTTATTTATTAAGCTTGCCTTCTTTGTTTTATGTCCTTCGGTCCTCCAGAATAAATAATAATTGTATAAATTATCAGATTTTCCGTATAATAAAACTAGGAACATTTTGTTAGGTTCTTTTTTGAGTGGATCTTATAAATATGCACGTTTGGTAATGCCACGGTTCAATTTAATTAATATATGAATATTACATCATTATATCTTTTTCAGCAATAATTTATATTTTTCCTAATTAAGGACCTACTTGTTTTTGTTCGTTCTTATTTCTGGCTCTATTCATATTTCATCGAGACATTTTTATATGTTCTTTTTATCGTGGAATAGGCCTATTTGGGGATACCACGTAATAAAAAAAACGCACCTTTGTTACCCGACCTCATGGGTGGTGTGGAACAGGGTAAGACTTAATTTGTTTATATCTTGTTTGTTATGTCCAAATGATGGTATTTCAATACATTTTTTAATTAATATTTTTGTTTCTTTTTGAACTTTTTAAACCAAAACTTCTACCCAAGACATGATTCTCATAAAAATGTACTTGAAGTTCATATTTATTTTTTAATCTGGATTTGTATTGTGTATCAATATTGTAGCAATTATTTTTTTTTTATATATAAATTCAGTAACCTTGTCTCCTTTTGGTGTTTATTAATATCTAAATATATTATAAAATGCTTATCAAAGCGATTTAAGATCTTGTACTTAGTGATTATTAGTGCTTAACCCAATTGTTAACCTGTGATAAATAGTAAAAATATCCTGTATGTGACACTTGAAATGTATACAAAATTTTATTTCATTTTATATAGAATTAGCTATTACTGCTTTTATAGTATTTTAACTTATTTTAGACGTTTTCCTATGCAATTTTACATAATATACATGTATAGTGGTTTGTAGACTTTTATTCAATAAAATTATTTAAAAAATAGAATTTCTTTTTTTTTTCATCTATAGATGAATATGAAATCTAAATTCAAAAATCCCTCCATTTAGATGGCCAAAATACAGGAATCTATGAATTATTTTTCCATCTTGTTACATAGTAGGCTTCCACGATAAGAGATGGCGCGCAAAATGCTGACAGCCACTTTATATTAGAGTTTCCATTCTATCCCGTGTATATATTTTATCTATGGTCAGGGGCAATCGTCCGATGCAAACGAGTAAGTCTGGGACAGTTTATATAAATTGTAAATTGTTGAATATAAATTGTACATAGTTGTAAATAGTGCAGTGTAAATATAAATAGTGTTAAGTTACTAGAAAATAGTGAAAATAAATTGTATATAGTTATGGATATTTAGTCTGTGATATAAATACTTAGTGTAGAAAAAAATAAACTGTTGTAAATAAATAAATCCGTCATTTTTATATGCCCGTTACAATACATTATACAAAATTGCTTTTATTCTTGAAAGTACAACAGTTGTGATAATTGCACCTTAAAGTTTCCAAAAAAATATCAAAGAACGTATATTGATAATATGGTCCAAAATGATGAATTCGAAACTAGACTGTTCCTAATACGTTATCGGGTCATCTAAAAGTTTTGTTCCACTATTTTAAGCTTGACGCTCAGAGCGCATGCCGCTTAAATTACTTTTCCGGTATTACCAATAGAAACAGCGAAGTAAAAAATGGACACCCTGTGTATAGTTGTGCAAACAAATCGAACAAAATAATTAAAATGTCTTGAAATACAACATATAAAACAGTAGAACCCGGTATATCTGTGCACAAAGGTACATTTGATAAGAGAAAGTAAATAAAATCCGAAACAACGATTTTTAAATCTGTTTGTTCGTGGTTTTCTCCGAAATTACAGAACTTAATGTGCTTTTCACTGGTAAATAGAGCTTGGCTCGGAGTTAAATATATTATGACAAAAAACTAAATTTCACGTGGACGAAGTCCCAGGCAACAGCCAATCATTTCAAAAATATGGCAATTCTAGGTCCATCAAAATAACTTTCCAATGATCTGGGAAAATAATAACTTCTGCAAGATATAGTAAGGTAATATCGCATTATTCATTTAAAAAACCACCACTAATAAATAGATTAAATAAAAATATCATTAATAACCTTATAATAATATATTTATTGTTTGATTTCATATTTGCCGGATACAATCAATAGTTATATAGGTATATAATAATATAAAAATAACAAATTTATATAACCTTGTGTTTTAGAAAAAAACAAACCAATCATATATTAAAAAAAATCCAGTATTTTTTCATCATTGTTTTCTTAAATAATCTTCCACATCAATCAATACCAAAGGCAGCATTCAATTCCTTTAGGTCTCTATTATCGACAGCAGGTTTTAAATCGCCTCGATTCATCAAAGATATGCACATGCGGAGTGTGGACCAAATTGTATCAGACATTTGTGATACGCTGCTACCAGTGGAATTAGTCACATCCCGACCTCGTGCCTGCTGATTTAGTGCTGTCAAAAAGTGTTCGGCAGCCTCCCTATATACATATGTATATATATATATAATTACATAAAATGCGTGCACACAAAAAAGACATCCATTTCCGCCCAAATACGCACTAGTTAAAATTTACATGGTAATTTTAGTTCCCAATTTACCAGAAAAGATTTTTATGGATGTATGTATATGAAAAGTCAAGAATGAAAACAAACAAATTATTATGGCATATTTTTACATACCAAATATTTTTTTGTTTTTATTTGGTGGTTTAAATTTAAATATAAACATGAATGGGAAATATATATTATTATATTTAGTAAATTTTAACGGAGATTCTATCTCACCTGTAAGCTTTCAAATTGATACACGTAATACCAACATTGTATCGCGAACGGATAAAACCTGGGGATATATTCAAGGCATGATGGTAGGCATCGACTGCCTCCTCAGGCCTTGAACCATTGGCCAGTGTCGCTCCTAGCCGATTCCATAATCTAGCATCCTTAGAAAACAAAAAAAAACAACCACATGTGAAACAAATATTAAAGCACAATCATTAGTAGTCAACTTACATCAGGTCGAACTGATAAAGCTGCACTAAAACAATCGGCAGCTTTGCTATATTCGCCGCTCAAATTGAATAGTACTCCCAAGCCGCATTGAACCTCATAGTCGATGGCTTGTGGATTACGTTGAGCGGCTTTGATGAATAAATCTTGTACCAACTTGTGTTGGCTACTGTACCACACAAGAAAAAGAACAAAACAAACAAATGAACACTATTAGCAATGGAGACGACGTTTTCGTGTGAGAAGCTGTACAAAAAGACGGTATGTTGTTCAGCCATCATACATTTCAAAGATCGAAATGAAAAAGTTGCGAAAAAAAAACAAACGAAACGTGTAAGTTTGGATTTTTGTTTTATAAAATTTATACTATCCGTTATTGTTTTGTGGAATATATAAAATTCGAAGATATTAGAATTCAATGTTCAAGTTAGCAGCAACATTATGTGGATCAGTCATCTTTATTTTTTATATTTGGAAAACTTTCAAGACTGAAGTTGTGGACTCCAATTGGATTTATTAGACAATGATGATTATTTCAGAAGTTTTTCTTAACTTGGAACTATTGTAACTTTAAATAAAATACATACTAAATAATATTAATCACAATATCAAGTTAAAACTACATATTTCAAAACTACAAAGCTAAGCTTGTGGAAAATTAGTTAAAATAATTTTTTGTGCAATATGTACAAAGCAATAAGGTTTTACACTCAGAGAAATGTACCAAGAAATGGTAAGATTCAAGAAAAAAAATACCATAAGGCAATTGAATAATATTGATTACTATAGTTCAAAAAACAAAATCGATAATCTGTTTATTCAATTAATATCTTGCCCAGCGTTTCTATATATTAACACAAATTAAAATTTGTAGCTTTATTAACTGATCAGATTACGTCCAGAATCAGCAACGTAGCAACAAGGCGGATAGCATTTTTTTGCCAAGTATGGTAAACATTTTGGTAAAAGTTTTCAATTATTCCATAAAAATGATTGATTTTAAACAAATGTCAACACAAAAGAGTGTAAAACCCTATAATATTCTGAAGAAAGTTACAAAAAAACAGAGCGACAGTATATAAACAGCCCCAAAACCTGAGACACACTTACGGCTCTAACAAGCTTGTAACTTGCCCTGATAGCCTGAGATCCGATGGCACACTGTCTGCATATTTCGGATTGTACCGCAACCAATTCAGCAGACACTGACATGCCTGATTGTAGTAGCTTTCATTTGTATAGCAGACAGCCAGTGCCATTAGCGCCGTCATATTCGTTGGATCTAGTTGAAGGCATTTGTTCAATGCTGGGATGGCATTAGGATCCTAAGAAATGGGAAAAAAGAAGAGAACATATTTATTCATATTTCCCTTTTCTATTAAATTATAAATTGACCTGTTCATTCTCAGCTTGCGTTGTACCTAATAATAGCCAACCTTCAGCATTGTCTAGTTCCTGCTTAACGGCTGCCTCGAAGCATAGAACGGCACTAGGAAGATCACCTTCTTCCAAAAATTGCTTACCCCGCTCCAGCGGTTTGGATACATTTAACATAGGATTATCTTCGCTAAATTCATATTCCTATACATAAAAACAATCAAAACATTTTTTTAACTAAAATAACATGCTAAAAAACCTTCTGTGGAGTATTATAGTACGAATTAAATTCATCCATCCATTGGAAAGATGGATCATTTTCAGCTTCGGTAGCTTTCTTCATCTCTTCTTGCAACTTATCCCAAAATGTCGAATTAAAATCATCGTCTGCAAGCGAAACTTGGATTAAACTTTACAATAAAACCAGACAAAAAAAGCACCTTTTGTTTTTATATGTTCTTCTGCCCAATTACTCGCCACAGCTTCAACAGTTCCTACACTACTGCTGGAACTATTAAAATATTCCTTAGCCCATGTGGCTGCTTCATCTGCTTCAGTTACCTTACTATTACCACCTTCGACTAAATGTGCTTCAGTTTCATCCTCGTTTTTCATAAATCTCATAAACTGAAATAATTGTTCAATTATACCAGAACAAAATGTGAAAAAAGATCACGACCTTTGAATATACATATCCTGAATCTTCATTATATAATTCCAGTTGTTCAGGCGACGTATTCAACTGACTTGGCCCTGCTTGTGAATTGAGGATATCATTGGTCCAAACATCGGCCAATGCTTGAAAATCCTTATCACTTTCCTCTTGTGATACAATTTCTGCCCAAACTGCTTCATTATTGGCAATTTCCTGTAAAAAAAACGTGAACCTTGAGTGATTAAAACTTTATATCACTAATAATTTGTCAAATTCCGATGAAGTATCGATACATTAAAAATGCAACGGCTTTTTCACTTGACCTTGAATTTACCCATAATAATAGCTGTTGCAATTTTTTCAACAATCACAATGACCTTCGACATATAAAGTGCATAAACCCAAATTTTGATAATATCACATCTTGAATATAATCATTTAAAAGTAGGTATTAAATGTTTTCATTATGTAACAAACCAGATCCTTACATTAAACCGCTTTCCATCTTCAAGGTATTGTTGTGCCCATGAATTATCATAAAGTTGATCTTTGACTGCCGACGCAGGAATGGGTGGTAGGGCAGATCTTTGTGATTCAATTTCATGCATCTCGCGCATAAGATCTGGAAAATTAATTTTGAAAGGAACTGCCAAAAAATAATCTTTACAATACTACCGTCCATCCTGAATGTCTGTGGCAGAGCCCTGGTTTCTTGTAAAAATTGTTCAACCAGTTGATCGGAACTGCTCTGAAATACTTGGCCATGATTATCGGAAAATGTATGATCATGGGTAATGTGCGAAGTTAATCTTGATAGTGGATTTGCCTGACCACATTCAGCCTCTGTTAGCGGTCTAAATGCCATAACGATGCAGTGAACTAAAAAACTAGATGAAAACTCTAATCAGTCTTACTTCAAAAGCAATATATATACACGATATATTGCCCGTGTGGAAGTTGATAGATTTTCTCAACACTAGTTTTCACTTCTATACTTTGACATTACTGTTGATTACTGGGGCTGTGACAAGTGGAAGAACATGACAGCATGATATCAAAAATTAAAAATTCCATACCAACTGACATGGAAATTGAATCAACAACTATCAAGTTTCTAGTTTCTATGTCTTGTGTCAAAAGTCAAAAGTAGTTACATTTCATATTACTTCGAAAATTAGTTGGTAATCGGTAATTACAAAACAAAAGATTGAACGTTAGGTAAAGGTAAAACTAAAACAAAACAGAGAAGGTTAGGGTTAGCGTTACTTAGCAACGCAACAAATGAAAAGTATTATAATTGTCAAAACTTAAATGAGTCATTAATTATTTTATTGAAATCATCATGGGTTGCTGCGATTCTATTGAGTCAGATCCAGAGGGTAATAACGAAAATAATGAAAATGTGCAAAGAAAATGTACCGATGTATTTTGGCTTATTCTATATATCTTATTCTGGTTTTTGATGGTGAGTATCGTTATCCAATTGAGGTGGGAATTATGAAGAAACTCCTTATCTGTAGGTTGTAATAGCCGCCTTCGCGTTTGTCTACGGCAATCCTTTAAGAATCATAAATGGCTACGATTCATTTGGTAATACTTGTGGCACAAATAAGAACAAACCTATGGGTAAAATGGATTTATCCGGATTGGATACATCCGATAAACCATATCTATTATTTTATGATATAAAGGAACTGAAACAATCATTAAAAGTTTGCGTTAAAGAATGCCCCAAAAAAACTTTACATACCATCCAAGATATCAATGATTATCATCGAGCCGGGATTGATTTATGCAAATATGGTTTTGACTACAATGAATTGAAGCAACCAAATGCACTTTCACTAAGTGGCTCTTTCGGACCTTGCCCGGTACTTCCAGTATACGAAAGGTTTTGTTAAATAACTTAGGCAGATTTGTGGTGAACATCTTTCGTTTTCTAGTGCGCCTGTTTTGAATCGCTGTGTTCCGAAACCTTTTAAGGAAGTTTCGGAAGCCATACTCAACAATTTTTATGCTTTTCTCAATAGCTGGGACGCAATAGAGCAGATATTGGGCGATTTGTACAGTACTTGGCAAGAAATTTTGGGTTTGACATTTTTGGCTCTTGGTACGTATGAGGAAATAAAACTATCCCTAACAAATATATTCTAATTTCTATTTTTCGTAGTTATATCCCTGCTTACAATCACCATACTACATTGTTTGGCACATTTAGTATCGTATTTCCTTATGATTGGTTTTTCAATTGCTGGCATTGGTGGTACTGCATTTTTGTGGTACACTTATTTTGATATTAGGTACAATTTAGATGAAACACCCAAACATATGCTTCTGTCGGAATCGGTTAGAAACGAGAAGGCATTCTTCTGGTACTCAATTATCGCCACAATAATTACTGTAAGTGGATACATTTGTTAAATACATTTATTCATAGAAATTCTTGCAGGTAATCATATTGGTGATAATTGTTTTTATGCGTAAGCAAGTTGATTTTTTGGCGAATCTATTCAGAGAAACTTCTAAATGTTTAATGCACCTTCCCACATTATTTCTTCAGCCTTTATTAACATTTGTTGTGCTCACTTTGTTCTTCATGTTCTGGATTTTTGTTGTAGTAAGTTTAAAATAAAATGAAAAGAAAATAGCACACAACTAATCCATTTTTTAAGTTATGCCTAGCCACGGCCTCCTACCCTGACAAAGCTGACGTGACATCCCCAATGACTACTAGTGCTCCAAGCATTACACCAACAGGCACGACAGATTTGAAGCAAATAGAAATTGATTCATCTTTGGCTGGAAAAATTAAGAGTAATAGATTTCCAAACATTATTTGTTATGGAGCTTACGGCTTATATTTTTTTATAGTAACAGTTGTGGAGTACGTGGACGCCTCTTGGGTCAAGGGAATGTGGTGGGTGTACTTTATAGGGCTGATTTGGACATCAGAGTTTATAATGGCGTGTCAGCAAATGGTAATTGCTGGTTCAGTAGCACATTGGTTCTATCGACACAAGTACAAGGATAATGCGCACATTTGCTACGCCACTGGGAAATTAGTAAAGTACCATTTAGGCTCGGTGGCATTGGGTTCGTTAATTATCACCATTTTTAAGATACCGCGCTTGATTTTAATGTACCTGCACGAAAAGTAAGTGTTTTTCAGATTCTTTATGTACATCGTTGGTTTGATGACTTGATTTATTTTAGGTGGCGAAGAGGCAAAGAAAAAGGCAGTGAGTGTGCGTCTTGTGGTCTTAAATGTTGCATTTGTTGTTTCTATTGTTTGGAAAAGTTTATTCGCTATTTGAATCACAATGCGTACACTGTTATTGCAATTGATGGTTCAAATTTTTGTCAGGCTGCAGGAACTGTAAGTATATTGGATTGTAAAGGTTTAATCTGTGAGTTTTTTTAAGTTTTATCGGTCGTCATTTTGTAACTTTCTAAAAAATCATGTTGGTCTTTATGACATACATCATGTTGAAATTATACACAACAAGGGTTAAAATTTTCTCGAAAATTCGAAAGTACGAACGATCGCGATAGATTTTTTCTTTGTTTTTGTCAAAAAATTATATTTTTAACTATAAATAGAAAAATGTTAAGGGGGTAAAGATTTATCAAAAAGATTCAGAAAATTATTGTTAGAAAGAATATAGCATAGAATACAAAATGGTCTCCTGAGCTGCTGCTATCAATGATGTATACTGAATACTCAATCCCCAATTCAATTCAAAAACATTTATTGATTGATTCCTCTTTTAACATTTCTAAGGTACTTATTTTATTTTGTATGTGCATTTCTTCTATCCTGGTAGGGAGCTGTCTCCCTACGCCCTATTCAATCCTCATACACAGCTCGCTATATAAAGTGGAAGGCTTCAATAGCAGATAAAAACCTATTTTTTCATGAAAAATCACAGCTAAAAGTTTTTAAATGGCGGCTCAGTGTCATCATCAATATTTTTTTAAATAGAACACCCGTATATTATTCCATTTACAAAATCTGCTTATAATTATCAACAGTTTTCTCTAATAAACATTACTCCTAAAGTCAATTGTTTTCGAAATATTAACGTTTCAAAACTGACATTTTGGTCATTTCAGACCCGACCAAAAACACTAATAAGACATCACACATTAATCAAGTTTGCATTGGAATGAAATCGTTGTTACGGTAACATTTTGTTTACTATCAAACTGTCAAGATTTAGGAGGGGGTCACCTTGAACACTTGATAAAATAAATGTTAGGGCTAAATGGAAGTGTTATTCAGAAATCAATTATAATTTTTCAGACAACTAATTTGTTTTGATTGTGAATTTACAGAAAACATTTGTAGGCTTCGAGATTTTCCGGTAAGCGGTACTGTTTTTCCTTAATACACGTCTCTAGTCGAAATCGTTAAGATATTTAACTACAAATTAATAACAACGTTTAGCTAGCAAAATGTTTTACCGGAAGTGACCAAAATCCGTACTTCATTTTAAACCAGAATGTTACTTTTCAAACGTTAATATTTCGAAAACAATAAAATTTAGGAGTAAAGTGTAACAGGGAAAACTGTTGAGAATTATGAACAGATTTTGAAAATGGAATAATATACGGGGTGTTCTATTTAAAAAAGATATTGAAGATGGCGCTCAGCCGCCATTTAAAATTTTATAGCTGTAATTTTTTCCTGACAAAGTAGGTTTTTATCTCCTAAGCCCTCCAAATTTCGTTGCAATATACCAGGTGGTTAAAAAAATAGTAGGGGGGAACGAACTTTAGACGGGCACTGTATATGTATACAGTGTGTCCAAGATAAGGATGTCTATCATTGGGATCTCGGAAACCATAATGGATACTATGATGGTTAAAGAGAGAAAAGTTGCGTTACTTGTGGGTTAATAACATGCTGTTGAGAAAACCGACAAATTCCGCTTACTTCCGAATAAATGTCTGAAAAAACGGAATTCGCGGATTTCGTTTTTACTTTTTGTTCATGTTATTTACCGAGATACAAAGAAACAAAAGTAACTTTCTCATTGTAACTTTTTGAGTTCTACAAGACAACGTTAAGAGTTTTTCAGTACGACGTTTCGTTTCGGAGAAATCATCATCAATTTTATTTTTTATATGGTCCGTAAAAAAGTACACCCTGTATTAAATAGCGTTTTTTTTACAAATACACCGATGTATGATTCCATATTATTTTAATTAGGGAAAAAGGGTTTTTATTGAATTTCGAATGTTTTGGTGCAGTAGGCGTTGAGAAAATGTCAAAATAATTGACATATTATTAGTACATAGCGTCATTGAATTTTGTTGTTTCGTCTTGTTGCTACTGATTTCTCTTGTTATAAAATGGCACATGTTTTTTCACCTGAGGAAAAGTTTGACTCTTTGGTGTTATTGCAAAAATTATGTTTACCGGCGTGTTTTGACATCTTAAGATCAACTGAGATAACTAGTTCTTGAAGCATTCGAAAACATTACATCTGATACGTTGAGAAGCGTTATTAATTCGAAAGTTAGAAGGAGTTATCAGTGTTTGGAAAATAATGGTTATTGTGGTCTATAATCTATACTGATATTTTTCTGTTGTAAATAGTATTTAGTTAATTAAAACCTATTATTTTACTTATCTAATTAGATTTAAAATCTTCCATAACATTTTTTTAAATTTCATCTCTTTAAATTCAAGATTTTATTCCATGATAATGTATAATAGAAATAATCAAAGATTTTAGCAACAGAAATTATATTAATAGCCTACTACCAAAGATTAGAAACACCCTTTGCTACTGCATTATTCTCAGTGCCATAATTTCAGCGCCTACTACACCAAAACCTTCGAAATTTAATAAAAACCCCTTTTCTCTAATTTAAATAATGTAGAATCATATTTTGCCATACATCGTTGTATTGGTAATAAAAAATGCTATTTAATACAGGATGTATTTTTTTCCGGACTAAAAAAATAAAGTTGATGTTGATTTCTCCGAAACGAAACGTCGCACTGAAAAACTCTCAACGTTCTCTTGTAGAGCCCGAAAAGTGGCAATGAGAATGTTTTTTTTTGTTTCTTTATATCTCGGTAAATAACATGAGAAAAGAATAAAAACGAAATTGGCAAATTTCGGTTTTTGTTACATTTCTTCGGAATTCGGAACGGAATTTGTCGGTTTTCTCAACAGCATGTTGTTGACCCTCAAGTAACGAAACTTTTCTCTAATTTAACCATCTGCGTATCTTTTATGGTTTCCAAGATCCAAATGATAGACATCCTTATCTTAGACACAGTGTACAAATATATCCCCGAATCTCAGCACAATGCTCGCGACCAATCGACAGAGGATGTTTGCTTTATTGCTGACAGAAAGTACATCGGCTTGCGTATTGGATTTCTCCAGACTCGCCACTATGATTTCTATGACCGGATGAGATAGAAACCTAGAGAAATAAAACATTAAAAATATTCCAAAAATTTTATTATGTTTCAAAAATCAGATTTTTGAGAGAATCATGTCCATACAATAATAGCTTATCAAGAAAGATATATAAATATTAAACACATTCAGATCAGTTGATATTGCAATTTCAATAAATGGAGTTTTTTATTAACGAATTTTTCATATAAACTTTTATACCAAAAAAATACAATGACTATTATTGCCATAATATTTTTTTTTTCATTTGAAAGGCCTTCGAAGTTTTAACATCACACGTTCTTCAAATCGCCACTATCAATAGCCTGGGTGATTTTATCCTCTTTTTGGGTAAATGCTTCGTTACTGCCGTAACTGGTGTTGTGGGCTTGGCCATATTCCGCCGAAATTCAGAATTGAAATTCTATGCCGCCCCCACGTTGTTGGTTTGTGTGTTTGCCTTCTTTGTGGCACATTGCGTCCTCTGTCTGTACGAGGTAAGTTGAATCTGATATCATATTAATACACAGGGTGCGTCATGGTGACTGGCCTGTTAGATGGTTTGAAAAATCTACTCATATTTTTGCACTGAAAAAATTTTATGATACCTTTTTGTGAAATCTTTCTATCCCCCCAAAAGGTGCGTTAATAGCAGTCACTATTATCGATCGATTGTTTGTTGTTAATATCGTATTAACATGCAAACGATTTTACAGTAGAGCTATATGGGGGAGCACATATATGGGGTGTCCCACGGTCATGGCCTATTAGAAATTTCTGGAGAATGACAAAAGCTATCGATTTGAAAATTTTATGGCGTCTATAAGACAATTTAAACTATCTTTGGAAAATATTTTCATAAAAAAACACTTCCGGTTTTGCCGGAAGTAATAACAACTTTGTTATTTCAAATCGGATACCCCATATATCGATACATTTTTGAAATCTACATAAAATTATTGATTATTATTCCCTATACCTCAATTAAATAGTTTCTGAGTTATTTAATTTTTTTCGTTAAAAATCGACAAATGCATGTTGACCGAAAATAAGTCATAACTTTTTTGTTATTTGCTTGACAACAGTGGAGTTTTTGGAATCTCTGTACACTATTTTGAAGATTTTGTTATGATATTTATAAATTTCCTAAGAAATTATTAGAGAAAAATCGAGGTGAAAATGACTTAAGTTCAAACGTTAATAACTTTCTTATTTCAAATAGAAAACCCTATATTTTTTGCACTATCATATGCAAAATTAAAATACCTTTCTCTTGATGTAACCACATCCTCATCTAAAGCTGATAGATTAAAAGTTATAGAACAATTTCCGATTTTTCCAACAATTATTTTGTATTATCTTAACTCTGGAACGCATCAGAACCGTATCCATAGTTACCACTCATATTTGTATCAGTGTCAAAGTGTCAGTGTCAAGCTTCGATTCGAAGCGCTGAACATGACATAGTGTTGCAAGATCATCAATTCAAAGAAAATGAACGACTTTAAGTTTGCACAACTACATCTATACCCCAAGATGGTCCTAGAAGAGTAAAATTTTGCGAAATGTTTCCACTAAAAATTCAAGAAGACGAAAACTTTTTCAAAAATTAATTTGGACAAATGAATCAAAATTTTCACGAGAACGCATTTTTAACTCAAAATATAATAATTTCTAGGCAGACGCAAACCTTCATTTGATAATAATTTGAAAGAACAAAAGTTTCAAACTAAATTCAGCTTCAACGTTTATGAAAGACAACGCACTTGAGTTATATTTACGACGTGCTGGACAGCGAAAAATATCTTGTAATATTACGTACCATCGTTACAGACTTTGTAGATGACTTGCCAATTAACGAAGTCATAAGGTGTTGGTATCAGCTTGACGGAGCGGCAGCTCATCGCAGCCATGAAGTTAACGAAGAACTTTATGAAATGTTTGAGGGCAGGTGGTTTTCGACGCTTGGGTCTCTGGAATTAGGCACCAAAGTCTTCAGATCTAACGCCCCTAGATTTTTATTAGTGGGGGATCATAAAGGAAAAAGTTTACATTAATCGTCCTCCAGTGCATCGATAGAAGAGAAAAGGTAGAAATCGCATACAAAAAGCTTCAGAAGATCTAGACCCCACAGAAATAAGAAAAGCAACATCTAGTTTGGTATCCAGAATTATTGTATGTTTAGAAGTAGATGGGGAACCTTTGAACCCTTGTTAAATTACATTTGAAGTATTGTTTTGTTTGTTATGAATAGGTTATTGTTTAAAATGTTTTATGTAGATTATTAAATTTCTTATTGTTTTAGTCTCTCTTCGTTTTTTATTACATACTGATGCGTTGCAAAGTTAAGTTAAAATTAAATAATTGTTAAAAATATCTGCTTTCATTGCATTGCTTCATCAGCGGTAATCGGAGGAACACGATTTCTTAAAGCATTTTGTTGGCCATGTTGAACAAAATTATCTTGAATCCGGCAAAATTTCTTTGCAGTCATCGGTGGCAAATTCGGGTTTCGGGCCTCAAACGTCCTCCATGTTCTCGCGACAATCCTATTGCTTCTCTACATACATTGCAAAAAGGTTGAGCAGATCGGCCTTTGTGTATTCTCGATTCATTATTATGATAAATTGCAATAAAAAAAACAGTGAAAAAGATAATTCCTAATTTTTCACTTTGACACTGACATAAATGAGTGGTAACCAAAGATACCGTTCTGATGAGTTCCAAAGTTAAGATAATACAAAATAATTGTTGAAAAAATCGGAAATCGTTCAATAACTTTTAATCTATCAGCTTTAGATATGGAAGTAGTTACATCAATAGAAAGGTATTTTAATTTTGCATATGACAGTGCAAAAAAATATAGGAAGTTCTATTTGAAATAAGAAAGTTATTACGTTTGAAATCATCTTCACCTCCATTTTTCTCTAATAATTTCTTAGGAAATTTATAAATATAACAAAATCTTCAAAATACTGTTGTCAAGCAAATAACAAAAAAGTTATGACTTATTTTCGATCAACGCGCATTTATCGATTTTTAACTAAAAAAATTAAATAACTCTAAAACTATTAACTTTAAGTATAGGGAAAGGTATATCCATTGTACTCAATAATTTTGTGTAGATTTCAAAAATGTATCGATATATGGGGTGTCCCATTTGAAATAACAAAGTTATTATTACTTCCGGCAAAACCAGAAGTTATTTTTTTATGAAAATATTTTCCGAAGGTAGTTTAAATTGTCTTATAGACGTCATAAAATTTTCAGATCGATAGCTTTTGTCATTCTCCAGAAACCCCTAATAGGCCATGACCGTGGGACACCCTATATAGTGCGCCCGCTACCAGCTCAAACGTGCCAAGCAACCGGAAATGGAATACATACCGTGTTATTAAACTAAGCTGATAGGCAAGTACAATGAGACCATCCCAATTGGTATACACGTTGTTTCTTTCCTGCTTGCCGCGTTTAAACTATATACATATATATATATATATATAAAGGATGCTGTTAATTGATTTTCTAATTAGAACAGTCTGTTCCAAAGATGTGTAAAGCGGCTCTGTTTCTTGAGTTTAGATAGATACAGCTTTCGGTTTGGGTTGGTGTGTCGCACTAGACGCCATATTGCGTGGAGCCATTATCGATTATGAGAATGGTCTGATCAGGTCGTGTGACCATTCATTTTTTTTCGGTTGCCAAGCAAAACAATAATGGTCAAATTCAATTTTGACGAAAGAGAAGCCGTTTAGCCAGTATAAGATAGAAGTATAATATCTGGGCGACCGAGCTTTGCTCTGGTAACAGAATTTAGAGTGGATCTATAATAGTTACCCTAAAGTTCAAAAATGTGCATATTTATAATTAAAGTGTATTGCGATCGGTAAATATTCACATGGCTCAGAACTTAAAGATTTCAAAATAAATATGAATGTGAAACATGCCAGAACTCAGCTGTATCACCAATCGACTTCTCAACCCCCTAACAATATAAATACTGAAACTTTTATCTGCGGAGCCATTCTTGAAATAGCTAGTGTGAACCTCGAGGACCACACCGATTGAATTTGAAAGTATCGTCAATCGATTTCTCGACTCCGAAAACCTCTTTTTGCTATATTTTACCTAAATCTGCTAACCCTTTCTTGAAATAGCTAATGTGTACCTTAAGGGTCGCAATATATTAGATATGTAAAAATTGTCATTGGAAATTTACGATTAAATTTTCAGAATCTCATATTAACATGGGTTTTGTTAAAAAAAACTTAAAGGTGATCAGAATTCGAACCAAGGAACTCTAGATTAATACCCCAAATCTTAACCATAGGACTATTTTTTCCTATGACATTATCGGGTTCATATTGATATCTGAAATATATACTGTAAAACTCCTAAAATGGGAATATTAATTGCTGAAAACGATGATTGGGGTTGCAGTCAAAATGCCAATAAAATTAAAACTCTTTAATCATAAAAACTCAATCATAAAGTTAAATGCATAATAACAAATGTTTGTAGCTGGTAAATTTTATTAATCACACGATTTTTGTCCCGATGAAGGTAACAAGCGTTACCGAAAGCTCGACATTGATTAAAGAGTTTTAATTTTATTGGCATTTTGACTGCAACCCCAATCATTACAAATTCATCATTAATTAGACAGTCAAGAATTCACAATTCATTTGATATATATATTAGATTTAGATTTAAGAGAGGGTTACATTGCACTGCGACCATAAGGTCTATTGTGCCCTCTACCTGAGTTGCACTCGCCTATACGCGGTCTACAACTCGCCTTCCAGTTCCAGAGTTCTAATGAACTCCAGTATCTGGGTTGGCTTCAAGGAGGATACTTCTTCCCTACTGCAGGTTGCTATTCCAAGGCACTGTTTGCGTTGGCTAGCAATGGCGAGGCATTCCGTCACCAGGTGATCCGGAGTTTCCTCCTCTTCCCCGCAGAATCTGCACTCGTCATCCTCTGCTAGACCTAATCTCATTAGATGCTTCTTGAGGCGACAGTGTCCTGTGAGAAATCCAGTGAGTAGGTGTAGCTTGTTCTTGCTGAGATCCAAATACCTTTTGGATCTTGCAGTATCAAAGTTTTTTAGAAACTTTTTGGAATGATCCAATCCAGGGGTATCCCGTATCTCTTACGGTTTTTTCCCTCTCCAGAAACTCCTTCTTGTAGGTGCTTTTATCTGTGCCACAGAAGGGTTCTGGGCCAGTGAATGGAGTTTGTGCTCCTTTCCTGGCAAGTGTGTTGGCCTCCTCGTTGCCTTTGATTCCCGAGTGGCCGGGAACCCAGACTAAGTAGACCCTGTTGTTCTTGCCTAGCTCATTGAGCTTCATTCAGCACTCCCATACCATTTTAGATTCAATGGTATGAGAGTTCAGTGCTTTAATTGCAGCTTGACTATCAGAATGTATTGCATTGTCACATTTCTGATAGTTTCTTTCAAGGTTCACCTCCACGCATCTCTCAATTGCAAGCAATTCTGCTTGAAAGACGCTTGGGCAGCGGCCTAGCGCAAGTGAGCATTTGGTGCGATTCCCAAACACTCCAGCGCCTGTCCCCGTCGTGGTCTTAGAACCATCAGTGTACCATTTAATGGTATTCTTCTTGAGAGCTTGGGTCCCAATCGTCTCTTCTACTTAGCACCGTGGTGAAAGTTCTCTCGATGCTAATTTTCTTTGTCATTACATCACTGGGAAGGTTTGCTGATGGGATGTGTTTGGACAGAGAGGACCAAGCTCTCTCATTCCGAATTTCCACAATGTCTGAACCTTCCCTAGATAGTCTTAGAATGACCTCATGGGCCAATCTATCTATCACTAGATGGAGAGGTGTGAGATCTGTGATGATCTCTAGTGCCCTGGTCGGGCAAGTTCTCATGGCTCCAGTGATACAGACACAGGCTAGTCTTTGTATTCTATCGAGGGTTTTCCTCGTATTGCTCTGACTTACCTTGCCATGCCAGGCTATTGACCCATATGATATTATCGGTCTTACAATCATGACGTACATCCATCGCAGTATCTTTGGGTTACATCCCCAAGTCTTACCAGTCAGATTTCTGCACGCCATTAAGGCCTTTATTGCTTTGCTAGCAGTAGCCTCAATATGCTTGTTCCACAGAAGCTTGGGAATATGTCATCTACTCCCGGCGATTTATAAGGTTGAAAGGTGTTGACTGCCCATTCCAACCTTTGTCTTGTGAATATCTTCTTAGCAATACTCCAATCTTCCTTGCGAGGATTCTTGGTTTGGATTGCTACGTCAATACTACTGAGGGGTTCACTTCCTGGGAAGTGTGTTTTGAGAAGTAGAGCAGATCGCTCCTCTTCTCCCTCAGTGTATGACCCGTCTGGCTTCTTTAGCGACATTAAGGGGCTGATTGCCCCTTTTGCCATGACTTTTTGCAATCTGGCTGCAGTAGGAGTCGAAGTGATCTTTTCACAAAAAGCCTCTTGGCCTTCCTGATCTCCTTATTGTATTGTGTGAGCTTCTCGGTGTAGCCCTGCCAATTATCGTCTCTTTTGGCCCTGTTGAAGAGCCGACGGACCTCTAATCTGAGGTTTGACAGGTTTTTGTTCCACCAAGATGCTTCCTTGCTTGGTCGAGCTTTTGAGAGTGGCAACTTGATTGGAATGCATCCGTTATCGCCACACTGACCAGTTCGACCTCTTGATCCAGATCGCAGTGTGGGTGTTTGACCCCATTACTTTCGATCTGCTCCAAGTTTTGCTTCAGAAGGGTCTTATATTTAGACCAATCTGTATTTCTAGGGTTACGAGTTGGAGACAGTGAGGTTACTTCCCCCGCAATCCTAAACTCTATAATCCTATGATCGGAGAGAGAAGGTTCCTCCATCACCCTCCAATATATATATATATATATATATATATATATATATATATATATATATATATATATATATATATATATATATATATATATATATATATGTATATATAAACCGATTTCGACGAAAATTCATATGTATGAGTTTTAGAGTGTATTGAATCGATTGGTTTTATTCACATTCACAAGAAAAATCGTTTCCAGCAATTAATATCCCCATTTCAGGAGTTTTACAGTATATATTTCAGATATCAATATGAACCCGATAATGTCATAGGAAAAAATAGTCCTATGGTTAAGCTTTGGGGTATTAGTCTAGAGTTCCTTGGTTCGAATTCTGATCACCTTTAAGTTTATTTTTAACAAAACCCATGTTAATATGAGATTCTGAAAATTTAATCGGCAATTTTCAATGAAAATTTGTACATATCTAATATATTGCGACCCTTAAGGTACACATTAGCTATTTCAAGAAAGGGTTAGCAGATTTTGGTAAAAAATAGCAAAAAGGGGTTTTCGGAGTCGAGAAATCGATTGACGATACTTTCATATTCAATCGGTGTGGTCCTCGAGGTTCACACTAGCTATTTCAAGAATGGCTCCGCAGATAAAAGTTTCAGTATTTATATTGTTAGGGGGTTGAGAAGTCGATTGGTGATACAGCTGAGTTCTGGCATGTTTCACATTCATATTTATTTTGAAATCTTTAAATTCTGAGCCATGTGAATATTTACCGATCGCAATACACTTTAATTATAAATATGCACATTTTTGAACTTTAGGGTAACTATTATAGATCCACTCTAAATTCTGTTACCCGAGCAAAGCTCGGTCGCCCAGATATTATACTTTAAATCTTATACTGGCTAAACGGCTTCTCTTTCGTCAAAATTGAATTTGACCATTATTGTTTTGCTTGGCAACCGAAAAAAAATGAATGGTCACACGACCTGATCAGACCATTCTCATAATCGAGGGAATTCGTTTGAGAGCGGTCATGTGAGTAATGGACACACCAGATTTTTTGTAAGTTAAAAATTTATTTCCTTGGAAAATATGGCTCCACGCAATATGGCGTCTAGTGCGACACACCAGCCCAAACAGAAAGCTGTATCTAAACTAAAGAAACAGAGCCGCTTTACACATCCTTGGAACAGACTGTTCTTATTAGAAAATCAACTAACAACATCCTTTGTTTTGTCAAATACTGGAGCCTTTTTTAAATAATAATTACGTTTTAGATGGTTCTCGATACGGTTTATCTGTGCATGTGCCAAAGTGGCGAAGCCCCAGATGGCATTCAAATGCAAAATTTGGGCGTAAGCGCAAAAGCGACCAATGGAAATTCCGCAGCTGTTGCACCATCGGCTGAGAGTGCCGAATTGGAACATCTTGATAGTTGAACAAGCGTATTTTTAATATTTTTGAACAGCGAAACCTTCTGTTTGAAGAATTATTTTTTTCACTCTTTTAAAATTTTGAAAGCTCAAAAAAGAAACTCTATAACGCACGTTGGAACTGATGAATATTTTGATTTGATTTTAATATGAGGTGATGATGTTTAATAATTAGTGTGATCTCCACATACACATTTTTTAAATCAGAAAAGCCGTGAAAAAATAAAAATAGATTGTTTTCCTAATAAAATATTGACAATAATAGTATTTTTATATTTTTACGATATATATATATATACCTATACATACATAATAAAGTTGAGTTTTTATAATTAAACTGATTATTTTAATAATATATAAACTATTTATATTTCCATGTAATATGCATGCTTCTTGTTCTTCTAAAATAAAAAAAATACTAACTAAAGTATTAGAATATTGATGTAATTGTATACAGGGATATTCACGTTATTCGACAAGAAGCATCATGACTAAAGCATTTGACTTTAAAAATGTTTTCTCTTAAGAAGGGACCTGGTAGCGCTCCATTTTAAAATAATGTTGTGCAGGATGTGCCAGAAAACAGAAACGTATCAAAGTTGTTTTTAAATGAAATACTCTATATATTATTGCATTTTCAGGTTTTCCAATCAAAGTAGTGGCAAGTTTAAGTTTGATTCACCTAAACCTTATGGTTTTTGAAATAACTCTTATTTTGTGAAAATGTTTTAATCTTAAAATTCTCAGCTAGCGTTTTCTGTTTTTAACCAAATTAATGTTAGAGGCTACTAACTGAACAACTTTCATATCGCATTTTTCAAATATTTACTAACTTATACAATGTATGTAAAAATTAAGGCAAAATAAATGCGACCTTTAAACGGCAATAACGTGTTTAATTTAAATAGAACGCCCTGTATCTTATTTCATCAGCAGATGTCAAATACATAGAGCTAACTAATCACATTTTCAACTTAAATGCACAATTTCATTTTAAGAAATTTATCAGTCGTCACCTTAGAATATAGAACAACAGGAAGGAGCATAAGACCAGATGAACGTGACGGGAATGGAGGTTGCATATGGCGTCCGTTTGTTTTGGCCGGCAGGGGCGTAGCATATTTTTGTATAATAATAAATCATATAGGTATTATTATTTTAAGAGAGATAATGCCTACAGCTGGTGTTGCAAACTAAAACCACCTAATAAGTTATTACCATTACCGTGAGCAGTATACTATTCACGAAAATTGTCCGTACCCCCTTATCTCTGAAAGTACTAATCAAAATGTTTGGAAAAATTACAAAATAGAGAGCTAAACTCAAAGTTATCAAAAAAACCTATATGAAAATCTTAAGTATAGTACCTACTTGACCATTTTTTAAATAATTCTACAGATAAAAAGAGTATTAGTAATTATGCAATGTAGATTTCAATCTAGAAATAAATCAATTGTTCTTAAAAATAAACCAAGTGAAGGGCTAAAAATAACTATAACATATACTGAATATAACCATATTTATTGACCTTTAAACAAAATTAGTTTAGTGTACATATTTCGAATTTTTTCAGGTGTTACAACATTTTTGCAAATAAAATGTATACGTGTGGTAACGTAAGAAATACAAATAGATTTAATTAACAAAACCTTGTGATTTTCCAATGGAGTTTTATCATGGGCAATCATATTTTCAAAAACATTTCTACCAATAAAATATTTTAAAACTTTCAAAGACACCTCTTCTTTACAAACTTTTTTATTGCGTTTTTGTACATGCCTTAAAAATATTTCAGTTTTTTCATAAATTTTTTTTACCTCATTACTCGGGTAACTCAAAGCACCTCTGGATTTATGTTCTATCAGAGAATTTAAAAAGTCCTCTCTTTCTCCAAACAGTTGTGAAACACAGTGCTCACATTGCAGTTTGCGTCCCAGTTTAAATGAAACGAAACCTGCAATGTAAGTTATCACTTATAAACTATAAGAAGATAACGAATCATAATTGAGTGCGTAGCTGTGTTCATTTAAAATATTGTTGAAGATGGAATCATCCTGTATATTATCTTCAATTTCTGTCCGATTTGCTACTGACTCGTTGATAATTTGTAAAGGTGGTTTGGTTGCCGAACTTACATTCAAAATATTAATGTCTTCAAGAGGGATACAATTTCCAACGCCACCTTCCCTCACTTCTGCGTGAATTAATATTTTTTTATATGCGGAAGTGAATTGCCTACAGGTGGGGTTATTATTGTATCCTCCTTGAGATCTAACTGTTCCAAAGAACAACTCAATGTGGTTTTGGTTAAGTTTATAGGTAGGAATGAATTTCAAATTTTCCTTGATAATATATTCTTCGTACATACCTAACACATCATTAAGTCCCAATAATAAGCCCATAAAACCCGACTTTCTCTGAGACTCTAGCACAGGAGTCCCATCATTACATTTCAGATTATTTATATAAGTTTCAAACTCCATTACAAGTAATTTTATATCTTCTATATTATCTGGACATACAGCTTGTCTAAAACCACAATCAGAAATTTTGTGGGAATTCAAAATATCAAAAGCGTTATTCGTAAATAAAATAAATTTTGCAGTTGGACCACAGTTCTCAAATTGCTTTAACTGTAACTTGTCTTTACAATAAAATAATGCCGCGGATACCGAACTGCTAAGCAGTTGAGTTGCTAGTTTCACTTTCATCTTCTGCTTAAAGAAGTTAATATGTTGTTTTCTTAATTTAGTTCCAAGATGTAGTCCCTCTCTTTCCTGTAAATTATTTAATTCTTCTACAAATTCAAAATCAATTAATCCACCATCAATATCTATAAATTTTCTTTTTTTACCAAAACAATTTCTTACTAGCTTTATCATGTGGGCCGGATTGGGTAACAAAAAATATTTACAATTTTGAAATGAAAACTCAGATATTTTGTTTGCCGTATTAAATTTGGAGTTCAATAAATTGCACATGCTAAAATTAGCCGCACATCCGTCAAAAGTAATATTGCTGACGGTAACTCCTACGCCTTTCAATAATATTAGAGCCTGTTTTACTAAAGATGCTTTTTGTTGGCTATTAATACCTGCAATAAAAAAATAACCTATGGGTATTTTCCATGGTTCATTGATGCAGACTAACATGAATACCAGAACCTCAGTAGCTAAATCCATAGAGTCACCTTGCAAACCACTACCACAATTTACATACCCATAATATTCACTACCAACATATTCCAAATGCTTTCTTATTGCCATCTCATCAAAAACCAAAGAACAAATAAGTGTTTTTTTATCATTTTGAGTTTTAAGGTTTAAAAAATCAAAAGCATCTGAAGTGAACCCAGGCTTTGCATCTACTGAGGCATACCACTTGGCTAATGTCTTAGGATGAGGTAAACAATTTTCAAATTTTTTGCCGAACATAACTGTATGCCTTGGGTGAAAAAAAATGCAATGTGACCGCAAAAGCTCTTACAGAATGTTCGTATGTTTTTTTAACTTTTCTATTTTCAGTTTTTTTCAAGAGCCTTTCGATAATTTCTTTGTTTTTCCCAAAATGTTGAATTATAACATTTTTATGCTCTTCTAATAAAATATTCTTATCTCTCAACTGCAATGTTAATGCTTTTAGTGAACATATTTGTTTTTTCTGTCTCCAATTAATCTTCTGTAACTTATGAATTTTTTGGCTCTTCAAATTATTACTAACAATTAGATCACTAATCTTACGCTTTAATTTTTTTTTACGGGGTGTGTCTTCTAACTCTGGAAATGGCAAGCCAGCAGAAAGTGTGGGAGTCTGTTCTCTCACCGAAGGTCTAGGGACAGATGAAGTTTCAGGCATAGATGAAGGTCCTGGTATCTGTAGTGGTATCGTAATCGGGTCTGCTATGTTCGTTTCCAGATAGGTTATGGGTCTGGTTACTACTGGATTGAATGTTCTAGCCTACAATAATTTACCAAGCTTTTAATAGTCATTTGTCATATTTAAATTCCATTTTGTTTAGTTGTTAACATTAGCAACCAAGCAAGGCGCAAGGGAAAGTGGAGAACAAAGAGAAGTCTAGCTCATTCTATGGATTATGCTTAAACGTGCTCTATTTAAACTAGAATGCCAAAGAGAGAAGTACCGAAGTAGTCACTGGTCACAAGAGATGGCTCAGATATTTTTAGGGGACCCACAGTCTAAGTCAATGGGTTAGTTCAAGAAGACTGCATATTAGGAGAGATAACTCTCCTAATATACAGTCTTCTACCCTTAGAATATAGAACAACTTCTACCTTTGCCCATTTGCATATATTTTTCGAAAGATTTGCCTACAGAATTCCACAGAATGCTTGTGGCCAGATTCAACTCCTCTTTTCTACTTCGTGGGTTAGTTCATAAAATTTACTCTAATGACAAATGTAACAGGTAGTGCATTCATCCATCATGTCAAATTATTCATACAACAAAACCAAAACTACTAAAGGGATGAAAAATGGTTATCAAAATATCTAACTTACATATTTTAAACGTTCCACTGCAATTTTTGGAATAGCATTTGGTAGTAGTCTCACTTTAATCTTGGATGTTCGATCAAAACAATTTTCAGCAAAATGATAGGAACATAAAACACTACTCCTTTTTGGAACAAATTCGGGGTTTTTCATAAACTGAATCCATGCTGCCCTCCTCTTTTCATCTTTAGGAAAGCTAGAACAATGATTTATCTTAACATCTTGAAATTAAAAAGATAGTAATTGACAACTTTAAATACAATAATGCATAATTGAGTAATAGTTTTTCCCTAAATGAGTTATTCTTCTTATGACAGGCATTTGTCTGCAAAATAACCTGATACAATATTAATCCCCAACACGTAATAATAAAAACCAATTAGGCATAAGTTTACCCCCCCGCAAAGCTCTTTGGTGACGCCAGTGCACAGCGCCAAGGCATATTTGATTTGTTGGTTAACCTCAATTCCATATTTCTTTTAAATAAGTTCAACAGATTACCAAATTAAAATTAAGCTGGTTGTCTCTGATTAAGCATTTAAAACACTTACCTGTGAAATAAAACACTAGATTTTTTTTGTTTTGGTGTCAAGGAACAACCACAAGATGCACAACTAACCATATAAAAGGTGAGTTTATACAGTAAATAAAATAAAATAAGAAACAAATTAAAGGTGAGTTTATACAGTAAATAAAATAAAATAAGAAACAAATTAAAATTGAAATAAGAATAACCTCAAGAAAGATTGGTTTATACAGATGACGAAAATAAAATAAGAATGAACCAATCAAATCACAGCTTTTTTGATAAAAACTTTTGTATTGTATGCAAGTTAAGTGTCCTCTGGTGGTTGATCATGCGCATTATCAGTTTCCAAACAAAATAAAATAAGAAATAAAGATGAAAGTTGGCCATCTTTAGTTCTTATTTCTGAATTTAGCTTATTTCGTGTATAAACGCTCCCATGGAAATGAGCGTGTTCAACTTTCTTATTTTATCTTAATTTGTTTCTTATTTTATTTTATTTACTGTATAAACTCACCTTATGATAAAATAAGTTGAACATGCTCATTTCCATGGGAGCGTTTATACACGAAATAAGCTAAATTAAGAAATAAGAATAAGAACTAAAGATGGCCAACTTTCATCTTTATTTCTTATTTTATTTTATTTTGTTTGGAAACTGATAATGCGCATGATCAACCACCAGAGAACACTCAACTTGCATACAACACAAAAGTTTTTGTCAAAAAGCTGTGATTTGATTGGTTCATTCTTATTTCTTATTTTATTTTCGTCATCTGTATAAACCAATCTTTTTTGAGATTATTCTTATTTCAATTTTAATTTGTTTCTTATTTTATTTTATTTACTGTATAAACTCACCTTAATTGTCTTTATTCCGCTAATACAATCAGTTTATAATATATAGTCAATAGAAAATAGTCAATTCTATGGCTATTTCTTTCGTTTATATACACAAACTACACAAAAATAACTTTTCACACTCAAAACTGGAACATCCACTTTGTCTGTTTACAACGTTCGACAGAGAAACAGCAAATCAATGACTCATAGTTGGTAGTTCAAGATGGCCGTCTTTGTCGCGCTTAGTAGTAGTTGGTACGGTGCGATACCCTCCTTCCTGTTGTTCTATATTCTAAGGTCGTCACCAATGGCGATTTTGCAAGTTGTATTACTATTGACCTATTATTTATATATAGATGTTTAATTTCATTTTGTCCTATCAAGTTTGTGATCTTTTTATCATAATTTTGTTAGAAAAATGTTAGTTTATCCGAATATAATAAAGTTACATTATTTTTGTACTCGAAGAATGTCTTCAAAACTTTTATCTGACATCACAAATTTAGGTTGAAGCATTTCCCAACAGAAATCATCCAAATAAAGCAGCATTCGACAGATTGTTCATATTTAGATGAACTGAAAGTAAAAAAAATAGAATTGCGGTGATTGCCTCTACACACATAAATGGTCAGTGAAAGTATGGGGCGGAATAATTGGTTAATATTTTCATAGGTCCTTTTAAAAATGATATACTTTCACAAAAAAAAGATATTTGACAAATCATCCGATTTAGGTGAAATAAAACTTAATAGAACTTATCTTCAATTTGATCGTAAAATACGAAAATGTATATGGGGTAATATTCAATTTAGAAAATAACAACTTTGATACGTTCCGTGTTTTTGGTACAACATGGAAGTATCTTTAGAATATAGCGATAATTTTCGTGTCGAACATAAACTTGTATAGTATTTTAAATCCCATTTTATACCGCTTAAACAATTATATTTATTTATTAATAAAATATAATATTTATGAAACTTGTTTTTTTATTTTCACAGCCCCTCCGTTGAAATATGTAAAAAAATGTATTGATTTTATATTATGACAAGTCAGTCCATTGACACTAAATACAAGCTTTGGTTAAAAAGTATATGTTTTGCTCAAGACTGTAACACAGAAATAGGATTTTGATGAAACTTGTCTAAAGCATTATCTTGAACGCCCTTGACCATCCTCTCACGTAACATCTTTGGGAAAAGTTAGACGCAAATGAAATTCAGTGATTTAACCAGAGGTCTCAGATTTAACTGTTATCAAATTACAAACTTTGTAGTATTAATTTTTTAGGGGATATTCAGTAGAAGAGCTTTTTAAACTTTAAATATATTTAATTCTTTATTTTTAATTAAATACAAAATAAAACTTGAATCATACTTTAGTTTTCTTTTTCTTTATCCCCTTTCCCTTCTTGACATTATTTTTCTTCAAAACTTCCCGTTTCTTTTCCTTTTCCAACAATTTATCATTTTTCTCCAAATCAATTGCTTTTTCCATAGGGTCACCTTCGAAAATATCTTGTAATGGAGTAAGCTTGTAACTTTCTGTGGGCCTTGTAATCTCCGCATGCACTTTCTGTTGAATCCTGTTAACGTACTTATTCTTGGCTGCCAGACTGATTTGTTGCCTGTATTTTGCGGGACTAATGTAAGAGGGGTTCTCCCATAGAGTAGCGCCTCCAAAACTGCCAGAAAAGATTTTCACCTGCAATAGAAATAAGCAAAGTCAATGACATCCTTGCCTAAATGAAATACATAAAACCAATCGAGACTCACGGGATTGAGAACAAATCGTGGCCCAACCTCGGCCAAAGCACCATCTTCAGATAATATTTGGAAATTTCTAAACCATATTCGATTATCCAGTATGCTGAATGTGTAGACATGATCAAAGAATGGCTGACTCTTGGGATGATGTTTAGGTACACCAAAAGTTTGTGTCAACAGTTCCTTAAGCAGTGAATATTGTGGTTTCTCTTTGAAAACTGGATCGAAACTAAGCAGGGGTCGCGAGCCTCTCAAGCAGTTGCCAGTCAGTTTCAATTCTTCCATAGTATAAACTAAAAATGAACATAGACATAGATCGTCCGCTCGCAAATTTTATAACTTCATATTACTGTTTTCAACTAAAAACTTGACACTTGGTCCGTTCGGGACATTAGACAGCCAAAGATACACGTCCCTCTTTTTCCGTCCCTCAAACATAACTGCTTTGTTGCAATTTTTCATTTCACACATTTCATTAATGATTGATAATGTTTTGGATCGTTCCATTTTCGCTTCTGGTTTATGATGTGGCATTAATTTTTTAATGTCTTCCATTAGATGTCGATCTCTGTGATTTATTCCACGAGAAGCAAATACTAATACTCGTTGTTTGTTCAGCCATTTTCTCTAAAATTTAGAAAACAAACATGAGGCTGAGCATATTAAAATTGAGACAAGTGTTTTCTTACTTTTTTTACCAGAGGCTCATCCGATTGTCTAACCGATGGAGGGACAGCAGGTTCGTCTTTTTCAACCTCCACACGTTTTCTTTTATTGCTTTTCTTCATTTTGAATAAACACGTGTGTAACACTGTTATGTAGATAGATATCCCTGTGAGATATCCTCTCGCTCTAGCTAATTCAAATTGATATTCAACATAACCAATAAAGACCAATGACATATGACATTTAACATGATCTTCAGCTTCAGCATAGATTAATAAAATGCATGGTCCTGGTCGTGTCCATGACCACAACAGAGTCTGATTATGGTCAATGTGTTGAACAGGTTCCCACCGATTTTTGACAATTTTTTTAGCTAGTTGTGTACGTATTTATTAAAGAAACACATTCCAATTAAAATTTTAGCCCGCTCACTTGACATTGCCGAGAAAAGAAACTCTAAATTTTACTATTTTCACATCAAATTTCTCATATGACTGGCCTGTCCACCGCTACGCTGCTGGACTGTTTACTTTGATGGCGTTTTATTAATATTTCATTGGTTATTTATTACTTTATTCCTACAAATTCAAGTACAGTACAACAGAAATAGCGGCAGGCTGATTCTTTCTCCTTTTTATATTTTTTAGTGGATATGTTTTCGCTAATTGCAGGACTTTTTTTATTTATCGGGTAAATTTAGTATTATATTAGCCAAAATGCTATTAAAAGTGTATCCCTAAACACTTATTTTTCCCACCGTAGCACCCTTATTCACTCCACCCTCCCGCTAGCTTGTTAGGGGTTAGCAGGCTGAAATTTTAATTGGAATATGTTCCTATAATAGATACCTACGCAACTAGCCAAAAAATTTGACTAAAATCGGTGGGTTCCTGTTCTACACATTTACCCTGATCAGAGACCCCTGATTACCAATCGATTAGTAATCAGTAATCAAAAATATGTATCTTGTGATTGTGGACTGTGAACACGATTGATTACTGATGCATCGCTTAGTTCAATTGTCAAACTGACACTTGTCAAAAGATTTGAAATAATTTATTTCTACAATTAAACATATTAGAGGAATTGAAAATGGAAGAAGAGAAAATATTTTCTATTCAATATGTTTATAATGAAAAAGATTATATGACAAACGGAACAATAGATGTCCATAATAGAATTGGGAAATATCATAGGTATATAACATTCTCTGATATGAAATCTGAAACAAAATATAGGTTAAGTTACACTATGGTTTTCTGATAGCTGTCGTATTGAAGACATCAACTTTTTGATAACCGATACCACGGTTGTATAATATAAGGTCTTGACTCTCCACCTGTAAAAAGTGTCACACTTATTGAAGGGGATTTTCTTAATTCTAGGTTTAGCCGCGCAAGTCGCTGTAATCTAGTGTTGTTGCCAATTTCTTAAATATGATTCTTTATTTGTACTGTACTCTGTAATGAATTCAAATAAAATTCACAAATTCACGAATTATTTAATCTGGCGTTGCTTATACAACACTTTATTTTCTTCAGAAAATGATCGGAATTTCTCAATTCAATAATAATCGATTTGCGACTGATTTTATATTATTGGTTGATAATTTGTCGAATATCAAAGTTTACCGAATATCAGGATCAGATAAACCAAGGCTATAATTAATGTATAATATAAAAGGCAGGGTTAAATTACAATCTATGTCCATTTCTCTTTGAATTTGTTCATCGGAAATTCTGCTGTGCTCGTCTATAATATTAACTGTACTCGGAATTATATCACCAAAAATAGTTGGAATAGCGGAGCCGGAGAATCGAGGGCGCTGGAAATGAGCCTGCAAGAAATTATTTAGTGATATGTATTGAACAGGTACATAATAATAAGCTAATGTATAAAACGGGTAAAAATAAATGCTCACTTCTGCAATTACTTTTCCGGTCGAGTCATGTTTTTGCCTGACAATATATTTTTCTTCAAAGTGCTTTTCACAAATGCAATGCGAACATTTTAACTCCACTAATCCAGGAATAGCGGCTTTCCAAACTTGTAATCTTTTGAAATCATTTGGCACATTATAAATAGAAACTTTCCTAACACCACTGTAACTGGACTTGCACTCCGGATTAGCACACAAACTTCCCATTTTGTAAGTCTTAATATAATAATTTAATAAAGTTACGACAAAAAAAAGTTAATACACAAAAAGCGATTTAACGAATGATTATATCTGAGATTTGAGATTAGATTATACCTCCTCCAATCATAAAGTAATAATAAATATCTCCAATTTGAGATTAATTTTAAACTTTAAACAGATGACAGATACCCGCAGCCATTGTACACTCGACACTAGCGACTAGCGCCACAACCAAAATGGCTATAATACAAACTAAAAATTTCTTCAATATCCATGACAATTTGGACTACCCAAATTCCGTGGAGACGCAACACCCTATATTATACGACCGTGCTTTAACTAATCGATTGGTAGTCAGACCGCTGTGGAGCAATCGCACATCTGTCAAATCGGTAAAGTTGCAGAGCATAGACCTTATATACATGGACTGCTAATCCTCCATTATCTATGCTTCCCAACCACGGTCATACAGAAAGGTCTTGAAACGAGGTTAAAACAGTGATTCGCTTCACATATTTCTATGTACCTATAATTTGATCCTTGAATTTTTTTGTGAAGCTCACTATGGGGATTGCGAGTTTAGTACGCATGTGCAAAAGGGGAAGTTGGGGGAGGTGGCTTGTAGTCACATATGTATGCCACATATGGTATCTATGGTAACAAAATAGGGACATGTCCCTTCTCTTACCAAAAAAGTTCATGACGCATGCGCATATCGCCAGCTATCCCCAGGTCTTCGGTTTCATTTTTGCGTATTTTTTTCCACAATGCTAGCGGTATAAAAATTTAAGTATATGGATTCGCTTAGGGTCCAGCCATAGAACAATATAAACCTTACACGGAGTCCAGCACAGAATACTATGCGTTCAGTCTTTTTAAGCTTCCAATTTCTGCCGCATGGTTCGCAGTCGAAATTGGATGCTGCTCAAAACATAAAAATACCATTTCAAAGGATGTTGCAAAGTTGTAAGAAGATTCAAACTGTCGTCAGTAACATAATTCCATCTCGATATTATTCATCACAGTATTCTGCGTTCATAAACTCATAACTTTTTAATAAAGGTATTTTATGTTCTAAGTAACATCCCCTTTGACGATGACATTTGAACAAGATGCTAAGCCCACTTGCTACCTATATAATTCCATGATATAAAAACAATGGTATAACGAGGCGCATCTACGAGCATCTAGCTAGAGCACTGTATCTATACAGTGCTCTAATCTAGCTCCTCACACTTTTCTTACCACTGACGTCACGACCATTCAATATAGTAGTAACACAGTATAAAGAACTATTCTTTATACTGCGGTAGTAGTTTAAGCCAAATCTAAGGCAGGTGGCAGATCCGAAGGAGCCCGAATACACGAGCACCACTCAAACATGTTCAACTCTCTCACGCAGTGTTGACGTTAAAAATGCGCGAACTTTGCCAAAATGAGCTCAAAACGTAGCATATCATTGGATGTGTATTGTGTATAATTCGACCTTCGATTCCAGACCTGTGGTCTGTACTTGTACTACCGTGATTTCGACCAAGGAGGATAGAAGGTATGGAGGTAGCATTGGTTTAGAGTGCAAAGCGCGGCAGTGAAACTACTTGGCGTATAGACAACCTGCGAAGTATGAACATTATACACGCGAATGTATTTGCACCCATAGCAGTGAAAAATAGAGATGGTTTGCTTTATCCTTCCGCTGATTTAGTTCATCATCGTACAATAAGACCAGATGGACGCGTTTTCGTTCAGTTGGCGCACCTCATATGAACTCCACCATCTTAGTTTTATCCCGCTTTCCATTTCAGATTTGAATATAATTTTGCTGGTACGATTTTTGGGTACATCATCAACAATTTTTTTCATATTCATGCTTTTCATTTACTCTCACATATTACGTAACAGAAATGATTATATTTATGTTTTTAATTAAAACTGACAGTATATTCGATGATACAGTTACTACGTTTACATGCAGGACTGAATTCGTTTTGAATCTGATTCGGTTTCAATCCAACACAAATAAACGTACTGTTTACATGTTGCGATCTTAAACCACCTTCGATCCGACATACGTAATGGCACCACTAATGAAATTTGACAGTTATCAGAATCACGTTTGTTTATCGTGATCTGTCAAATAAACGTGAAAACGAGCAAGCAATGGATGGTAAATCGTTACGATATTGTGCTTGTGCTTATTTTCAATCTGTACTATGTGCTTTCTTGAACGAGGAACAACGTAGACAAAGGTTCTCTGCTTACGGTGCACTGCGCATGTCACAATCCGATCCCAGCAGAGAAAACTTACCTCCAAGATCCCAGTTAGCATAACTGTTTACATGTTACATGCAAGTTCAATCTCAAACCGATGTATACATGCGACAATCCGATTCGATCCCAAACAAGTGAAATTTTTGAAAAAAAAAATTGAAAATAGTTTTTATTGGGCATTTAAGATTTAAACCGTACCGATGAGTACCTACTATTGCTATCCTTTTCTCGATTTTAACTATACTTATGTATATGTGTTTGCCAGCAACAGCAATTCCATAACAAATTACTGTTTGTCTACAACACAAAATTGAACTTCAAATTAACAATAACGTCTGACGTCTGACAATTGCGACATAACAATAACGATCTTCCAGAAAGTACCTATATACCAGAGAACGAGACGTATATATACGCTCCATGCTCGTGCGTAATTCCAGAGACGGATCCCAGTCTCGTTCCATGTCGACAAAATAATGATCTTGGTTGAATGAGATAAATATAATTACCAATATTGGATCACACTTGGAGCTTAACAGGCGGCGAGATGTCTGCGATCTAAGTACGAATTCGAAATTTGAAGTCTCTAGACCGTATGGGGCCTGAGAAATCGCTGCGGAGTCCATTGATACAAGAACCGAAAGTAATAAAAAAAACTATTTAAAAAAGCTGAGATCCAGGGATGGAGGTAGAATCTATTTGAATCCATAACTGTGCCTGTTAACATGGAGTGGATTTGGACTGAAATCGAATTTAATCCAGCCTGTAAACGTAATAAATGTTATTCATTTACGTTAACCATAATGTTATAGATATGAAAACTTCTTAAGGAAAACCTTATTGATATTTTTTAGAAACTATAAAATGAGAAATTGTTTATAAACCTTTATTTTTATGAGTCTTCGATTCCTTTGTTTACTTATTGAGATGTTTTCAACAGGGTTGTCTTTACCCGGGGTGCGTAAAATGCGTAAAATTGGTAATATTATATCAGAACACATTCTTCTAATTAAAAATTCTCAGCCTCGGACACCCCATTTTACTACTAATCAACGGTTAGCAAATCTTCACGCTTATTAGGTAAATTTCTTATAGAAATGTACCTATTGCGATCGTTCACACTTTTGAATTTCATATGAAAATATTCAACGGTATATTGTTATGTCTGTAAGTTAGTCCAAAAAAACATTTGGTTCAAAAGTTTATATATATATATATATATATATATATATATATATATATACAGGGCTATTCACATTCGTTTCTGTACATGGGGATCTCGTAAACGATAAGAGATAAAGTGTCGGTTAAATTGTGGCAAAGTTGCGTATTTTAGAGACCTCTTCAATGATGTAAAAGATCGAATTTAGATCTTTTGGTTCTGGAGATATACAGGAAAAACCAAAAAATCCCAAATTATTTTTTTGCCTGTATCTTCTTTATACGCAGACATATTGAAAATCTGTCCACATTTTGCTATTGGCATTTGATGTGGGCTATCAGAATATGGCCAAGCTATTTCACTACAAGTCTTGCTATCTTGTCTAAATTCTCTCACGATAATTTTAACTTTCAGGACATATTTGGGCTTGTTCCCCAAGTAGTCGATTCTAGTAGGAGAAACTTCTCACTCTTCTTTACTCTCACTTCCTTCAGGGCTTACTTGGGCTGGTTCCCCAAGTAGTCGACTCTAATATTTCAAGACTTACTTGGGCTGGTTCCCCAGGTAGTTGACTCTAGTGAGAAAGGCTTGTCGCCTCTCTTACACTCCTACTTCCTTCAGGGCTTACTTGGGCTTGTTCCCCAAGTAGTCGACTCTAATATTTCAGGGCTTACTTGGGCTTGTTCCCCAAGTAGTCGACACTAGTGAATAAGGCTGGTTCCCTTACTCACGCACATCTTTTACCTAACTAGCTTTTAACCTCTGTACCTGGAGGACTTCTTTTTAGTGAATACGCGAAATTATTGTCGAGACCTTCTGTGTAGGACTGATACTCCATTAACTTGAGTATATTCAACTATTATTTGACAGTTGATACACCACCACTCGACAATTGGTGACCCCGACGTGATAAAAGCTCGACGTGATCAAAGTCCGACGTGATAAAAGCTCGACGTGATACAGAGACCGACCGGATTCAAAGCGTGATTAATACTACTGTCGTAACTAGCTACTGACAAGACTTAAAGACTTTCGCAAGATCTTATAAATGGAAGAAGATAGGAAAATGGAACCAAGTGATGCAATACAAGAGATACAACTTCCACTAAGACTTCCTCAATTCTGGGAAGAAGATCCTTCCCTATGATTCACTCAAGATGAGATGATTTTTACCGCCAATAACGTGGTACACCAAGTAAAGAAATTTAATTTGGTAGCAAGACAACTACCTTATAAAATAGTGAGCCAAGTCTCAGGATTGATTAAAGAACCAGGTGACAACCCATACGACGCTCTAAAGGAACGTTTGAAAGCTATATTTAGTCAGAGCCAGGAGAAGAAATTATTAACACTGTTGGAGGAAACACAATTAGGTGATTCAAAACCCTCACAGCTCCTTCGCACAATGCAAAATCTGGCTGGCAATAATGCATCAAAACAAATTATTAGAACAGTATGGCTTAGAGCGTTACCTGAGCGAGTTAGGGCCATTCTAGCTGCTTTCACTAGCGATGATTTAGAACAAATGGCAAATATCGCCGATAAAATTTTGGAAACTCATTGTCAAAATCCTTCAGTTGCACCTACTTCTTCTTCTTCTTCCTCCGATGGGATGAAAGAAATTATTAATCAACTGCAGAACCTAAAACATGAAATAGAAGAACTTAAACATAGATCTCGTGATAGCGGTAGAAAAGGGTCATGATCCCGAACTCCATCACGAGGAAGAAAGCCTTATTGCTACTATCATTATAGATTTAAAGATAAGGCGACCAAATGCGTCCAACCATGTAATTGGAACGCAAATAAATCCAAATTGAATCAGGAAAACTAACCTCGGCGGTGGACAAATCAACGGATAATACGATGTCCACTGCCGCAATGTCAGCCCAGAGATTATTTATTACTGATCGAGATACTGGTGAATAATTACCTTATAGATTCTGGCGCTTCAATTTCCGTATTACCAAATAAATGCAGTAAACGGAAACCAAACACAAATTATAATCCATATGCTGCCAATGGTTCTCCAATACCCACCTATGGAATTGAACATAGAGAATTAAATTTGGGAACAAGGAGACCTTATCCATGGGATTTTGTGATAGCAAGCAGATTTCTTATATCACCATAATCTTTTGGTGGATATTAGACATCGACAATTGATTGATCAAGTTACTAAATTGAGAGTCATTTGTCGTGTCATTTCGATTTATGCCGAAAAAATAGATACTATTCCCAAAGGAAATAATTATCAAGAAATACTAAGGAAGTATCCTGATATAACTAGACCGACAGTCATTGGCAAACCGCCAGATTCTGCAATTAAGCATTATATTGAAACAGATGGAGCTCCAATAAGTTGCAGAGCAAGAAGACTGCCCTTAAACAAATATGCAGCTGTTAAAGAAGAATTTCGCCGAATGATGGAAGCAGGAATTTGTAGACCATCAAAGAGTCCTTGGGCCAGTCCGTTACATGTAGTAACTAAAAAAGATGGTAGCCTTAAACCATGTGGAGATTACCGGTTATTAAACTCTCACACCAAGCCAGATAGATACGGAGTGCCTAACCTTCATGATTTCACTAATCAACTATTTGGCACAAAGGTATATTCAACCTTGGACATTAATAAGGCTTATTTTCATATTCCAATAGCCGAAGAGGATATTCAGAAAACAGCAATAATTACGCCATTCGGAATTTTTGAGTTCCTTAGAATGACATTTGGTTTAAGGAACGCTGTACAAACTTTTGAAAGGTTCATGGATCATTTATTTTGAGATCTTCGATATGTTTTTGTCTACTTGGACGACATATTGATAGCCTCTCATAGCAAACAACAACACGAGGAGCATTTAAATAAAGTACTCAAACGTCTAAATGATAATAGATTGACCCTAAATTTAGCTAAATGCAACCTAGGGCAACCTTCAGTTCAATTCCTCGGTTATAATGTTTCCCTAGATGGTATCACTCCTTTAGACGATAAAGTCAAGGCAATAATAAATTTTAAGAAGCCAACTAATAAGTCTGAATTAAGACGTTTCCTGGGTATGGTTAACTTCTATAGAAAAAATTTACCAAACGCAGCGACAGTTCAGAAACCTTTGAATGAAATTTTGGCCGGCGCCAAGAAAAGAGATAAATCACTCATAGTTTGGACAGAGCAAGCAAATGAAGCCTATGAAGAAACCAAGAAAGCACTAATTAACGCAACAAAGTTATCACATCCAGCACCTGACATGCCATTATCATTGGCAAATGATGCAAGCAATACTGGAATGGGAGCGGTCCTTCAACAACTAGTAAACGGAAAACAACAACCTCTAGGATTTTTCTCCAGAGCATTTAATAAGGCTCAGGTTAATTATTCTACATATGATAGATAACTTTTGGCAATCTACGAAGCGATCAAATATTTTCGTCCACTTATTGAAGGAAGAGAATTCTGTGTATATACTGACCATAAACCGCTAACCCACGCATTAATATAAAATTCTAAATCAGCCTGTCCACGACGTCTACGTCATCTAAATTTTATCTCACAATTTACAACAAAAACAATTTATCAACCTGGTGAAGATAATCTAGTGGCAGACACATTATCAAGATTATCTGAAATATGTCTCCCTGAGAACCTTCATCTGTTGGCTAAAGCACAAGAGGAAGATGATAAAATAATCAAACAATTAAATCAACGGAAAAATATTAAACTTCAGAAAATAACAATACCAGGAACAGAAATATGTCTACGGTGTGAAACATCAACAAATTCAACGAGGCCATATTTACCAAAACAATTTCGACTACCAACCTTCCAAAAATTCCATAATTTAAGTCATCCTGGTATTCGAGCTTCAAGAAGTCTTGTTAACAAACGTTATTTCTGGCCAAACATGAACAAGGATATAGGAAATTGGTCTAGATGTTGTGTTCCCTGCCAGACTTCAAAGATCAATAGGCATACCATCACTCCACGAGGCACCTACGGTTTTTCAAGACGATTAGAACATGTCCACATAGATTTAATTGGACCATTACCTCCATCAAATGGGAAAAAGTATTGCCTTACGATGATAGATAGGAACACAAATTGGCCTGAAGTAGTTCCACTCAGCAATATAGAAGCTCCTACAATTGCTGTAGCATTTTATAAGAACTGGGTAGCACGATTCGGAGTTCCTGCAAAAATTACTACAGATCAAGGAAGACAGTTCGAATCGGAACTATTTAAAAAATTAACATCATTACTCGGTATCACTAGAATCAGAACAACACCATACCATCCTCAAAGTAAAGGATGTATTGAAAGATGGCATCGTTCATTAAAAGCATCTCTAATAGCTCAGATTCAAGAAACTAAGAGTTGGACTGAAAGTTTACCTACTGTATTATTGGGATTAAGAGCAGTACTTAGATAGGACGACGATGCTAGTACAGCCGAGCTACTTTATGGGCAACCATTAAGACTCCCAGGAGATATATTCACTCCAAGCTCCAATAATATAGAGTCTGATGAAGTTTTGCGACGTCTGAAACAAGAAATGACAAGTTTTAGAGAAACAAAAGACATTTTTGTGAATAAAGACCTATCTACATGCACTCACATTTTTCTGAGAGATGATATATCAAAAAAAGGATTAAGGCCAGCGTATTTGGGACCATATAAAGTTCTGGACCGGGATAACAAAACTATAAAGATAATTGCAAATGATCATGAGATCAGAATCTCATTAGATAGAGTAAAGCCAGCATATTTATTTTCTGACTCAAATCAAAAAGGTTTTTCAAAATATAATGTCAAAATTTTGCATAATCATGGCAACGAGGAACCTAGTAAAAGAAAAATGAAAAGACCAGTTCGTTTCTTGGATACAATCAAATAAAAAGTATATATAACGGCAATTAATCACCAAAATAGATCAGTTCAAATCAGAATGGACCTACCATGGAAATTGCAGGAGGTAGAAATCCCAGACCCGGATATAAGTGTAAAAATAAAGAGAATGTGGGAATTAAGAGTCTTCCCACACTTGAAGATGGTGGAGCCCATCGAAGATGAGCCATATGTTCCTGTCGGTTTGACGACGGAATCGTCAAGTTCAAAGAGGGTGTACCAACCAACACTGGTCAAAGTGCTGGAGGGGTTTAAAACCAATACAAGGACGCAGAGGCCCAAAAAATGGAAATTATATTTAATAATTATATTTACCGTTGATTTGGAGCGAGGTATGTTGTGACAGTTTTTATTCAGTTTATTATTAATTCAAAATTGTAGAAGTCACCCTGTGACAGTTTTTATTCAACATAATTTATTGTTGTAAAAATCATCCTGTAAATATCAAAAATAAATGTCGTTCTGTATTCAGCTGACATGAAGTGAAAATCACGTAACAACCAAAAAAGATAACTTTGACAAATAAATTTCCACCAATAGCTAAGCAGATCAGCAGTATAAAAGGCGTGCTGCTTCGCATTAAAATTCAGTCAATTTCTTCGACTCATTCCGAAAACATCTCGTCAGCTTCTGCAGGTTTTCCATATATACCGAGAGTTTTATTTCACTACTAGTCTTGCTATCTTAACTTTCAGGACTTATTTGGGCTTGTTCCCCAAGTAGTCGATTCTAGTGGGAGATACTTCTCACTCTTCTTCACTCTCACTTCCTTCAGGGCTTACTTGGGCTGGTTCCCCAAGTAGTCGACTCTAATATTTCAGGACATACTTGGGCTGGTTCCCCAGGTAGTTGACTCTAGTGAGAAAGGCTTGTCGCCACTCTTACACTCCTACTTCCTTGAGGGCTTACTTGGGCTTGTTCCCCAAGTAGTCGACTCTAATATTTCAGGACTTACTTGGGCTGGTTCCCCAAGTAGTTGACTCTAGTGAGAAAGGCTTGTCGCCTCTCTTAGACTCCTACTTCCTTCAGAGCTTGTTCCCCAGGTAGTCGACACTAGTGAATAAGGCTGGTTCCCTTACTCACGCACATCTTTTACCTAACTAGCTTTTAACCTCTGTACCTGGAGGACTTCTTCTTAGTGAATACGCGAAATTATTGTCGAGACCTTCTGTGTAGGACTGATACTCCATTAACTTGTGTATATTCAACTATTATTTGACAGTTGATACACCACCACTCGACAGTAGGTATGAATTACTCCGGAATATGCTGTAAAAAGTCTTTATTTCCAAAGAAGTGCAATGAGATTTATATTATTCAATTTTATAATATTATTACGATGTAATAACTTATTATTATACTATATTTGGAATCGCATATACGTAAGATACCTATTACATATTTAATGTAACCAATACACATTAAACTTGTTTGGTCGCTACTGGTAATTTAGAGTTAGAAGGACCCATAGACATATTATATGTCTATGGAAGAACATTCTATAAAGGCTTCGGACTGCCTTTGTCCGAAGGTCCAATATACTTGAGCTTGTTGCTACTCTCGCAGCAACGTTTCAATTTTTCTGCAACATTAAAAATTAATAATAAGCTGGGTCACGTACCTACCAAAAATCTTCTAATGGAATAAAAGATGGACATAAATTGAGGCAAATGCAACAGACTGTAGCAATTTTATCAATGAAAGCAAATTCTGTATCCTTTTTATGCAGTTGATATATTGGTAGCATTCCATTGAATATTTTCCACATTTTTTGTACCTGTTCTTTCTTGCATTTAAAACCAATCTTATATTTGTTAGCTAGTTTCCTCTTACTAGTTAATTGTCAGGTTCTCCTTTATTAAAACTCGGACTCGTAACTTTTACTCTTGATTATATATTACTCTTATCCATCTACACCTTAACACGTCTTGCTTCATACTGACTACTAACGCTCCTAGCCTACTCTACTTCTACCACTCTACTCTCACACTAAATGTATACATGGTTGCATATCCTTAATTTGATAATTGCTAACACTCGGGCATCCTGAATGATGAATGCCCTCATTCATAAAAGTTTTAAATGAACTATAAACACTAAATTTATTCGTAGTCCTGTAGATACGCAGGCCGTCTTCGACGTCGCTTCTCAGGTGCTGTCCTCTTCGGAAGTTCCTGATGCGCAACCATTGAGGGTGACTCTTCCTCACTGGGTTGGTGTTGCTCCATAATTCGCTGCAATTCGATTTTCGGTTGTCTCGGTGCGTTTTCATCGCTTGCGTCAGGTGTCTCACTACTGTCCTCCGACTCTGAATGATCTGAATCATTCGGTGTTTGGTAAAGTTTTAACTGACTCACGGTTGCTGTCGTTTTATAGCGTCGTTCTCCTGCTCCTTGTATGCTTGCAATTCTGTATGTGTCACTTGGCAATTTCTCAGTGACTACTAGAGGCCCACGATATTTTGGCTGAGTTTTGGTACTCTCCCCAGTCATCGATGGAACTCTGCGCACAACCACGATGTCTCCTATGTTAAATTCAATGCCCTTGTATCGTTTTCTATCAAAATTGTCCTTGTATTTTCTCTGTTCCTCGATGATTGTTTTCTCCACTTCATTTTGTACTTCTCTGGCAAGTCTCCAACTGTCTTGCTCATTCAATGCTACTGCTGTCAGCAATCCGTCTGAAAATCTTGGTAGGTAGCCATACAAAACTTCATACGGTGTCTTGTGCGTTGTTTTATTAGGCGCTGTATTTAGAAATCTTTCAACTTCTGGTAGTTTACTTGCCCAATCGGTCTCGTTCTCCAAAGATGTCATTAGTGTTGGTATTAATGTTCGATGCACTCGCTCGCACTGTCCATTGGCTTGAGCCCAATGTGTGGAAACTAATGTCAATTTTACACCATTTTTCGTCAAGTTCTCGCGAAAATTCTCTGACGTAAAACAAGTACCTCGATCACACACTACTCTGTCTGGTAATCCGAATTGTTCGATTACTTTATTTAGCGCTTTCACTGCAGATCTCGTTTTAGTGTCCTTCACTGGAAACAATTTCACAAATTTCGTTAAGGCGTCTACGAAAACAAGAATGTGCTTAAATCCTTTTTCTGTAGTTACTAATGGTCCTACATGATCCAAATGCACACGCGAAAAAGGTCGTTTTGGGGGTGGGATGGGGTGCAATTCACCTGGTCTTTTCCCACTTGGAATTTTCACCAACAAACACTCTGCACAACCTCTGATGTGTTGTCTTAAATAGCGTCTTACCCTCGGAAACCAATAATAACGGTAAATTCGCAAAACAGTTCGATCTAGCCCGAAATGTCCCATTAAATCGTGGTATTTAATCGCGATACTCTTTCGTAAAGATTTCGGAATCACATATAAATGTCTCTCAGTACCATTGACACTCACTTTTCGATATAGTCTCGAATCTTGTAACACGAAATTATTTGCGTCTTGTGTCTCGGTTCTCGTTCGGTCCTCGCTAGGTTTTTGTAGGATTGTTATTAGTCTTTTTAACTCAGGATCACTCTGTTGTATCAATAAAATATAATCCTCTTCAGACATTATTTTCATTACCTCCGTTTTCTCGTACATTTCCCGAGATGTATCACTAGGTTCTTCGACGGCTGCTCGCGACATGGCGTCCACGTGAACCATCTTCTCTCCTGACCGGTGTCTAATCTCGAAATCATATTCAGAAAGTAAATTATACCATCTAGCAATCTGAGGGTTTTGAGTCTTTTGCGCGTTTAAATAGACCAACGCCTGGCAATCGGTATACACTATGAACTTAAGACCAATTAAAAAGTTTCTCAACCTTTCGATACAAAACACTACTGCCATTAATTCTAATTTCGATGAATGATAGTTTTTCTCGACATCAGTTGTCTTTTTTTGACACGTAAAATATAGGGTGTAACTCATTGTCCTCGAATTGTCTTTGGGTCAAAATTCCAGCCAATCCTTGGCTCGATGCATCGGTGTATAAAACGGTTTCACTCGCGTTCGGATTGTAAAGTCTTAAAACCGGTGTACTCGCCAACGCATTTTTCAAATCATTGAAAGAATCTTCTTCCTTTTCTGTCCATACGAATTTTTCACTCTTTCGCGTCAAGTCACTCAGAGGTCTCGCTCGAATCGCATAACTCTCCACGAATTTCCGAAAGTACGATGTTTATCCTAGAAATCGACGAACTTCTGTTACGTTATGCGGTCGCGGGAAATTCACTACAGCTTCGGTTTTTCTCTGACCCGGTTTGATACTTCCTCCCGATAACAACATTCCTAAATATTCAACCTCTCTCGCCCCAAACACACACTTATTCAATTTTAACGTCAATTTTGCTCTCCTTAATGCATCGAATATTTTCCGCAATTTTCTAATCATATCTGGCCAGTCTTTTGCAGGACAGATCGTCGAGATAACTCATCACCACTTCGTTTTTCAAAGGACCTAGTGCGAGGGTCATTAGTCGACTGAACTCATAGGGACCATTGGTAAGCCCAAACACCATTCTCTCAAATTGCCCTGTCTCGTCTGGTGTGATGAAAGCAGTTTTGGGTTTTGCTTCCTCGGTGAGCGGTAACTGTAAATATCCATGCGCGAGATCTAAAACTGTTAACATTTTACATCCGCTAATGCACTCCAGATGCTCCTCGGGATTTGCAATGGGAAAATTGCTTTTCACTGTCTGCTTGTTTAGCTGCCTATAATCGATCACTAAGCGCGGTTCTCCTGTCTTTTTAGGCACTAATAATACCGGACTCGCATATGCCGAATTAGTTTCCGTCACAATTCCGTGCGATTTCCACTCACCAACAATGTTTTTAATCGTTTGTCTTTCTTTCAAGCTCACACGATAAGGTTTCGCACGAACTGGAATTCCTGTATCTTCAATGTTTACCTTCATTAACGTTGTACATCCCAACTCGCTGAGATTAAACGCGAAACAGTCACGAAATTCGTTGCACAAATTCACTAAATTGGCAAGATCATCTGCAGAGGTTTCACTATCCACTTTTAACATGCTTGATGTTATTTCTTGGACGATGCACTCGGAATCAAGTGTTCTTCTCTCAGTTTTCCCAATTTCTGTACCTTCTGCTAACACTACATTATTCTCATTACAGTTTATCACAGGTACCCAAGAGTTTTCTTCTCCATTGCTCGCACGTATGAAGCTGACTGAATGTGCTTCCAAAATGTTGCACTCCTCGGTTGTTACGTGAATTTTCTGTGACGATGGCGTCTCCAATATCAAGTTTTTGAATGGTTCTTCGTCCGCGCGTCCAAATTTCAGAACGTCAGTCACTTTTGCGTATGCAACTTGCTTATCTTCGGTAAAAGATCGACCAATGAGAACTGGTATTTGTTGCGCACTGTCTGGAACCACGTAGAATGGCACGTTACTCACTGTGGCTTCGTCGATGGTCACAACTGCTTGGAACATCTGTTCAACATCAATTGGTGCTCTGCCTCCAAATCCGAATAACTTAAAGTTCACATCGCTCAATGTTTCTTTCCATGTTTCAGCCGTACTGCGCCGAATCGTACACACGGAACTTCCAGTATCAATGAAAGCATCAACATCGCGATTATTTACACGGATACGTCGTAAAAACTTGTCAACACTGTTCGGACGAACTCCTTTTTCGATAATCACACACACGTCTCGATTGTTGTCAATTTTTGAACGAGATTCACTAGTCGACGATTTGTGAATGGGTGTACTCGTAGCCGCAGGGTTATCTCGCCTTTTGTGACAATTTTTCGTGAAATGTCCACTCTGGCCGCACGTAAAACACGCCGAAAGATTCCTCGGTTTAGAACACATTGTTGCTACATGTCCGTATACTGCACAATTGAAACATCGGACCTTAGTACGGTCTTGTCTCTCTTGATCACGCAAATCTGACGAACGCGTCTGATTCGTCGATGGTGCGCGTCCACGCATGTTTGTAGCGCTTGCATTATTCACAAAGACTACCGAGCTGATGCTCTTGCTCGTCACTCGTGTTAGTTTTAGAATGTCATATAACAATTCGTTTACATTTGCATGATAAGCGACCATTAAACCCGGAATTAAACTTTTGTTCACAAGACCTGTCACAATTTGTTCTTTTACTTCTTCAAATGATAGTTTCAAAGCATTACACAATTTATTTTTCTCATGAAAGTAGTTCTCAACCGGTTCGGAACTTGTCTGTATTCTTTTAGTCAATTTAACCCACTGCGCTGTTTTACTCGGTTCAACCACGAATGTCGCTCGAAACACATACTCAAATTCACGCCACGAATGTATGGCCTCACGATTCACCTCGTACCAGTCTTTAGCCGCACCTTTCAAATGGATTCTTGCTGTCTCTAATTTTATTTGGTCCGTCCACCCGTGAAGTAGACCACAACTCGTGATGCGATCCAACCATTCTCTAGGTTGGTCATCCATGATCAAGCCATCGAAATCCCGAACTGCCCTCGATAAGTCAGGCATAACGTGAAAATCCGTTGTCTGACTTTGATTGTTGATCACAGTTCGCATCATTTCATCACTTCTTGCTCTATTTTCCTCGACTCTAGTTATTAAATTCAAAACTGCCGTCATTTGTTGCTGGATGACGTCAACATTTGTTGGCACACTTGTCATAAAGGTCGCTGTCGTCTCAATGCGATCCTCTTGCTCATCCATGGTTTCGCGCACGCGCTGTTGCTGTCCTTCTCCATTCAGACAATGCCCGCTTTGGCCGCCATTTTGACTCTGTTGGCTTGCCATTTTTCTCGAAGTTTTGTGGTTCACTGGTTCACTCAAGATCCATTCTCATCTTCTGATCTTCTTATCTTCAAATCCCACTTCTGAATTGTTAGCTAGTTTCCTCTTACTAGTTAATTGTCAGGTTCTCCTTTATTAAAACTCGGACTCGTAACTTTTACTCTTGATTATATATTACTCTTATCCATCTACACCTTAACACGTCTTGCTTCATACTGACTACTAACGCTCCTAGCCTACTCTACTTCTACCACTCTACTCTCACACTAAATGTATACATGGTTGCATATCCTTAATTTGATAATTGCTAACATATTATTTCTGGGATTTGATTTTACATTATGATATCCATCATCCTACAGAAAATATATAAACTCTGGTATGGAAAGCAAAGCATCCCTATACACCAAGTAAAGCAAACAAAACAAAAATACCCTGGAACATACCACCTGTCTCCGTTTTTGCTGACGGTCATATCGCATTTTTGCGCAAGAGTCTTTCCTTTTACCATACCTCTTTCGTTGGAATCTAGTCAGGATTATTAGTATTGTAATGTTTAACCCTGTGCTAAACGTTGTGGGGTGAATTCACTTGCGTAAGACTCAAAGTTCGCAGATTCCTTCTAATGGTTTATTTCCAAACACTCAGTACTTCTATTATGGTACAACTGTCACCTTGACAATCTATACTGTCACTGTCTTCACCGACAGAACTACTATTAACCTCTGATTCCACAGACTGACTGTTGTCAACTCACTTTATAAGACTCACTGCCTTCATAAGACTGACTGACTTTGTCCCGTGATCGACACGGCTTTATATACCTGAATCATGACATGAGAATGTTCTATGAATATCTAGACGCACATAATTAATGTTCTTGATCCTTGTCAAACTGACAATAATATGACAAATTGTACCTCACATATAGTTTCTTGAAGGATCGAGAATAACTCTACCAAGTCTAGAAGTAAATAATGAACTATAACATGAAACAACTATAGCAAACAAGGTAATAGAAATAAATAACTAATAAACGAATAACAACCGTAAGTACACGACTACCTATCCACGTTACAGTATCTAACAGATTGGCTGGTTTGCCTGTCAGAGAATAGAAAAGGCAATTTTTTAGAATGATGACAATTACATTACATTACCAGAACTAAAATGTACCGAACATACAAGACCATACTTTATTTTGGTTCCAGTAAGGTCTTCTCGATTTATGGTAGCAATTCAACGATCTCTTTTTTTGCCTATGTCATATTTCTTCCCCCCTTAATATTTACAGCCGGCACTCTAAAATAGGGATGAATTAGTCAAGAGTTAATACAGTCTTAACATAATTTTAGATGTCCCTATTAAAAAACTTTACACCTGCATTCCGTTCAGCATTACACCAACAATTGACAACAAGGCAAAAATTCGGCATATTTTACTAAAGATCTAATTCGCAAATGTTTTTAATACAAATACGTCCACAACACACAATCCAAGCTACAAAAAGATAACTCATCATTTATCATATAACTATGAATTCCGTTTGACGCAATGTAAACGGTGAGGTTATTTTTCCTCCAATCGCTTCCAACTGTTAGATGCCACACGAGCCCAATTGTATACCAGCAGCAGTCGTTTAATTTATTAAATAAATTCTATGTAATATTCAGTTATTCCCATGTAAAATTATCCGATGTTTTCATCGGCAGTGTCAAAATTATACCATCCAATTAGAAAAAAAATGTTATAGCTGATTCTATCAAAACTTTATAAAAATATGTTCTGAGCACACCCGGTATAATATCAAGGACATATAAATTAACCGTAACATATTGCTCAATATTGAGTAGTGTCAATAAAAATTTCGGGTCTTAATCTTAATTTTTCTGAGAGATATGAATTTTTATATTATGCTATTTATCTGTCAAAATGTTCAGATAATAATATCTCATAAAATATTAGTTATAAACATAGTCATATTAATAAACTGACATTATTTTTCCATGTTTTCCACATATTCCTTGAGAAAAAACAAAGTTGTGTACAGTTTCCACTATTTAGAAACACTCGGTATAATTGAAACTATTTTTATATTGTAGAATGTTTATACCTAATAAGATGGGGTTAATTATAAACATTTTCTCCTGATCTTTACATTAACCCCGCAATCGTCCGAATACGCACTAATTTCCCACGAATTTCTTCGAGTCGCAAACGTTTTCTCTGCAAAAATAATCTTTATGAAATAAACACGAGAAAATCTTCTCTTCCATGTTGTTTATAAAGTTATTTTAGTATTAGATATTCAGGATGTTTTTAGATATTCGTAAGAACATTACGTAGCAGTTATGATGTTTTATTATATATTTGACATTAACAATATTTATATTTTATATACAGTATGTGAATGTATGCACATATATAAAAATCTTTGCCCTCTTATGGAACTATCAACATAGTATTACGACACACTCCCTTAGCATATGAGAACATAAAAAATGATTAACATAACAAAATCTTGATGTAAAGTCTTGACGTACACTTTAACAAATGTAAAAATATAGCATATAAAAGCAAATCACTAGTTGTCTTTGCACGTCACAGGTATTAGCACTCTTCTGACTAGTGCATCAGAATACTCTTGTAATAGTTGAATTTAATAGCTAGTAAAGGTTTAGTGAAAATGTCAGCCAACTGTTTATCAGTTTGACAAATCAAACCAACCTTGTTTCATTTCATCGGAAATAAAATGATATCTTACTTCGATATGCTTACTGTTTCTTGAGATTTGTCCAGATTTTATCATTTTTATAGCTGACTGGTTGTCAACATTCAAACTGGTGTGTGTTTATTTTGAAGTCTGTAAGTTCTTCTAATATATTCTTGATGTATTTCATTTCTTTTAAACATTGCGCTGCTGCAATGTATTTGGCTTCAGTAGTTGAGAGTGCAACTCTTTTTTGTTTTCGGTTGAAATCGGAGATCCACCGAATAAAATGATGTATCCAGTTGTACTTTTTCTTGTTGTTGGATCACCCGCATAGTCTGAATCAGAATAGGCTTGTAGACTGGTTCTTCTCAGATGGAAAATAAATTCCACTCCCTGGATCTCCATTCAGATATCTTAAAGTTCTCTTCACATTATCATAATCTTGATCAGTTGGGTTATTCAGTGCACGAATGTCATAATTAACAGCAAACGCCAAATCTGGTCGTGTCTTGCATGTTAAATAGAGCAAACTTCCTAGAGCTTCATCGTATTTGTAATTCCATATCTTCTTAGTATTTTCAGTTTTTCCTTGTATTGCAATTGGTGTATCCATTTTCTTGGAATCTGACATTTCAAACTTAGCAACTATCTGTTTGGCATATTTTTCTTGGCACAATAATATTCCTTTTTCATTTCTTGATATTTCCATACCAAGGTAATTTCATGGATTATTTTCCACGGTGATTTCAAATTCATTTTTCAGTTGTTTTATAAGACTTGATTTCACTCATATTTTCACCAATGACGAGTCCATCATCTACATGGATTCCCATAAATAACTTCTTGTTATTGCTTTTGAATACAGACTGGTCAGTTTTTAAAGAGATCAGACCATGTGACTTGAGAAAATCAGTTAGTCTTTGGTTCAACTTTTGAGAGGCTTGTCTCAAGCCATAGAGAGCTTTCTTGAGGAGACATATTTTCCCAGTTTCAGTGAAGCCTTCTGGTACTTGCATATAAATTTCTTCATCCAAAAAACCATTTAAGAATGCTGTCTGGATGTCAAAAGTAATAATATAATAATTTTCTTGAGCTGCGAGTGCAAGTAACAGCCTTAATGTTTTCGCTTGTACGACTGAGCTATAAATATCAGAAAAATCCAAAAAATCTTTTCTTTTTTGACATCCTCTGGCAATCAGACGAGCCTTGTAGATACCATTGTCCTTCTTCTTAAAAGCCCAGCGTGTTGTTATTACTTGTTTTCCTACTGCTTGCTTCTCATCAACTAATTCCCAAACACAATTTTTCTTGAGGGATTGTTTTTCTTCATTTATTGCTTGTTGCCATTTATCTTTGTTGTCACTTTGCATACATTCAGTATATGACATACTTGTTTCTTCTGAAGTAAGAAATGTCTCGTGTCTTGGTTTCTATGTTTCAGGTACTTCATAGTCTTGATAACGCTGAGGGCATACTCTTGGTCTTTGTGGGCATACTGCGGGTTGTTCATCTTCTGAATCAGAGTGTTGTTCTTCCTCTATTGTGTCTTCACGTTTATCATTCTTGTTCATTCATTTCTTCTTCCGAATCAAAATCTTCGACTGTAATGACAGGTTCTTCAGATTTTTGTTCCTCAAAATTTGTGGTAAATTCCACATCTCTTGATATGTATGTAGAGCGAGTGAAATGCTTCCAAATTCTGTAACCATTTACAGAATACCCAACGAAAACACTTTTTGGCTTCTAGGATCCAGCTTTTTTAGATAGCCCAAATTTTTAGTATACACTGTCTAACCGAATTCTTCCAGTCCAGGCACAACAGGTCTTCTTCCATGCCACATTTGGTAAGGTGTAACTTCAATTGCTTTTGTCACACTTCTATTCAGTAAGTATGCAGCAGTTTGTACTGCAAAACCCCAAAACTTGTTATTAAGTTTGCATGCATGTAACATGGCACGAACCTTATCCATCAGAGTTCTATTGACTCTCTCCGCTCTGCCATTTTGCTGTGGAGTATAATTTATTGTATATTCGATGACAATACCTCTGTCTTTACACCATTGTTTAAAGTTGTTGCTACTAAATTCACCACCTCTATCACATCTTACTCTTTCAGTTTTTAGGTTGAAATGTGCTTCAGCCTCCAGAATATACTCTCTCAGATATTCTTCTGTTTCTCCTTTTGTATGCAGCAGATAAATCTTAAGAAAGTGGGTATAGTCATCCATCACTGTTTAAAAATTTTCTTCATTTGCATATGTTGTTGGAGAGATTTTACCACAGACATCTGTATGGAGAATTTCTAATGGTCTAGTGGCTCTAGTTCTCTCTAGATAAAAAGGTTTTCTTGTCTTCTTGCTTATGATGCAAGATTCACATATTTTCTATTCTCTTAATATCGTTATCTATTCCATCACACAAATCAGGAATTCTTTGCAAGTCACTAAAATTTATGTGACCAAATTTATTATGCCACTTAATGACTTTCTCTTGCTGTGTCAATAATGCTTCATGAGAGTTTTGTTTTTTTATATCTATTTCCCATAAGCCTTGGTTTGTTTTCTTGCCTTCAAGCACAATATCACCATCAACAATGTCAATTTTGCCATTGTGAATTACTCTCACTGACTTCTTGTTGGAAATGGCGATCCCACCATTTTCCGTTACAACATTTATTGAAAGCAAGTTTCTGCTTAGACCAGGCAGATGTAATACTTTTGTGAGTTTAACTTCTTCAGAATTAACTTCACCTGAGAGATTTGATATAAGTTTCTCTCCTTCCTTAGCAACACCAACATTTATTTTTTCTACATGTTTGAGGTCACTTAAGATATTTGCATCTTTGACAAAATGACCTGTAGCACCAGTGTCTGCGACAAAAGTATAATCTGCATGATAAGTTATGTAAGCCACTTTTTCATTATTATTCTTTTTTGCTTCATGTTCTTGTTTGTAGCGACAATTTTCAGACAAGTGATTAGTTTTCTTGCAGTAAACACATGGATTAGGGAAAGTTCCTTCACCTTTATAGGATTTCTTCTGAGACTTACTGGTATTTTGTTGTGACAATCTATCTTATTGGTGCACGTGTTTGCATAATGTCCTTCTACTTTGCAGTTATGACATATAATGCCCTTATAAAACTTGAACTTACTTTTCTTCATATTGTATGATTGTGCTGCTGTTTTGAATACCTCTTTTTCCTCAGTTTGTTTTCTTGACCTTTCCAGCGAGTCTAGATTTCAGATTTTCTAGTGTTTTTTGATCTGTAGCGGATGAATCCCATGCACTACTAAAAAAGCGAAACTCTTCTAGTCTCTTGAGTCTAAAGGCTACATGTTACATGTTATCAATAATTGTCATGATGTCCAGTTTCTTGTCTAACTTGAAATTGTAGAACTCACTCCACAAATGTGACTTGCTGAGAAGTATCTTTGTTGAAAACTTTTGAAAGTTGTTCACACATTTATTTAGAAGTCTTGCAACACAGAATGTGGGCATTGATGTCCACTGTAGTTAGGATGTACCTCCTTGCTTGTGCATCCCTCTGTACCCATTCAGCCAGTTTCTTTTCATCTTCGCCTTCAGCTGGTTTAATCTTCTTACCATTTACATAGTCAATAAGACCTTTTGCCTCAAAAAGGGTTTGTATTTCAATTTCCCACAAAGGAAACGATGCGGCATCTTTGAGCACAGGCAATCAGTCTATTTCTTCTTTCACCATTATATCGTATAGTATCAGTTTTATCACCCAGTTTGGGGCTCTGGGTCCATAACCTGTTGTTTATAAAGTTATTTTAGTATTAGATATTCAGGGTGTTTTTAGATATTCGTAAGAACATTACATAGCAGTTATGATGTTTTATTTTATATTTGACATTCCAAACATTTAAACAGGAAAACAGCTTTTGAAATTGATCAGCAAATATTTGATACCTACGCACTTAATGTTGATCCTAAAAATCCATCAGAAGGGACATTCAAATTCAAATGTCCAAAAGTGTCTTGTCGTCTTGTACGCCTTACAATAATTACACAATGTTACCCTTACTTTTGAAATAATGAAAGTTTTCTTATAACTCTAAGACTTGAATAGAAGTATATTTGTTTACGCGAATCAAGAATCTCAGCTCAGCAATTCAAATGGTAATAGACTGAATAGAAAAAAAAGATCTGAAAATAAAAGAAAACTTGAATAACATTGGATTTCATTTCTTGGAAAGCGCTGAAAAGGAAAAGAAAGATGCGGTATGTATAATTATTATGACATTGCCAGTGCTCTCTTCTCGTGCCTCACTACCTCCAAGTTCTCTGGTAGTTGGTTGTGGCGGCACAGATTAAACAGGTTAATCTGCGGTGGCGGTTTAAATTTTGAGGGACGGGGGAGCAAGTTAGTGTGTTCTTGCCATGATATACTAGTGCTCTCTGTATCGGGGGTACTAATTACGCATCGGGGGTAGTCAAGGTCAGGAAAAAATTATTACACGTTCTTGCAATTCTATCTATATACGTCTATGTTCTCTTGTTGAACCTTCTATTGTCGACGAAGTGGTGACGTCACTGGTAAAATGCGCAAACTTTACCAAATTGAATACTACACGTAGCATACCGATTTGTATCGTGGTTGTTACGACCATGGTTTGCCTGAAACACGTCACTAAAGCCTTGTATGTTGGTCCGCTTCGATTTGCTGGCAAGCATAGAGGATTAGCAGTCCATAAATTATAAGGTCTATGCTCTCGGAAGACGAGGAATACCTCCACCAGACTCATATCTGCGCGAAGAACATACCTGGTCTTATTGTACCATGCTTATAGAGTAGATGAAAAACATAAAAACAAAAATTAAACCTAATAAAGGTAATCCATACCAGAGAATATATACCTACTGATCCATACTCTGCCAAGGTGCGGGACGAAACGTTGCGTAACCCATCTCTTATTTTTGTTATTACCAGAATCCAACTCCCAAGAAACAATAATCTCTAATTATATATATATATATATATTGACAGGTGTTTCCCCCCTATATTTCACTTCGCAGCTAAAATGGTTGCATGTTGATACCTATAAGGGTGTAGAAGATACGGGGGTTGAAACATGTGATTTTTAAAATGTGTGATTATCATTAATCTAAAATGATTTGGATTGTTGCACATCGCAGAAGCATTGTGTTTGTATGTCGCAATAGGCTACCATCGGGCACAATGGTGGTTGCAAGTTGATATCTATAAGGGTGTAGACGATACGGGTGTTGAAACATTTGATTTTTAAAATGTGTGATTATCATGATTCCAAAATGATTTGGATTGTTGCACATCGCAGAAGCATAGCTTCCATCGTGCACTAGGGTGTTTGCAAGTTGCTACCTATAAGTGTGTGGAAGATACGGGGGTTGAAACATGTGATTTATATAAATGTGTGATTATCATTAAACTAAAATGATTTGGATTGTTCGAGAAAATTCTAGAATGATCTAGAGATTTCTCAAATTATTTGGAAAGTTCTCAAATGTTGGCCTATATTCTAATCAAATGAGAATGTTTTAGAAAATTTTAAAATGATATAGAAATTTCTTGTATTATGTAGAACATCCCAGAATAATTTGGAAATCTCTGAATTGTATTCCAATGCGCCGATTCATCGAGCATATTTGAAATGTTCTAAAACAGTCTAGAATGACGTAGAAATTTCTAGAAATGATTTAGAAAGTTCTAAAATAGACGCCACGGTTCTGAACGATCAAGAATGTTCTAGAAATTCCTCTAATGATCTAGAAAGCTCCAAAATGTATCTCAACTTTCTGATCGAAATAAGCCAGCGAAATGGGTATTCACAGCTAGTACATGTTAAATAACACAGTCAAATGTTGATCTATATCAACATATATCAATTTTAAAAAAACATTTGTACTAGGTAGATTGAGGAGGATACTTTGAGAAATTAAGATAATTCGAATGCCACCATTGCAATAAAACTCGTAGTGTTCCATCAAAAAATATAATTCTGATAAACTATATTTCAGAATAATTTTGAATTATAGGCTTAGTAAATATAATTGCCGCCTATGTCGAACACACATTACTTTATATTCATCTACATATTTCAGTGGCTATAGCTAATTGTCAATATTCCACTCAGAATTCGGAAGATCAGGATTTAACAAATAAATTGATTATGGGAAGCAGAGAAAATATATTTCCATAATCAACAAGTTATACATTCACGTCATTCGCAAAAAGATGTCCACCATCAGCTTCAAATGAACTAACAAGAGAATCTGATCTCTTGAAATAGTTTATCTATTAAGATAAGACCATTTCATTACAATTTGAATAACAATTTTTAGTGAAAAAAATGGGAAAATACAATTCAATAGTCATTAAAAATTTGAAAATTACAAATATACAGCTCAAAAATATACTGTTTGAAAGTCCCCAATGTATTGTATTGCACACAAAACTAATTCTTTGGATTCAAGTATCCAATACTATTTGGAAAATATCAAATGTTTCGACACTACCTAAAGCATAAGTCATTTTTTTCTCTACAAGTGCAACTGTAGCATCCAAAATGAGGAGTGGATTTTGCACCTTTTTTATATAAAAAAAGTGTGGCAATAAATGGAAGCATATAGAATAACCTGATTTTCAACCACAGAGGAATGCCCATTTATATTGACAGCAATGACAACCCCATATTAATTCATTAATAAATTTGTTCTAATTTTTTGCATAATTAAGTAGCTGAAGTTACACAGAAACTCTGTTCTAATTATTATATAATCCTTCTCGAAATTAACAAAACGCCTCTAATTTATCAGATTTTCATTGACAATAGCAAAATAATAGGCTAGCTTAAATTGTGATAGTTCCGTGATCAGATATTAACATTTTAATATATATAATATATATATTTATTATATCTCATCTAATAATTTCTTCTGTAAATGTAGCTTGGACAAACATTATTGCTATTATAAAAAAGTATCATGTTAAGAAATTATCCATCCGTTACTTTTTAATCCATCGGGCCCATATATCGAATATACAATTATTGGGACACGGGATTTCAAGCCGTGTCGTCACAAGATCCTTGCCAAACAAAACTCACACAACTCCAAATTTGTGAGTGTGGCAAGTTGGTTAAACTCTCATTCAAACAAGATAGAGAGCGTCAGGAGAAATCCAAAGTCTTTCAGCGACATTCTGTTCAGCGTGGTGCCAGCATACCTAAAATTTTTGTAAAATGAATTAATTTCATGTGAAAAATATAACTATCACAATTAGTTCATGGATGTTACAAAAAGAGGACAACAACCGCTGTATAAAAATGAGTCTCAGAAATCTGATGAAGATTGGTGGAGCTGTGAACCTTTAGCAGTACGATAAATGGCTCTATGATTTAGTCTCATCAGTTCCGCCACTACTATTAACGAAACTTGAACCTATTATTTTTGTGTACTATGAAACTACCATCCATAGCTTCAAGTAGAGCTCTAGAATAAGTAGGTATTTGGCCCCATCCCGCTACCAACAAGACCTCGTGCTTAAAGTGATTGAAAAAAAAATTCAATTGGCTGACATTTGACGATGTTCACTTGTGTAGGTTATGCATGTGCGTGTTACGAGATCAATTTTTCGGAGAAAGTTTCGATACAAGGTGTTTTTAATTTTTTTGCATTTTGACCGACTCCGTAACTTCTTTATTTATGAATATACGAAATACAACACGTGAACCAGATTCGTTTTTCACGACCTGGAGTATTCAAACCGCTCGAATACTTGCGTTAGCTCACTGGTCCTGATATTCGTTGGGAGGACTTCTAGGTAATTAACGGCGCAATTTTACATCATCGGTTGGCCACCCTTTTCGACCAATTTCCTTAGCAACGCCCATTCCACATTTTTTTCTTGTTCTCCTCTTATTTTTCTGAGCCAAGTTATCGATAAGATTGATCATAATTTCATTTCATAATTTCGTTTACCGCTTTTCTTCACCTTCTGGGCTGTGGCCGCGTCGGTTTCGTTAATTTTAACTGATGCCCTCGACAGCCAAGAACATGTGATTTGGCCTTCATTTTTCATCGTTCCAATACCTTCGAACCTTCTTCACCTTTGCCAGTCCGTCTTCGACCGCGTAAAGTTAAATGCGGGTACGATCGATGCAGTACAACTGAGTTATGGTTCGTCCAATCTGTCCACTACAAACATTTCTTCTCTGATCATGCCTTTCGACGTTCGAAGCCTAGCAATGATTTTACCTTTTGCTTCAATGAGGTTGTGGCCGGATGCCATAAAACGTTGAAACACATTTTTTTCCGTTCACCATCAATAGCACTTTAAATGCACCACCGTCAATCATTGATACCTTGTCTCCTTTTTAAAATCATGCAACTTTCATATGTTAAGATCCTGGTACCGACAAAATTTATTTGGATGAAATCTTCGAGCGTTGGTAATGAGACTCGTTCTTCCATAGGAAGTTACTGGACAGCTAAGGCTACTGATCCATCCATGCTATTTATTAGTTAAGCAGCATGAATCTCTGGCTCGCATTTCACATAACCCGATAGTGTCATAGACACGCCAAAATCTATCAGCCATTTTTCGCAAAACTGTGGCTGGCTAAAATCGAACGGAGTTTGAATTCTAAGGGCAAATGATATTTTACTAGTTCCAGCAGCTATGGCTTCAGCCCGCTGCTTTTGCTCATCTATCTTCTATCTCTTCATAATGTTCACCATCATATTTTCCATCGCTGGCAAAGTCGAATTTTGAGGTTTCACCTGGTCCGGGAGCTGTGCAGTTCGATATTTGATCACTTCTGACACCATGTAGAAGACTTCACGAGATATCTTATTCGACAATTAATACCAGTGGTTATTCTCGATCAGATGTAACATAAAGAGAAATATTTATTAAACGTCAGCAAGGACATCATCGTTTCATCTCTCATTTCAATGCATACGCAAAAACAATTAAGTAAATGCCAATAAATAAAAAGTGAGACGGTCTACACCACATGATCCTTTAGCAGGTTATTCCAATAAGTTTTGATGGAATGTTAAAAAATGGTTAATTGGATAAAAAATGATACTTTACTCTTTTACCATTTAAAAATAATTTTGTCCCAGGGTCCAGTCAAAGATCTAAATTTAAACACCGCAATAGTTTTTTTCTAATATTTTCATCTTAGTTACTTCCTAAGACATCTCTTCAAATCAAATAATTGGCCCATGTCAGGTTTTGAAAGTAACACGACGTACATGTGTTTATATATTATATAATAACTGATTCAAACACGTTATCAAATTGATGAGGAATCGATTGCAATATTCGTTTTCCCAATATTTAGGACTAAATATATTTTATATCCATTTTTGATAGTTCCCTTTACAATAACAAAAACACGTCTAATAATTTCGTTGCAAAAGTTATCTCTAAGTAACTAATACAATATTCAAAGACAAGGTGTAAAACTAAAACTAACCAATCAATGCTTATATTTCTATGATCTACACAAAGAACATAAAATAGTACACATTTCCTCCTTCGGACTATTTTCACAAATATATTTCACAATTGCCAATACGAAAAATTGAGCTAAATTATACCTTTATTTAAAGACCAATTAAATCTTTTTCATTGAACTGTCAAGCTTTAATATTTATTAAAAGAACTTCTTCATATTTATGAAACTGGCTGTTAGATACACACTGTATTATCAAAAAATCTTCCAGCACTTACCATTATTAGTAGTCAATAAACGGTACAAATCATCCTCCAAATCATCCAAATCGTGGGATATTATATTATCTGATACTTTCTCAAAATCATCTGCCGCCGTCGCCGCTGCTACTACACCACCACAATTATCATCATTGTTATTCATCATCAGCTTTACATTTTCTATTTTAACCCGACCAATACCACCATCCCCATCATTATTCAACTGACCATTATCATCCTCAGCCCCATTTGCACCATTTATTCCATCACCTCTTACCAACAAGTCACTTTCAACACCACATCCCTCCTCCATCAACATGATTTGATCCTGGTGCTTTTTGCGTTGATGTTGCAGTAATTTCGCTTTGCTGGCATACTGCTTGTGGCACCATTTGCAATTTTGCGGCCGTGTCGTGATGCTGCCCACCGTCTGAGAGAATGTCGGATTTGGCAATGTAATATTTCCACTCCCACCACCGACTGTAGTTGGGGAAACTTCTTGCAACGATCCCCCAGGACCTGCACTGCCGGCGCCTTGCTGTTGACGCCGATTGCTCATTGGCAACTCCGCCCCCGGATGATTCTTTAAAATGTGTGCTTTGCGCTTGGAGCTGCTCTTATAAACTTTGTCGCAATATTGGCAGTAATAGTCACGCGTCGTTTGTAATATGGGTAAATTCAACTCGGGCACGGAATCTGGCGGGATGTCTGGATGCCGTTTAGCCAGATGATTCACCAACATTCCACGACGCTTAAAACCCACTAGACACGCATGACACTTGTATATGAATCTATGGAAATCAGTCGGTTCCACTTTGGGTACCAATTTCTTGGTGTTACCATTGTTGTTGTTGTTATTATTCTTCTTGTTGGTCGTGTTTCTGTCATTATCATTTGCACCAACTCTTTGAGTCGGCAAGGCATTTTCCCGTTCCTCAGAATGTATTCGTTTACAGTGTTCTTTTAGTTTGTCTTTGCGCTTGAATTGCTTGCCACAATCGGCGCACAGGAATTCCCGATGATCCGAATGTCGAAGCAAGTGCATACGCAACTTATCCAGGGTCGGGAACATTTTTGAACAATGAGGACAGTTGTGTGTCGGGTCACAGTGGAAAGCGCGAATGTGCTTCCTATATCAAGAGAAAATTATGATAAGAAAGAATACAGGTGGTTGGGAGGCGTTAAGCGTGACAACGTCTAAGGTCTAAGTTACAGCTTATAATTGAATGAAATTAAGTTCATATTTAATTATAAAAATTGTACTGTCCCTAGATATAAGAATTGAGTCAAAGTCTTTGAGGTAATTAACTATGTAATTGTTATCTGAAAATGATTGGAATTCTGAAAATAAATGCGAGATAACATAGGGTAGTACTCTTTTAACTCGTTCCTTACGTCGAGTATGTCCGATCATTATCCAATTCCCATAACGCTGTTTGATAAGCGAACTCTCTTGCATGCTTCAAAAATGATGTATCTCTATCATCATCTGTAATTCGGCTATCTCTATAACCTTAATGAAGAAGAATCTTATTCTATACTTAGTTTCACCGGTCGGCAATGTATTTTAATTGAAAAAAACGGCACAGTGTTGCCACTCTTTAATCTACCTGTAATATTTTCGGTAATTTAGAAATTCATTGTTTAATCTTATTAATTATTGAGCAAGTAAATGTTGACGTAAAATTTAAACTCAAGTGGCGAAATTTGCCTGTGACAGAAGAACATAACGGATGGTCGAGCTCGGCATAACAACAACGCGATGGCAACGATGAGTCCCATGGCACCACACTGCATTCTCAATTTGAAACGCTCTATTTTAACGAAATTCGGAATGAGCATGCTCTCTACTGTATGCAGAACATAGGGAGAGATTGGCGACGATAACAGATTACCACCCCTGGTGCCAATAAGCTATGTATAGGTAAAATAGAACTACTTAAACCACGCATCAGTATGTCAGAGACGTTGAACACAATTCTGTAAACGCTAGAGGTGAGTTTACTTATTATGGCGAATATTTTATGTTCTGAAGAGGAGTGATGAAGAATAACTACTGATATGGTACATGCGCGTCATACATCACGTGCTCACTTCGTTTGTTTAGTAATCGTAGTATTTATTATGGAAGTATATAGATGGTAGGCACTTTTTAATCACTTTTTTTTGCACATGCCATTTTAGGGATGAAGGCGTTGTCACGTCGAAACAATCAAAGGGTTAGAATTGATTTACCTGATAATGCTGTATTTTTTAAAGGTTTTCTTGCAGTGTGGACAAGTATACACGTTATTGTTGCAATGTTTCGGCACATGTGCTTTCAATTTCAACACATTGTCAAAGGTCTCTTTACAAATGGGACATTCAAAGACTTTCTTCCCAATAAAATGCGTTTTTACATGACACGAGAGTGCCGAATTGTTTAGAAAACGCTTGTTACATGTTTTACATTGTATCGGCTTGGATTCATTCGATCCATGGACCAACATGTGCTTCTACAACCAAAAAAAAGAGTCAACATAACAAAATTACATATACAATTTTTTGTACCTGTAAGCGTTCGCGAAAAGCAAACAGTTTATGACATAGAGGGCATCTGACGTTTTGCTGCTCAGATTGCCCCTTTATCGACGATTTTGGCAAGGCATGTTGTTTCACGTGAGTGATAAGTTGTTTTTGTGTGGGGAATTTTCTTTGACAAGATGGACAAATGTGATTGTTTTTGAGTTGCTCATGTTGTTGATCATCAGATAAATCATCGTCGTCAGGATCGTGATCGAGATTGTGGATCTTCAATAGAGACTCTGAGCGAAAATTAGCATCGCACGTGTCGCAACAGAAGTTTCTAAAATGTTTTTTTGTGATTATTTATTGAGTACAACAAAATTATGAACGATAAATGAGCCATTTCAGATGTGTAAATCTATTTAGATTAGTATTTTGTAAAATTACATAAGAAATAGAAGATAGCTTTTTGGCAACGCTCCAACTAAAATATTTCAAATAGAATACTATATTTTTATATATAATGGTGACTTTTTTAATACAACTTTTATCGGGATTTCCTTCAATAATAGACTTTTTGAGAAATAATGAAAATAAAAATTCCCGTGAAAAGGGTTTCAGTCAATAAAAAAAAATACCTGACATTTTGATGGATTTCAGGACGTAAGTTTTTCATCACTTTTAACGGAGTATAAATATTCAGGAAACTGAAAAAAATAGTTCAAACTACTGCACCTACAACATGAAAAAAGTTATTGCATTTCAAGCAAGCATCTCATTAAGTGAGTTTTTCATCTGATCCGTATAAGTTATTCCCGATGCCTGAATTGTAAGTTTTTTTTTATTAGTAAGAACAGAGAGTACTCAGCATGTGGTGGTTAACATGTCGACCATACATGCACAGCTATAAGGTGACCACCTCGTGGAAAGAAATTACAAACTACCACGAGTAATTGTTGCCTTGTAAAGCATCTCAAATAGTGCCTTTTGGAACTGGTGAGACACTGCAGGTGCCGCATATTTGTGAAATGACGCTTCACAAAACATATATCCAAAAGTTCTCCTCCTCGCTTATTGGAGTAGTATGGCGTTTTAAAAGAAAAGTGGGGAAGTTTACTTAAACATCGCGTCAAGTATTTATTTTTGTTTGATGCATATAAATTATATTAATTCTACTTGTGATCATACTTTTAAAGTTGTTCATTTGCAATTAGACTGAAAACTTTTGCCACCATCTTCACAAGTACCAACACCAATAGAATTGATATTATTTTGTATTTTTCAGTGCACCAACTGATAACGTCGGTCTAATTTTTTGTAAAAAATATTTATTTCATTTTAAAGCGTTACATCAGTCACGAAAATTGTTGAACGTTCACGTATACCAATATTACCTATGTATACTTTGCTTGTATTTGTAATTATTCAGAAATCTACAAACATCGTCGCGGAACTCAATGGAAAAAATGTTCAATATTAATGTTGCTACAAATAATCTGGTCTTCAATTACCCATTCTCAGATTTTCAATTTTCGAAGGAAATTGTCTCTTCCACATACCGAAAATACGCACATTTCAAATTTTATCATCGCTGAAACTCGAAAACCGTAGGTCTTTTGAAAAAATGTTCAATATTCTGCCATCGAGGATTTTCTATTTTCGTGAAAATTTGCCCCCTCCACCTCCATCGAGGGCGGTTTTCGGAGGGAAAGGGATTTCGGATTTGGCGGAAAAAGTACTAGATTTTAGCTCAAGAGCTAAAATCTAATATTTTGTGTATAATACACTATTTTTTTCTGTGAGGGGAAAACGATGATTTAATATTGAAAAAATATTACAATATATTAAAGTCAGAAGATTATCGAAGTAAAATTTGAAGTTTTAAAGTGCTAGGCGACAATTAGACATGCGTTGCTAAGGAAACCTTAAAAGTAATCAAATATCTGTCAATTTAATTCGGTGTTTTGAATGATATTTAAGTGTATATATATCTACCCGGAAAAAAACACTCACTTTTTTTTCCGGTGGGGAAGAAACTGATACTTCGTCACCTGTCAACAGAGATAAAATGTCAAACTTTTTCCCCATCACGGAAAAAAAACACTTTATATCGCTACGTGTTAAATAGAGGTTTGAGAAAAGGACTTACCGTACCTTAATCATAGGAAAAGTTAATATGACTTGATAGAGAAAAAATAACTCAACAAAACGTGTACAAACTAGACAAGCGGTTTTTTCCAGTTCAAGGTTTTTCTAGTTTGGTTCACTTTTTTGAGCAACTTCTATATCTGAACGAGTCCAAAATGCCAGGATTTCTGAGTTTTGAAAATATAAAGCTAGTAGTGTCGCTGTACTTTTGGTATGAACTGAATGATGTGATTATGACAGTTTTAGTTAGAGCATTTCCAAGAAGTTTAATTAAAACGACTAATAGGCCACTAACTTTGAAACTTCTTCTATAACCAGCATAATAATGAAAGAAATGGAAAAACAGCTTACACAATTAGAGAAAAATTATCCTGTATCGACGAAGCAATCAAATCATGTTTTTCTCTCAAATGATTCTTCAACAAATGATAATTGTATCCAATGAATATTTCGTGACAAATAGTACACTCTACGGTTTCGAATTCATACTTTTTAAATAAACGTTTTTTATATTTCAAATTTTTCTTTTTATTCGGTTTAGTATTCTCATCTTTGTTGTCATCGTGTATGTTTAGATGATTTTGTAATTCCTCAGAAGTGGTGAATTTCATATCGCATTCGAAACATGGCCAAGTGCGTTCTTTCTTTGCAAAAATCACTGGCAAATCATAGTATTGGGCATATGACGCACTGTATCCGACCTTTAAATAAAAAAAACGTAAAAAAGAAATATATCCAGTAGTTTGTACCAAAAGACCTTAAGTTCTTGCTTTGGCATGATATTTTTAGTGGTAACAAAGTAGATTTGATTATTATCATGCATTATAACCATATTTTGTTCCTCAAAGGTTTCAGCCTTTCGTACAAAGCTCATCCAATTTGATGTATCTGAAAATTTGCCATTGACATTCAAAAGTATTAAACTTATGAAAAAAACTCACTTTCATCTGAAACGTCCATTCTGTAAACGATACCGTGATTTACAACGAGATATAAGAGACTAGTTTTTGCTTCTTGTTTTACTTCTGTTGTAACTTCACTATTCAATAGCAAAACACCCTCCAGCGGACCAAATTGTGAACGTTTCGGTATCATTTTTCTCGCAAATACTGCATCATCTTCAAAAAAAAAAAAAAATAAACAATTACATGATAAAGACTAGTAAATTAACTTACTTTCATTCTGTTTTCCTATGACTAAGTATGACTCTGGTAGAGAGGCTCGAGCTCGAGTTAAAATTGGTTTATCTGTTATACTGTAGACACAAGATACTGGAAAAATTCAGAATATTATAAATAATTGTTACTTACCTAATCTGAGCTATTACTAAAATAAAGAAATAAAAAATAAATAAGGTATTTTTAAGTCAAAAAAATAATTGGAAGTAAGGCACGATGTTGCTGCTTGTTTTTAGGGTTCCGTACAACCTATAAAAAAAACAAAACCCTTATAAGATCACCCTGGTATCTGTCCGTTCGTCACAGCGCATTTTTTCGGATTCTGCTGAATGGAAAATATTCAAATTTGGTTTACAGAGTTAGGTAAACATATCACGGTCGTTTAGCATAAATAAACACAATCTAATACTTGAAATAGATTCGAAGGGCAAATTAGAAGAAAACTTTGACATAAAAATTACTTAAATGACCGTATTCTGAGCAATACAGTTTTTTGGATAATTCTAATTGACGAAAATTGATCGATCCTTATCTTATTTCTGGAAATACTTAGCCTGAATCTTAAAAAAAACAGAATATTGAGCTAACACTTATAATCAATTGTAGTTCATTGGTGAAAGTTCCTTCAATGTGTGCGACATAATCACTATCTGATAATATACAAGATGTCCCGTATCTTTATTTTCAAATTTCAGGAGCGTAAAGCACACGTTTTATTCGTAAGTATTCGTTATTTAAGGAAAGGAAAAGGTTATATTATTAATAGTTTCAAACTATCCACCTACTTGTTGAATGCAGGCTTGTGCCTGTAAGCCAATAGATGCAGTAGCTATCCGTATTTGGCACTCGTTTCGTCGTAGTTATTCGGCAGCCTGCTGAATACGCTCCATTAATTCTATTTTTGGTTTTAGAATTTGAAACTAGTTACATAAAAAATGTTATTTTTATGTATTTTACGAATTAATTTTTATTATTATCTTCAAATAAAATTCATAAGCGTTTTTTACTTGAAAAGAACTGTACTTTACTCCCCCAAAATTTGAACATACCGATACGGGAACTCTTGTAAAGATAAAAGTCAAATGTGTGTTCTCATGATTGTAGTTATCCCCTATCAAATTATTAGAAAGTTCAGTAGCAATAGCTTTACCTGGAGACGAGTGAATGATGGAAATATCTCATTTAGACAGAAGTATGTAGAGATGGTGAAATCTATTGTTGTTGTAACTAAAATCATGTATGAAAAAATGACTCATAGAACGATAATTCGGTGGTATTTTTAACAAACACATACAATATGATTCATACCTTCATACCCAGGCAACGCAGGATATTACAGCCAGCAGACAAGAAATGTTAATTGTTCCTCACTTCAAATAGCCTGAGATTTTATTTTTGAATCAAAATTAGGAACGTCAAAGCAAAATCAACCTGCCAAATGTACAAATACAACAATATCGCAAACACGATATGAAGTTTAAGAAGTAATAAAAACAGCATTAATAAGATACTGCTCTATCGTATTCGTCAAGTGAAATAAGAGTTATTGCACGCCTAATTCATCACGAACCTTATGTTGAAATCCCTTATTTTCAACGTCTCTTTTCAAGATAGTTTATTATACTTATTCCTTCTTAGATTTTGGTTATATGAGAAGTTTTTGCAGTAGTAAATTACATACACATATGAAAAATCTTTTGGAAGCTATCATCTTAGATGGTCCTAATGGCGAAGATAATAAATACGTGAATTTGGATAATATTGTTATAGAGACCATGTTCAATAGGAAGTGCATAATTTTGATTTAGACCAAGTTTTTACTCACACAATTGCTCTTCCGGGTCCATTTCAACTCTTCTCTTTCTAGTTTCAATTTTAAAAGCACACTGCACCCCATCCAAATCACTCGTATTAACGAAATTCCCTAAATCATAATTATTGCTTGCATGAACACTTGAACCATCTGCAATGGTAGTTGTCGATATGTCGATGTCATCGTGTAATTCGGACTTGAGCGTTGTCGCATCCAACGATGTCAACAGTTCGGATTCGTCAAGGAGTGGATCCGGTGCTAAAACCGACTCTAGAAGTTGTTGATCATCTTCATCACGCAAACATCGATCGACTAGTAATTCTTGGGCATTAACACTATACGATATGCCTGTAGCTTCGTCGGTAATCAACAATTCAACCTCCTGTTCCTGCTGAATATGATGATGAGGATGCTGATTACTATCGGCCTGGTGCAACTGCAGTGCACTCGGATTGGCACTGTTCAAATATTGATCGGGAACGTCCCCAAGAACAGTAGGTCGGATGTTTTGTAGCGTACTGGTAGTATGATGATGTAAGTTATCCACACTAAATTGATGATCATTTTGCACGGTACCATCGGCATGGGTTACCAACTGATGTATAACAACAGGGTTATATTCAGTTGCTGATTCACTATAAACAGGACTGTAACGTGCTACAGAGCTCATATTTGGATCCAACGGGCTGACATGAGGATTAAAATCCTGATAGGTATCAGTTTGTTGTGTAAGCGACGGTAGATTCTGAGGTACAGCATCTTCAATTTTAAAATCCTTCACGTATTCAACCTGCTTGTGTTATGTACATTTAATAACTGCTTTAGTATCAACTATTTTCACTTACCGCTATGTACAAAAGAGTTGAATTATTGGCCAATCCTTGGTTGTGTGAGTTCCAACTTCCACCATCAACGAGGTTGTTGATGTCTTGCATTTGTCCCACCCGACTGCTATTACCATCGTTCGGTGCCTCCACAATAGTATCCATTTTATATTTTTATTGTAGTGAATAGCCACATATTACCTAGATCAAAATGTCATTGAAGCAAATGTTCTGTATTTTAAAATTTTGAAGGTCGTTAGATGGGAATGGTTCGATAATTGGGGAAAAATATTGAATTTTTTAGAGATAGGAACATTCCATTTTATAACGTAGTGTAACAACTATTTTATACATACACATTGTGTCCTAAGAACCCACACCAGTACAGATAATGCATGTTTCATCTGGGAAAATAAATATTCTTCATAATTTAACTAATATTGAGTTTTTTCCTGCTGAAAAGAAAAAATATACTCTATTTTCCCAACTCACCTTTTTATTGGACACCATCTTCTTCTTCTTCTTAACTTCTCAATAACCCCACTCCTCAACATACTTACCGATGACGTCTGTTAATTGTCTCGTCCGACATGTGTCATGTGGTGTAGATACAGTGTTGCCAGACGCCTGGTAATTACCTTATTTGGTAATTGGTAATAAGCTCCTGGTAATGGGAAATCTACGGTAATTTCATTGTTTATAGATAATATTTAAGAAATGACAACATGAAAGACGTTTCATGTAGAGGTGTTGTATGTGCAAGGTAAAAAAGAGGATGATTCTGAAGTGCCAGTTAATTACACAACAATAATTTGAAATATTTATGATAATAATTATTTGAATGTCTTTATTATTTCATTGAAGTTATATTTTTTTCATTGTTGTTATGTTTGGTTTAATTGTTTTTGTTTTAAGTTATATTTATTTGTTTTGATTAATATATGATAATTAAAAGTATAATATTTTAAGAGTATGATCCTTTTTCTTTTTATCTTTTCTGTAACATAGATTACGGGATTAAGTTGCCTTTTGCAGGTGTATTATTCATTTTTTGTACGTATATATTGTACATAAAAATAAATCTGGTAATTTTCCCTAAATTCTGGTAATTTCAGAGTAATATTCTGGTAATCACATATCTGGGATCTGGCAACACTGTGTAGATACAAAATCAGAAGCGGGACTCTGTGTCATATAGTATTCTATTAATCGACAAGAGTCTCTGGACAAGATTCTATTAACGTTACTAGAGCGCTATATAGATTTATTCAGCGCTCTAACATTACCATTGAATCTTGTCCATAGAGTATATATCTTGTCGGTTAAAAGAATACTATATTACAGAGAGAGCTCTGTTCTCTGACAAAACACCACAATCGCTGTGATTAACGAAATAAGATCCAGAGACAATAAGATCTAAGAACGAAACCCAATAATATATAAAGTGAGGATGACTGACTCTGTATCCTGTTCTATAAGCAGAAGTGGCTGCCATAGATAAGTGATGTTGCATTTACACTGAGTGGCTGCAATCAGCTGCAATAACGTCCCGTGATAAGTTGTCAATTTGGTATGTTGCGCAGTATTTCACTGAGTGTCTATTGTTGTATTTAAGCATAGAATTAGTATTAAGTAGTAGTAATTCTATGTATTTAAGCTTCCTCCGCCCATACTACATATGGATGCGCTGCGTCAGAGAACAGTATGTAACAGTCTGAGTCCAAACTTATGTTTTCTCTGGTCCAAACTGCTGCTCGAAAACCATAAGCACTACCTACTGCAAGAAGACTGGAAACTTCCTATTTTTCTCTACGTAGCCACATCAGTATAGTTCTTTATACTGTGAACTGTGATTGATGACATTAAATTACAGAAGTTGCATATCATAGTAGAGCACTTCTATACAGTGCTCTAATCATAGCGTGGCCTCGTATACGACAAACATTGACGAACATCTTGACAATTACCTTAATTATTTCTTCTCTTTATTTATCCTCCTGATCTTGGTCTGCTGTCTTTTTTAAGCGAAAGCTGCTTGTTACGCAGGGCATGGTGCGCAAAGACGCATTTACAAAAGATATGCGTATGAAATTTTACTCCTGTTTTCAGTGTTCTTGACCTACTGATTATCAGTGTCAGAGACCGTTAATTTGGGCTGCATGAGTCCACACTAAGAAGCTCTATAGACAAGGTTGGGATTTTTAGTATAATTCTACTAAATTTAGTACTTTTCCATTCTATTTAGTAGCTTAGTATTCTCTGAGGAAATCTAGTATTTTCAAACAATATGCCAATATATGAGTAATTCTGTGCTTTTACTTGGAACTGCTTGGAAGTTATCTCTGCTAGGAATTTGGAATGTTTGCCTGAAGCACGGTCAAATCTGTTTTGTGCTCTGCGCTCAACTTTGTGTTTCGTGTTCTGTTCGATCCGTTTCCGTTATTATCTTTTTTTTGTCCAGAGAACACTACCTTTGATGTCATATATCGTACGTTGTCCTTCGTAGTCGTACCCACAGAATACTAATAATATGGTACCCGTGGCTTTACCTTAGCGTTGTTTATCAAGAATGTTATTTTATTTTTCTAATTTCTTAAGAGTGTTAATTTTGTTTTGGAAAATTCCATGTTGTATTTGTATATTCATTTATTCAAAAAATATATCATAGCTTTATGAAATTCGAACATATATTGAATTTCCCACGTTTTGTCGGTATAGAAGGAATTTAGTATTTGAGCTTCAAATTTAGTAGCCACTCAAGTCATTTTTCGTACAACTGGCAACGGCGGCTAGCACAACACTGTCTATAGAGCTTCTTAGTCCACACTATGTGTGTAACGATTTTATGCAGACATTTAACGTAAGATAATTTAAGGATTTAATGTAACATAATATAAGGTAAAGATGAAATATGCTGTTTACGTTGTTCGATTTATGCACGTCATTTAACATTTAATATAACGTAACATAATTTAATAGTTGGTTAACTTTTATCTTTTACCTTACGTTACGTTAAATGAGCTCAATTTTTGCGTTCTACACCGGTCACTGCGCACCGACAGAGCGACCAACATAAAGGAACCAGCCGATACTATATAAAAGAACTAGGTGAATACAGTGGATATAATATTCACTGCTGTCTTGTTTTGTTTTTAACGTAAATATTTGAGAATTCATATTTCGCAGGCTTATTTATAGATATTGTTATAGTTATTGTTTTATTAGCAATAACAGTAATTTTAATTTCAAAAAGCATAAATATTTTATAGGGATTATTTATTTATTTTCAATTGACATTTGAGCAGTCATGGTAGAACTAAAAACACAGATCAACAACGAAAACTAGTATTTAGTAACGGCGGCTGCCCAAAAAGTAGGAGAATAAATGACAATTGACATATCTAGCGCAAACACGCATGCGTCAACGTTAAATTAAATTATGTTAAATTTAACCTTCATAAATTAGGAAAATTTCTGTTAAATTAAATTAGGTTACCTTATATTAAATGCTTAAGTTATCTTACGTTAAATGTCTGCATAAACCCGGCATAACAATTACAAATAGCAAGTAAAAGTTGAGCTTCTTATTTTTCAATGGTAGTGTTCATGCAGCCAAGTAACAATTATCAATTAACGAATAAGAAGTAGAAGTTGACCAACTTTTAACTTCCTTACTTTAATTTAACAAGGTGAACGCGGATTGGTCAGGCCGATGATGTAAATAACCTCACTTTTTGAAATATTTGTGTATTTCTTTGGGTACCTTGAAAAATGATTCGGTATCTTCCATTTTTAATGAAAATTTGGAATTCTAAACACTTGTTTTCAGTTATCCGGCGGGGACAGAGGTTATTTTGAAAAATGAATACCGCGGATGTCAGACTTGTGCGCATGCTTACTTTTTACTTCTTAATTTGAGTACATGAATGCTACATTTTTATACTTGTTAATTGATAATTGTTATTTGATACTTTTTACTCGATAATTCTTACACTAAAGTGTGGATTCATGCAGCATCATGTAAGAATTATCGAGTAAAAAGTATCAAATAACAATTATCAATTAACAAGTATAAAAATGTAGCATTCGTGCAGTCACATTAAGAATTAAGAAGTAAATAGTAAGCATGCGCACAAGTCTGACATCCGCGGTATTCATTTTCAAAATAACCTCTGTACCCGCAGGATAACTGAAAACAAGTGTTTAGAATTCCAAATTTTCAATAAAAATGGAAGATACCGAATCATTTTTCAAGGTACCCAAAGAAATACACAAATATTTCAAAAAGTGAGGTTATTTACATCATCGGCCTGACCAATCCGCGTTCACCTTGTTAAATAAAAGTAAGAAAGTTAAAAGTTAGCCAACTTCTACTTCATATTCGTTAATTGATAATTGTTACTTGGCTGCATGAACACTCCCATTGAAAAATAAGAAGTTCAACTTTTACTTGCTATTTGTAATTGTTACTTGTTACTCGTTAATTTGGGCTGCATGAATCCACACTAAGTCTTTCATCTCTTGCATTCTCTAAATCTAGGGCAACTCACAACATCACAGCGCGAGCCATTTCTTTCAATCCGAAACAACATCCATCAAACGAAGACCGAAGATAAACACAAAAACTAAATAACACAAGTGAAAAAATAAATACCAAATCTGCACAGATTATAAAAGGCTAGGTTAGGGTTAGGGTCATCTGAATGTGTCATATAGCCATAGTCGCAAATTGTTTGGCTACACAGTCGCAGGTTATGTAATACGATATCTTGACGTTCTGTACAGAATTCAATGTAATTATAGCTCACCAGTCGTTCGGTAGAGGTAGCACTGTTTTCAGTTGCTATTTCCTCGCAGTTGCTGTTACTTAATACCAAAATTGATGATTTACAGTGATGATCGCAAAATTTTAGGCAGTCGCGTTGCGTTTGCAGGCTACATAATCACCCTGACCGATACTTCTTACAGTATTAAAGCTTCTGAGAAATTTTTTGGCATGATCCAACTCAGGAAGATTCCGCCAGTGTTTCTCTTTCGGTTTTTTCGTTCTCCTGTGGTACCGGTAAATTTACCTACAAGCATGATACACTTATATCATACCTACAGGAAAGGTTTAGGGTCGTTCGCCATTTGTTTCGTTCTCACTTTGGTGTTCACAGCTTATTTTAATTTTCATTTTTTGTGTTATTTTTAATGAAAACGTTTTTTTTTATCTTAACACATTGATGAAATGTGAGGTTCTTGGATACAAGAGTTGCTTTCGAAAAAAGAATAAGGTGTTACGTTAGAGCGCTGTATAGAGCTCTAGTTACGTCTTAGACTAGGAAAGAGAGGGGACTCGTAATGATGCAGCCGAAAATAAGGCAATTTGTCACCAAAAAGGGGTTCACCAGTGGCGTAACCCACGTAGAGCCTAAATTTAATATGAATCTACTGGAATGATCAATGACAGAATTTCCATTGAGTTTACCTCAAGGTGTAGATTTCAAACATACTGAATTAAAATATAGATTTTATAAGAACGCTTAAATGCATCAAGATTTATCCAAATAAATTGGCGTTGAATGTGAATTTTGACAATAAAACAACAAAAGAATGTTATCCTTAATTTTAATTCTTGGAAATTGGAATACATGGTATCACACAATACTTCAATATCTTTTACATTTTATTTCAATTACACATAGGTAGACGGAAACATTTATTTGTGACTCTCCAATGACATGATTGTTTGTAGCTATTGTAATTATTTAAATAAAAACAAGAATATAGAGTTCAAGTCTTATAAAATAGAAATAACAATTATATAAAATATTAAATAACAACAGGAAAAGAGATTCAGCACTTTCAATTATTTACCAATTCGTGAAACTTACTGATAATTTTCATTATTGTCCCTTAAATAATACAAGTTTAGTGAATTGATTTCTTACAGGATCTACCCATACAACACAAGACGTTTCTGCAATATTTCTGCAATAAATCAAATGTTTCAGAATCTTACATTACATTTATAACATATCTGAAATATTGCAGCACATATAGATTTGAAATATATATAGGAGAATATATCTGAAATATTGCAGAATTATTCGGTATAAGTATATATCTAGAATCGTGCTAGGATTCAAAATATCATTTAAAAGCAGAGAATATATACCTACGAAGTGTAAGGGTATTATGATTCTGTCTTTCTTGTTATATACTCTGTGTCTCTTGTGCTTGTGAAGTATGTGGTTGGTGGCATCCACAGAAATGTTTATTATATTTCTGTATGTTTTTTATATTTCTGTGGTATCATCAGAGATAACCAGTGGTAGGTTATAAATTCTTGGGTAGGTTGGTTCTTGGCTCGGTCAAGTCACAGAAATCAGAGATTATGAAGGTTAGAGTGTTAGAGGTTAGGTTAGGTTGAATCAAGTGCGGATGCTACGCAAATTTAAGGCCCCGGCAAAAAGAAATATAATTATTATTATTACATCAAATTGATTTATTTAATTTGAGGCTGCGTCGTCTGGTGGAATCTGGAATGGTAGCGATGGCGATGGCAAACAAGGAAGGTCAGGTAAGTGAAATTATGGGTATATATACCTATATATTTATTTATCTATGTAGTAGAGTTAGTGTTATGTAAAACGATTCGCGCCAATTCCACATAGATTTGTTTACTGAGGTGCGTCCGTATTGATATTCAGTTGTGTGATCAAATTGGTTCAAAGTTGTAGCAATGAATGTACGTAAAACTGTCTACAGTAACCGACACAACCGTCGTTTAGTTCAAAGCCTAACAGAGGTGGAAATTGATATACTCGAACAAAGCACTAGCTCTGGAATTTGTAGGGCTTATCAGCGCCCTTTTAATTGTTTTAATCAGGAATTACCTAAGGAATTACAGGCACCATTGATCAATGCGGAAAAATCAAATTCACAAGAAGTATCGTTGGAGAATGAGCATTTTGATGAACAACATGACGCAAGCTTTGATAAAAACAAAGGCTTTGAAAATTTTGGTATGGGTTCTTCTCAACGCATTGATGATAAAATAAACGAACCATCATTTTCGGAAGATTTACAAGAATGGGCTGTGTATTTTCGAGTTCCACAGAATACTGTTTCGGCTCTTCTGTGCCTTTTAAGAAAACACTTTAATGTTAATCTTCCAAAAGATAGTCGAACCTTATTGAAAACGCCAAGAACTACAAAAGTTGCAGCTATAGCTGGAGGAAGTTATTGTCATTTCTCTGTGAAACGTGCTATAGATCATATTTGTAAAAAACGAGAAATTGAAGGCTTTGATATATCCACTATTGATTTATTAATAAATGTTGATGGGTTACCCTTATCGAGGTCATCTACAGCATCATTATGGCCAATACTGTGTTCCGACACACTAACACACAAAGTATTTATAATTGGCGCATATTTCGGACATGAAAAGCCAAAAGATGCTAATGAATATCTAAAACCATTTGTTGATGAACTGGCAGATATTATTCGCACAGGTTATATGTATAATAATAAATTGCGAGTAGTAGTGCAATTTTCGATGTTAATTTGTGATGCTCCGGCAAAAGCATTTGTTCTATCAGTAAAAGGCCACAGCGGATATAATAGTTGCACAAAGTGCACAACAGAAGGTGAATATATTGACAATTGTGTAAGTTTTCCTTTGACAAATAATTTTTCCCACACAAATTTGCGTAATGATGAAGCATTTTTTAATAATGAGTATGAAGATTACCAGTTGGGACAAACAATTTTGCGAAACATTCCAAACTTCGGTATGGTTTCCAACGTACCTTTGGATTACATGCACTTGATTTGTCTCGGTGTCGCAAGAAAATTATTGGTATTGTGGTTGAAAGGACCATTGTCTGTTAGAATAAGTGGGACTGATTCAAGGAAAATTTCTACTGTTTTGGAACGCTTAGGTGCAACACTTCCAAAGGAATTTGCAAGAAAACAGAGATCGTTGTCAGAAATTAGTAATTGGAAAGCCACAGAGTTTCGCACATTCTTGCTTTACACTGGCCCATTAGCTTTAAAGGAAGTATTAAAAGAAAATATATACGTCAATTTCATGACATTACATGTTGCAATAAGGATTCTTGCATGTGAGAAGTACGTAGAACAACCAAGATATGTAGATTATGCACAGGAATTGTTATTGCATTTTGTGAAGTCATTTCAACTTATTTACGGTGCAAGTAAAGTGTCTCACAACATACATAATCTTCTCCATATTTGTGATGATGTACGAAAATTTGGAAAACTGGATAATTTTAGCGCATTTCGATTTGAAAACTATATGTCTACGATAAAACGAGCCCTACGGAAAAATGAAACTCCACTGCAACAATTGAGTAACCGGTATGCAGAAATTGAGTCGTGTGCAAATAAATATTCCAAATGTGAAGATGTTTTACGCATGGAGCACAACGAAGGACCACTGGTATCTGCAAATAATTGTCATAAGTTCAAACAATATAAAGTATTTTCATGTGAAACAGTGTTTATCAAATGCAATGATTACAGAAATAATTGTGTTATTTTAAAAAATGGTGAGGTAATATCAATCGAAAATATTTTACAAGAAGATATGAGTGGCAGAATTTTGATTATTGGTAAAAAAATGACAATCTTGGATGACCTGTACAAAATTCCATGTAATTCATCTGAATTGCTCATTTTCGTTGTAAATGTAAATAATCATAAATTATACAGCTGGCCATTGTCTGAATTAAGCAGAAAAATGTGGAGAGCTTCTTATAATCATGATTATGTAGTATTTTCTCTTCTTCATTAGTATTAGTAATTTAGGCCCGTTTAGAGTGTTTTATGAAGATGTTGTGCTTGTTACTCAAAAATGTACTTTACCATACACATATATGCCAGTGGGCACTTACTCTTCTAATGAATAAATGATACATAGGTATTTCTTTTTTAGAAGCCATTCGTTATTTTAGAGTTTGAGGATGGGGTTAGTGTAGTACTGACCAAATGGATGTCACAAGGAAACACTATGTGCTTTTATCCTCCATATACGGATCAAATGAAAATCAATAAGGCAATTTTTTCTAAGCAAGATTCTACAGATTGTTGGCCCATGTATGAAATTAAAAGAATATTTGGATATGCAGGTAAAAATATTGACCTTCCAAAAATTCAACTTCTTATATTTCTCTTTATCATCCTGGCATCATTACCTAAGTGTTTTGTTTTCAGATACATACGAAAGAAGCCTCGAAAAGTTGCGGCTGGCAGAAGAGTTATCTGACGTAGATAGTGATGCTAACATGAGTAAAAAAAGACGAATCAAGAGAGCACGGATTATTGAGTCAGACGAGAGTAATGAAGATGTTGAGATGAGTAATATAACCCTTCCCCCTTTGCCTAAACTAGCACAACAGCCTTCGCAGTTCGCATTGAAACATTCTTCAATTCAAAGAAATATTACGTCGCTGCCAAAAAGACAAACTATTGTCTCCAAGAGTTTGAACACTCCTTCTTCATCAACACGCAGCTCGGTTGTGGAATCGGATTTAAATGATGATGGTAAAAATCGGATCATCTTCTATTAGGACATGATAATTAGCATATTCATGTTTTTTCTAGATTTAATATTAAACGACGATACTCTGACAGAGCAGCATCACACTACGTCGGACCGTTTCTCTTCCCATAGCGAAACTGGTCGTGATTCATCGCACCATAACGTAGATCTAGGTCAGCAAGTCTAAATACATATATAAAGTGATTGAAATGACAAAAGATAATCTATTTTCAGAATTTAAAAAACTGATCCTGAAAAAAATAAACTACATTTACCGAAAAGTGGATGATATTGACACAAAACTGACATTGGCAATGGAACGACAATCAGGAATGCCAGAGGGAGACCCTGAAGTTATTGAAGAGGTCCGCCATCTTTTGCCTTTGAAGACTGAAGAAGCTTTAGCTGCTATTGAAAATAGATTAAACGAAGACACAGGATTTTTAAAGACAGTAGTAAGATACCGTGTTATATAAAACATTCATTTTAATTGTGTTTCATTTTAGTTGAATTTTTTAAAAAGAAAAGGGGGGAAGGATATACATCAAATAACAACAAACACTATGAGAGCACTAATAAGTAATGCTTTGGGCCGTGGATACAGTGTCTGTGGCAAGAAGAAGAAGACAGTGTTTAAAGATTTGACTTTATGTAGGCTTGTCATCGATGTAGTAAGATCACAGAAATCTGAAGCTACTGAGTCAGAAATTCTGAAATTAATTGGAATATGGCTGAGCCAAAGTACACTTCGCTATAATAGAGAACAGTGAGTAATTAAAATATCTTTTTCTTTTCGCCATTATGTTATGAATTTTGTGAAATATGAGATTTGTTTCTATTTATCTATCTAAATTAAAAAAACTGTATTCTGAATGTGCATGGTAAATTTGTTCAACAATTAACCTAACGTATGTAATACAAATATATTTATTGTCTTGTATCATTGAAAAACTATATATTCATATCGAAAGCTGTTCACTATTCAATATTCTTTTGAAAACCATTTTTTACTTTTCTTCAACTAATTGTGCAAAAGTGTTTAACATATATTTTTGAAAAGAGAATTAGAAGCTATCATATGCTGCACTTTCACATAACCAGTTGAAGCTTGAAAATTGCTGAGATGTATTTCAATTAGTATGTGGTATCTAATTTCTTATTCGTTTTGCTTGCAGAATGAAGAATGCGTGATTTTGAAATTGTCACGTATACCTATATATGAGAATTTAAATATTTTATTTTCTAAAGATGTTACATTTTTGTTAAGTGCCTATATATTTTTTGTTTATTTCGTACAGAGTAAATTTTCTTTTTGAGAATATATTCTTTAATTTTAAATTTCAATTAAAATTGTTTCATTTATGTACTTATTATGCTACGGGTAGAAAGTAGTTATAAGAGAATTTAAATATCTTATTTTCTGTTGGTGTTATATTGTTTTTGTTGTGTAATTTATGCATATTTAATAAGGAGCAAATGTACCTACGTTTACTTTATCAGACTATATTTTATAATTTTAGTTTTTCAATAAAAATTGATTCATAAAGTGTACTTTTATTTATCATTGCTCCAAGGTATTATCACATTATGCGATATATCTGTCATAATGATATATAGATGAGCAACTGAAGCACTCAGTGCTTTAAGACACTTATCTCCCAAAGCAAATTTGTAGCCAAAATTTGTCTTAATTTACAGAAATTTTAAGGATACATGCAACAGAAACACAAAGTTTCTTTTATTTTGCTTTGGTGGATTCATGCCTTAAAGTATCATAGCAATATACAAGCAATATTACAGGATAATAATTCGTAAATATTACATTGAAATAATTCAGAAATGTTACAATGTAATATAACAAAAGCGGACATTTTCATGTATATAAATATATCTGAAACATTTTTGAAATGTTTGGCAATGCACAGAAACATTTCAAACGTTTCAGAATAATATATGTGAAATATTTCTGACAACAATGTGTGTTGTATGGGTATTACTTCAGATTATCTCTTCATCACAATATGTAATCTTACATTTATATACTTAGAAATAACTAACTCTCTTCAGATTTTTTTCAATAACTGGCATTTCAAAAGGCCTGCAATATACTCACATAACAATTTGGAATTAGCAATTGATCAAAAATCATAGGTACTGCATCATCATGCAGGTGAGTTTTTTTCCAAAATATGATAAAGTGCTTTGGTAATTTTGTTATTTTGGGTGCCTACCCAAGCAGCCTTTTCCATTTTTTGAGTCCAAAGTACAACTCTGTTGGGATCTTTGATAGCAAATCTGAAAAACAAATATTTTACATATTTACATTACAGATAAATTTCTTAAAACCCTGAAAGGTGGCAGAAAAGCTACTATGTTGATATATCATTATATTAAAATAAAATTGTTATGTAGGTGCAACGCCACTGGAAAAACCATGTATGATTAGTTCAAGTTTTGATTTCTAACTAATATTACAGAATAATGAACAAAAAATACAACTTGAAATTAATAGGAATATGATGTTTTAGGTAAGGCCTGACTAGAAGTATGATTATTTAACCAAATAATATGTTGATAACAGAATAAATTTGAATTTTGTAACCAGGAAAACCAACTATACATTGCTTTTTACCTGTTAACTGTCATTCCCATTCCTGGCTCCCTTTGATCACTGCGGCTCTTGAAGCCATAAGTAGAACAACCTGCCATAATAATCCAATGAAGTTTTTATCACAAATTTATTCACAAAATCACAGAATGCGAACGATGTCACCACCAATGTTTGTCACCAAAAAATAGCGTATTCTTGATAATTTGGTCACAAAACCCAACACGCGCAGGTAATGGATGTTACAAGTCCCCTTTCTTTCCCAGTCTAAGAGTGACGTCCATTGATTTAGTACTCATTTGGCTTCACTGGCTCTCCGAATCCGATATCCCCTTGATAATTCCATGCTCTAAGGTAGACACGCCCATTGACAGTAGTTACTTTATCCCATCCTCGATTGAACTACCACAATTTACATCACATTCTTTTTTCTTTTATAGGTTAAGTTATATAAACACGTGTGTTTCTAATATTATTTTATTGTACAAATAATATAATTAGCTATGGCCAAATTCAACCTAAGTAAGTATAACTATAAATTTTAAACAGCTATTCTTACATGATGACTTTATTCAAGAAAAACAGTCCAAGAGACAACCGGCTCGTCAAAGATACAAGATTCAAAAAAAGATACGTGATCATAATCGAAAAATACTGAAAGAAGCAAAGAAGAATCCTAAGAAGAATAAGAAAAACATAATTCAAGTCCCAAATATTTGTCCATTTAAAGAAGATATTCTCAAGGAAGTAGAAGCTATGAGAAAACAGAAGGAAGAGGAAAAGCAGAAACTACGAGAAGCAGCCCGAGTTGAAAAGCAAAATAAAAAGAAAGAGAAATTATCAAGTGGTTTAGAAGGATTGGTGAGTTCATCCACAGTCCACAAATGTATCTCAAGTAAGCTTAACTAATTTTCTGTTTGAAGGTGGCAAGTGCAGAACAGCGGAGTAAACTACATGATCGTTTCACTCCAGAAAAGAATAACAAAACCCAAGAGACGAGTAACGAAAACTCCCTAAAACAATATTACAAGGAATTCAAGAAAGTAATTGAGGCTGCTGATGTTATCCTTGAAGTTGTTGACGCGCGTGATCCTTTTGGCACTCGATGTACGCAAGTCGAACAGGCCGTCAACGATACACAAGGCAACAAAAGACTTGTCCTTGTACTCAATAAGGCCGATCTTGTGCCTAGACAAGTGCTTGACAAATGGTTAAAATATTTGAAAAAGCGTGCACCCACCATAGCATTCAAGGCATCAACACAAACGCAAAACAAAAAGCTGGGACAAAAAAAGTTTTCATCTTCTGATAAGGCGATGCAAGTGTCTTCATGCGTTGGAGCCGATCTATTGATGTCATTACTAGCAAATTATTGCAGGAATAAGGGCATCAAGACATCAATCAAAGTTGGGGTTGTTGGTTTACCTAACGTAGGTAAAAGTTCAATTATAAACAGCTTGAAGCGATCAAGGGCTTGTAATGTAGGCGCAACTCCTGGTGTTACAAAGTAACTACTATAATATTTCATTATAGACCAATAGTCAATGTTATATTTACTTTTTTCACAGAGCTATGCAGGAAGTTCAGCTTGACTCAAAAATAAAACTTTTGGATTCACCCGGTATAGTATTTGCTTCTGGTAATGATAGCAGTGCATCACTGCGAAATGCAGTGCGTGTCTCTTCGTTGAGTGATCCCATAACACCAGCTAATGCTATTTTACAGCGAGTTACTAAACAGCAGATGATGGAAATGTATGATATAACAGAATATGATACACCAGATGTAAGTGAAAATGACAATAAAATTTTAAATTCATGTAACATGCATAAGATGAATCAGTCCGTTTCCTAGTCAAACCAACAAGCTGGCAGGGCAAGAAAGTTTCATACTTCAGTTAATGAAAATTTATACTTCGTAGCCTGTTAGCGTGAAGGTAGTCCCAAAAATATTTTTATGTGTATTTTGTTAACCTTTGTTGACTGAAAAAGATGTCTTACTTTCAGTCTCCAAAATTTTATAGATGATTCTTGTTAAAATATTAAGTATTTCAGGAATTCTATACAAAGAAGGCAATTAGACAGGGAAAGTTTAGAAAAGGTGGCGTTCCCGATCCTAATTCCGCTGCAAGAGGCCTGATTGAAGACTGGAACAAGTAAGTGTATACTATTTCGCTGGAAACGTTTTTAAATATTTTTATTTTTTATAGTGGCAAAATTAAATATTATACTGTTCCCCCAGAAGATAATGACAGCAATGTGCACGTAAGTGCAGCCATAGTTACAGAAACTGAAAAGGAATTCGATTTAGATAGTTTTGAGACTATGGAAGTTGAAGTTTTGAATAAAATTGAGAAGGAATCTGACTCTAAGACTAACTCGTTTCAACTAGATAGTCTAGGACCTGTAGATACTGTTGAAGAAATGGAAGAAGATGTTGAGACAGACTTGGTATATAATTTTCTAAACTTTTCAGAATTTGTATTTATTTTTGCATCTATTTCAGTTGAATAAGGATATCAATGTACAGTCAACGAAAAAAAAGCAAAAGAATAAAGGGGAAGCTAGAACCAAGAAACTTGACCCTGAAATGCAGTTAGAGGGCAATCAAAAGTTGAATCATATTAAAAAAATGCAGTTCAAAAAAGATAAAAAACAGCGAAACCGTAGAGAAAAGGTGGCACAACAACTTTCAGCTGGCCTGGATAACTTTTCTTTGGACACAAGTAAAGAGATGTCAGTTGAAAGTTATGATTTCGATGCTGATTTTTCGTCAAAATAATAAAAATGCATTTTATAGTTGAAATAGTGAGTGTATATTTATTACCCAAAGCCTATATAACCATAAAAAAATATAAAAAGAACCATCAAAATATATCATAATTAAAGAAATGTAATCTTAAACGTCTGGCGGTTGATAATTTGGTAAAATTTCCCAAACCTTCTCACGCCATTTCCTCTTTTTCAATTCCTTGGCCTTCTCCAACTCCAAAACGACTTTCAGTGACCTCCACTGGTAAAAATATTGAAAGAGAATTAGCCTGAAAATATGAATGTTTTATAAAAAAAATAGCGAGTTAGGTCTGTCAACTTTTCCAGTAGATCATCACTTCAAGCAAGATGAGGATAAGAAAATAATTAGACTATAACTGGTTGTATCTTATATCACTTTTGTTCATATTCTATCAACTATCGCACTCTACAGGCGGATAAGAGCAATATAGGACGATTTTTCCAATGCAATAATAGTTAATCGGATAGTGTATTTAAAAAAAAGAATTTCGACAATGTTTGCAAAAACGTACCTTTCATAATGCCGTTGAGCAATCCTCATTTTTGATTCTTGTGCCATTAGTTCTTTGCAAACGTATCGGTGCCAGTAGATGAAGATATTTCTGGTCAAGCGAAAATCGTGATAATCTTCAGCAACTTGTAAATTTCTAAAACTTTCCATATGACTCTGTAAATTCATCAAAAATAATCGAAAAATTCCCAAATTACTTTATAATCATTATTTACCATTTTCCAAGTGTCAAAATAACGTTTGAGAAGATTGAGGTTGCAATAAGCTTCGGCAATGTCAAATTTTGGCTTGTACAATTCTTCGATGAAACGCAACCACAACCTATAACTTTTTCCAAGAACTTTGTTCTCGTAATGCTTTTGAGCCAATTGATTTTTTTCCTTGTAATGTCGCAAATTTGTGTATAATTTATGAAAAGCTTGACTCAAAACTAATCTGCGATGAAGCCTTATAGCTTTATCGAGATTCTCCAGATATTTTTGTTTATTAGCCTGTCGTATCCTCTCTGTTTCTAACTCTTTTTTTCTTCGCTCTTTGATAGTTTCCAAATGTTTCTTTCGATCCTCCTCTTCCATTACTCGCTTTCGTTCGATTGCCTCCTCGAGCATTTTCTGTCGGGCCTCTTCAATCATTCGCTTCCTCTCCAGAATAATTTTTCGATTTTGAGCACGTTGTAAAGCACGCTCTTCCATTTGTTGTACTATTTTTGGTGCTTTTTGTGCATTTAAATCGAATCGCGGTACATCCTCAATTAATGTGATTGGGGCTGTAGCTTTTATTTTCTGAGAACAATTGGCAAATATTTCCCGAATATTAACTTTCGAAGTTTCTATCGATTTTAATAAATCCTCCCTTATAATACCCAATTTTAATTCATTTATTAGCTTATTTTGCTCTTCCAGCTTTGTTTTCTGCATATCTATGATGGATTTTTGAGCTTTGAAGCGGTTCATATAGTTTCTTGGTGTTTTTATCTTTGAAACGGATATTTGCGTGTCGCGATTCTGTTTATCTTCGCCATTTTTATGATGATTGAGATTATTTCTCTTGCGTTTCTTCATTTTTTTAATGAGTGAATCTAATTTCAGCTTCTGATCCATATTTTCTTCAAGAGACTTTCTTTTACATTTTCTAGCCTTAATAGCATTTTTCCACAGGTCAAAATATTTTTGCAATAATAAGCTATTCTGATCATCAACATTAACTGGTTCCGTTTCCGTATTGATTGTGGTTGGATCTAGTTGCAAGTGCTCCCTCAAAACCATTTCGATTTTATTATCTTGGCTGTTATTGATAATTCGATTTTTCTCATTTCCTGGATATGGAATATCTTGCCAAAAAGAATCATCTCTTAGGTCCAAATGTTTTTTGCACTCTCTTGGATATGTATCCGCAATATTTCTAGGATGCTCAATTTGAGACAGTGCAAAATTTGCTATTTTATCTAATTGTTCATTCAGAATCACTCTGTAATTAACAAATATATTTGATTTTTTGTTTATAAACCCAGATGAATGGCAAACCTTTTGGCGTCTAAAATAACATCTTCACAATTATTTGAACTAATATGATTCTTATCGAATTCGGTACATAAATAATTCAAGGGTTCAATTTCATCCGTCATTTTACAGCCGAAACCAATCCGAAACAGAGACAAGACAACCGTTCCGAAATGTTTACATGGTTGCTAGGTTTATTTAGGGTTGCTAGGAAGATGTGTCCGCCATCAACCAACATACCATGATACTATTACTTATGGAGGGCCCATACGATTAGTCTAAGATCCGAACCTAATTGACCTTTACCGAGCTGAATAGAATAAAACTTATTTTATAATAAATTAAGTATATTAGGAAATATATTAAAAATGGGTTGACAAAAAAAATCGTGATATTTTTAATTATTTTAAAAAAATGATTTTTCATTAAATGTTGCAACATTAAGATAATAAGAAAATTGTATACTGAACTTAAAGTATAAAAAAGGTATGTCGATGCCAGTTACTTTCAATTGTTATGATAATAGAAAAAAATTGACATGTCGATGCCAGTTACTTTCACTTGTTATGATAATAGAAAAAAATTGACCATAAGCGCTGTTTTATTGCAACAAGTTGATATAGGGCTGTCTGCAAAAAAATTGGTCCTAATAAGGGTTTGCGAATTTTAAAGATTTAAATTTCCACGCGTGTGAAAATGAGTGACAAAGAGATCCCAGGTAAGTATACTGTCATTGCAGTCGTCTCTGATGGGACCTTTAATATGAGCGCATGCTCGGTACATAAACTATGGAAGGTAGGGGTACCCCTACTATCCTCCATATTGTAAACAGTACGCGTTATTTTGGAGCAAGTTTATATTTTAATTGCAAACAAAATAATTAATTAAATACATAACAATCTAATATAATACAAAAATATTAAACAATATAACATAAATTTAACAATATATACAGGGTGATTCACGGTCGATGGTACCTTAGACGTTTAAGGAAAAGTATTCGTAGGATCGTTCTGAAAATTGTATTATGCAGATTATACCTAGATATCTATCGACTGAAAATATTTTCAGCCTTGCGACGTTGCCACTTATTACAAAAAGTATTAACAACTTTGATTTTTTAAATGAGACACCCTATATATTATCAATTTATCAGATTCTCTATCGCCCTCTGGTTATTCTTTCATAAGATACCCATACCTATCTTTAACAGTTTCCAGTGAATTAATTAATTTCCTTTTGTTTTGTTCAAAACAGAGCTCCAATCAATAGCCCATTACTCAGAATTTTAGAATTGTGAAACGATGAAAATCAGGTAACAGCTTTAGATAGACTTCTTTCTTAGTAATAATTGAAGGTTTTCTTTTTATGTCACTCAAAATTCTTGATCTTTCAATCAGATCTATAAAGACCCAAAAATACGTTTTTTAAATAGAACACCCTATAATTTATTATTTCTTTAGATAGAGAATCAATTAAATACATTTGAAATGATATATCATGTTCCTATACCAAAATAGTAAGGTTTTCAAAATATAATTATTCAAGTGAATTATTACTAGCATTTTTATATTAAGTATTTGCTGGTTACCATGTTGATGGAAAGTTTGGAAAGTAATTATCGTAAGGAAGAATAAGTGTTTGTTGAGTTGTTCATTCTTCATAGATAATGTGATCAAATTATTGCAAAAACATCCAGAAAGTTTAATGCAAGATGCCCACAAAGTACAAAAAAGCAACAAGAATAAACCTATTCACAGAACAAATAAGTAATTTTTTGTTTCCTAGAAGCTAATTCAAAATGTTGATTTACGAAATAGTTTCGTTACTCATCTTTGGGATGATAAGTAGACTGCAGAGACGATTCGTTTACCGTGCTCTGTAAATTTATTTAAAAATAATAATAAACTTTCAAAGATATCATACTCAGTCTTGACAAAACAATAATAAGTACCTAAGTAGATTCATCAGAACCTGAACTAAATTTCAAGATAAAATTAGCAATAACTATGCATTGACTGATATTGAGAAAATGGATCCAGTTCAACGATATACATATGTATTTTGTGATCTTTTGTTAGATTATTTACGCAAAAGACTTTATAAAACAGTATGATATCTAATTCATAATCAATAATCAAGTGATAAGGACAGAGGCTTTAATAATAATAATTAGTGAAGAAATATAAATAATTAAACATTTATAATACATCTAAGAATACGTTTCTCCACCAATAAAATAGCTTTTCTTATTTCACGTGCATCTATCTCATCAATGCATTTAATTAAGCCTTGACGCAGTTCATATTTACTTTGTACTGGTGTTGAATGCACTTTTTTCTCCAAATCTTTGCGTTTCAGATAAATTATACCTCAAATAATTTTTGTTTAATACTAATTGTGTTTTATCAACATGGTAACCAGCAAATACCTACTATAAAAATGCTAGAAATAATTCACCTTAATAAATAGTTGCTTATATTTTAAAAACCTGACCATTTTGGTATAGGAACATGTTATATCATTTCAAAGGTATTTTGATTCTCTTTCTGAAGAAATAATAAAATATAGGGTGTTCCATTTGAAAAAAATTTTTGGGTCTTTATAGATCTGATGGAAAGATCAAGAATTTTGAGCGACCCTGTATAACATAAAAAGAAAATCTTCAATAATAACTAAGAAAGAAGTCTTTCTAAGGCTATTGCTGGAATTTCATCGTTTCATAATTCTAAAATTCAGAGTAATGGGCTATTGATTAGGGCTCTGTTTTAAACAAAACAAAAGAAAACTAATTAATTCACTGGAAACTGTTGAAGATAGGTATGGGTATCTTATGAAAGAATAAACAGATGGCGATGGAGAATCTAATAAATTGATAATATATAGGGTGTCTCATTTAAAAAATCAAAGTTGTTAATACTTTTTGATATAAGTGGCAACGTCGCAAGGCTGAAAATATTTTCAGTCGATAGATCTCTAGGTATAATCTACACAATACAATTTTCAGAACGATCCTACGAATAGTTTTCCTTAAACGCAGGGCCGATCCTAGGGAGTAGGCCGCCCTTGTGCAAAGACCTAATGTGCCGCCCCCCACCCCTAGAGAATTTTTCATATTATTACTAATACTTAACGATGACATAAACCCATCTACCCGTCTAAGAATAAAAAGTAAAACTTCGATTAAATTGCAAATAAAATTTGAAACACAACAGTTTATTTTTTGGTCAGCCACATTACAACAGTGAAAAAATAAAAATGAAACCTTTTAAATAATAAATGTTAAAAAAAAATGTACCGACTTATTAGTTGGTGCAGTGAAAAATACAAAATAATATTAATTCAATGGTGCTGTTACTTTTGAGGTTGTGCAGTTGCAGTTAGATTAATAACTTTTGGCAGTAACTTCAAAAGTACCAACACCAATAGAATTAATATTATTTTATATTTTTCACTGCACTAAATAATAACGTCGGTCAAAAAAAATAATTTATGTCACACTTTTAAGTGTAACATTAGTCACGAAAATCGTTGAACGCTCACTAATGCCAATGAAGATAGTACTTATTCTATTATCCATGTATGTTATATGCTAACCACATCTTGTATAATATTGATTATACTTTGATTAATTTGCGTCACATACTAATTTTAATTGTTACTTATCTAAAATAATCTTCTACGTTCTTCTCTCAGACGCTCATATCAAGTTTCCTATTGTTTTAATGTTTCTCCTTGAAACCTGCAAATTCATCAAAGACGCAATATTTGGTACTTTATTACTAGAGAAACTTCTAGAACCTTTATTTGTAAAATCATCAAAAAGGCACCTGCACTTGTTTACCATAAAGGTTCTGAAACGTAATTAGTGACGTCATAACACAGAAGGTATAAATATTGGATCCTTCTCCACTTCAATCACTTTTGAAGTCACCTTTTAAGTCAGATTGTTATTTTCAAAATTAAATATTGTAAAGTCAAACTGAACTACAAGTTGTGAAACAAGTTTAAATAAATAAAGTTTTTAAAAAAGTTTTAATTGTTACAAATCCCGTAACATGTATATTCTTTGCTTTTGGTTGTTATTATTAAGATCTCAAAACATCGCTGCGGAAATACGCATACATATTTTTGATGTTTGCATTTTACCACCGCTGTAACTCGAAAACCGTAACTCTAAGGAAAAAAATGTTCATTATAAATGTTGCTACATATAATTAGGTCTTTCATGTAGGACCCCGACAGATTTTCAATTTTCGGAAGAAATCGCCCTTTCCACATAGCAAGAATTCACATATTTGAGAATTTAACATGCCTCTAACTCGAAAACCGTAACTCTTTTGAGAAAATGTTCAATTTGAACGTTTCCGGATATTGTCATATCTTTAATTATAGATACCATCTCAGATTTTTGATTTTCGAGAAAATTTGCCCCCTCTATCCCTTTTCGGGGGCGGTTTTCCGTGGGAATGAGACTTCGGATTTGCGTTGCTCTGAATATGGGACAATTTCTCAAGCCTCCACTTAAATGAATTAAAAATCTTCAAAATCAGAGTACGATTGTTATATAAAACGCGCGAACGAACCAAAAAAAAGCAGACAATCAGTCGAATTGTAAACTACCTCCGTTCGGGTTTCGTTGGTGCCAAAAGTTATTAATCTAACTGCAACTGCATAACTTCAAAAGTAACAGCAGCAAAAGAATTAATATTATTTTATATTTTTCATTGCACCAACTAATAGGGTCGGTCCAATTTTTTTAAATATTTTCACAAAATTCCGATTCGACAAAGATGATGGCCAAATCTGTAAACCTTTCTTGTATCATAATATTTCTTTAGTGATTTTTAAATATTATTACGTAATAATACAATATACAGTTCTGATTAAAAAAGAATCAATTAAAACACTTTTTCTATAACTTATAATTTTCCCCACATTTATTTATTTGACTGATTTCGATCAAAACTAAATGAACGTTATTAATGAAAATATCAATTACTTACTTTGAAATTTTTTTGCTTTTTCTAAAACAAATTAAAGAGAAACAAAGTGGACTGCCGAAAATTCAAATAAAAAATAACAAAAAAGATAGACTAAAGATCTTGTATTATATTTAAAATTTTATTACAGACCAGCAAAAGTACAAAAATAATATTAAGAAAAATAACGTTAAAATTGTGCTATTTCGAATTCTATTAGATAATAATTGAAAGAATCATATGTTATGTACTTACTGAATACTCTGTAAGAAAAAGTTTAAATTCTTCATTGTATTTATTTCCTAAAACAGTAATTTTTTTACTTCCCTCAATAAGGGAAGTATTGTATTCACGTAAAAAATCGACCAAGAGATTTTTGCTGATATTTACGTTTTGGGGTTCCTAGATCACGAAAATCATGGTATCTCAAGTCCGTCGGTCTGTCTGTCTGTAGTCTGTTGGCGTTGTAGCTCAATAACGGCTTGACCTAGGACAACGAATTTTGGTATGCATATTGAAGGACTACCGGCGACGCAATGTAAGGGTTTTCGTTAATCATATATACAGGGTGTCCAAAATATTAAGTGTCAATATAAGAACGGTAGAAGCGATGAGGTTTGTCGAGGGAAGTCATAGGTAAAGGCTTTTACCAATTTTTATATCATGTGGTATGGTAACCAACAAAATCGAGTGCTGCTTTAGTTAGTTCAGTTTCATGATATTTACATTTTTTTCTTTACGAAAAGCTAGCTTTAAACGAATAGTTTTCAAAAGTTTCATCAGTAAAATCAGTTAAAGAATCATCCGAGCGACACAAAAAACACTGTTTTGTCATTTTTCATCACAACGATACAGAATAACACGTGTTTTCGATGCAATATAATATATTAAGGCTGTTCGAGCAGTAGTTTGGGACGGTTTGATAACTGTTTAGAATGCGCATGTGCGGTTTGAAACAATTTCCAAGTGGTTTGGGATTTTGTTGCTCGAACACCAAATTGCTATTTGCAAAATACCCCTTCCACTTTCTTACAATTTTGTCGTCATAGAACAAATGACTATGCCGATAGATATGTTTTATGACCAAATATAAGAGAGAACATCAATGAAAGACTGATGGACAAAACCAGGGTTTAGTTTAGGACTGTGGTGGTGTTCTCTGAAAGGGATTTCTCCAACAGCAACAACAGAGAACACTATATTCTAAGAAGAAGAAGACGCTTCAACTGCGCCTGTCTCAAATAGGATTTTTTCGCGAGTTCCCGGTGAACTAGCGGGAACCGAATTGTACTTCCCGGTGCGTTTTCGCGACATAAACGGTAATAGGGGAATATTTTCTGACGTCACTAATTTTATAAAACGGGAACTGATTTGGTTCCCGTTCTCTTGAGCATGGTAACTGGCGGTTATAAATGTCAAAAGTGCCAAATTGTCAAAAAATTAAATTTGGCCGCCTGTTTTTTGTATTTGATTTGAATTTTGGGTTAAAATTATTCATATTTCATTTATTTTTTCGCATCATTTTGTTGATCATAATGAAAGAAGAATTAATTGAAATTGAATTAAATAACATTCATCCTGATGAGGTGAAAGAATACTCCTTTTTATATCTGGTAATTCAGTCTGAGTGGAACATAAACTTATCAATCAAAACCACAAGCAAACAAAACTACAAAACAAAATATTTGTCAAAAATCTAAACGTCATTGATAATTTGATAACCGGGTCATTTTCGCGACAAACATAACCGAGAATAACCTTAAAGTTAATTTTAAGGTGGGGGTATAACCGCTCTATTACCGATAGCAGATCACCGGGAACTCGGGAAAAAATCCTTAAACTGAGTTTGGAAATCGTCAAACTACTGCTCGAGCAACTAGTAGTTGGGAATAAATTATTTCATCGTAAAGTGAAGTGCACAGGCGTCTGACGGTTTGGGACTGGTTTGAACCGCTGCTCGAACACCCTTATTATATCATTTGCTACTCCAAAATAACGCGTACTGTTTACTGTTTACAATAAGGGTGTTCGAGCAGCGGTTCAAACCAGTCCCAAACCGTCAGACGCCTGCGCACTTCAATTTACGATGAATAATCTATTCCGAACTACTAGTAAGATGTTCGAGCAGTAGTTTGATGATTTCCAAACTAGTCCGGACTCTGTGTAAATGCAACATCTCTTATCTATGGTCCGGACTCAGTTTGATACAGGCGCAGTTGAAGCGTCTTCTTCTTCTTAGAGTATAGTGTTCTCTGTTGTTGGAGAAATCCCTTTCAGAGAATACTACCACAGTCCTAAACTAAACCCTGGATTATGTTTTGTCCATCAGTCTTTCATTGATGTTCTCTCTTATCTTTGGTCATAAAACATATCTATAGGCATAGTTATTTGGTCTATGACGACGGAAATGTAAGAAAGTGGAAGGGGTAGTTTGCAAACTGCAGTTTGGTGTTCGAGCAACAAAATCCCAAACCTCTTGGAAAATGTTTCAAACCGCACATGCGCATTTTAAACAGTTATCAAACCGTCCCAAACTACTGCTCGAACAGCCTTTAAAGGTTCCATCAGAGACGACTGCAATGTTCGGTCCTTTATTATTACACAGTATACTTATCTGGGATCTCTCTGTCACTCATTTTCACGTTGAAATTTAAATCTTTAAAATTCGCAAACCTCTATTAGAAATTAGAACCAAACTTTTTGCAGACAACCCTATATCAAGGTGTTCGCAATAAAACAGCGTTTATGCTGATATAATTTTTTTTCTATTATCATAACAAGTGAAACTAACTGGCATCGACATACCTGTATATACCTGGCAGCATAGAATATTAATTCTATGCCTAGCAGTCTAGTAGTTTGTCCAGGTAAATTAGAGCACATTATAGACAACCGTTCGTCTGCACATTCTATATGTTTTATACTTAATTCCAGTATAAAATTTTCTTATTATCTTGATGTTGCAACATTTAATGAAAAATCATTTTTTTTAAATAATTAAAAATATTTTATCTAGGAATTTTTTTGACAAACCATTTTTAATATATTTTCCAATATACTTACTTTATTATAAAATAAGTTTTATTCTATTATCAGCTCGGTGAAGGTCAATTTAGATTCGGATCTTCTACTAGGTATATGGGGGGTATCTATAGTCCATACTATTACCACAGTATAAAGAAATATATTATACCACAGACAATCTATTTGTTGGAATATATTGTCTTGGTGATTATATTGTGCTATTACTTATGGAAGTATCACTCTTCATATCATAGTATGCGCATAGGTATAAATATTTTATCTATATATCATGCCAACACCCAACTTTGAGAAAAAGTATTGTTCTATGTTTGAGAATGTATAAAATTAAAATGGAATTCATCCGGTTATCTGCTTCCGGGATTCACTCGAAATTAGCGCCAGCACCATGTTTTCATTACACAAATTTAAAATGGCATTCAACGAATGCTTTTTAATCTTATAAACCCTATAAACTATAATCACTTCCTTTATGTCACATACTTGGGTCTGAGTAACCCACTTGTGTTTTCAACCCTAGACGTCTGTCTGTAGCATCGTATTTCGCAAACGGATTAACAGATTTTGATTTAGTTTTTTCTTCTAAAAGTGACCTTGATCGAGAATGTTCTTAGCTATTTTTCTCAATGAAGATAAATATCTGTGTGTGTATGAGGTAATGTAGCTCCCAAACGGATGAACCGATATTGTTTTAGTTGTTAGAAAAACTACTTGTATAAAAACACGGTGGGCGTAAAAAACTACCAAAAACTAGTAGAAAAAATTATAAGAAAATAAAAAAACATGGTCAATTTGTAAAACACGTTCTAAAGTTTCTCGACAGTTTTACTTTAAATGCAAATTTAAGACATGTAATTATGGATCTGTTTCTACCAAAATTTATTGCTCGCTCACTGCACATTGTCAAGAAAAAGAATCAAAAGTTTACTATTTTCACCTAAGTTTCTCGCTAACTTACTATACACTCCTACCCGCTTCGCAGGAAACAAACCACAGGAACCAAATAATTATAGCCGTTTCCCTCGTGTTATAGAAATATATAACACAACACCATATAAATATTCCATAACACACATATATAAAAATTGTCTAGTGGATAAGTTCTGTAGTTCTTTTTTGATAATCTCTCAGGAACAGTTTTCCGTCATAAAAAGTATCGTATTTGTGATAGTCCAGGTAATGAACTGAAATAGGTATCTATGTAGGTATGTCAAATTTCATCCAAATCTGTTCTGCCGTTTTTGCGTGAATGCCCTATTAAAATTTCCTTTGTATTCCATTATCACGGCTATAGGTGGCTAGCAACTTTGCAACATCGGAAAATGGCTGCCATGCCTTAATTTGTTTTTATTAATCGGTTTAATTCAGTATTACATTAGCCAAAATACTAGAAAAATATTACTACACCCAGCCAGCACCTTATCTGTCTTGCATATATTTGTACAGATTTCATAATTAAAGATAGGTAGGTATACTATTTTGTTCTAAAGAATCAATATCTTCTCATTGTTCTGTTAATAATAACACTAACATTTTAATGGTTCTGTTATAAAATTATATGCTATAGTGGCTCTTATACTATAGATATTTCTAGATAACGAATCATTTATTTAGGTATTATCAAATATTTAAGCTACCTATAGTTAGCAGTAGAACAGGTTCCCACCGTTTTTAGTAAAATTTTCAGGCTAGTTGCGTAGGTATATATTATAGGAACACATTCCAATTAAAATTTTAGGCCGCTAACCCGCAACAAGCTTGCGGGAGGGTGGAGTGAATAAGGGTGCTACTGTGGTGAAAATAAGTGTTTAGTGATATACCTTTAGTAGTATTTTGGCTAATATAATATTAAATTAACCCGATAAATAAAAAAGTGCTGCAATTAGCGAAACGAGATACATTAAAAAAATATAAGAAGGAAGAATCAGCCTGCCGCTATTTATATTATATACATATACATATATAAATTTGATGTGAAAATAGTAAACTTTAGATTTTTTTCTCGGCAATGTCAAGTGAGCGAGCTAAAATTTACCTACACAGCTAGCCAAAAATCGGTTCTACACGTTGACCCAACTTTTAATACTCATAATTCATAATAAACGCATAATTGTGCATTGCATTACAGCTTTTGGGGTAGGTTTTCTGTTAGAGCGGTTGTTGTTGAAAAAGGAAGGATTAGCCTACTCGATCCCCTTGTTAGATACAACATTTCCATTTACAGTTGCACCTATGTGATTCTACTGTGTTATTGTAGGTATTATCTTTTGTACTAGTTTACCTAGAACGAGTTTTTCCTAGTATAACATGGTAGGTTTACCTACGCCGGTGTGTAAATTAAACCAAGTAGGTACATATAACTATAATATATTTATACCCGCATTGTAGAACCGGCCATTAAAACATTCATTGCTGGTTGCTGCTAATAACGAATAAAACTCAGGCACAATCTTTTAATTAATATATTCTCTGTCAAAAATCACAACATAAATTAAAATCAATAATCGATGGAGAATTGTATATCAATTACCAGGTTTATTAATTGTGATAAAAGTAATTAAAGATTGCTTTTGAATTAACAACAGTTTCATTGGATAAATTGAGCTTGAAATTGTTTTCAAATTTCTCGAATGATCATCAAACTATGGCAGCTTATTGTTTCAATAAACAATTTCAATAAAATGTTTAACAAACAAAAGTACTGGCAGTAGAACAAACAGCGAATGCTTGCAAGTTATGTATGCGCTCGAATATTGTCGTTGATTGAAGCTATCGACAATATGAATTTTCCAACCCATATTGGCTTGCGTGAAGGAATTATAATACACGATATCTGGCCATGAGGTGTTGGGAGTAAATTCGAGCAAACCTGGCTCTCCTTGTTCGCAATGGTAGCCGAGGGAGCGGTTGAATTTCTTGAACGATTCAAAATCGTCGTCTAATCGACGATCTTTGCCATCTTTGTGTTCTGACAAACACAGGGGACCGGCTGAAAAACAAAACTCATAAGCATCCTCAGCATTAAAAAATAATTCAATCACTTTCACAAGAACGTGTAAAGGACGATCTTGTTCTCTCACATACCGACTGTCGGTCGAGGTCGCCCTCTTCGGGAGTATTCTACACCTACAAGGACTCTGATTTTGGATTGTTCCTCATCCGAAAGTTTATCAAAGCCACCATGTGGTTCATCGGTGATTATTAAGGGATGATAGTATTCAGGACTGTGGGGGTTATTGCCACCATAAACCTTAAAAACATAAGATAGACCCCTACGCAACCAAATTTCAGGCGCCAAAAATCCATTGATGTACCAAGCAAGCGCAGTAGAAGAATGCTCTACAAAAAATAAACGTTTAAGCAAACAAACACAAATTTCTATCAATATATACTTGTTATAGCTTGGTAGCCCTTTTTGGCCCCAGACGGTCCAATGTAGGCTTTAAAAACTCTGATAGTTTTATCGAATATTTGACCCTTCTTCCATGGCTCACTCTCTTTCGGTATGGACCTAGTGAATGAGAAACAATTGTTTTGCGGTTCCTTGGGACTCAATTCGATCTTGACATCATTTTTGGAATAAAGATCGTGAAAAGCGGGTTCTTTATTTTCATCCAATTTCCCAATACCCCAAACAACAAATATAGAGCCCTCTGCTGGAACTTCTCTATCTCCAGGATCAGCTAAGAATCAAATTTATTGAAAAATAGAGATAAGTTGATCTTAAATATGCATTATATGGAATAGTGTTATATCTAGAGACAATCATTTAATATATGAACTTATGTAAATAAGAAAACGGACTGCTGAGATTGGGATAGAGTTTCAAATTATTGACTGAGGAGTTTTGTTTTTCTGGATCGGTTTAGTTGTGTGTTTGATATATAAGTTGAAATTGGTATCAATTTTTATGCAGTTCCTATAATAAAAATCATACTTACGTGAAATCAAAGTCCTTCTATAAGTTATGATATTAATTCCATTTTCTCTGACGGCCGTATTCATTTGATTACTATCTTGACCTCCTAATACCTCATCTTTACAAACACCTTTGTACTGGCCCAATACTTTGACACACTAAAAACAAAAATTATGTTATTAAACATGAGTGTCCAGACCAGTTTAATTTTTTTCTTTTACCGGTGTCAGTGCAGTAATGTTGTAATCGGTGGCAAAGCCCCTATAACCATCTATATAAGCGACAGCCACATCGGCACCGATCATTTGACTTTTTTGATCCGAACCGGAAATACCGAACGACAGATACTCGTCTTCGGTCACTTGCCCTGCTAGTTGAAAGGTAATTTGTGGACCAAAAATCTCCCAAGATACCTGAAAGTCTTTGTGGAGTTGCAGGCAATTTGGCAGATCATTTTTGTGTGGCTAAAAAATAGAAAGTGTTAGTTTTTTCTAATGAGGTTCAATTTGTTTCAAACTTACAATTATTTTAACTAACGATGGAGGTACATTCAAAGCTTCTGGTATTATAATGGAACCAAGATTTGTCTTGGTTTCGTGATCGAAGATGCTGAACCAGTCAATATCAAATATAGTCAAGTCACCAGGAAGATCCAGCGTTATTGTACGATTTTTATACTCTCGAAGGGGATCTAAACTAGAGTTGACACAATTATGAACCACACTAATTTTAACCAAAATGATTAAAACTTACTATCCATACTCGTCAGGCACTTTGAAACCCTTCGAGACCGGTTGTGCGCCAACACCGATCCAAAAGAAGGCCCTTTTAGCTTTCCCATCGTATGAGAATTGATTCAGTCTTATTCTTTTGGCATCTAAAATCTCTACTGACTCTGTAGTAATACCATTTACTTTGCCAATCAGGGATGATATTTTCTGAATGGTAGGTGGCTCAAAACCTTCAGGAATGTAAATATCACCGAAAGTATTCTGACTCCAAATATCGTAGATGGCGAACCATTTGATGTCAGTGATTTTCTTCTTTTCTGGTAGTACTAGCGTGAAATCCTTGTTGAAATATCGTTCCAAAACGTTGGTCCTACAATTTCATTATAATTATTTATATCACTGATATTAACCTATCCAAATCTTTGACCTTCCATTCGAATCAGGCACAATGAAACCTTGCGGTCCAGGTCGATTGGCCGCTCCTGCCCAAAAGAAGGTATCTGCCCCATTTCCATCGTAGCTGAAGGATTGCAGAAGTAATGTCCAGTCATCTACTGCGTATACGTCGCCAGACACCTGATGATGATAAGAATTTAGTTTTCCCAAGAATTTTCCACGATATGGGCCGTCCTCATCTTGGCATGTACCTTGAAGAAGAAGTTCGGTTAATTTTGAACCGAAAACCAAACTGCGTTTGCTTCAAAACAAATGAATGCCGAAAAAAATGATGCATGAAGCATGATAATTGGATGGCTTTCATTTTTCATAGAATGATGATTGAAGAATGTATAAGCATTTAGCATCATAATTTTCTAAATACATTTAAAACTGTTTCGAAGTGAATGCACATTTAAATTGATCTTCTTGCGTTTCATTTGCCCTTTCATACTTTCATTATTTTCTATCAAGTGCATTGCATTTGCATCAAAAGAATTGAGCTTATTTTAGATTATACATTATTAATAATGTGATGCAGCGGGTAATAGCGAAAAGAAAAGTAGAAAGTAAATTTGAAACAAAGTTGGGATGATTGATTCTGATTGGATAATATGTGAAAAATATACCTTATTTTTCTCTCGCATGTTTATTATTATTCTAATTCTAATAACCATCTTTTTATAAAATATTTTATGTTATTTCTGTTCGGTGCATTTTATTTTAAACATTTAAGATGGTGATATAGATTGTCTCTCTGCCAGAAACATATTTTTGAAGTACATATTTCAACAAGTTCCCACTGAAAAATAATTTTCAGAATGAGTTATATTTTTTCCATTGGTTTTAGATCTTAAGAGTGTTCTTTATAAGGGCATAAGGGGTGTCAATGTGGTGAAATTTAAGTTTCTACTGTAAAAGGTTTCGAGGATTCCATATTCCAGAAGATGAAATTAAATAAGAAAATACTTGATCAATATGATATGAACAACTCTATATTTGTGAAAGATGTAAGAATCAGTAGTCATTTATATCTGCTAGCAGCGTAATAGTTTAAATAAATATTTGTTGTAAACCAGATGATTCAGTTTAATTTTCGCACTCATGTATAGGTACTTTTAAATCAACAAAAAATGCAATAAACCTCATACATTTTGAAATAACACGCCAAACTCTAATGAAGGCAGGCAAAAAATTATCTCTCCGATGATATGTTATGTCAAAACCATAAATAATGCAAGTTACACGTTAAAAGGAAAAAAATAAGAAAATAATGAAATATATGTAGGTACATGTATACGGCGTTTCAGACTGAGAATGCAGTGAGGCGTCTTATGGAGCCCATAATGATTTTATTCCAGGCTCGGCCAACTATCAGATATCAACATTTTTATGTTTAATAATTATTAATAATAATCAATGCATTTCAAAATCACAAATGATAATATTGCTGGTAAATTTAAAGAGCGGCAACAATGTCTGCAGTTTTACCATTCAAATACATTGCCTGTATCCGGCCATAGTGCATTCTGAGTGTGTAACCCTACGAGCAAAAATAAAACACTCGTAGGTGTAACCCGTACGCAGCAAGTAAAATTCAATAATTCAGTAAAATTGTGATAATAATATGAGTAATAAATAATAAATATGCAACAATCAACGCTAAAAATATATTTTAGCAGTTTCTTTGAAAAAAATATCACCATCCCAGTTGTGACAATCGTAGAGATAAAATAAAAAATTGTATGGGTTTAAATTGTAAATACCAAACTGAGTCATCTGAAGTACTTACCTATTTGTGGAAATTAATCGATACCAGTTATTGGCTTTCTTGATACAATAAGAATCAAACATAATTCTGAACATTATCAAAACAGTTATTGCAAAAGGATTTTTTCATTAAAATATAGCATCAAGTAACTTTAATTTACACAAACAACACATCATACGTTAAAAACCAAAGACAAAAAAAACATCTTTAACTTACCTAAACTGGTTAAACAAACGATTATCACTAGGAACTTATACATCATTTATTTCAACCGGTTGATTTTCATTTTTTCTATAACTTATCGCGCTTACATATGAAAATTTATATGTCCATCACAACAGATTGGTGATGAAAATGCACAGTTATGATGAAGTTTGGCAGGAACACATAACACATACCCAACAAATTACAGCTATGTGTCTACCCCTACTCAACCACTTTCTAAGTAACGTATCTTGAGTCTTGGGTGATTTCTACTTACCCAGTCAAGGTTGACTAACTTGGAACAGATATTAGTACATGCGATGTGTACGGAAATAATAATATACCACAGTTTATTGTTAGGTAAGCTGTGATTATACCGTAGTATGATCTCCATAAAAACTGATCGAATGACATAATCAAAAGATAATTGTTAAATAAAAGGTTTTGTTTGGTTCAATTTTTTTGCCGTTAATATCAAAGAATATACTATATATATATACATATATATATTCTTTGTTAATATTTTGAAATCAATATACTTCATCTATTAACATAGGTGGCATTTCCAACTACATCATCCGTACTAAAAATTAAGTATCCTAATGAGATGAGACTTGGTACCCTAATGAGTAATAAATAGATGTATCATACAAAGGAAATCCCTACATTAGCAAAATATTTTGCTAATTACATCTTAATAAATTATCTACAAGTAAAACTTAATAGATAATTAACGAACGTCAGTCTGAATTTCGCTATTAGACTACTTGAAATGAAGTGATTTATGGTTTGGGTGTACCTAGGTACAGGTACAAGAACAGCTCATTAACTAGGTATAAAGTCAATGGCTGAACCAAGAACGTCTTTAATACAAGTCCTTTGTCCTTGGACACAGCTTAATTGTACAGGAACTAGGAATCTACCTACCTATGTAGTGTTGCGACTAGTAATGATTGCAACTTATTGTGAAGGTGAGTAGGTATTTTTGTGAACAAGAAGTTTAGTTGAGTCAGGCACTGATTAATTGTATTGTGACCTTGAATCTCCAGGAAACATAAGTAACAAAGACATTGTTAGTGACTTTAATGATCGAATAGACAAGAAATTCGTCGGTGGTTTTGCTTTTACGTAATATCAAAATTGATTCGGCCTGAACGCCTGAACTTTATAGGTATACCTCCCTACTCAAATTAAAAAAATCCCGATGGCCTGTAGTCAGCGGAAAGGTAAATTTTTCAAAATTCATTGAATTGAAATTTTAACAACCTTTTCATTGGTATACCTACATGCTATTAAATAAAATTGTCATAGCCTTGAGGGTAGAGGTTTTTGTTTTGGCTGTTGAATATAAAGCAGACAGGGTTCGAGTCCACTTCAAGGCAGATTTTTTTTTCGTCTATTTCTTTTCAATAAATATACTATATATTTTTTTAATCAGGGTCTATATTAAGATCTCCAGAAAATGTACAATTACATCAAATTTATATTGAGTGTTCATGTTTTATCAATATTTGTTATTTTTTTTATTAATTTTTATTTTTTTACCTGTGTATTTTATGAAAAATTGCTTTGAACAAAAGTTGTAGGTACTGATTATATCTATAACCTAAAATTATTTTTAATATTTACACTACTGCTCTTTTTTGATAATTTTTTAAAATGTTTGAATGGTCGCCATTTTGAATCTACTTACCCGATATTTCCCAATAACGAACTCGACCGAGATATTTGAGAGATTGGTTTTTGTAGCAAATTTGAACTTGATACCTTCAAAACTGCGACCTCTATCGTGTTAACAAATTTCGTAATATCCCATATATATATAAATATAAACTTTTGAACCAAATGTTTTTTTGGACTAACTTATAGACATATAACAACATGCCGTTGAAATTTTTTCGAAATTCAAAAGTGTGAACGATCGCAATAGGTATATTTCTATAAGAAATTTACCTAATAAAAAAATACGATAGGTAGTGATTCTGACCTAGAGACGATGCTGGTATTTGGTCGATAATTTACCGTATTTGATATAAGCTAGTAAGACTTGTGTATTTAATCCACAAATAAGAATGCATCGACAAGTTGTAATTGAGAAAAAACCGAAAATAATCAAAAGAAACCTCAACGATGTCATAATAAGTTGGGAAAATGTATTTAAAGATTATACTAAACTCAATAAATTTATCCTACAGAAATGTGATGATGTGAAAGAATGGAAAACAATTTATTGGTAGGTACCTCATTTATTTCATCTATCTACTCAAGTAATTGAAAACATTTGACAGCTATTTTATTTTACATTTTTTAAGAAAAAAAACATAACATTTATACCAAAAAGCTTTACTTTTTATAGTAGGTACCTAAAATCAATAAAACCAAACAGAATTAGTTACTTTCGGTAGATACCTATTTACTCTAACAGGTTTTTAATTTTTCTGTCATTCTATTTCTAGTGGTAGAAAACATCAGTTTAAAGTATACGATCTGGCACCATGCACATGTTATAGTTTTCGTATAAAATTAGAAGATCAAAATGAATGGATAAATTTCAAGGCAGCAACTGAAGATACTGGCCCTTACAATTTTGTCATGCACATGTCGAGAGCTGTTAAGTTGGGCAAGATGCCACTGATCAGGAAAATGTTCAATGCCAGGTATTAATTCAGTTATAACAATAAAAAAAATCATTAGAAAATTACTGTGATAATAGGCCACACCTGCTGGAGACAGAGAACAGAGAAAATAAAACACCCTTGATTCAAGCTATTGAAACATGCGATATCCATCTTGTCCAACTTCTATTGACGCTTGGGGCTAGTTTGAACAAGTCCCTTTCTTTCAACAAACGCACGCCACTGATGATTGCCATTTACAAAGGATTTCTCAATATTGCTACTGTATTAATTGATAAGGGAGCTAATAGCGATGCGAAAGATATAAATGGTTTGACTGCCATGCACTATGCTGTCGATTCAAATAATTTAGAGAATGTTAAATTTTGCGTAGAGCATTCAATGAATGTAAATTGTCCAGATAATAGTGGATGGACGCCCTTGATCAGAGCAGGTTTGTATGGAAAAATTATTCAACAATTGTGGGTTTCTAGCATTATCCAGCATACCAATCCACCTGCGAAGTATTGGTTACTTAATAAATATTTTTTACAAAAAATTGGACCGACAATATAAGTTGGTGCACTGAAAAATACAAAATCATATTAATTCTATTGATGCTGGTACGTGTGAAGTTGGTGCCAAAAGTTTTAAATCTATAACAGCAACTGCACAACTTCAAAAGTAACAACAACAATTTAATTAAAATTTTTTTGTATTTTTCCGTGCACCAACTAAAAACGTTGGTCCAATTTTTTGTAAATAATATTTATTATAGCTCTCTTAAAGATATACAAAGTAGTACATTATTTTGATCTATCTCGTTAAAGTTTAGCCAGGGTTTATTGCAATTAAGCGTACACAAATATGTTTCTTACGACATCCCATTACAAATCTTTGAAATTCTCGGATTTTCGCATTCATTATAATGCATACCTATAAACCTTTCTCTTTAATCTTGAATCACTCTGGTCACTCTGTTTATCGATGAAAACCGCATTAAAATCCGTTACGTTTAAAGATCTAAGCGTCCAGACGGTGGGAAGTAACTTTGTTTTATACCTCAGAAAGAATAAAGTTGTTATTTTTTCTGTGTTCTATGCTATGTAGAGATATTTTTGGTGGTTTCTCGGTGCCTTGCGAGTGCGAGAGAAGGAATAATTTAGTAGAAAGGCAACATCTCTTACCTATGGAAGAGGCAAAGTGTGTTTCTAACTTTGGAAGTGGAGTGGTATACAAAGCCACAGCCAGGGACAGCTTACTTGTTACTTGTTAGGTAAACTGTGGCCAGAGGATGTGGAATGCGTACCCGACTCATTCACGACTGTTCACTAGTCCAAACCTTCGCCAGGCTCTCTGCTCTTTAACTTCAATTATCAGAGACGGACAGAATTATGTTGCTATAACTACAGTATAAATTACCGTATTCTTTTATCATCGATATATTTCTATTTGTTATTTTCCTTGGAAGCCCTTATTATTGTCTTGAAAAAAAATGTTTCAGCGCGCTTCTAAAAATGAATGAATGGTCGCTCGTCGCTCGAGTTACAGTCCATTCACTTAGAGAAAAGGCCACCGCGTCATCAGCGCAGGAACCAGTTTTGGTCACTTTGTCTCGTTGTCTAGCAACGATCAGCTGCTGACACATTTCAGTGGCGTCGCATGGGAAGCGTAGTTTTGACTGTTTACATGAACCAAGAAAACAACAAGTCTTTTCGTAATCTGCTCGTTCTTAAATTTGTCTGACAAGGAAAGATTGCAAATGAATTTCCTGCGTCTGAAGATATGGCCACTTCTCTCACGAAGGTGCTGGGACGGCCACAAGTTTTAAACGGTGAGTGGTGCATGGTATCTATGGTTACTTTTCTATTTGTTTACGTTCTGTTGTGGACGTATGACCTGAATTCGTCCTCCACATTCCTGTTCTGTAGAGAGTGTTGGTTTGCGAATGCGATTTTTGTGTATGGCGATTTATTTATTTTCTGGAAGGTGAGTTTCCACACTATATTAGTCTATGTTCCACACATTGTTTTCAAAGATACCACCGAAGAAGCTCGTTGGTGTGAAAGGTTTGGTAATTCAGAGCCAATTCCGAGAAATCATAAATAACGTTGCCACTTTTATGCAAGACGAAGCTGAACGGCGAACGGGGATTTCAGATACCGCTGAAACATAATAAGTAGAACTAAAGCTTCCTTTTGTGAGAGGAAGAATTGGTTATTTGGGGATTTGGAGATTTAGAGTGGTGGGGGAAACGTCAATGTTCACGGTATTTACAGCTTCGGTTATTTCATATACTTAAACTTCTATACCGCTAGCATTGTGGAAAATATTACTCAAAAATAAAACCAAAGACCTGGGGATAACTGGCGATATGCGCATGCGTCATGAACTTTTTTGGTAAGAGAAGGGAGATGTCCCTATTTCGTTACCATGGATACCACATGTGGCATACATTATGTGACTCCAAGCCACCTCCCTAAACCCTCCCATTCGCGCATGCGTACTAAACTCGCAATCCCCATAGTGAGCTTCACAAAAAAATGCAAGGATCAAATTATAGTTATATAGAATTATGTGGGTTATTTGGGTATTGGAGATTTTGACTTGACAGATTAATCTTTTGCGACCGTCCATTTTCTTCTTGCGAAGGCTAACATCTTACAGAAATGACATCTGCCACTTATTCTATTTACCTTTTCCCTGGAAAAATCATTCTTAGTATTAAATATTCTATTAACGAAAAAAAAAACAATTGATGAAGACGGCCCAGCTGACGATGTGTGTGGTTTGATCAACAGCCCTTCTATATTTGAAGTTGTTCAGAGCTGAGTTGTTTTTCTAAAACCACAATCCTCTGTTAAAATTTATAAATTTAATCTAATGTCAATAATTGATCCTGATAAGATGACAGCAAGCCGACGCCAACAAACCAATCGAAAATTGCGCGTGCACGAAATTGTGGAGACTGTCAGAATGTTGAGCTTACCACGGTCGTATAATAAAAGGTCTTGCATCTCCACTTAAAAAATTGTCACACTTATTGAAGGCGTTTTTCGTAATTCTAGGTTTGGCCGCGCAAGTCGCTGTAATCTAGTGCCGTTGCCAATTTCTTAAATAAGATTTTTGATTTGTACTGTACTGAATTCAAATTAATTTCAGAAACGGTAAGCGAATTATTTGTTATATAATAAAAGCGATTAAACGAATGATTGTCTCTGAGATTAATTTTAAACAAATAGCCACACCCAAAATGGCTATAATGTAAACTAAAAATATCTTCAATATCCATGACAATTTGGCCTACCCAAATTCCGTGGTGTTGCAAGACCTTATATATTATACGACCGTGGTGAACGAACTTCTTGGTTATTTGGAGATTTTGGCGTTTCTCGCTATGGTCACGTGACCATTTCAGCCAATGACGTGAATCTCCAAATAACCGAGGTAACGTGCCCTGATGTAAATAAACGCTTTATTTTGTGTGTTTTTAAATAGTTTTTATTACTTTCGGTTCTTGTATCAATGGACTCCGCAGTGATTTCTCAGGCCCCATACGGTCTAGAGACTTGAAATTTCGAATTCGTACTTAGATCGCAGACATCTCGTCGCCTGTTAAGCTCCAAGTGTGATCCAATATTGGTAATTATAATTATCTCATTCAATCTCATTCAACCAAGATCATTATTTTGTCGACATGGAACGACAATGGGACCCGTCTCTGGAATTACGCACGAGCATGGAGCGTATATATACGTCTCGTTCTCTGGTATATAGGTACTTTCTGGAAGATCGTCTATGGTTATGTCGCAATTGTCAGACGTCAGACGTTATTGTTAATTTAAAGTTTAATTTTGTGTTGTGGTAGACAAACAGTAATTTGTTATGGAATTGCTGTTGCTGGCAAACACATATACATAAGTATAGTTAAAATCGAGAAAAGGATAGCAATAGTAGGTACTCATCGGTACGGTTTAAATCTTAAATGCCCAATAAAAACTATTTTTAATTTTTTTTCAAAAATTTCACTTGTTTACCTTGCCCTGACATTTCGTCTCACACGCCAGATGTTTTTTCACCTATTGGTAATATATACCGTACGCCACAAGATTTTTTATGGGCTTATTTATCCTATTTAACATAGGTATGTCACTATACCATATTTCAGCATAATCACGTGAAGCACTAAGAACTTTATAACATTAAATTCTGGTGTGATCACTCAGGCGACTTTCCTACCGCTCTCAAAGGAATTCCATCGAATATTATCGTCTAATCAAGTTAGTTCAGTGTGCCAAGAACATCAATGGTAGTAATCAATTTTGACGCAGGAGGAACTGTCTAGCCATATGAGTAAACAGTTAAAAAAAATTACAGTTTTTCTCCTGCATTTTTTCAGAGAGACGCGCTATAGCAGGTATATATTTATAAATATTTTTTACAAAAAATTGGACTGACGTTATAAGTAGGTGCACTGAAAAATATAAAATAATATTAATTCTTTTGGTTACTTTTGAAGTTGTGCAGTTGCAGTTAGATTGATAAATTTTGGCACCAACTTCACAAGTACCAGCACCAAAAGAATTAATATTATTTTATATTTTTCAGTGCACCAACTAATAACTTCGGTCCATTTTTTTGTAAAAAAAATATTTATTGAAAATTTTTGAGTGTAACATTAGGCACAAAAATCGTTGAACGTTCACTGATACCAATGAAGATAGTACTTATTCTATTACCCAAGTATATTCTTTGCTTGTAGTTGTTATTATTGAGATCTCAAAACATCGCTGCGGAAATACGCTTAAATATTTTAGATGTTACCATTTTAACACTGATCACTGTCTCTAAAACCGTAATTCTGAGGAAAAAATGTTCATTATAAATGTTGCTACAAATAATTATGTCTTTCATGTAGTATACGCAGATTTTCAATTTTTGAAAGAAATCGCCCCTTCCACATAGCAAAAATACCCATATGTGAGATTTTAAAATGAATGTAGCTCGAAAACCGTTACTCTTTTGAAAAAAATGTTCAATTTAAACCTTTCCGGATATTGTCCTTTCTTTAATTATTTAATTATAACACCCTTCGTGGGCGGTTTTCGGTGAGAAGGAGATTTCCGATTTGCGTTTCTATAGATATAGGACCATTTCTTAAGCCTCCTCTTTCAAATGAATCAAAAATCATTAAAATCGGAGCTCGTCTACTATATAAGAGGCGCGCACAAACCAAAAACAAAAAGCAGGCAGATGAATTGTATACCTCCTCCGTTCGGGGTTCGTCGGTCAAAAATCACGCCTACCTCTCGCCAAATTGCATGACTACAAAAACTACATCAGTTGATGATTTGAGAGTTTGTACTTGTGTTGTTGCATTTGATAAGTTATTATTTGTTGATTTGGAAATGGTTTGGAACAAGATATTCTAGACATTGTGCGAGACGACCCAAAAATCAGCACGAGAAGAATCAGTCATGCGACTAATGTTTTTCAAACTACGGTTTGGCGTCGCCAAAAAATAAAGTTATACTTTTTTGAAATACAGTCTTTTAATCATTTTATTGTTTGTTAGAACTTTAGCATAATGAAAAAGTACAACTATCATATTTCTATACACATACAGGGTGTTTGTTACTTAATCCTTGCAATTAGCATTTTGTCCTAAATACGGACCTGTCGACTCATGTTACAACAAGTTTGGGATCCAAACATTAGGAGATTATGAAATGGTTGATGATTTTATCGATTAGATCTGAAAAAACACATTTTATAGTAGAGAATGGTTTTTTTAATTTTGTACCACCTTTTCATCGAAAACTTTAATTTTGATTCAAATTAACAAGTACTAAAATTGTATGCGGGAGTACCAAGAACATTAGTTCCGACATAGGTATATTTTTCTGTTCTGGATATTCGGTACCATATAGACCGAAGAGTATTTGACATGAAGATGAAAAAAATATACGGTGGGGTTCGGAAAATATGAGTAAATAAAAAAACGGACATAATGGATAAACCAACTTGTAGGTATCTTGTTTATAAAGAATCAGAGACCCATTAAATATATGTTTTTTAGAACCAGCTACATGACCCCTATCTACCCTTATCGTATGCCCATTTCCCAATGAATCACCCTGTATAAGTCTCAGTTCATTGATTACGTCATCAGCTTAGGACTTTTTATTGAGATCCAACATCATATGACATTGATCGCAGCATAATATTAGAGAGCTCTAATAATATATAGGTACAGAGATTGTTTTAAAATTTATACTTTTGAATCAAAAACGTTTGAATAGTACAGTTTTACAGAGTTGTCAAATCAATTTATTATTGTCTTTTTGGTCAAGAAAACGCGCTCTTCAACTTGTCAACTTGACATTAGCTTCTTATAAACTCAATTTAGATATAAATTTGTAAAACGATTAATGAGAATATAACAAAGTAAGTACTTTTTAAACTGTAAAATATTTGTTTATTGGCGTTTTTTTTCAGTTCAAAATTTGTATCATTACAGTACGCATTGTCTTGCATATTTATATGTTAATTATGGTTATGAGCAAATGTCAAGTTGAAAACTGGATGCGCGAATGCCCGTCGTATCGCTAAACAAAGCCATTGACGTCTACAAACATGTCAGTTTCATGTTTCATGTGTGTATATAAAATATTCGTATTAAGAAGACTATAAATAACTGTAGACTATAGCTTCTTAATTCGTATTTAATTATGACGTTGACAATTCAAGTTCGACTATTTATGTCAAATACCTGGGTCAAATATTTTAATCGTCAAATGTGATAAATGATTTGAAATGATTATTGATGATTTCTAGATGAAAACACATCAAGTGTTGTAGATGTAATGACCAAATTACCAAATGTCAAGTTTCTGATACTGTTGGCACTATTAGTGCGTTTGAAAGTTCGGGTAGTTTCGATTGGTATCGTTAAACACAACAATTGTTGCGTTTTGTATCTCTAAATTATCATTGATTTGTCTCACCGGCAAGCCTTATCAAATAAAAAAGAAAAAGAAAGCAATAAAATCGATTCATCCGTTCCTGAGATAATCTTGACACAGACAGACAGACCAATGGCTGAAAATATGTTTCTTGGACTCTGGCACCGTTGAAACGTAGACGTAGGCTACATACAGTAGCACTAGAAAAGTAAAAAACAAATTTTAAATAGCTACCCAACACTTGTTACTAGAGTAAATTTGCTGAAATCAATTCATTTTTTTCTCAGGAAAAGGTGATAGCATTGTGTAACAATATTATATTACTTTCATTTGAATGATTTTTTTTCGCATATGAACATTCAGAAAGCTATACGCACGCCCCTGGATATATTAATCAGTTATTATAACAAAGTACTTATTACTTATTACATAGTAATATTCCAAAAAAAGCCTCATAATAATTATTAGTTTATTGGAACTGGCCTTCTATAAATGAGCGGCATTAATTTAATCAAAGCTTTTCCAAATCAATTATACGAATATTTTTAAGATAAACCGATTACAGATATGCAACACTGGCAATGTCAATTAGCAAATTTGAAAAAATAAATTGATACCGACATATGCAATAAAATGCATGACTGCTTCAAAGGCTTCATAAAGAAAAACTTACATTTAATCATATTTATTAGCTTTGATAATCAAGTTGACTTTGTGGTTTATTCATAATTTCAGCAATATTAAAAGCATCGCCTTATATAATCGACATTCTTATGGACAATGGTGCTGATCAGGAAATGTGTGATATGAATGGTTTAGACTATAAAAAACATTTAGATATTACATAAATTCAAATTACCCGGATCTCCTTATTGAAGTTGGCTGCTCTGACGTTTGCGTTTGCGCCTGTGGCTAGGCTTTTGATATTCGTTTTTTGACATAAATGATCATTGTCATTCATTCTGTTTGATTTGAGATTTGAGGTTGAATGTGGAAAAAATAAACAATTTTTATTTTTTGTATTGTGCATTGTAAAGGAGTTAGTAGTGTACAAGTGTAAATAAAAAGAAATGTGAATTATAATAGAAAATTATAAAAATGACTTCATCAGTGTGTAGTTCTCCAAAACGAATAGGAAGTGATGTGAAGTGTAACCTGAGCTTCTTGAATGTTTTGGAAATGAGACAGTGGGGCCAAAAAACATATAAAATTGGTTATGATGATAGTCTGGCCTTAAAGTTGTACAGTAATTTTTATCAATACTCTTCTTCTGCTAGTACAGAAGAAAATGATGTTCGTTTTGGGGGTATATTTAATTTGGAATTTAGTTTAGATGGGTAAGTTATCTTCATACTTCAATATTGGGTTAATGAATTATTTTAATTGAAGGAAATTAGTGGTAGCTGCTTGCGAAGGGAAGCAGGTTCTCATGTACGATGCAGCTAATCAAAAACTCATCAATGTTGTCGATAATGCTCACCAAAATTGCGTCAACTGCGTAAGGTATTGTATTTGGTCTAAATAAATCTCTAGATTAATTTCGAAAAATTTCATTTTATGTAGATTTTTAAATGACAAACACTTTGCGACCTGTTCAGACGATACATCGATAAAAATATGGGATATACGAAAAATTAAATCATGTCTAAGAACACTTCACGGCCATTCAAACTGGGTAAAAAATATCGAATGGTCTGAAAAGGACAACGTAATGGTAACATCAGCTTTTGATGGTAGCATTTACGCATGGAATCTGAAGAGTCAATCGGAGAATAACATGCTGTACGATAAGGTATTCTTAATGAACGGCCTAATGCGTATGAAATTGACTGACGATGGTACAAAAATGATTATTTCCACTACAAATGGTTACATAATTATAATACACGACTTAAATTTGATGACATTGGCGACAGATTTGAGATCTTTTAGGGTAAGTACTAAGTACTACTAAAGTAGCCGGTAATCGACGATTAGTCGTCCAGTATAGATGACGAACGAGTTGTTTGCAGAAAATATATCACTACACTCAAGTTCGGAAACTACAGATACTAAATTATGAAACCGTTTAAAGAACGATGGTGATACTAGATATTTATTAATGCAATTACAAAACATTAATTATGCTATCTACATTTTTAACCAGGAAAAGTATCAAACTGAACAAAACACTCCAAAAATACTTATTTTTGCTTTTCCATATGACTTTTCTATAATGGATTGATTATATTCGACAAAAATATAAATACTAAAATCAACGATTACACTAGTATATAATCGTGGCTATTATCTTCTTAAAAATATGTTGAATAACGATATCAGTTCCCTTGCAATTACGTACTTTTCAAGTTACTGACGGGATCGTTAAAGGCAAATCTTCTTAAAAATATGTTGAATAACGATATCAGTTCCCTTGCAATAACGTACTTTTCAAGTTACTGACGGGATCGTTAAAGGCAAATTGTGAAAAAATGAGTATAAAATGCAACAGCTAACAGTGGACAGTGAAATATTTTCCTGTACAAAAATTCAATAAATATTTTGCAATTTTGAATAATCATCTTTAACGGGATATTTATTGTAAGGTTTCGGCTCCTCAGCCTAAAATAATAATTAGGTATATTTTGGAAAAAAACTACGAGAACACGCATTTGTTACAATATGAACTAAAAGTAGAAAAATGATCTCGTGTCAAATCAGGACCCCAATAACTACAAACTAACGAAAGCCTTGGGTGCTCTCACTTCTGACTGACTCTACCTATAAAAATGGCCTTTATTGATAGAAAATTCCAAGTAACTGATGTCAATGATCTCACGGGTTTCATTCATATCCGCAAAGTTCTCTGGATGGCCTTCTGGACGTCAACAAGTCTTGCTTAGACACTAATGTTTGCCCTAGCCAGCTGTCATATACTATCATTGTACATTGTAAACAAAAATATAATTGATGTCGCTCAACGCTCTTTTCTTACCCGAAACCTAGTGCGTAAGAATCACATAGAATTTTTGAATGATAAAGAGTTGAAACTCCTCATTACTCAAAGGAAATACTACAGAGTGTTTTACAGGTTTTAGTAAAATGTTTCAATTACATTTCACAGATGTCGCTAGGTTATTTTTGTGTGTGTTGGTGAAAATTCAAAGATTCCTTTTCAGATATACTGGACGATCATCTGAAAGTGTATTTGATGATTAAAAAGGATCTATATTTTTTTTATTATTATTCACAGCCGAATCTATACAGACTGATGCAAATAAGTGATCAATGCTTTCCTGTTGGTACAATTTACAATTACCTATTCTCACCGACACGAAAACGAAATCGTATTGAATTTATCGATGATTTCCCAAACGAAGCTGAAGTCATCAGTTCATTGCAAATTCATCCACATGGCTGGTGCGCTGTATCGCGGAATTTGAACAGCGAGGAGAATGAAGAGGTAAGGCAAACACATTTTATTTATAAGACGTTTCTATTAAAATAAAAAAAAATAATTAGTGGACGAGCGTGCATGACATTCAGTCTCGACATCCATCAGATTACGCTGAAGCCTTCAGCTACATCGACGAAGATGAACCTGAGCAATTTGATCCTGAGGAATTGAACAATCACCGACCTACGGATCTGTGGATGGGCTACGTATCGTTGCAGGAATACGGTGATAATGGTAGCCGAGAACAACATGGTCGAGCCGTGCGAGACGGGGTTTGGGAGAATTTCCAGTTACCATCGATGGGTATACTCAATAGCGGCCTGATTGGTTTGAATTCATCGTACAGTGCATACTTTCGACAACATCCCGAGCAAAAGAATAAGATCATCAGGAATTTACCGAGACTAACGCATTTCGTAAAGGAGGAGAATGTTGGCAAGGGCAATATTAAGGAGTTATGTTTTTCGCCCGATGGTAGGATAATTTGTTCGCCCTATAATAAGGGTATTCGGTTGCTGGCCTTCAATGAAAGGTGAATGTCTCTTGTATCTTATCGGCTTCATTTTTATATAGATTTTTTTGTATTAATTAGGTGCCAGGAGTTGTCCACGTGCGTACCAGATAATCCCCAGCAATTGAAAACTGTAGTAGAATTCAACGATTATCATCCCGATGTTGTGGTATCGTGTAAATTTAGTCCAACAAATTATCAACTAGTCAGCGGTTGTTTGGGCAGTAAGATTAAATGGTATCAGCCGATAGTTTAGCAATTTTTTTGGTCGTTAATGTTGATTTTTTTCTTTTTTAAATCTTTATGGATAAAAAATAGATAAATAATATTTCGATTGAATTTGTTGTATTCTTATTAAATCTCCCTCTATTACTTGATAGGTAAGAACACTAATTTGAAAAACACTCACATTTAATTGTTATAAATCTTTTGTCAGTAAAGTAATTGTTTAAATAATAGTGTTATAAAATAACAACATAAGTTATTAATATAAGTATCAAAAGAAGGTCAATGTTATAACACAATAATATATCCTGAAATATCGCTGAATATCTGTACAATGGACGCGCATGCGCATTGAATTTTTCTGATTCAAATAATTGTTGGCGCATGTGCTCTACAAAAATATTACACATGCATTGGGTTCTTCTATTTTGACATCCTCCAGTTCTAGTTTATGAGGAATATTTTGTCCGTATTCGATTTCAGTCCAAATCCACTCCATGTAAACAAGCACAGTTTTGGATTCAAATCGGATAGAACTTGCATGTAAATGGTTATGCCAAAGAAGATAGATACTACATAGAAGTGTACATCGTATAGTAAATTTGAGGCGAAAACCGAGTGAGCTTCGTTAACCAAGTGACGAGGGCGCTACCGTCGAAAATGAGTATTTTGTAGAATAATTCAACATTCGGCTATCAGGCGACCAGAAACGGCTATAGGTACTTACGTGTTCTAGCGGGCAGCGGGCTGGTGATTGCCGTGAGAGACGCTAGGAACACATAAGTACCTATAGCCGTTTCTGGTCGCCTGATAGCCGAATGTTGAATTATTAATCATTCTACAAAATACTCATTTTCGACGGCAGCGCCCTCGTCACTTTGTTAACTCGGTTTTCGCCTCAAATTTAGTATACGATGTACACTTCTATGTAGTATCTATCTTCTTTGGTTATGCGAACTGGAATCGGATTGAGACATGCGCAGTTCCCCGAAAGCAGAGAGCCTTTGTTTACGTTGTTCCTCGTTAAGAAAGCACATAGTACAGATTGAAAATAAGTACAAGCTGGCAATATCATAACGATTTACCATCTACTGCCTGCTCGTTTTATTAGACAGTTCACGATAAACAAACGTGATTTTGATAACTGTCAAATTTCATCTGTGGTGCCATTACGCATGTCGGATCGAAGGTGGTTTGAGATCGAATTGGGATCGCAACATGTAAACAGTAGGTTTATTTGTGTTGGATTGAAACCGAATCGGATTCAAAACGAATTCAGTCCTGCATGTAAACGTAGTAAATGATAATTGTAATTAATATAAGCTCATTTCATTAATCTTGTATCAAGCGTCAGCCTTAGCAGCATATCATAATTTTGATGTTTATGTTTTTTGTTGAAATCATCCCACGAATAATATAAATATACGGATTACCCAAATGTTTGTCTACATTTTTTCTATGGCTGTTCGCGCCTTTTAAATAGTAAGAGTGCTCCGATTTCCATGATTCTTTTTCCATTTGACAGAGGACTATTGAGAGTTGGTCCTATTGAAAAAAAATCTACATTCCTACCAAATCAAATATTTGAAACGGCCAAATTAAAGAAGAGATTGTAAGCAACATTTAAATTTTACATTTAAAAAATGCACGGATTCCGAGTTAGTGGTAAAGTCTGAAATAAGTATATTTCCGCGAAGTTTTGAAATCTCTGAATATGCAGTTTTGGAAACTAGATATGTTTTTGTATTAAGATATAAAGAGATAACCTAATAACTTTCGACAAGGTTTCATACGAACTAAAACCGTTGCCTATAAAGGGTGTTTCAAACTCGATGGCCTATTAGACATTTATGGTGATCTACAAGACATAAGAATTTCAAATTTTGGTTGTGGCCATAGTCAACTACGATCTATAGGAAGAAAATATTTTCAGCATTGCAGTGTTGTCAGATCTACCCGTATCTGATATCAACTTCATTATTTCAAATGACATATCCTATATTTTATTTTATTTTTTGATATAATATCTAATTTAAAGGTACTTTTGGTAATAATGTCCTATACCTATATCAAACCATTCTTAAGATAATAATTATTGAAGTGTTTTTTTTCCTCGAAAACAGATAAATCTAAAAAATTATTTGTAAATCTGTTTGCAATGGTCTTGGAATAAATTTTGCAGAAATCTTTTGAAAAAAAGTTAAGGTAACTAGAATTATGTATGAACTGCATTAATTTTAATACAGGGTGTCCAAAAACTACATCTTCGAGAGTTGTTATGAAAAGTAACCAAAAGTCAATTTTCTTAAAAACAACATACTATATATAATTCGAGAAATGAATAGAGTGGAATATTCCCGATCTTTTGATGTATGATAATCCTATACCTATCTCTTATGATTCTTTAATTATTTGCGTTTTTTGTAAAGTGATTTTATATTTGCTGACAGGAATGTACACATAGCTTATTTATTTTGAAAGAGTGCTATGACTCATGACCGCATAGTTTAAGTAAATAAATAAATTGACATATTTAACAGATTGTTTCGTTAATGATTCGTATTCTTACGGAGGTATTATGAATCTATTTCTCATACATGACGAGTGCGATAAATTTTTTATTAGAAGGTATTTTCTGTGATTTTGAAGCGGCATCTAAGAAACTATCTGTTAAATATGTCAATTTATTTCTTCTTCGTCTTCTTCCACCCCTTGCTTCCATATCGGCGCATTTGGCCAGCACTCCTTTGATTATTTTTCGTAATCGAAGCTTCGTCCGTGTGGCTCTAAACCATACCTACAGCCTCTATACTTTACAATTTCTTCTTAATATTTTAGTAATAGGATTTATTGCAATGCACGTGTCAAGGAAATTCCGGGGTTTTGCTCTGATCCTAATATAACTGTCACTGTCATTGAGGTTATCCGCGAGGTGTTCCCCTGTCTCAGCCAGACCACGCTGCCACGTGCCTTTAACCTACCAAAGATTTTTTAGGAATCAAATTCTTCACAAAAGCAAACCCAGAACCACACTTCATTATCACGGCGAACGACTTCCCTATCCACCTCGGGGGCTCAGCACTCGAGTCTTCTACCAGGTGTTCTGCCCGTACGAAATTGCTTAAATTTCCTTCCAACTCGATCTGAACTCTGCAGAGGTTGAAGAGTAGGTCCATCAAGTTATTTATTTACTAAAAGTATGCTGTCATGAGTCATAGCACTCTTTCAAAATACATAAGCTATGTGTACATACCTGTCAGCAAATATAAAATCATTTTACAAGGAAACGCAAATAATTAAGAATTATAATAAGAATCATAAGAGATAGGTATAGGACTATCATGCATCAAAAGATCGGGAATATTCACAGACATATAAACAAGGGAGGCAGAACTGTTTACATTTTGCTGCGATCACACATCTTTTTCAACAAAAAGCAGTGTTGGCGGACTTACGCTGTCTGCCCTAGATTTGCCGATTGAGTTCGGAACGAAAGCAAAATTATTGTTTTAAAATAAGCGCGTTTAAGTGATACTCAAGTAAAACTATTATATTAAATAAATGTTTACGTTTCTTTATTAAAATACGTTTCTTGTATCCCCAAAATTATGAATATTTTCATAATCAAATTAAATTGTAAGATACTGGGTAAATATTTGTGGCCACGCTGGACGGTTGTATTTACTCATAATTTACTATGACAGACGTCATTGTTTTAAATTCATTCATCGTTAGATTTACAGTGTTGACTTGCGGTCTTTGTGCCATCTTGTGATTCTCTTCGATTTTGAGTATATTTATAGAAATAAAACTTTTATTTATCTATATTTGCTCTACACTATGGTTCTCCAGTGCGTGGTGTGCAAGAGAAATGGATATTCCAACCGCGTAAGTCAGATCATATACATATAAACAGTGGTGTAGTTACAAAGAAGTTAAAGGGCCTCCAAGACGTTTAATAAATTTTGCACAATATTTGTATTGTTAGTCAAGCAAGTCATAGCTTTATTATCTTGCTGAATCTGAATATGTACTTAAAAACTTATAAATACCCAGATTCGCAATCATTGCATCAGATAAATTCAAACCTGCAGAAACTTTCTGCAATAATATAATGATTGCGTAATTTCATCAACGTCAGTCCTAAAAGCTCAATATAGTTGTGTAATACTAATATTGTATTACTGCACGTTTAGGGGGCCTTCAAATTATTATTAAACGACCTTGTGTAATTAGGGGTGAGTTAAAATAATATAATACTTTTTGTTAATTATTGTAGCATTCCTGTAAATGCAGAACGCAGAGCGAGGTGGATTTCGATCTTAGAGTTGGGTAACCAGCATGTAATAAAGTCTGCCCAAATTTGCTCAGATCACTTTGATCAAAGTGATATAATTACTACTGAGAGAACCGGGCGAAGACAAATAAGACCAACTGCTGAGCCCCAATTTAATACCACCGTTTTTACTCAGCCCTTGTCTTTCAGGTAAAAAACACTCCTTACCTGTTTTATATTTTAATGAAAGTATTTATTTTTTTAGTTCCGACTCAACCGTCAGTGAGTTATCATATATAAAATCTCTTGGGTAAGTTAATTTTACATTGTTGTATATGGTAAACTCAAGAATTTAAAATAAACAATTATTTTTGCAAGATATTGAATACATTTGTAGGAAAACTATATAAAGTATTAACATACTGGTCCAATTTTAGAAACGGCTCATTACTACAACCAGGTGCAATTAAATTTGATTAGATTTTATACTTGTATGTTTTGTTCTTATAGACGTTTTCATATCTGACAGGTCTTTAGATGTCGATCCGAAATTTTCTGATCCGCCTAAAATCCCCGTTGAACAGAATACTGCTGGACCCTCAAATTTGTAAGTATAAAGATATTTTATTCTTACAAGCAATGCAGTTGATCAAAACATCTACAGAATTTTGCGTCAAACCGATATTGCCGTGTCCTTAAAATCAGGTATTATCGAATTTTTCCCAAAGGAAGCTTATAGTATCGCTAACATTTTTGGTAAGTATTTAGGTTACTAAACGAACCTTGAATTTTTATAGCTTCTACTGAAATTGCCTATCCGAATTTTATTTGCAGCCTGTAGTACCTACTTCTATATTTTGTTTTCACTTACTTTGTTAAGTTCCACTTGATCAAACGAGTTATATATTATATAGGTATATATGATATATACACCATCGTTCGTGATCGAATACTTAAAATTTGTTCTTAATTCCACTAGATTGGTAAAATCTGCTGCCAATGTCTTTACCAAGTTCAAATCTGTAGGTGGTCCATCAAATGTCAAAGAATTTACAATTATGCCAGCATTGAACTGTAAGCATTTTCTGACTAATGTGACTGTTCACAAAACATAAAGTACCAACAATAATTTATGGTCTCAATATCCTAGAATCTATTAATTTTGTTAAGAAAAACCCCGATTTGTTTGAAAATAGCACAGGTATACATGGTTAAAAACAATATTTAATATACTATATAATTTAGCTACATAAAAAATGCTGATTTTTTCATCAAGAAAATTTTGAAATAAACTTTCTTGCAATCAAAACTGCCATTGGAACAATTAAAGCAAAATTAAAGAAATTTCTTCTAAACAAAGCATATTACTGAACGCAAGAGTTCCTAGAGTTAGGCAGTAAAATGTTTTTCTTTCTAGATATTACAATTATCCTAGTTTAATGCAAACAAATGTTGTTGTACGTATATTTTTTTGGCATGTTCTACCTTATTCAGGAGATTATATCTGGAACAATAAAATATTATCTGTCTATCTATCCTCAGCAAGTTCTAAGAATGAAGCCTGTATAAAATGTGTTTGGGTACCTAAATCTACTATCATGTATATGTCTAACATCCATACATTTATGTAGATTGTGATTTATTGTTTCAACTAAACTGTTTAATAATATGATAATCTATAGTTTGAAGTTGCTTAAGAACAGGCTAAAGATATGCATATTTATTGATTCCTTGTTTTATAGAAATATACATAACATGTTGAATTAGTTTCTCTACAAATGTACGTAGATTTATGAATAAAATGCTAAATGTTTTTTCTATTTTTTATTAACCCCTAAAAACTGCACGCCATTGGCAAAGATGATTTCAACAGTAGACGCTAGGGTTACAGTGTTGTCGTTTTTTAAAGCGATCTCTTTCTAACTCGTTTAAGTTTGGAAAAGATGTCTGATTGTAAACAATCGAAATTTATGAATGGAAAGTTCTGTCTCCCTTGTTTATATGTCTGTGGGAATATTCTACTCTATTCATTTCTCGAATAATATACACTATGTTGTTTTTAACAAAATTGACTTTTGGTTACTTTTCATAACAACTCTCGAAGATGTAGTTTTTGGACACCCTGTTTTAAAATTAATGCAGTTCATACATAATTCTAGTTACGTTAACCATTTTTCTGGGGGGGGGGGATTCTAACCCACAGCTCTGATATGTTTGATTGATTAAATAAGCAAATAATATGAAAGATTTATTATCAACAATAATGCACAAGCAGAAAATATAAATTTATTGCTTGAGTTGTAAAATAAAAATGTATGCATTCGAATTATCTGAAATGTCACAATGACTTTGTGATGTCTATGAAATAAAGATTGCGTTGCCTTCAGACATACGTGCAGCGCCCTATCATTGTATTGAAAGAGATAAACTTGAAATACTGATGTCGTAGCTTAGATCGACAAACGTAGTAGAGAATTTCAGAATAATGAGATGCGATGAGACGTATAGCATGATGTACGTAGCTCGTGAATGATTACACGCAATAGCCATGATTCGAGAAACAAGCTTAGAGCAAACCATAGTTGTATCTAAGAGTGTATAATCTAAGATTTCTGCTAATCTGCTAGATTGTAGTTGCCTGCTGTGGATATGGCTATTATATCTTTAAATTTTCGACGGCCATTTTAACCCTGGTCAGTCTAATTGTTTGTATTTCTGAGTATGTCTCGCAATGATTTGGCGCGACAATTATAGTCACTTCCTAGCTTCACTGTATTTGAGATATTGTAACGGGGATTTATATTAAAACGGTTCGACTTATTTTCACTAATTTATTTACACCAATAACTACACTACTATATACACATTTATATTCACACTTATTTCTCGGACTATAACGACTTTCTACTGTCTATGAGCTATAACCGATTGTGATCTATGACTGGCTGACTATCTATCACTAACTAACTAACTAACTGGTCATTGCCATCAACCTTATATATCTAACCTAAAAAGCTCTAGATGGTTCCAGTGTTGTTTTCGTTGTTTCTGGAGGTTATTTCTCAATATATGGCTTCGAGAATAGACCAGGACTTATTCTCGTTGCCTCTGATGTCTCCCGTGTTTTCCGGAATGTGCATTGTGTGTGTAGTTTATTATTCGGGTAAGTCGTCACGTTACAATGTTTAGAAATGGATGAGTATGCTTTGCCTGCTCACCAATGAGCTATAGTACTGTAACGCGCGAGCCATGGGAATTTCGAGTGCGACGCATGTACTCAATAGGATGCCGACAAAGGATTTCGAGAGAAATCCAGTGGCGGCTGGTGCATCAGAGACCAGAAGCGGCTTGAAAGATCTGGAGTCTTTGTCGGGTATATATTAGGGAGAATTGTCGGTATGGGGAACAGAGTGTAAATGAAAGTGTGCAACAAGTTTAATAAAACAGTCAGAGTAAGCACTAAGAATATTCAAGAGTAAAGTGAATTTGTAATTTTTATTTTCGAGTGTAAATAAAGTTTATTTAATAATTTTAATTTAGTCTCACTTATCTGCGAACCCGCATACGCAACAATAGCTTGTCTAAGTGTGCACAATAAATAATACATCTATTTGATTGCAGAGCAATTTATTATGATGTGATTACCTGGCGTCAAGACTCAGGCATTTAACTAGTAACTTTATATTTAAGCGAACGTGAATAAAAATTATAGCTAAGGTTGAAATATTTATTGTTTCTTTTTATGTTTTCTATGAGGTCGCAGCTTTATTTTGGGCAAAACAACACGCAGTGTCGAATGACTTTTATACCATTCTCGCCAAGCATCAATATTTCGTTGGATCGTCATCATTAACCATGAGGAATAGCAAAAATCAATAGCAGCCATGCCTAGAAATTCAACTTTAGGAATAATTGTTGAGGAATTTACAAAAATGAGTCAAAAATGTCTATTCCTATACAATGATTATCTTAATTCATTATTTATCTATCGTTTTGAAGCATAAAGTTATTTAAACTGACAATAAGAATGAAGACCAAAGATCATTAACTATTCTTCACAATATTTACCAAATATTGCTGAAAATGCGACAAAGTGAGCTGAAAAGGTGCCACCTCTTATGATATTCGATTTAACCAGCGATTCACAAATCATCATCAACATATAAGTAGATGCGATCGCTGACGGTGTATACAAGGCAAAGGTAATCATATCAATCAATATATCCTTCAAATTTGGCTCCGGATTACGCAAGTACATCAATATCGACCATATGACACTGTACCTGAAAAAATTCAGACACCATCAAATGAAAAACATTTTTTTTACATAATAATTACTATTTAAATTTCGGTTTATTATACCTGGGTTCCCTGATAATTTTAAAGTGATGTTGGCAAAGCTCACAAGTGCTATGATTCGACTCGCGCAGCCATCTTTCCAGGCATTTCAAATGTACCAGCGCCACAGTGCCACGACATCGGCAAGTTGCTAAAAGATCTTCCATACTTTCACCACCATGACATATGCGACAAATGAAATCGGCTGAAGATCGTGACTGAAACCACAGAGAAAACCAATGCACAAGCCCCCCAAGAGCTTAATTCTTTAAACATCACCAAGTCACTCACTCCTTATTCTGAATCTAAGAAAATAAATTTTGACTTACTTCTGTATCTTGCAATGAAACAATGATGTCTCTATTATTCCTCGTATCAAGCTTATTGTTATGAGCTGTGCTACGGGCCGACATTAGTTGCATACAACGGATTCTATTCACATTGAATAAGTCAGAATCGCTCTCTGGTGGTTTTGTTTCAGCGATATCTTCATCGGAACTAGCTGGAAATAGATTTAAAATATTTTTGAATGCATCTTACTACTATTTTCGTTAAGTTCTTACCAAGCATACAGGAGGTTGATGATGTGTTATTGGCATTGAAAAGTCCAATATTAGAAGATATTTTGAGATAAAGTTCTTCTAACGTTTTATGATCTTCTTTGCTGCTACTAGTACCAGGTTTGTCATCTCCATGTTCGCGTTTTTGTAATATATACTGACTCGGTGTAATGACGCAAATCATTGAGTTTTCCGGATCAATGTTGTCTAAATGTGGGATGCTGAGTTTGAGCAAACTTGTTGTTGATTCAGACAATATGAGTGTTACAAAAATTTCTTTTTCCTGTTTTTTTTCAGCATTTTGCATGTTTTTTTTTATTGGTGATGAATGATGGATGGTATGAAACTTGTGAGGAGGGGCGATGGATTTTGACGAGACAAAAAATGACAGATGTGATATGATGTTTTGTCTTTATTGTATGGAATTTAAAATAGAATTGAGGAGATATGATACAGCGTGATTGAATGGAGGAAGTTTAATCAATACACTCAATATTGTTTATGTGGAAGTCAAGAATGAATACTTGAATCAATCTCAATCATATTTTATTAATTTAAATAGAGATTCCTTCAATTTGACAAGAGTGTTCTTGCATTATATCTAGAAAAAACTATCCCCTTAACAAATTTATTCCTTACACGTTTAAAATATTATTTAGAATTTCAATAATCAACAATTTTAGAGATATCTTTTCTTTAAGTTTCGAAGAAAAGTGACAACAAATATTTTTCATTGATACTTAAGGTCTAATTCTCATTTTATTTTAATGTTTTCACTACAAAAAATTCTATCACCAATTCAAATAGTAGTAGTAACTTGTATAAAAAAATCACATTTGCATAATAAATAAACAAAATAAAATATATAATAGTCTTATTATGTAGATATATTTTGTAAATAAAATACTTCTAAGCTCTGAACGTTCGTACGACTCTGACAACGTACTGTCTACATATTGGACATTCTGCCAATTTTTTGCCGCAATCTGTACACGTGGCAATATGACCGCATTCCAATAGAACGCAATCCAGCGGTGCATCCATGCACAATTTGCACAGGTCTTGCACGGGTAATACTTCGGGATTTTCTGAAAGAGACGAAATTAAAAGTTTCTTTTCGTGAGCTCTTTATTGATAGGGGAAGTGTCAATCGTTTTGTCTATTGAAATAGACAAGTCCAAAATCAAGAATAAGCTGCATATCTGGGACTTATAACGCAAAACATAAAATACTAACTAGTACCATTGATTATCAATGGGAATAGTGAAGGTAAGTGGGGACTAGGAAAGAAAAAAAATGTTATTTTCAGCCAGAGACTGGGACGAATTAAATCATGTGACTAGTTTCATATTCTTAAGAAGAGCAAAATTCCAAATTGATACTGATTTTCGTATTCTACAACTTGTAACGATTGAAACCTCTCCCACACTTCTGCCATAACAAAGGAGTCCAAAGGACGTATCTCTAAAAACTAGCACTCAGATTCATTAAAGTTTTTGCTTCAACTTAGACCTGAATAATTTTTTATTGTTCTGTGTTCATTTGCGTTTAGAGGCACTAACAAATATTAGATATTTTAATTTGCTGCGATCAATATATAATTTATTTACGATTAATATATAATGTAATTATTATTCTTGTGGTTTTAGCAGTATAATACCATATAAACTGGTAACAGTTGCTTCGCAACATGGAAATTTTTATCTAAATTCAAATCTCGTTATTTTCGGAACGGAAAGAGATATCGAGTTAAGATATTCGGGTGGTTCTTGACCAACTCTTTGAGAACACGTGTAGTATTCGAGTGGCATATTTTTTTAGTTATCCACTTATATAGGTTGAGCAAAGAAAGTCACGTTTTTTTTTATCAAAGGGCTATGTCAGATTCTCAATTTTTGATCTTGTAAATTTTTCTATGCATCTTTTTGATCTTTAAACTATCCTAAAAAAAGTAAATTCTCAAATTTTTCGAAAGTTTGCTATAACTAAAATTATGGAATATTTAAAAAGTGTTTAATTTATTCCTAAAAAGGGTATTTTTCGGGGTTTCTCTTCTCATACTGTTGCATAAAGTGGAATTTCTTGATCTCGAGAAAAGATTGGAGCACTTACTGAACGTTATTGCCACCAGTGGCGGGCAGTAAAATTTTCTACTTTGACATTACGTAATTTTAACCGAATTTATAAATTATACTATACAATTAAGGAGCTAAATGAACAAATCCAAGATACCACTCTTAATATAGTGGTATATTCCAGTGGCGTAACATCAAAAGCATTGGCACAAAATAATGTTACATTATTGCCTCTGCCATCAAAGTCTCCAGACCTAAACATAATAAAATTTGCAGTGGGGTCAAGACAAAATGTTCCTCAAACAATGGCAGAGCTGTCTCAGGCCACTCAGGAAGAGTGGGAAAACGTATCCCAAGAATTTATTACTAACCTTCGTCAAAGTATACCACGAAAATGCCAGGTTGTACAGGGTGCCCCTACAAGGTACTAACAATATTATTTAAAATAGTTTTTGCTGTTTTGTAAAAAGATTGTTATTGTTATTTAACTGGTTTTCAAATTCTTGTTTTCTAAAATGTTATACATATTATTAATGTTAATCAATGAATCACATTTAATAGAGTCTATTACATATTGAAAAACATATTCTACAATGAAGACGCGTACGTCAATGCTAAATGAGAAAGATAAAAAATTACAGATAAAAGATTAATAGCAGTGTTGGCCGGCAGCATAAAGAAAGAAATCACCTTTATGCAACAGAAACAAATTGAGAAATTACTTTTTTTAGAATTGTCCAAATATCAAAAAGATGCATAGAGAAATTTCCAAGATCAAAAATTGAGAACCTGACGTAGCCTTAAATGTTGATAAAAAAACATGACTTCCTTTGCTCACCCTGTATAAGTGGATAAATAAAAAAATATACCACTAGAATACTGGACGTGTTCTCAAAGATTTGATCAAGAATTCAAGAAATACCCGAATACCGCAACTCGATATCTCTTTCCGTTCCGAAAATAACGAGATTTGAATTTGGGTAAAAATTTTCATGTTGCAAAGCAACTGTCCACCAGTTTATTATTATTCCTCAAGAAATAATGAAGAGGGATTTTGCTTTAAATTAGACCTGACTATTTTTTTATTGTTCTGTGTTCATTTGAGTTTAGAGACACTAACAATGTTAGATATTTTAATTGGCTGCGATCAATACAAATTTAATTTATTTACGAATAATATATAATGTTGATACTACACTTGTGGTTTTAGCAGTATAATACCATATATTACTCCCTTAGGAAATAATGAAGAGAGATTAATAGTCGTCCATAGGTACCATGAAGACAATATAAACAAACTCAGTGTCAGCGTTAAACACATACAGGCGTATTCATAATCCATTCTTAGTTCGGTACTAGCTAGTATCGTATAAAAAAAACAAAACACTATCCTACCATAACACTGACATAAGTGTCATAAACCTAATTTAAGGTTAGACATCCGCACTTAATTTAGTAGCGTACTATCGATTATGAATACGCCTGATAGTGTTTATGTATTTTTATTGAGATGGATGAAAATGAAGAATATGTTAGTTGTATGCCTCCAGAAATTATATATTAGTCGTAAATAAACCACTCATAATAATGGCTATTATTCTCTCGGAAATTTTAATCCCGTAAATATTCCTTGAGAGTTATTAGCTATCATTTTTAACTCGTGGTATAATCTACAATTACGGCATTTCTATCCATACTTCTTATCAAAAATCAATAATTGTTCAAGGATTTACGTAACGCCCAATCCGGGAACCCCAGATCAAGGTCTTGCATCTCCGGTACTAGAAGTGTCACACTTCAAAAAGGCGATTTGCGTAATTTAGGGTCTGGTCGCTGTAGTCGAGTGTCGTTGCCGATTGCCGTAACATTGATTCTTGGCTTTACTTTATAGATAATAGTTATATCTAAAGTCATCACAAATAGATATACTTATAAAAGGAGATTAATTATTGTAAACAATAAATACCCACATGCATAGACACTAGAGCCACATACGAATATGACTATATTAAGAATAAAAAAACATAATATGCAGGATACTATCCCAACTCCGTGGTGTTGCAAGACCCTTTTTATACGAAACAGCGAAACAGCTTGACACGAGTAAATATTAACATCCTTCATGATCAATCATCTATTTGTCACCTGTTCCGTTATGATCGTCTTTTGACTGGTAGCTTAGATAAAAAATTATTTATGCAGTTAAGGTTAAGCGAATAATGAAAAGGTTTGTGGATAATTAAAACACTCGTTCTCTAATTGCCATATTTTTTTGTTATACGTCTTATCACTTGCGGTAGGAAAAATTCACGATTGCCCCTTAGAGAGGGTAGGAGTGTAAAATCAATGGAAGTAATACTGAAACGGTACCTTATAAAAACATAAATATCTGTCTCACCTTTTCTCTGTTCATTATTATCTTCCCATAAACGTTTTGCCCTCTCTAATAATTCTGATTTCTCCACACAACCCCTAAAATCGACCCTGTTCAATGTGAGGAGTATTTTAAGATCTTTGGCAGACAGTGAATGTAATTCATCTGCATTGGAGAAGTCTTCCAATTTTGGATATTTTGGGGGCGGTGGATGGAAAGTTTCATTGGTTTGTTCCTCCTTCAAAGAAAAATATTTATTTTAATAGAAGCAGACGTCGAGTTTTTGCATTGTGTCTCTTACGACGTACCTACCAATCTTACACAAATTGAACTCGAGTGAGAATAATTGTGTTTGAGTAACGAAATCTTTCAATTGAATTATAAGATAAATTTGTTTCAGCGTGCCGTGACAAAGACATAGTAATTATGAAAATTCATTTGCATATATTTTTTCTTCTACCAGCGATGCGCCATGAGAGGATGATTTACGACTTCGAGGACACTAGGTTTTGGGCAAGTTTCATCAAAATGCTCCTTGGAGCCTTTTTAACGCGTCATCAGTAAAACACGTTATTCAGCTATTGCGACAAAGCAAAAAAAATGGTCCATTAGTTTACAAGATTATCTTGATATAAACTTACAGACCAATGAATGAAAATATTTCTTATAGACTGAAGGGGCTCTGACACGTTTGTTGAAAAGAGAAGATCGAATATTTTACCCGACTACTTACTTTCCTTGCATAGCTACTTGGGGTAGTCACTCATAAAAATATGTGCAACCGAAATTATTGTACGACTGGTCTTTGTAACAAATTTGAACTCTGTGCAATAAAAATTTTTTTAAGAGCAATTAATTTCAGAATACAGCACTTAATTATGATCACAAGTACTAGAAAAGAAAAGTGGATTTTCCAAGGTTGCTGTGCTAACTTTTTCTAAAGCTAAAAAAGTAGCTATTTAAAAAATATAAGAAGAGCAATTAATTCCGGAATACAGCACTTAATTAGCACTACAAGCAGTAAAACAGATTTTCTCAAAAAAGTTTATTTTAAAGGTTGCTGTGCTAATTTTATCTAAAGCTAGGAAAGCAGCAATTTTCCAAAAAAATATAAGCAATTAATTTCAAAATACAGCAATTAGCCCAAGCACTAGTAAAGATTTTTTCCAAAAAGTTGATTTGCAAAAAAATATTGTAAGAGCAATTTATTTTTAATCATTAATGCTTGTATATAATATTACACATTCATATTTATATCGAAATCTTACGAATATGTGAACAATAAAAGCAGTATTTACCGATCATATATTTTAACCAGAAATACGCACATTTTTAAATAAGTTTAAATATCCTTAGTAATTCTTATAGATCCATCTTAAATCCTGTTTTAACCGAGCAAAGCTCGGTTTCCATATAGTACTTTCTGTAAGGAAAGTACATATTGTAATCTGGTCAAATTTTCGATATCCAGTTTTCAGCAGATCTTTACACATTGATATTCATTTATGACGTCTGTGTAAAATTAGGTATTTTGGGAAAGGATGGACCCATAGTGATAATTTATTTTTTGTTCTGTAGGGTACCGACCTAGCTCGTCTGTTTAGCAGTGCAAATGCCAAAAACCTGTAGCCCTAATACTGCTTAGAAGATTTTGATGAAACTTGTACAAGAATCCTCTCAAATCGCATATATGACAAAAACCAGGGAAATTTTTTTTTACCTTTTTATTCATATTCAGATTATAAGGTTCGCACGCTGAAACATATGGATAGTCGCACGAGTCGATGGCAATTAATACAAAATTACTAGTACTGAGGGGTGCTACTCTTCATATACCTAATTCTGTATCTTATCTCAATCCTACCTTTTGGATGGGTATCTCCTGAACATTCGTTGATGAGGTAGTAGCTTGTGGCATATTACAATTATTATATTGCGATGTACTCCCGGACGTTTCCCCTGTTGTTGCTGTAGGCGACTGAGGTTTGGATGTGGGACTGTTATTATTACTTGCACTGCTATTTGCGTTAGTGAAGGTTGATCGCGATGGAGATGATTGTTGTTGAGTGGTGGTTGTAGTGGTCCTGTTCGGCCTCGAACCACCCAAATCATTATTTGTGATGACAGACTCCAAATTTCCTTCGAAATTTACAATATGTTCATACAAGGTATTTTTAGGTATTTTTAAAATAATTTGCCCTAATGATAACACCATCGAGACTGGACTTCCCCGGTGGGCTATGCTGAAGTATATACTAAATTGTAGTTAGCAATAAATATGCAATATTGGCATTGGCAAATAGTTTTATCATTCTCATTGATATCCTCTGACATATTACATGAATTTCTAAGATTTTTTAGATAATGTACATTGATTAAGCTAAAATATGTTTTTTAAATATTGTAACGTTTAAGCCAGTGCTAAACGTTGTGAGGTGAGTTCACTTGCGTAAGACTCAAAAGTTCGCAAATTGCTTCCAAAGGTTTATTTTCAAACACTCTGTACACAACCTTCTGTTGTAGTACAACTGTCAACACTTGTCACCTTTACAATCTAAACTGTCACTGTCTTTACCGACTGAACTATCTGATTCCACAGACTGACTGTTATCAACTGGCTATAAGACTCACTGACTCTGTCCCGTGATCATCACGGCTTTATATATCTGAATCATGATATGAAACTCATCGAGAATGTTCTATGATTATCTAGACGCACATAATAATGTTCTAGATCCTTGTCAAACTGACAATATAGTTTCTGGAAGGATCGGGAATAAATCTACTATAATTCTAGAACTACATAATGAAACATACAAGCAACAACTATTGTAAACAAGGTAGTAGAATAAATAACTAATAAACGAATAACAACCGTAAGTACATGATTACCAATCCACGTTACAATATGTTTAATAAAATCTCCAAGATTACTTATTCTCCATAACCAATATCATTTTTTTATATTGTAAGAAAAAAAATAATGATTAAACATATGTATCATTCGTAATATTTCACATTTTTCAACAAAAAAAAAGAAGGTAAGTACTTATTTATGTATACAAAATGGAGTTTTGTTTTAATTTACTCAAAGAAATATATGACAGAGTTTTCAGCCAACCGGGATATTTTTGATTGACTTCCCAAAATAAAAATGTATATAATATGAATGTATGTTTGCTTGTATAGTCGCCTTCCACTTAACGAGGCGGAATATGAATTTATCTACGACAAACTATAAGTGCCATTTATAATGGACGTAAGACGTAAGACTTAGGGATACATCGCATAAGATAGATGTAACATTTTTCTATTTATAATGAACGTAAAAACTTTGTTGCTACGTATGCGTGAAATAATTTGACGGCTATAGTTCATCTGGGGGTTTTCACTGGTGTAGGTATAATAGCTTTAACGCCATGGAGTTGGAAATGCAGTTTTTGGTTTTATTATTAGCAATGCGTAGAGTACAAGGAAGATATTGTGTAAAAAAACCTAGGCGTTGGAGTGTGCGTCCTGTAAACAGGGATCAAGAAAAGAAATGTGAATATCGACGTTTAATATTATAACTAAAACTTCATGATGAAGAATGTCTTTAAATATACAAGATTGCGAAGCGAAACTTACCAACCGAGGAATAATTCAACACAAGAAATACAAATCCCCTATAAATGTTCCTAAATTTCCCATAAGCCTTACGTAAAGTTGAACATTGTCCAACTTTATGTGCGCCTAACGTCCGATCGTAAGATCTTACGGTCTACCGTATCACATAAGTGTAACGTTCGCTTATTGTGAACGATCCCACTTATTTTCCAGTGTCCAACTTTATCCATTACGCATATCTTACGCCTTACGTCCATTATAAATGAGCACTAATCTGTGATATGTTACTCGGATCCTGGAAAAAATAACGTCATAAAGACAGCCGTATTTCGTGTTTGATGAATAAGAAAGAGACAAACATAAAAATTCCAGAGCCTACAAAAATTTGCCGGTTACAAAAAAATGAGTTTTTTTAAATATGTCACTGTCATCTTGTAGTAATTTCATCATATTTTGGCAGATCTGTCAGTTGATATATATGGTTATTCGTTGCCAATCTGTCTTTAGGTGCTTGTCAGTTTGAAGCACGGTCATTACAGAAAGGTCATGAAACGAGTGTAAAAAAGTGGTTCGCTTAGCGTCCAATATTTTTCAGCTTCCAATTTCTGCCGCGTGGTTCGCTGTTGAAGGGGAATGTTGCTTAAAACATAAAAATACTGATTCAAAGTATGCTGCAAAGTAGTAAGAAGATTAACAATGTCTCCGTTAACAGATTTCCATCTCGATAGGTCTTTACATTATTCATCATAGTATTCTCAGCTCATAAATTTTTCACAAAATTAAGGTATTTTATGTTCTAAGTAACATCCCCTTTTCTCAATTTTGCTATCGTTGACTTTGACATTTGAACAAGACGCTAAGCGACCGACTTGCTACCTACGTAATTCGACCTTCGATTCCAAACCTGTTTGTACGACCGTGTAACTTTTAACCTATTTTATTATTCCTTACAGAAAATCAGATGTTCCCAATGCGTCATACTGGTTATTACATTACATAATTGGTACCTCTGATGCTAGTGATTGGATTCGGAAATTATCAACCGCCTCGTTAAGTGGAAGGCGACTATAGTTCCATGTGATGTATCAAATAAGAAGGTTCGTTATAAGAAACATAAATATATTGTTATTTAAAGATACAATTTGAGTTAAATGAGCAATGACGTAAAGTTTATTAGGCTGATTCAGATTCTGCTTAGAACTTTACAAAATTCTGAGCAGTTTCGAAGATATTCGGAATAAACCGAAAAACTACTTTTGCCAGTCCATTATCGTGAAAGTTGAGGAAAAAAAGTTGCTTGATTCATTAAGATAAACTCATAATAATTTTCAATTAAAAAATACTTCCGTGGTTTTTGAGATAGTGATAGTAACTTTATTTTTTTAATGGACGCCATCTTGGATTTTAACAAAAAAAACACATTTTTTTTTCAATGATGTACGATAATCTAGGTTTCAGGTAAGCCATGAAAACAAATGCATTATGTTGTCATGCCTTCAAACTGAGGTTTAGTTTTGAGTTTTTAATAATTATGCATACATGTATCATTGGAATTAAAGATTCCGTGATTCATTAATAATTTAAGTAAAATCTCGAAACTAAATGTTCAGTGATTTATTAGTTATTCAAGTGAAATATTTAAATCAACGATTCCAGTGATAGTAACTTAATTTAAGTGAAATGGCCAGTTTCCCAATAAACGAGCAATATGATATGTTTTCTGTTTAAATAAGGTGTAACAAAATCTCCCTCCTTTTCGCTCAAAACTATCAAAATAGTTTTCCAAATAGACAACACAGCCAAATTTTAAAATATTTAACAGATTAGATTTAAATATATAGCAGAATGAATGCGGCAGAAAACCTTCTCGTGAGATAAATGTACCTGAAAGAAATGAGGAACTAACTCTGGCTTGCATAGCAATGGATCAAAGGTATCTACTTGGCAGATAGAAGTGCTAGTTGGTGCGAAGAAATCTGCAGCTTCTAGAATTTTAACGAAGCATAGGTTTATTACTTAGAAACTGCATATTGCTCATATGAAAATCCACACATAATTATACCGATGCGAAACCAGATCCGTTTTGGAATTGATATTTTTTGTGGCATACTGGGGAATCGTTTGATAGGTCCAATAATATTTGACGGAACTTTAACTGCGGCACATTACTTACAAATGCTGGAAATGACATTAGAAGGGTTTTTGAAAGAAATACCTTCAGCACAAAACTTTGCAATAGGTACCAACAAGCTGGTGCTGCTGCTCACAATGCCAGTTATTAATAACCAAGTAATAGTTACTAATACACCTATAAGGTGGCCACCCAGATCAGCAGACCTAACACCATTGGACTTTTTTTATAGGGTATTATAAAAAAGGTTTACGGAAGTAATTTTAATTATAATAATATTCAAAGATTACGGGAATCTGTAGAAGAAGCGCTAGTATGACCCGTCGCACATTCGCTAAAGTAATTAATATAGTATCTTGAAACGATGTCAATTATGTTGCTATTGTACGATGGCCAATATTTTGAGCATTTGCTTTAATTAACTTTGTTAATAGCCTGTCAATATCGATTGCGTTTAAATTTTTGTTGACTTAATTTGTTTTCATGGCTTACATGGTTTAATATAATAATTTTCAAATAATCAGCAATTTATTAACTGAAATCTAAATGTCGCACATGGCGCCCATTTATAAAAATAAAGTTACATCTCAAAAAACACGGCAAGTATTTTTAACACGCTTTTATTAGCTTGGTATATATGTATGTAACGGAATTTTTGGACACAAGATTTTGATATTTGACTGAATTATAAATAATAATAAAATTAATTAATACAATAGTAATTTTGGAAATAAAATGAAAACGAGATATCAAATGCTATTTTGGAAAAAAGCGCTATTATTATTACTTTCGTGATTAAATTGAAATGAAGTGTCGCTTAGTTTCTGAGTTATAGGTCTGGTGAATAAAATATTCTTTAAGCCATGCCGTTTGGACATTGTGTAGCAAATCTACTTTCCGAATCTAATAAAATATTCATTTTTGTTTTCTTATTTGTTATGTTATATCATTATTGTTGTGATTAAATTAAAATCAAAACGATGTTTAGAACTGTTTTTGAAGTTATACTTCTTTGGGCTCGTTGGGATGGAGTGTTGGTCGAGAAACCGCGTCACGCTAAAAGTGAGAAAAATCGGCGATTATACGTTTTCGTATACTTTTTTGTACGTTCTGGCTTTTAGAGATTTTTTTAAATAAATAAATCATATATTAAATTTCTTTATAAACTACCGATTTTTTTGAGGTAGTTATTGTTTTGATTATCCTGTCTGTCTGACTGTCAACACTATAACTCGGAAAATACTTAACTGACCGACACCAAACTTGGTACATAAATACGTAAGGGTAATACCTCCTATAAGATTGATTTTCAGCTGTCTGCCTGTCTGTCTGCCTGCCAATCAACACTATACCTCGAAAAATAATTGACCGATCGACACCAAACTTGGTACACAAATACGTAAAGGTAATACGTATGTCTGTCTGTCTGTGTGTGACAACAAGATTGTTTTCGATAGTTTTCCTATCTATGCTTGCATAACTAGTTTATTATACTTAAGGAGGCGCATTAAAATTTTATTAGAATTGTGCGCGAATAGCTAAAGAAGTATAACTCCACGTCTGGTCCGACGCAGACCAAGTTTTTTGGTTTGTCCATGGCATGCATGACTACGAAACGTGAATAAAATATTCTTTAAGTCATAACGAATGGAGATATGGTCATGCTGTTTCGACATATTATGTTGCAAATTTTATCTACTTTCAGAATCTAATAAAATATTCATAGGGTTCCATTTGCGATTTCGGAGCAAAATTAAGAAAACGTTCAACTCTATAAAACCCGCCCCTTAGCGGGGGCGGCAAGAATCAGGATGGCATGGATGATTTTATATTATATTCACCAAACCTTCCTTTCTTGAACCAGACCTTGTTGACAAAATTCCGTTAAGTCAAACTTAAGTTATAGACACTTATAGTCCAAAAAGTTTAGTATCCCCTCCCTTTATTTTACGTCCTACAATAAAAAATCATATATCAAAAAGATGGACCATTATGTTGATATTAACGTGAGAATATTCCTCTCTTAACTTATATTGGCAAAATGTTCGCAACATTTGCAGTAGGTTTTTCGGGTATATGTTTTTTGCAAAATAAATCGACTAAGTAATTCTTGTTTCTCTAGAATCAAATAAAAAATCGCATTCTTTATACGATCGAAGCTATTTCGCCCCCTAGTGGTGACTGTTAGTTCCTGAGATACAGTACCTCGTCTCGTCACCCTTATTGAATCACCTGGTACAATTATTGATTGATAACACTCTCATATTCTGGGAATATAGTTTTTTACAATTATTCATTAACTTTCTAATTTATTCATAAAAACTAACTGCTAATAGTTATCGACATCGACCCCCCCAACGTTGTAAACTCACCCCACAAGTAATAAAATCATAGTTATAAACTAATAAACAGGTTCATTCTTTCCGAAAGGTCTCATTATCATAATTTATTACTCTCCGAATCTTTCAAAACAAAGTATTTAAGATAAGTTATGGAAACTATGTAATGCAAATTGTATGAATTTTATCTGTTCCAATAGTACTATAATGTGAAATTCAAAGAACTCCTGATTGGGTAGCTATCGTACGTTCAATTATTATAAGGGGGAATTGATTATTATTCTTATACAAATTTACGAAATGATTTCTATAGCGTAAGCAGGCATACGAATATAGTAGGTATGTAAAGTTTTCTCGACTCAAATGGTTTTATTTACCGAGTGAAACATGGAACCCTTTATTTGAAAAACTACTAAGCCTGAAGCCTACATTCTGGGAAAATTTATCTAATATAGCGCTTCACTTGGCTGTGGTTTATGTCATTCTGTTCGAAGGTTCAGAATTCTACATTATGCTGGTCTAATGGTTTTTGTTGCTTGCGTGGGCCCTGTAAATGCTGCTTAATAATTTTCTTGTAAAATCATTTATTCTGTTCAAATTGAAGATATTTGAAAAACAATTCTAGAATGCCTTTTTTCACTTTTTGCAAATCGAACAGATAATACCTGGGAAACAATAGAACCCAGACAAGTATTCTTTTTCTAGACCCATTACACCGAATTGAATTTTACACTTTTTATTACAGTAAAAAATTAAACTAGGTTTCTAGTGCCAGGGTCCTTTTGGCTTCCAAATAAAAATCAATCAACAAAACAATAAACATTTAGGACATAAAAATGCTTTGATACTTTCATCGCATTTTAGAAATGATTTTCAGATTCAACTAATTTATAATCAAGTATCTATCGTTAGATCGATAAATTTACACAATCTAAATGTTTTAAGATAAAATAATATCAATGAATTCAACCACTAAATGTACAAAAAACATCGAATGAAATTTAATATGAATGAATGGATACCGTTAAATAAGTATCGTACCATCATTATTTTTTCGATCAGCTTTCGAACAAAGTATGCTCCACCAGATACACATATCACTTATAAAATAAAACAAAATAACCAACAAACTACAGATCAAAAAATATGGAACAACAGAAACATTCAGGATACTAACTATATCTGTACAAAACGTACGATATATTACCCTATAAAACGTTTATCTAATCAGTCGATATTGAAATGAATGATAACACCAGGTTTTTATTTTTGAATTCTATAATTTTCACCATTCGTTGAGCTGAACGAACAATGAATGTTTTGACTAGGAAAATTCAAATGAGCAAACCGTTGCATATCCGTCAAGTGATTGAAGCAAAAAAGAAATAAAATGTATCTGCAAAAGCAACGGCCGTTAATGCCCGTTAATCGTTATTATTGTTATTATGAATACGAGGCACATACCTACAAGTGTATTCTCAGAATATGACAGATGTGATAATGAAAATTACGATGACAATCTCATTCGGAATAACAATAAACAAATAAGCATGTAGGTATATATAAAATCATTGGAGCACAAACATATATTATACAATTCATTAGAGATATTTTTGTTGTTAAATCCAATCACTTACCAATGAATTCATTTAAAGGTCTCAAATTCGGCAATGAACCAGCAAAATTTGCAGTGAGTTTTTCCACACCTCGCTTAGGTTTTTCGGGTATATGTTTTTTGCAAAATAAATCGACTAATTCTTGTTTCTCTAGAATCAAATAAAAACAGTTCAAGTTGATTATAATGTTCATATTATTTGAAATTTACCTACTAATCCATGAGTGGAGATATTGTGCTTATTTAAATAGTCCTGAATGTCCTTTGATTTAAGTTCCATGAGTTTTGATTTGTCTGGAGGTCTCTTCAGTAGAATTTGACACTTTTCGCAATATAATACTCTTGAAGAAAATTATTAGATCATGTTTTTCTTGATACCTATCTACAGTATGCTACTCCCTTAAATGTTACACTTACCCATCTCTTCGTTTCAAACATTTATTGCAATACTTCTCGTCGCATTCACCGCACTTGATTTTCCAATTGAATATATTAAAATCTGAGCTACACTTTGTACAAGGCATATTTTAACCGACAATTACATGTGCATTTATATACAATAAGAATTCTCTTTGTGAACTTTGTATGGTTAAAATTAAGTCCTAGAATTTTTTATGGGAACTACCAAATAAATAAACATATTCCACACACTATGTATTCTAGCTATAAGCAAATTCAAATTGATAATAAATCATGATTAGTTATCTAAGAACGTGACTCAGATATAAGGAGTGTCTAGCTAAACGGTCGAAATAATAACAAAATTGTTCGACAAAAACTTGAATATGTAATATTAAATATTATATAGGAAAAATATTGTAGAATTGTCAAGTCAGAAGAACTGCCAAAGTTGTAAATTGTAAACGTCAGAATTAAACTCGTCTTCTTCTGAGTAAGGTACATATCATGTACATACAGCCTGTTCCTAGATCTATGGCAGAGACAGAGAATATATACCTACAAGGCAGAGACAACCATGAGACCTTAGACTAGGAAAGGGCGATTGTATCGAGAATTTGGAAACCGCGGGAATTTCAAAACGTCCTATTATATATTTCACTGTATTCCAATGTTAATTCTAATTAGAAAAAGTATGGTGTTATAGCAATTTTCGCGATAGCTTGTATATTAAATAAAAGTTTAAAATTATAATAACAAAAGCTTTATTATATATAAGTTGTCCAAATCAAAAACATAAAATTTATCAATTAGAAAACAATGTTTCATTGTAGTTTATCACATAAAATATCATCATCAAAATATCAAATATTATCCACTGTTATTCATCTAAGTATATTATCTAGGAGTAAACATATGCACTAATAGAACTTCAAATTAGTATATTTGTAATTATATCTCAATCAAAATATCATGTAGTTATTATTATCTACAAACTACAACAACTACAAACAAAATTCATAGTATTAGGTACTAATAGAAATTACAAAAATAGTTTATCAACTAAAATTCAAATATTATTCGCTGTTCTTCACCAACGTATCCTATATATACTTAGGAGTTATAAACTAACGAAATTTAATCAAAGTTCCCTTGGTGAAAACGAATAAGTCGTAGTAAGAAGGGACTAAAAAAGCCATTCTATCTATCTAGTACCTAGATTTTCGAAATTAAGTCTAACTGACAAATTGAAATTTAGAAGAAGGCATTGTTTATATAGCAGTTTTTGATATTATTGTTTGCACTTTTCTTCTATAATTCTTTATTATAAATCAAATTTAATAAAAAATTGATGATATTGCATTATTTATAAACTCACTGAGAATGTGGTTTTCATAATGCAAACGTTCCTGGGAATGAGGTTCATCCCTTACAAATAATAAAAATAATAATTTATTCATAAAGATTTGAAAATCTACATAAGCAATGGATATATAAAGAACTTATAGAGCTGTCGAAAAAGAAAAATGCGTTATAATTTATGACAAATCATTGACACTACAAAAGGTTATAAATATCTCTATAAAAAACTGATGATACCCATAGCTACTTGAAACTGTACCCTGTATTGGCATAGACTTCATTTCAAAATACCTTTACTGAGACAGATATTTCATCAAGTTAGTAGCCATAAGGCTTTTTTCATGATTCTTCCTCCTTATTTTACCCCAAGGAAATGCCTCTGCTTTACCATTTTGAAAACCTTTCTTCCAATACTCATGATGAGCTGATGTCTCGTTCACAACAACATTTCCCTAGCTTTCTATCAGGTGGAGATACCTTGCTACCATTAATTAAATATCGAAAAGTTTATCCTGTGCTAAGAATGCGGCTGTTCCTAAGCAGCGCAGCTCCAATTCTCCTGAAATCATTAGTTACAATTTCGATTGATGAATGTTTTTAAATGCAGTATAGTATAAATTGATTTAATGTGGTTAGTTATTAAATTAATCTCATCATTTTAGGTATACATGCATCTGATTTATAACTCATCTCGACTTAGTAAAGAATACATATTTCATTTTTGGTGCATGGAGGTGATCCTTGATCTTATGCAGTAATCTAAACATCAGCGCTGTTGACTGGTCAATGTTATAAGCTTTAAAAATATCTCCATAAGGCGTAATGCCATTAGGTAACAGACGCACCACCAACTTAAACTGGCATTTGAACATTATGTTCCTACATTCAATACATATGTGGTGTTCCTCGCCATTATATTGAAGAACAAGGCACAAATCTTCATCATTTTGTTTCACCAATATGCTTGATAATATGGCATTAATTCTCGATTGGACATTTGCCTGATATTCAAAAAAATAAGAATTTGAGAAGATTTGACATTTTTTTATTGTCTTACCTTTATTTTTCAAAGTAAATTGTAACATCTCGGCAACAAACAAAGCCAAAGCAATAAATATGTCTTGGGTAGACCGTCTGCGTTCATGTGAGTTTTGTTTGGCACAACGTATTTGAGGCATAATAAGATTAGCTGTAACACTGTTCATTCCTTGATAATAGTTATTGAAAACCAAACTATTCCTTAGTTTGGTTAATGTTATCAGACTTTATCATAAATCTTCTTATTTTGGTATCCTTCAATTTCATCAGCCCTCCCAGACTGCTTCTTGTTTGGTTTTCGATTTATTGCACTGGAGTGCTCTGAGAGCAACTATCATGTTCGATTTGCGATAGAGCGACCGCTCTTAATCAGATTTCTGTGTTCGATTTGTCTGTGAATCTTTCCCAGAGTGCTCTGAGAGCAACTCTGACTGCTTTGGCCTGAGGACACGAAGCAAATGACAAGTGGGCGTGAACTAATTTACGCAAATTAAAATTTATTTCATTTTCTTTACATACATATTTCATTTAGTAAGGTTCATTATTATTATTAATTAGTTTCAAAACTTACGTACTGGTGTGTAAGTAAATATGAAAATACTTCGAGTACGTACGGTGGTAACAATAACAATTTTTATATACCAACTTACCATTTTGCAACACCTTGCAAACCGCATATTCGTCAGTCTGATGCAAAACTTGTAAAAAATGTAAACTTCTGGCATTGTAGACATTTAAAATTTAAACGCTGAAAAAATGACATGAAGTTGCTCTAAATGTTAGGGACATATTCGATTATGAAACATCAAAGGCCAAATCCACCAGAATCTGGGGTAGAGCGTGACGTCAGCAGATCGCTCTCAGAGAGAGGTGTTCTCTGGAGTCTGGAGTGCTCTGAGAGCATTCAAATCGAAAACGCCATTAGTTTCCTGCAGTAACTGGAAACTTATGCTCACTTCCACATAATGCAATATTTAACCATTTTATTCGATTTGATTGATAATACAATTATGGACTTAACGTGCGAACAGCAACACACAACAATATGAAAACCATAGTTTAGGTTCGGAGTTAGGAATTTAGGGAATCAACGAATCAACAATGGCGATGTAAACTGTGAACTGTGTAAACATGGTAAAAATTTCAAATTTTTCGAACGAATTCCCCATAACTCGTCTACGATCGGTATGGTTCGGATTGTCAGAATACGTTTGCCTTTAGCGCCACCTACTACGTCGGTCATGGATTGTAAGTATTTATTAGTATTCTGTGATTGTAAGACAAATAAATACAAGCAATCGGTAGCATTGGTTTAGACATGATCACGTTTTCGATCAACGTCCCTTAGATAATCATTTATTTTCGTTAATATAGACAATGGCGGCAAAATATGTAGATATAAAATTTCATTTTTTTATAAAAAGTGTTATAGATATATCTGAAACTAGGAGAAAGTTTTAAAATCAGTTAATTTTGTTTAAAGCGGTTGAAAGGACATTAATGTGTTGTTTATGTTGTACAAGCATGTGAGTTTCTTTTTTTTGCGCATTTAGGTAGTAATTAATTTTATAAGCATCGTATATAAAATATATCTTATAAGATTGTAGGTACGTAGGTACTCTAAACGATGATACCCTTTGTCATGGTACAATAAGACAAGTTCCATTGATGGACGAGTTTTTATTCAGTTGGCGCACCTGATCTGAAATCCACCATATTTGAAAAAGAAGAAACTCCAAGTCCACCATATTTGTTCTATCCCGCTTTCCAATTCAAATTAGAATATCATTTTACTACGATTTTTGTGTATATCATCAACTAATCTTTTTATATTCATGCTTTTCATTTACTCTCTCATATTACGTATCAGAAGTAGAAATGATTAAATTTATGTTTTTAATTAAAATTTCCAGTATATTCGATTATACGGTGTAAATCACTTAAGTTAACTATATGATGTTATAACAGAGACTCTGTTTTCTGGTTATAGATATTGTAACGTTTAACCCTGTGCTAAACGTTGTGGGGTGAGTTCCCTTGCGTAATACTCAAAATTCGCAGATTGCTTCCTATGATTTATTTTCAAACACACTGTACACGGCTTTCTGTTGTAGTACAACTGTCACTACTTGTCACTTTGGCTATCGCGTTCCAACTACTTTCGACTTATGTCTCCAATTGACTGCTATAATAAACTGACTGTGTCCCGTGATCGTCACGGCTTTATATATCTGAATCATGATATGACATTCATCGAGAATGTTCTATGATTATCTAGACGAACATAATTAATGTTCTAGATCCGTCAAACTGACAATAGTATGACAAATTGTACCTCACATATAGTTTCTGGAAGGATCGAGAATAAATCTACTATAATTATAGAACTACAAAATGAAATACACAAGCAACACTATTGAAAATAAGGTAGCAGAATGAATACAAACAAAAAGAAATAATAACAGTAAGTACATGATAAACTACCCACGTAACAATATGAAAACTTGACGAAAACCTTTTTGATATTTTTTAGAAACTTTAAAATGGGAAATTGTTTATAAACTTTCTTCATGAGTCTTCGATTCTATTTAGTTTACTTGTTGAGATGTTTTTAGAGAGAGAGAGAGAGATTTTGGGTGTTACCATTATCTTCGAGGTAGTGTCCTCTGCAAGAGTGTTCGTGTTCTCTGCACAAGACACAATATGACAATAAATATGGCGGCTTTGGGATGACTTTCGGAAGACAAGGAATACCCCCACAAGACTCATATCTGTGCGAAGAACATACCTGGTCTTATTGTACCATGCCCTTTGTTACCGTGTGCACCGGTGTTCATACTTGACGGATGTATTCTATGCTTGACGGGTTGCCTACATTCCGCGCGTCTTCACGTTATATAAAGCCCGCTGCAGACGAAGTATGTTTTGCTGCATGATTGTTTTGCTGCACGGTCCGATAAATGATGCCGCGCATGGTATGTTGACGGCTCCCTTGCTTGTGTTGGCTTCACAGGATGCAGGCCATCATGTATGTAAAATGACAGTACAGAGAAATATGACTGTGACAAATGATACAAAATATTGAACATTCTAATCAAGCTCTATTTCTAATCATTTACAACAGAGAAAATGTCCCAACAATCAAAAATAACAATTTATCATGTGCAAAATAACTTTTGAGTACGACTCGACTAGTTCGGAGTGCTCCGATAAGGCACGATGCGTAAAAACAGTCACCGAAAATAGCACCCGGTTCTATCATCAAATCATGCACGAGTTCAAGCAACCAACCGTGCACACGATATCATTTTCTTACACGGAAGCATGCACAGAGACGACACTAAAGTGCACCAGTACCTCCATTTTGCCAACATGAATTATTTGGGGGGTAATGCAAAAGTCACTAAAAAAAGAATAACTCACTAGGTTCGAAGTACCGCTAAATTCAAATTATACATCTCTGACTTGATACAAAAAGTGACGCTCCTAAAATCCGGCATTACTGCTTGTAATGCTCTTTAACTACTCAAAACCCCCATCGCCTATTCGTAGATCCACTACTGTCCTTCAGGTCATTTATATTAAGATCGGTAGTTTAATAAAACGCAAACATTCAATATAAGATTAGAAAATTTATTTAAACAAAAACACCAAGTTCGATTACTACTTGTAAGAATCTTACAAGAGTTGAAAAATTATACAGCTAAGTATTACACATCACATATATAAGATACATTAGGTACTATACACATGACCAAAATGACTCTTCTGTAAGGTGACTGTTATGTTGCCTGTAATAGACAAAAACATAGAGACCTGTTAGAAACACAAACGGGGCGGCATTAATTACCATTTTCAAAAAATCATACTATCAAGAATGAATGACAAATTCCCTGCAACTTAATTATCCCTCTACCCTCCCGATTTTTCTGTTCTCTTGGTGTTATTCTTCTTATATCCTAAAATATTATCATTAATACCTATGCGCAGGATTAATACATTTTATTACCTCAGGTATCACTTCTGTTGCAACGATATTCCAGTTGTTTCGTATCATCGATGTTTCTTGTCCTGGTCAGCATATAATTACTTGCAATCCCTCTGTTGTGACACAGTTTTTATTCAGTTTATTATTAATTCAAAATTGTAGAAATCACGAAAATCGCGTAACAACCAAAAAGGGTAACTTTGATAAATAAATTTCCACCAATAGCTAAGCAGATCAGCAGTATAAAAGGCGTGCTGCTTCGCATTAAAATTCAGTCAATTTCTTCGACTCATTCCGAAAACATCTCATGTCAGCTACTGCAGGTTTTCCATATATACCGAGAGTTTTATTTCACTACTAGTCTTGCTATCTTAACTTTCAGGACTTATTTGGGCTTGTTCCCCAAGTAGTCGATTCTAGTAGGAGAGACTTCTCACTCTTCTACACTCCTACTTCCTTCAGGGCTTACTTGGGCTTGTTCCCCAAGTAGTCGACACTAGTGAAAAAGGCTGGTTCCCTTACTCACGCACATCTTTTACCTAACTAGCTTTTAACCTCTGTACCTGGAGGACTTCTTCTTAGTGAATACGTGAAATTATTGTCGAGACCTTCTGTGTAGGACTGATACTCCATTAACTTGAGTATATTCAACTATTATTTGACAGTTGATACACCACCACTCGACACCCTCCAAACCTCATAATGCGTCTTAACGAAAAAAGAAAACATTAATTTTTGGTAACTTACTTGGTGATAAACCTCAATGTGTTTGCTCAAATTATTTTATAGGTATGTCCCAAAAAGACTTTCACAGCTAGGGCTAGGACATAACACATGATTCTTCTTCGTCTTGTTCTATACACTTTCCTGGTGTGCCTTTTTAATTGTATCAAAATGTTTTCCACCTTCTCGTACGAATTAGCCATAGTTTCAGAAGTCTGCGATAAATCCATACCTACTAAATGAAATTAAACCTGGATATTTATAAAATATAATATTATAAATAGGAACAGTATTAACAATTAAAAACTATCAGAAATTATAATCACTCAATAACTATTTTAACACAACACAAATCGATCACTAGCAGGTACAACAAAATAACATGTGAGCACAGTATCAGCAAAAAGATAACGTTGTATTTTGTTCTATTGAACAGTTTTCAAGACCTTTTAGATTGTAATTGCAAAAAGCAGGCAAAAACATAAAAAATCATACAACTTATCAGCCAGCCCGCCAAAACAATATAATTATTGAATTTATAATTTGAATTTCGCGGTAATTCGGACCTAGTGAGTTATTCCCTTTTAGTTACTTTTGCATTATCCCCTAAATAATTCACGTTGGCAATGCGGAGGTTCTGGTGCGTTTTCGTTTTGGTGTCGTCCACAGACATATATATATGTCTGTGGTGTCGTCTCATTACGGTCCATGGCCTGCGATCTCTTATGGGAATGACAGTTCGTTTACTGTAATTCAGTCCCGACCCGATAGATCTTACTACTAGTTCTCTTCCAACCTATCAGCCTATCAGAGAATACCAGAGAATAAACAGTTGTGTGATCTGTGTATATAAGCGAAGAAAAATTGACGCGACACAATTTTATATTGGACAGTGTAAGGTTTCAAAAGTGAGAGTTAAATTGATAGACATTAAGTTTATTTGAATTTATAAGTTTTATCAGTGACTTTTTTGTAATAAATAGACAATAAATAGTTGGTGAATTGTGCCTGAACAACCGAAGAACCAAAAATCCCGATACATTATTTCTAAAAATGGGCTATAAGTGTTTTGTTCCTGGTTGTAAAAATTACACAAACAGAGTTCAAATGCATATATTTCCAAGAGATAGAGGGGTGAGTATTTACTTACTTACACAACCTAATGTTATAATTATCATTGGTTTTACTTTGCACTTTCTTTAAATATACTATAGTATAGATAATATAATTCAATGAACATAATATTTTCCTAATCAACATTATACTCTTGGAAGTTTATTTTTATTAAGATATGTTTTGAAACATGAATCTACTATTTTAGCTATGTGATCTCTGGATACAAAGAATTGGGAGAAATGACCTTAAAGAATGGTCTGTTGATACTCTTCGGTATTTTTATCGCGTTTGTCATGTTTATTTTGGCCCCGAAGATTTATATGTCGGAACTAGGAATAGATCACTTATTAAAAAAGATGCTATTCCATCTCTGTACCTTCCAGGTGAGATGTTTTAATGTTTTAGATAATTTGTGTAATTATATAATGTAAATTATATAATGAGGCTCTTAAATAAATAATGCAAACAAATTTTATTTGTAAATAATATTGATGATAGAATAATTTCATTATTCTGGTACGTTTCTAGAGAATATAATTAAGTATTTGAGAGTATTTAGTGTAAATTGTACATTGTTTGTTGATAATGTCTCGTTTCCAACTTTTTCAGATCAACAAAATCACAAACATTTTGTCGAAAATCAGCTGTACATCATGAATTTTCTTTCTGAAAATTTTACTATTAATTTATTTACAGCTAATGAATATCCAGAGCCCCTACAAGCCGTTTTCCAAGAAAAATTGCCTTCCACGTCTCTGACTAATGAAGACATCCAGACAACTCGCTGTGTTACTCCTATAGCAAAGGGTAGTCCAGAGAAAATATGTACTCCAGCTAAATTTTCGAGTAAGTTTACGATTGGTACCTGTTTGATAGTTTTCTGTAATTCTACTTGCAGTAGAAAGTAATAGTTTAGTTAGTTGGTTTTCACGGGTGGTATTTACTTCAAGTTAAATTCTGTATTTGATCTGCAACTATGAAACATAATATTATCATAAGTAAGATGCAAAAACAGAAAGGATACATGTATTGTGTCAATGTCATAGATATATCGATTTTAATTTGTCTGGTTAAGCATATCAGATCGATTACTTCAAGAGCTATTGAGTTTAACAATCGCAATTACTATTTCAATATTAGTTTGGCCAATGATTATTGCCTATATCTCAAACTGGTTTTTGGTTTATAACATGGTTTTCCATATACATATTATTTTTTAGGTCTACACAAGCGAATCAACTTGCTATCGTATTCAAATATCAATGGAAGAAATGAACTCTCACCCAAATCAAAAAAGTTGTATAATGTGGCTTCTAATTTAAGAAGAGTAGCCAGGCGACTAAATTTTAGTCGTTTAGACCTAAAAAAAAGAGTCAAGCGCATGGAATCCACGGCATACTCAACTGAGTATCTTAGGAAGAAAGTTAATAAACCAACATTTGACTTCATTATGTCTCAGTTGAGATGTCAAAGTTTAAAACCTAAAGGAAGACGATACTCTTTAAATGAAAAAATTCTTTTTCTGTCATTTCTGAAACAAAGCCCCAGAAACTATAATCTCTTGAGAAAATTGTTTGCAGTGCCTTCCAGAAAAACTTTGACTAACATTTTAGGGAAAGTACCTTTCAATACAGGGATAAACACAGCTGTAATGGAATCTTTGAAATCCAAAGTAGAGTGTATGAAAGAAACTGAAAAAATGTGTAGCATCATCTTCGATGAAATGGCATTAGATGCAAATCTTCAGTATGACAGAAAAAAGGATTTGATTGATGGTTTCGAAGATAACGGATGCAAGGAGCGAAGATCATTGATTGCTGATAAAGCTATGGTTTTCATGGCCAGAGGCATAATTAAAAAATGGAAGCAGCCCATTGCTTTTTATTTTAATGAAGGAGGAATGAAAACTGACACCATAACAGCCCGAATAAAGGAAGTCGTACTGGCATGTCAAGAAGCTGGTCTAATAGTAAAAGCAATTATTTGCGATCAAGCTTCGGCAAACGTGGCTGCGATTAATAATCTGTATGCAGAAACAAAGGACTTTTTTATTAGAAGATCAGAACAAAATAAAATGTTTGGTGTTCAGATTGGAGGCACTGAAATTATTCCTCTATATGATCCGCCTCACCTACTAAAGGGAATGAGAAATAATTTTTTCAAAAATAAATTACGTTTTCGATGGAGAAACCCTGAATACGAAGTAGTAAGTTGGGACCATATAAGAAAATTGTTTGAAATAGAGAGTTTGGAAGAGGATGACTACAAATTGTGTAAACGGCTCACTATCAATCATGTTGAGAACACAAAAAAAATGAAAGTCTCCGTGGCAGCACAGATATTCAGTACAAATGTAGCTGCAGTCATCAAAAGATTGGCTAAAAATGATATTGCCAATATAAATAACCAAATGCCTAGTGAAGCTGAAGGAACTGCTGAGTTTCTATTGTTTATGGACAAATTATTTGACAGTGTGAACGGGAGCAGCATTACACCGAGACATGGAAAAGAACTAAAATGTGCTTTGAGTTCAAGATCAAGGCATATGGAATTTTGGAAGGAAGCCATTACTGTCCTGGAATCAATCTATTTTTTCAATGAAAAGAAGTCACATATAGTACCACCTTCATTGAAAAATTGGATACACACCCTAAGGGGATTTGTTTATTTGTGGAAAATCCTAAGCAAAGAAGGTATCCGATTTCTATGTCTTCGTAACTTAAACCAAGACCATCTTGAGAATTTTTTTGGGGCCATCAGAAGCCATGGAGCTCGAAATGTCAATCCCAACGCAAGTGCATTCATTAGTTATTACAAGTCTTTAATAATCAATAATTTCTTTCTTAGCCATAGAGCTTCTTTCAATTGTGAGTCTGACAATTTGCATGCCTTAGATAACCTAAAGCATATGTTGACTTCCCCATTACATATTACAAATTCAAGAACACGCTTTCCTGAAATTTGCATTGCAGAATATAAACCACAGCATATTTCTTTATTAAAACAAGGGAAGTTAACATACGTTGCAGGTTTTATCGCTAAAAAAGTTTTAAAGGGTGTAAAATCACGTTGCCAATGCCGACAAGAGTTGATAGGAGGGGACAGAAATGCAGGAGAATATTTTGTCATTGATGCCAGAGCATTCTCTCCGAAGGCGTTACTGGCCCCTTCTACAAATTTTACCAGACTTTTTCAAAAGATGATTTTTGTACTTAGTGAAATTTTGCCCCAAATTTGCCACTTACAGGATATTATAAAGATTGCCAAAACTATCCTTAAAAATATTTGTAAAGACATTGTTTTTTCTTGTCAGCAACATGATTTGTTCAAACTAATATGTGATTATGTTTGCAAATTTCACATATTGGTTTGGATTAAGAATATCAATAATATTTTAAAAGGTAAACTCACAATAAGAAAGTCAACAGATAAGATAAAAATATATGCAGCACAAAAATTTAGGAGAAATCAAAGATATTCCAAATAACTCGAATACAGTAATACAGTCAGTTGTTTATATAGTTTGAGAGAAGCTCATTAAGGTTTTATAATTCTTTTGAGAATAAAAATAGACAAATTCTTATTTTTGTGATTAATGACCTGTTAATATATTTTTATTATCGAGCACTATGCATTTAGTTTTATGTATGTATAGATAAATTTGTTAATTATTGTTTACAAGTTCGTATATACTTATAATAAAATATTTTAAAGCATTTATATCTGTTTTTTTTTTCTCGTATAGAATAAATAAAAATTCAAAACAGCATGAAAGCACCTCCTAGAATTTCAGATCTCCCGCCTAAAATTTGACTGTACCGGCATCTCTCGGGTCGGGAGTGAACTGCCTCTTAAACGGACGAAAAATTAACATTGAGTTACCCATCTATATTTATTCTATAATCTATGTTACGGTCTCATGCACAACGCACGGTACCAAGCCTAGCTCCCATCAAGGAAACATGCACCAAAACATACCCCGTCTGCAACGGGCTTTACCTAATACGATTTTTATTTTTCGACTAGCCAGCCGTTAACAACTGCAATGCCATAGCGACTAGGTCGCGGATTTTTACATAATCACCATGCTTATCCTCCTTGTTTCGATATACACATCGCTTATGTATCTCGAAATCAAGAAAAGTAATGGATTATTCTATAGTTACGAATTTGAGTCCAAAAAATTAAGCCCTTGAATCCGAATGTATTAACGCTCTACGTCCGTGATACTGTCTGCTAAGTTTGTAATTAGTTCCAACTTTTCCGTTCCGATACAGCATAGGTAATGTTTTTATGCTGTGGTTCCGATTCGAATAAAGTAAACTGATCAAAGTGAAAGGGTTACGGATGTACTGCGGACCCTGAAAATGATAATGAAATAAACTAGTCACTCAATATCAGTCATTTATTGAATGAAATAAAACAATTACTTTTAATAGAATAAATCACCATTTTATATTGAGAGCATTTGTATTTTTTTCTACAGCATGATAACTGGTATGCAGCAGTGCGTTTGCTTTATCTGTATCAAATCCCCCCAACCATAAATCATACATTTCTTTAACAACTTTATTTTCCATTGGATTGATACACTGTAAAGACTCATACAAATTCTCCAACTGAGAAGTCAGTTCTCTGATCGATTTACCTTCCTTTGGTCTCACCTGAGCTCCGCCATTCAAACAACCTGCAAGAAAATTATAAATGACAAAATGTAAAAACTAAAACTTTGTTCAAAAATACCAGAAGGGCACGCCATCACTTCGACATAATGATAAGAGGATCTACCCCTTTTGAGCTTCTGAACCAAATTTTGGATGTTTTTAAAGCCATTTGCAATTGCAAATCTCAGTTGCACGTTCTTTCCATCTTTCTCCAAAAGGACTTCTTTGAAGTCGGGATTTCTAATAACCAAAAGGAACTAACGCATACATATAAACATTATAGCTAATTTCATCAGAAAAATCAGAGCAGCACATACAATTCAATAAGAAATATAACTTTGGAATTAGAAGGTTACAAGCGGTCAACCAAAGATTTCACGGGATTTACAATAGAGGGCTTAGCGTTCTTGCTCTAAGCTATTTACAGTGGCATAATAAAACCACAAATGCTATTTTATTAACATATGCTGCCATCCATTGTGTGTTAGGCCTAATAGACACAAAAATAATTACTACGGTCAGAGTAATTAAGACTTAGATACATAATTCAGATAGTTTTCGGCAAACCTACACTGTCAGCTTTAATTTGGTGTACTTATTATATGTGTGGGTTTTCTTATTATGGGGGGTCTAAAATACAGTGTAAGGTTGTTTTAATAATACCTGAGGTTTTTATAGTTCAAATCGGTCACATCATGACCAAATAATTCCATTGCAGCATATTTAAAAATGTGATCAGCATAACCACCTGATCCTGATCCGATACGTCTACAAATATTCGGTAAAACTTCTTCACTGTTTGTTAATTTCCAAGGTTCCGAAAACCTTGAATTGGCAAGATCACCGAGCTGAATTCCACTCTTCACCAACATCTGCTCTAATTCAACTAAAATTCATACGAATATAAGACAACCGTTCAACAATATCCTATAATGCTACTAATACTTGCTGTCACAACACAATCAACGTCTCTACTTTGAGTTTGTTGATTGAAAAAATCATCTCTAGAGGCTTCTAGTTTTTTATCATAACATGGCTTGACTGTAACATGATAAATTCCCCGATTGCCTAAATTCAGACCCACCCAACGTTTTATAATCGATCCCATTATTTGTTGAGGGGATTTCGTAGTGGCAATGTATGGAAGTATGTAGGAGCCGTGTGTTTTCTCCGCATAACATACCCAACCTTGGATAAACAAACACATAAGAGAACTAATCCTATATAAATAATATTAAGGAATACAAACACCTACCCGGACAACTTGAAGCTAACATTGGTAGAACATTTTTTACGCCATCCCTTTCTGTGGCATGATATCTGCGAACGAACTCCCTCTGTGACTCTAGCAATGCAAAGTCTTCTGCAATTGACAGATCAACAACCATATCAGCACCTAATCGTTTAAAGTATGTTGCCAATTTTGCGGCACAATCGTTAGGTTCTAGATTATAAGATATAGCTAGTGAAAGTATCGGTTGGATAGCCAGTGAAACAACAATCAATTTAGATTCGTTGATACGACCCTCCTAAAAATAATTCAACGTGCAAATAGATGAAAGCAATAAGGAAAATAATCAATTTACATCTTTGAGGCATTTGTTCTCTTCAAAGACTCTTTGCAGTTCCTCTTGGCTTTGCTGTGTGATTAGTACACTTTCGGCAGACGTGATACAACCCGAGCAAGCTAAGCAATCGGCTAAAGTTATCTCGACTTTTTGTAATTTTTGTAAGGTACCATCCTGAAAAAAAATGTATATTCAATAACTCCTCATTTAGATTACACTATTACAATAAATTACCTCTTCAATTTCGAAATATCCATCCTCTTCTATTTTGATCTTAGCCCCAGTGCTCGTTTTTTTCGTTACTTGCACAGGTTTGATACATTCCTGAAGGTATTAAAATTATTTCCAAAGTACCTACAAAATAAATAACACCCACGTACTTGCGATGGTGTAATAAAATCATCCAGATCAGTCAATTGTAAAACTCCACTGAATCCAGACCCAGACATATTAATAATTAATACTTGTTTAAAAACTAGTTCTGGTTCAGATTCAGACACCTTAGTCCTTAGTTGTAGGTTGTATTTTGTATTTCTCTGGTTGTACGTTAGAAGCTGTCTACTATCTGACAGATCACAGATCTGACATCAGTCAGTGAATACTACCGACTACCAAAGACATCCATGGTTGTCTCTGATACTACTCTCTCATCAAAATCTTTGCTCTCATCATCATAGAATTAATACTAGCAGAGACAAATAATGTCTCTGGTGCTAGTATTATTTCTATGGCTTATGGCTCTCATAATATCCTTGACTCAAGGATATACAGGGTGATTACTAAACATGCGGCAAAAATTGAAAGGGTGATTCTTTGAACTATTTTAAGAATATTTTGTTCTTTGATGATTGTTCAAAAACCGCTTCATTTCATAGAGTACTATAAACGATATTTCTTAAAATAATTAATGTAAATAATAGTATGGCATACGGCAATGGGCTTAGGAAGTACAAAAACAGTTGTTATCTTTTACGATTCCGTCCACCAGTACATTTTAGTTTGGGTGCTTGTGAATATTGAACAGCAATACAGCAACATACGAATATCACTGGATTGGTCGAGGTGGAACACACGTTTGGTATGCGCGATGGCCGCCCCCTAAATTATTTCTTGTGGGGTTATCTAAAGTCATTATTTTACGCGACTCCAGTAGAAAATTTGGACGACTTGCAAAATCGGATAATTGCTGTATATAACTCCATTACAAACCAGGGTGTGTTTGAACGAGTTCGGCCATCCCTGCTGAGACGATTGCATGATTGTATCCAAGCTTTTGGAAGTCATGAAATGAAGCGGTTTTTCAACAATCATCTAGTTCAAAGAATCCCCCTTCAAATTTTTGTTTCGTAAGCACCCTGTATAGAAGGGGAACATTCTTGTCCGCTCTGCCAGAGAACCACGGTCCGTAGAGAGACACGGTTGTCTCAATCTGGGGTACTAGGGCGGGGGAAGCGTTCGGTGCGGGAAGCAGCCTGTGACGTAGTCGGTAGCGATTGCGTACCTAGCATATTTTATCTATGGTATCTAGGCTGGGCTTCGGCGTTCGACTGGCACTTTTATCTGATTAATATTTACGATATACATACATACTTCGAATCTGATTGTAATAAAAAGTGACAAATCATAGTAGGTGAACGTCTATCTACTTAGATAGACTTTGATAATATTAAATCTATTATTGGTGCTGGTACTTTTGAAGTTGTGCAGTTGCAGTTAGATTGAAAACTTTTGGCACCAACTTCACAAGTATCTACCAGCACCAATAGAATTAATATTATTCTATACACTTCAGTGCATCAACTGATAACTCCAATTTTTTTATAAAAATATTTATTTCACACTTTTGTGTGTTACATTTGTCACGAAAATTGTTGAACGTGCCATTATCCATATATCCTTTGCTTGTTTTTCCTATCATTCAGAAAACTAAGAACATCGTCGCGCAAATACGCATGTTATAAACTTTACCACTTTACCGTAACTCTGTGGAAAATCTGTTGAATATAAATGTTGCTACAAATAATCTGATCATTAATTTCCCATTCTCAAATTTTTAGTTTTCGAAAGAAATTGCCTCTTCCCCATAGCGAAAATACACATATTGCAGATTTTAACATCAATCAAAAATCCACAATCGGAGTACGTTTATGTACTATATAAAATGCGCACATGAACCAAAAAAAACAAACACTCGAATTGTATACCTCCTCCATTCGGGGTTTGTAGGTCAAAAGTGAAAAAAATCGTGACTTGATTTCACCCACAAAAAACGGACACCTGACTTTTTTCGGTTTTAACTAATACCTTCGCACAATTTAGCTTATTTGGTCATTCAAGTTGTAATATTAAGATATATCTGAAGAAATTTCAATGAGGCCTATTATGCCTATTATTCTTTAAACTGGAAAACTTGTCGACCTGTTGTTTTTCGATTTGTACCCACCCCGAACTTTCGAATTGCAACAATTTGTGATTTCCTTTTCAGCCGAAATTGTATGGCAAGTTTTTGCTTTAAGCGGTATATTGCATGCAATTTTCAAGGCTGCCGGTATCATTTACTACTACTGTTCTTTATCTTTATATGTACCTACCTTCAGTGGCGGCTTATGGTTGAAATGAATGGTGAGGCAAATATATATTATCAAAAGAACTGCGCCGCAGGCGAAAATTTTTTGACACTTTCAAGGTCACTCCCTATTAGGGGCATAATTCCAATCAAAATTATGTTTTATTTTCATTACTTAACCGAAACAAAACCCCCTTGATTGTGCCTATGTCTCAGTGCGTAGTTACCTACCAATATTGATTGACAATTACGAAAATAAGAAACTTATGGGATTTGATCTCTACTCAGTCAGAGGTGCATTTTATTTTAGGGGAGATATGTACCTTAAAACTATATCTTATTTGTTCCATAATTTAGTGACAATATTTGTAAAAAATGCATCTGCAAATACTTGCAATTGTATTCAGAAATGTTTGCAATAGGATTTTTAACATTAAAAAAATAAATTTTATATAAAACTAAAATATTTGCAGATTTTATACAAGTAACGTCTTAAAACTAGAACCCAATGTATTTTTAAGGTGCATTACAGTCCCAAACAGAAACATTTTTTTGCACAAAACTGTCCAGCAAGAACCACGAGCAGGTGTAGAGTACTCTTGCCAGGAAATGAGAGGAAAAATAAAAATGGAAAAAGGAACTAAGGAATGGAAAATTTATAGGGAAATGAATCAGAGAATGATAAATAGTCACACGTAAAAGTTAATTCTTTGCTATTAAAAATAAATGAAAATAATCGGTAAACTATACCAAAACAAAAAATAAATTCTGAAATAACAATAAATAAAACACGCGATATAATAAAAAAAAATTAACAAACGAAACAAAATTCTGAGTGCGAACATACTAATTCGTGGAAGCATCTCGACAAGCACCGTACGATAAAGGTAAAACAATTTAAAATTGCTTATAAATTAAGGGAATTCTGCGATTCTTCTGTTCGGCAAAATGATCTATAATACTTTCTATAAAATTATGATCGTTGATCTGTGACTTTATTATTGTTTTTTCAATTGAAATTTTTGCCATATTGCTTAGACGTGCTTGGCCTGAAGTGTTTCTTACATAGGACTTTATTCTCTTAAGTGCCGAAAAACTTCTCTCTGTGGATGCCGTTGATACCGGTAGAACAACAGCAACGCAAATCAGTTTAAAAAGCTCGGGCATGCACGATTCTAGATCGTTTTCATGCCAATATTTAAGCATGTCATAGGGAGTACCGCAGTTTTCGTTCTTTAAAAAATCACTATACAATACTATTAATTCACTTTTCAAAAGATCTTTGTCAAAAAATTTATATTGTTCTAAGAGTTGTGCCAAAAGTTCATCTGGAAATTTTTTTGAGAATAATTCAAATTTTGAAACATTAATTAAGTCAAAAAAGTGTAGTTTTTCTAAATCTTTATACCTAACTCCAATTTGTGTTATGATTATATCAATAATTTCATAAAATAATTGTCTAAGCTGTTGTTCTTTATCTTCTAGTTCTGTACCTTTACGACGTTTTGACCTTATTGTAGTAAGATCAAGTTGGCTAAAAATATTGTTAAAATATTCAATATCATTACGGAATTCTCTAAGTTTACTTAATGTGCTTTCGATTATATTTCTAGCTCTTACTATATCCGTGAATTTATTTTGCAAGATATCAAAAACTACGTCAGTGTAATGAAAAATTAATGTAAATGTTTCCAGAAAAAATACATTTAAAGGATCTTCAAGAAATTTTTTTAAGCCGACCGCAGATCTTATTGAATTATCGTCAAAGTCTCGGTCATTTATGATGTGTTCGAAAACTTCTATTAATTTATCTTTATTGTTGTTTACTGTTAGAACTGCTCGAGAGCCGAAGTTCCAACGAGTTCCTACATTTGTCGGTATTCGACTTCCGCAAATTAATTCCAGGACTTGTGAACGTTTTGTGGACTTTGAAAAATACGATGAAAAACCTGTTAGAGTTGCGAAAAATACTTTGACTTGCTGAATAGAACTGCATGCGTTACTTAAAACCAAATTCAAAACGTGAGCGTAACAATGAGTAAATATTGCTTGAGGAGCCACTGTTTTAATTTTAGCCTGCAATCCGTTCACCTCTCCTGACATTACGGAAGCACCATCGTATGTTTGGGCTACCAGTTTTGTATTTAGGTTAAAATTTTGAAATTTGGTTACCAAAAAATTAAAAATGTCATTCGCTGAGCGTCCAGAACTTACGTCAAAAAAACCCATGAATCTTTCGACAGGTTGACCGTCATATATGTACCTAAAAATTACTGATAATTGCGAGTGACAATTTATATCTGTAGTTTCGTCGACCTGCCAAGAAAAAAATAAAGAATTTTCAATTTCTTCTTCAATTTTTTTGTTTAATATAAAAGCAACTGAATCTATTAACTCGTTTTGTATTGTTTTGGAAGTTCCAGCAAAGACCGACCTGCTGTCGACATCTTTCTCCAAAAAAATTTTTAAATTGGTATCATATTTACTTACTAGAGTAACAAGCTCTTTAAAATTTCCACGATTTAATGAGTCATAACTTTCATCATGACCCCTAAAAGGCAATTCTTGCATACACAGATGGATAGTTATTTCAATGGGACTTCTAATAATTTGCCGGTTTTCTTTTACTCTAGAATTATAATTTTCTATTTCCGTTTTACGCGCACTGTCTAAAGCTGTCGATATATTCTCCTTTTGTTTTCTCATTAGAACTAGCTTCAAATTTGAAGAAATATGCTGAGAGCTTTTATTATGCAAAAGTAAACCGCGAGTTAAATTTTTTAAATCTGAAAATCCTGTTTTGCTCCAGACCTTTTCAGTACTATTAGATGCGAACAATACACATGGCCAGCAAAATAATTTATTTATTTCTGGACTTCCTGTTAGCCAATCATATTTTTTATACCAGTCGATATTAAAACCACGATTTGACTTTCCGGCAGTACTTAGATTTACCAGTTTGCTCATATCTGGCAAAGGACATTTAAATTCTTTAATGATTATCAATTTTTCATTGTAGTTCAACTGAGAAAACGACCGCGTATTGATTAAAAAATTTACAATATCATTACAATTTCGAATATCTACTATTACCTCGACATTGATCCCATCTACTTGGGTACTGCATCCAGAGAGTTCCATTTTAGAATAAGTATTGCACTAAACTATAATTTAATATTGCAACAACCCCCGAAAGAAACACTTTAGATCAACAACACAAAGTACAAGTACAGATGAAACACCTAATCACGAAGATATCGTATATTGTTTTCAATAATAATTATTTCCGCCAATAATAGCATAACATGGAAAAGAAGTCATAAAACAACCCTTCAACAATCACATTTGCATTACAATTACAATTATACACAAACTGCTACTAGACTATCTATGTATCTCTGTCAGACGCGTTGTAATATAGGAGTTTGAGGCTAGCCTCAAGATGGTCCTTTTCTAGCACACTATATCCCCATCGCTAGCGCGGTATTTTCTATCGAAAGTGTTACCGGCTAGAGAGAAATAGGTGCATGCGTGATTCTCTAGGATAGAAAGAAACAGATGAATATATGATGAGGCATCTCCCATTTCTCGATGTCCGTCACTTGTTGATCAACACGCGCCGTGAGGAGTGGGTAGTAGTAAATTGGACAGCGGTTTAAGGAAACCAATGGTCAACTGGTCAGCGGTAGAATTTTATTAGATATTATTACTTATTTTAAAGAAAAATGCATGGCCAATAAGAATGAAAATTTTGATGAGGCACTGCCTCACCTGCCTCATCGGACAAGCCGCCACTGCCTACCTTAATAAAATACTGGGTTGCTTGCTTTTGTTACCGTTATTATATGTAAAAACTAGGATAAATGTAGTAAACATATAGGCAATACATAGTGAGAGTGGCAACCGTTTTAAATTCAGGTCTACGGCATACGTCATACGAGCGCTCGCTCCTGATTGGTTAACTGCTGATCAAGACAACCGTATCTCTCTACGGACCGTGCCAGAGAACAGGAAACGTATACTGTCAGAAAACTTTATACGTCTCTGTTCTCTGGCTCTGCTTATGAGTATTTTTGTCGTTACCAACATAAAGAGTAGGAAAAGTTGGTAGCATTATGTTATGTCACCGATGAAATCAAATAACGGCGGCTAGAGCTGTTTTTATTCTATTATTATTTATTTATCCATATTTGATGGTACATTAGAAGATAGCGAAGACATGGCAGATGGAGAACCTAAAGAAAAACCCGAAGAAACAAAGAAAATTGTGCATACATACCCTTTGATAAGAGCAAGTATTAATTTTATTGATTTTCGGTGTACAGACATATCAAAATATTGCTCATGTGTCAGATGATTTTAATTTGAACATAATAACTAAATATGCTAATCTGAATTGCCCTTGCAGCATTCTGATATGCAAGAAGAAGTAAAAACGGAAACTATGGAGCTTGTTGTGACAGCATGTGAAAAACATTCAAATAATAATGAGGTAAATAATACTTGAAAATTGCTATTTAAAGAATAGGTGATTGAATAAAATTAATTTCAAAGGCCGCTGCAAAGATGATCAAAGAAGAAATGGATAAAAAACTAGGACCACCATTTCACGTTGTTGTAGGTGAAGGTTTTGGATTTGAAATATCTTATGAATGCTCAAATTTGCTTTATATGTTTTTTGGAGGCAATTTAGCTATTTGCATATGGAAATGTTGAGGCTTTATTTTGGTATATGTTCCAAAATAATGATTTTATTGACGGTATATATCCTATTATGTAATTAATGATCTCTGAAACTGAGCTGAGTATTTTTCTTCTTAAAAGCAATTTCTGATTTAATAAACAAAACTTGGTAATTTCAATATTTAGTAGTTCAAATGTCCCATCAATTATTTGAATGAAGTAGTTAATTTATGTTAAAAAATAAGTTGAAATCAAGTGAAACAATTTTTCCATTAACTATTAGTATATTTAGTAAATTCTTATCTCACAATAAGTCAGTCAATTGAATAATTACAGAGTGATTATATATGTACATAACAAGCCTTGATGCGTCAATATTTTTAACAAACAAAATTGGAAATCACAGATTGATAAAGCAATGAAGGAAAAATACAGATCGAAATAACAATTTGTTTTTTTTTCGCTACAATAATCACCCCGAAATATGGGAAATATAAGATATATTATATAATAATTTTTATACTGTATAAATGTAATTTTAAATGAATTTTATTCAGAAAAAATACAGAACAAATTTATTAGAAATGAGTGTTTCTTTGATGAAATTCTCAGTCCACTGAAAAACTATGTTAAAAACTCAAATTAAATAACAAAAAAGTTAGGATATTAACAATAGTAATTTCTATTTAATCTTTAAATATATATATAATATATATATATATATATATATATATATATATATATATATATATATATATATATATATAATATATATATAGATTTTTTTTAAATTGCACGTTTGGTAGAATTTAAGTAGTTAAGGTACATCTAATATTATAACTTGTGTAACATATATTTTTTCATTTCAAATATTTAAAAAAGATTTCATTGCATATTAATAATACTGCTATTAAAGAAATGTAAAATAATAATGATATAAAAATATTCGATACATTGTTAACAAAGATAAAAATATTTATCATTGATTTGATGAATATTTTGTTACAATATCCTTGGTCATTTTGGCGAGCTGGAAAGCAATATCTCTTATATTACTGAAATGTGCTTCGACAGCTTTTGTATCGCCTTTCTGTTGATATAGCTGCAGAGCTGAACATTCAGGTTGCAATTTCGATACGTAATCCAACATTAATTTCATGCGTTCAGCTTCAGCCTCCTAAATTTTCAATAATAATTATCAATATCTAAAATTAGGTTCATAAATTATAACAACACTCACCTTCGGTAAATGTGAGGCTAGTCTAACAATGGATAATTTAACGCGTTCAGCACTGGGGACACATTCTTCCTTATCCGGTTCCTGGATACTGTTGCACAATTGTTGTATCGTTCTGGTTATTTGTTCCGTGCATTGTAGAACAATTTCGCGATCATGCGCTGATGAAAAGTATGATGACGATAACAAGCCTTGTGAAGATGAGGCGCTTTTTTGATCGGTCTGCTTTATCTGCAATATTTTTTTAGTAAATACATTTGGTGTCGACACAAAAATGCTATAAGGACACTTATGCACCCAAAAAATAAACGTTTCCAAACATTATGAATAAGGGATCTAGGGAGATTATAAGTAAACATTTTATACCTGTTATTTTAAGCCAATAAGATGCCTTGATTTTGTCAGGTTGCTATGACGACAACCTGAATTTCCCGAAAATAAAAAAAATGGTCATTTGACTTAGCTGCAAAATGAATAAGTGATAATTTCCCTGGCTTGATAGCTATCACGTGCACTTGCCAGAATAACAAGCCTAGAATGTTTTTGACAAATATTTATTTATAAACTGTAAACAATTGTATTTACTTCTAAATGTAATTTCTGGTATAAAATTTTCGTACCGAATCTCCCGCGAGCTTGAATTATTCTCAGTAATTTTTTTCTCAGTTGCGAATTTTTTAAAGAAATTGGGAAATTTTCAAAAAATTGCAACTCGAAAAAAAATTCGGAAATTATTCAAGCTCTAGGGAGATTATAAATAAAAAAAATATTCCGGTGTTGCCAGATTTCAGACGGAACCCAAAACAGTATTTATTTAAATGGCAACACTGTATTTTTCTCATTATTAGGCTGATTTCAAAATTCCTTTAAAAAAATAAATATCATTTCTTAACAAGAAAAAAAGAAGACAAGAAAATCGAAAAAAAAAATGATAAGGTATTAGTTTTTCATATTGTAATTATTTTATTACCTTAAATCACATTTCTAAAAAGAATTAATTTTACAAATTTTGCGATGTCATGATTTTTACAGCACAAGGTAGAATGCTGATTGAATAAATATGTATCAATTGATAACTCAAAAATAACATATCGGAATTTTGAGATCTAATGAATAATGTCAGAAGCATACAATCTTACAACTTGAAAAAATATTGTTTTTGATTCTTTTATTAAATATGGCAACACAGGAAACATTTTGTTGATATTTTCTTCTTATTTATCTCCAATAATTTTTCCATTAATTTGGCTTTTGTCAGGTTTTGAAAAAATAGCACTGTAAAAAGAAATATAAATCACAAAAAATATATTGATATCCTTATGTTCTGAAGCTTTTTTTATTAAAATAATGGCTATTCCTCACTAGCTGATTGAGAAATTTATCTACAAACTACCTACAGCAATAACTACCTGATTTTTAATTGCCTGCCAATTTGAGACTTTCCCAATACCTTCACGTGTTTCATACATGCTGGATGGTCGTTGCTTTGATCTTTGTCGCAAATCAACTTCATCCACTACTTCTCTACCATTCATGGACATAATGGACGTAGAATCTGCATCACCACCATTATGTGCCTACAATCATCATAATTTCAGATACACCAATCGTACTTCCAATTATCTTGAATCATTTACCTCAGAAATTAATTCCAACGAATCGAAACCACTATCACCATTTAATCTGCTGGTGAATTTCATGTTATTACTTTGTGTTGATAATAATTTGCTCTTCAACTCAGCATTCTCTGTTTGAAGCGCTTTAATAAATTGCTTCAGTTTTGTTACTTCAGTCCTCAAATCGGTGATTGTATTATCAGAGGTCTTTAATTGCTTTGTTAGCTGCTCCAGGATTTGATTGGTTTTGCTAACATTATCCAATGATATGATGCTATCCTTGTTGCTGTTATTATTGGTGCTGCTTATGCTGGGTATCTTGGGTGAGTCAGTATTTTGATCCTTCTGTAATATATTAGGTGAATAGTAAATCAGTACAAACCAGCTGCATGGGTGCAGACCTCGAGAACGTAAGTAGACTGGGAATGTTTTAAGAACAAATAAAACCCTACTGTAAAAAAGTACGACTACTACTACGATTATATAATTTTGATTTGAAATCTGGTGTGTCCACGCACACGACTTTCCTACCCATAAACGAAATTCCTCGAATATAAAAATCACCTAAACAGGTCATGTCATGTGTCAAGACAAACAAGAATGGATGAACTATTTCGAAGGAAAATAAATAGAAAATTTAACGGTTCATTTGAGCATAACTTTTTTCTTGCTTTTTAGCAAGTTTCATCAAAATCGTTTAGAGCAAGCAGAATGAGCAGGAGCAAGCTTTGTCACCGGCGAGCCTTATCGACACCCTACAAAATCGGGCCATAGGAGATAATCTTGGCACAAACAGACAATGGCTGAAAATATATTTTTTGAGTCAGGGACCTCTGAAACGTAATCATCTGTTCGAAGCTGGATACTGAAAATTTTGCACGATTACAATACTTTCCTGACTGCTATTTAGAGTAGAGGTAGGACCATAAAGCAATATGCATGTTTTAATATTATCCACGTTAATAAAATAATCAGAGGAGCCTTTGTCTTTTCCTAGTTTTGCAAATTATTGGGTTTGTAGATGGAATTGCAGAAAATTAATTTCAAGGATATTGAAAAAGTAACTTCTGCGCTTGTGAATAAATTATCCGGATGAAGTTAATAAGAAGCTGTCTGAACAATGTATCCAGTTCAAAGAATCTCTGCAATTGAGAATATGAATATTATCATCGCAGAATTTTCAATCTTGCAAACCTTTACAATGAACTGAAGATTCTTCCAACCTTACCATTTATAAAAGCATAATAAAAACGAATTTTACAGTTTAAGAGTGGTAAACTGCTTAGGAAGTTAGACAGCAAACAAATGAACTTGAAATTTTCAACTGCTAAAACAGTGTTTTTCAACATTTTCGTAGTTGCCCACCACATTCCAAATTTTTAAAGTCCATGGACCTTTTCCGAATAGTATCAGAGCTCTGATCATACAAAAAAATAACGAAGTAATTTTAAATACTTTTTATTGGGTAGGATGGTTTCATTAAAGCTAAGTTCATATAGCTACTAAACGTGAAATCGTTTCCTGGATTTAAAAAATCGACCAATAGGAAATCATTCCGCCTATCGGATTTCGCAATTTGTGGCTAGTGGCTATATAAAGCTGGCATTAGTTAGTAAGAATGTTGCTGCTGCTATGTGGATATGTTTCTTGAATTAAGTAGTTTTTCTGACTTTCTGAATGCATTATAATTTAACGTTTATTTGACACTAAAACTGAGAATTCTGATTCTCAGAGATATCGGAATAACGGCGGACATGGCTCACTTAACAACGCACAGTATTTCAAAACATATCTCATTAATTATTATCTTAATAAGAGATTTTAGGATTTGAACCACCAGCACTCATGAGATGGACTCCTTAGGGTCCATGGTGATTACGAAAACCTGCTCTAAAATGATGAGGAAAAAATATTTGAATTCAACGCTCAAGTTGCGTTGTTTTCGCTTCTTCATTTATTTACAAAACTCTATTGAAACAAGCTGCGTTGATGAAAGCCCAAAATATATTTTATGATAGTTTTTTAAGGATGCTCGATGGTTTCAGCTTTAGACACAGAAATCCATAAAAACAATAAGTTTGATAAATTGGTGCATGGCGAACATGTTCGAATTTTTTATCGCAGGATTTTCAAGAAAAACTTTATTGAAAAAACATGTCTTATGGAAAAATCGCACATTACCTACTTTAAATTATTTTTTCATTATTTCCCATGTATGGAAATTGAAAAAAAGTATTTCATATGAAAGTTAGCAATTTTATGAACAGATTTCTTTATTTTTATTTGTATCCTATCACATGATTTACGGTGAAAGTTTCTAAAAACTATTTATCTAAGGACATTTTTTTGAACGAACGCTAAGAGAAAATTCGAGATTTGGCAACATCTCTGTCTTAATACAAAAAAATCCCGATGGCCTGTAGTCAGCGGAAAGGTAAATTTTTCAAAATTCATTGAATTGAAATTTTAACAACCTTTTCATTGGTATACCTACATGTTATTAAATATAATTGTCATAGCCTTGCGGTTAGAGGTTTTTGTTTTGGCTGTTGAATATAAAGCAGACAGGGTTCGAGTCCACTTCAAGGCAGATTTTTTTTCGTCTATTTCTTTTCAATAAATATACTATATATTTTTTTAATCAGGGTCTATATTAAGATCTCCAGAAAATGTACAATTACATCAAATTTATATTGAGTGTTCATGTTTTATCAATATTTGTTATTTTTCTTTATTAATTTTTATTTTTTTACCTGTGTATTTTATGAAAAATTGCTTTGAACAAAAGTTGTAGGTACTGATTATATCTATAACCTGAAATTATTTTTAATAATATTTACTCTACTGCTCTTTTTTGATAATTTTTTAAAATGTTTGAATGGTCGCCATTTTGAAACTACTTACCCGATATTGCCCAATAACGAACTCGACCGAGATATTTGAGAGATTGATTTTTGTAGCAAATTTGAACTTGATACCTTCAAAAATGCGACCTCTATCGTGTTAACAAATTTCGTAATATCCCATATATATATATATATATAAACTTTTGAACCAAAGGTTTTTTTGGACTAACTTATAGACATATAACAACATGCCGTTGAAATTTTTTCGAAATTCAAAAGTGTGAACGATCGCAATAGGTATATTTCTATAAGAAATTTACCTAAAATCGACAAGGTTAAACATTAGTTGGTTCCATGTTCATGCAAATTATGAATGTTAGGTCACTTTTGTTTGAAGTTTGAGTGTTATCAGAGATAAAATATATACAGGCGGTTTCATTAATAATAGGAAACAATTAAACTGGAAAATATTTGGTTCATGATAATAGGATTTAGGTAATGTTTAATTTTTTGTATCGTGAGAGAATATGATTATATATATTTGAAATTTTTTAAAAGCTTAACACAAAAGTAACGATTATTACGACTTAACTACATCAGTTTTACATACATGACTAAGATTTCACATTGTCTAATTTGTATACTGGTATAGATTATTGTGTAGATATAATTAATCAATTATTATTTATATATTTATCTCACTGAGCCTGTACCTGCCTCAATATTTTCAGTTTAAATGTGTGACTTGTTTCTACTAGACAAACAAAGATTATTCATTATATCATTCACTAAGAAAACTTTTATAACAGCTACATTTAAATAAATCTAACTAATCTAAATATACCGTTACCATAACATGTATAACTATTGACATTTTTGATTGATCGGAACAGTAGTGTTTGCGGATCTATAAATATGTTATGTTTATATATACTTTTTTTCTTAGAATAAGCTGAATGAACATGATATTTAGAGACACCCTATAATGTTCAAATTTATATATTATAATGTTACAGCAAGTGTGATTAATTTGAAATTATTAATAATTGCCCATCATATTTGAGTTTACCCTTCTATCAAATATATAATGTAATTTATTATTTATAGTTTCTAATTTACCCCACAATATAAGCCCAGTGCCAGTATCATATCATAAACTGTATGTCCATATTGCTGTCACCTAAGTTTGTATCGCTACTAAATAACAAATTACTAAACTTTATACATTTAGAGAAAATATATACTTAATGGTTTAATAAAGATTCCGTTATTTCTACAGATGTACGGCACTCAAAAAGCTAATGTACAAATTTTCTGTTATCGATAAGATCAAAGCCTGTCAATAGCTACTAAACAAAAAAAATCTGTTGAAAATCAAAATAGAAGGGCCAATAATTTTCTCATGTGTTTTGAAAAGTTGAGCATTAAATGTTGACAAATCTAATAAGGTTAATGTTTTATTCAGATGCGTTTGTCCAACGCCAACATGCAAAATTCAAAAGTGTAGTTATCAAGTAAATCTTATTAAATGTATAATAGAATGCGTTTAATTACCTAGAACAACTTTTGAGTTAGCAGCAAAGATTTTGCAGCAGGATAATTTATTAAAATATTGTTCTCCAGATTTAACTTTCTTTATAGTGAAACAGTTGCGACAACGAATATTGAATACCGATGCAAAGCCAATATTAATTTCTCCTTCAATATGTTGAATAAGCAAAGCTTCATTGCACTCATTGCAAAAAATTGCTGAGATATAATATATTCTTATTAATTAGCATACACCCTCTTACTGCATATGTTTCAGCGGTACTGTTATGACTGATAGTTTCTTATTTCTTATGGTTTCTTTGTCTCCAGCATTTGCTTTGCTATAAACGAACGTTGGATGTACATATGACGGGCATTTCTTTTTATAAATTTTCCTTTCCACATTTCCACCTACACGAAGCCATAATAACATACAGTATATACAGTTTTTAAATTTGAAAATCTTTTACTCTGAATTTGAATGTTAGGACAGAGACAGAGAAACTGACACGAAGGTTGGTAAACACAAATTAATTTGTGCTGTTGCCAAATTCTCAGTAATAATTGTGAATATAACATGATAAATTATTTAATTTAAAAATGCAAAAAGGACAATAATATGATTAATTGGTAGTTAACTAGACCTATAGCAAATGTTTCGAGCAATATCTAAGGTTTTCTTGTTCAATAAATACTCTTTTCGAGATTAATAACTTATAGTTCCAATGTTGGTTAATCTGATATTTTTCTATACTTTCAATGTGGACCGCCCCATTCTCCGCACACCCGATACTGGAGTCATCGAACATCCTTAATCGTTGAATAATATCAATTAAACATTGATTCCAACTCACCTCTTCTTCAGGCACCGTAGCATAATCATCATCTGATGCAACAGAATCATATAATGGATCATCATCGACAACAGATACTTCTCGAAGATGTAACATACTGCCTATAAATAAAAGTTTATTAATACCACAGAACACCTACGACTTTGACGTGTTATATGATAAATATTTCATATTACAATCATTCCATATATTGGCAATGAGAAGATTCCGTAGCAGCAAGTCACACAACCAACGTGTGACAGATAAAAATATAGAGGAAAAACGTACTTTCAGCTTTCCTACCAGTTTGGCTGGGCCAATCAGGACATAGCTCGTTAAAAGATTAAGAAAACGGCAAAATAAATTTCGCGGATAATCTCGATAATTGAAGTGTTGCCATGATAATAAATAAATATTTTCTATAAAAAAATAGGACCGACTTTCATGAGTATAAAATATATATTAATTCTATTGGTAATTTGGAATTTGTGCAGTTATAGGTACATAGAAGACTTTTCGCACCAACTTCAAAAGTAACAGCACCTATAGAATTAATATAATTTTGTATTTTTCAGTGCGACTACTAATAAAAGTCGGTCTTATTGGTAAAAAATATGTATTTCACATTTTTGAGTATTGGTAGTTATCAAATTTGTTGAACATTCATTTATATTAAGCGATTTTAATATGCACATTAATTGTGCTTTTACTCGGAAACTGCAATTTTTTTCGAAAAATGCCCAATTTAAACGTAGCCCGTATGGTATGCTCTTTAATTTTGCCGTGTCATTTTTTTGAGTTCCGATTCACCCCCTTTCAGGAAAAGAACTTGTATTTATATTTTTTTTCGATGGGACCAACTCAAACAATTCTAAATAAAAAAATCAAAAATCAATAAAATTGTGTATCGTTTGATTATGAATGAATCTGGAGTAAACTATCGCTTTCTTTAACAAATAGATTTTTAACACCACTTATGTTCAATTTACATTGAAGATCTGCGATTGATAATTAGTTTATCGATGTCAGGATGGCTCATCGGCTTGGGTAGCTGAGTGATACGCGCGGGAGCCAGGTTCGAAACACCGTGGCAGAACATTTTTTTATTACTTTTCTTGCTTATTTCTTATAAATATACCTTTTTTTCAATAATATTTTCAAAACCAAGGTCTAAATTACAAACCCTAGGAAATATACAATTATTATTAATTTCATATCGAGCTTCCATGTTGTTAACAATATTAAAATAATTTTTGATTAATAATTTATATAATTTTATCTATCAATTTTAGGAGAAAATACATCAAATAAAAGTTGTAGGTACAGATTACATCTATAGTTTAAAAAGATTTTCGAATACATTTAGTCAATGGTTACTTAATTTTTGTGATTTTTATCGGTCGCCATTTTGAAACTATTTGTTTGATCATAGCCATTAACGAATTCGACCGAGATATTTATACATTCGATTTTTGTTGAAAATCTGAACTTGATATCTTCAAAATGCGACCTCTATCGTGTTAACAAATTTCGTAATATCCCATACATGCAAACATTTCAACAAACAGTTTTTTTGGACTTACTTATAAACATATAACACCAGGCCGTTGAAATTTTTCGATATTCAAAAGTGTGAACGATCGCAATAGGTACATTTGCATAAGAAATTTACCTAAAAGAATCATCAAAATTGGAGCACGTTTACTATGCGAAACGAACCCTTTCTGGGTTGGAAGTTTTCCTCGATTGGGAAATACGTCATCAAAATTTTATGCAAATTTACTTGGTACAATTAAACGAATTAGATGGATTATTTTGAATTGAAATAATTCCTCGGAAATCGAGTAATCGTACAATCTTGAGCTGCAAACTTAATAAAATTTTACGTGCCGAAGATATGCAGCACTATAATTGCAAATTCACACTAATCATTCATTAATTGTACTATTATTCACTTACAAAGTACTTACTTTTAAAGAATATGTATCTACCATTGACTTGATTGAGATTACGATTAAAATAAAATATGTCAAGGGAAAGAAATGCTTCAAGACCGCATGATAAACTACTGACTCACGCGTACTGGACGTGTAGAAACAAAGAATAACTTTGTAGTCAGGCTCGATCCTAGGGTGTAGGCCGCCCTTGTGCGAAGACCTAATGTGCCGCCCCCACCCCAAGAGAATTTTTCATATTTTTACTAATACTTAACGATGTCACAAATCCATATACCCGTCTAAGAATAAAAAGTAAAACTTTAATAAAATTGAAAATAAAATTTGAAACACAAAAATTAATTTTTTGGCCAGCCAGATTACAACAGTGAAAAAATAAAAATGAAACCTTTTAAATAATAAATATTAACAAAATATTGTACCGACGATATTAGTTGGTGCAGTGAAAAATACATAATAATATTAATTCTATTGGTGCTGTTACTTTTGAAGTTGTGCAGTTGCAGTTAGATTATTAACTTTTGGCACCAACTTCACAAGTACCAACACCAATAGAATTAATATTATTTTGTATTTGCATCAACAAATAACGTCGGTCCAAAAAAAAAATTATGTCACACTTTTAAGTATAACATTAGTCACGAAAATCGTTGAGCGTTCACTAATGCCAATGATGATAGGACTTATTCTATTATCCACTTATATGCTTTGTATTTTAGATGTTAGCATTTTACCACCGCTGTAACTCGAAAGCCGTAACTCCTTTGAGAAAATGTTCAATTTAAACGTTTCCGGATATTGTCATATCTTTAATTATAGATACCATCTCAGATTTTTGATCTTCGAGAAAATTTGCCCCCTCTACCCCATTTCGGGGGCGGTTTTCGGAGGGAATGAGACTTTGAATTTGCGTTGTTCTGAATATGGGACTATTTCTCAAGCCTCCACTTTCAAATGAATCAAAAATCTTCAAAATTAGAGTACGATTATTATATAAAACGCGCGAACGAACCAAAAAAAAGCAGACAGTCAGTTGAATTATAAACCTCCTCCGTTCGGGGTTCGTTGGTGCCAAATGTTATCAATCTAACTGCAACAGCACAACTTCAAAAGTAACAGCACCAAAATAATTAATATTATTTTATATTTTTCATTGCACCAACTAATAAGGTCGGTCCAATTTTTTGTAAAAAATATTTTTCACAAAATTCCGATTCGACAGAGATGATGGCCAAATCTTTAAGCCTTTTATATTATTTCTTTAGTGATTTTTAATTATTTTTACGTGATAATACACTATATAGTTATGATTAAAAAATAATCAATCAATAATCAATTAAAACACTTTTACAATAACAATTTTTCCTCACATTTATTTGACTTATTTCGATCAAAATTAAATGAACAAATTAAAATGAGAATGGTTTCTCTCATTTTCCCTTTTATATCCTGGTCACAGTATAAATTATACCCAGTAGTCCTACTCAACGGCGGCCGCCTTAGATGATAGTTTCGGAGCATCATTTTTTGCGGTCGTTCGTCAAAGGCCACCGCGATTTCGTGTCTCCCGTTTATGGTACGCGGGAGACACGGTGGAAAATGCTGGTCACATCAAGAAATGGCTTGAGTTGGACTACTGTGTTTATCTATACTGTGATCCTAGTAAACTCGCAGAAAAAGTGCCTCCTATTGCCAATGCCGTATTTCTTTAATTTTACAGAGGGGACCGCCAAAATAATATTTTCAATTTTCCTATCCTTTGATAGCCGCGTGCCGTCATGAATACGCCGATGACATGCCAGTGCGGCGAGAAAAACCTTTAACTATTACCGCCTTAAAGGCGGCGCCTCTGCCACGAATTTTGCCATCCAATGAGAAATGTATGTAAAGAGTAGACAATAATGGACACTCTATATTTCTACTATGTGATCGGACAAATGGGATTTGGATACTTTGATTTTTCAATAACTATTCAGCATATATATTCTACTTATGATAAGTAGTTTTATTTTAATACGTAAAAAAATTAGCTTGAATGGCGGCCGCACCAATCTTTTGGCCGCCCGCGTGCGGTGCACACGCTGCACACTTGCTAGGATCGGCCCTGTTTGTAGTTTCAGATAAGTTACATCCAGTGCATTTCACACTTTCACTTAGTAAATATGAGTCACAAAATTGGTGATTTCAGCAAAAAAATAAAAGAATGAATCTACACTTTATCGGTTATTTGCTGTTTATTATATAGCTACAAGAATGTATCTGTTATACATTAGCAGCCATTAGGGAAATTTTCTCCTTACCAATAAATCTGATAATTACCTTTCTCCGATAACATTTGCCTTCTTTGTGTATCGATGAGAATATCATAGACCAAACTTTTGAATTCTGGTGTGGAAAAACGTGCCAATTTTTGTCGGCCCTGATTTCTGGTTGTTGAAAGTGTATTATCCACAGGCAAAAAGGGTACATCATTCAGTTCGGTTGTGTCTGCACAACTTAGCCAAACTAAACAAAAATGTGCATTTTAATACATTTCAAGCAACTGCAGACATAATAAAAATAAAATCTGATTTTTTTAACGCAAATTCACCTTCCTAATAAACTAACTAACCTCATTTTTTGTTTTTTGTTAAGAAATAATAAAGGCAATTTTATAACATAGCTTTGATTTCACTTACACTTCAATCCTAGCAGCTATAAAAATATGGAATAAAAAATATTATCTGTCTACATTACATTGTTTTTTCAATAATTTATAAGACTCCAATAGGATTATCAACCATGTTTTAATCGATATTGCCACAATATAACTTTCCATTAACTTACTTCCTTCAGTTGTTCTTCGTTCAACCTCATCAAAAACATCCATTGTCAATTCTTCGAAAAGACTATTTTTTAACTAAAAGAAAACCAAATTAATAACAGTCACAAAATTTTAATTATTTAGTTTACCTTCTGCAATTTTTTCAGAGAGACTGAATTTGATTTAAACCCTGTTTGAGGTATATAAAAATGCACACCAGTATTATGATCCGGTTTTCGCATCGATAAATAATAACTAAATGTGTCAGTCACCTCATATTGATTCTCAATTAGACGATTTAAAACTTCTTTATTGGTTAATTTCCTAGAAATAATCAAAACATAATAATTCTGAATGAAAACAAAAACTAAAATTTACCTGGCATAATCTATCGAAGTTTTTCCTTGACTATCAGGACAAGAAGGATCTGCACCATAAACTAAAAGCAATTCAACTTGAAGTTTCTGTTCAAATTTAGTGGCTACGTGTAGAGGGGTTGTGCCCTTTTCCTAAAAATAAGTTATTGATAAAAAGAGACTGAGATTCGTATAAGATTCGTATACGTCGTGAAAGTAATTTGGATCTGCTCCTAGCGCCAAAAGCCTGAACGAAGTCTCCAAGTTAGGTGTTCTTACACTAGCATGCAGCTGTTTGCCGAGTTCATTTTCAACACTCAATAGGCCATCCTCGTAGGTTTCTCGGAATGCAAACATACACTGTTGATGCTTCAATTTGATATATTCTTGTTTAACACTACAAAATAATTGCTACAACTTAAACAATATTTAGATGAAAAAAATGAGTGCCACCTGAGTGGATCCTTTGCCGTAGGTTTTTTCTTCATCAACTTTGAACCGTTCTCGAGCAAAGTATGCTCCCAAATATTATTGGCTCCATTATTATTTAGAGCGTATACCATCTAGAACATGAATTTCGATAAAATCATATCAAACTGTTATTTAAAATCATACATTCAATTGATTTGGATACCATTTACATTTAAATATTGATTTGACTTGTGAAATGTGTCTGCCTAAGCTACGATGTACGCTACAGCATTGTGTGCACAGCAGAATTCCTTTATTGACAGAAGCCCATGAAGCGTCTATAATATATGATTTTTTAATTTACAATCGAAGCAATCATATATAAAATAATTTATGACTCACCAAGTGCCCCACAGTCACCGCACACTTCGTGATTCTGTTTCGACTTTGCTCGAGACATTTTTTTTGATTAGATAATTAATATAATAGAATAACAATATAATCGTAATAATGCTGCAAAAAGTTAAATGAACAAATTAATATATATGAATTAAATAAACACAATCACAATATAGATGCTACGCCATTTTTATTGACTAATGTCATTTTTGACGTTTTCCATATTTGCATGTAGGAGGGAGAAACATACCATAACATTACGTATGGTTTGTCTCTTGTCCAATATTCTCTGCTCTTGTCTCTGTAGCAAAGACAACCAGCTCTAGGAAATGCATCAAAAAGTGTAATGGATTGCTCGTAAAATCCTTGTATCATTTTTTTTTCGTATAATGTACATCTTTTTGTGTATGTATATAGAAAAAAAAATATTATGTATATTATCTCGTATATTTTAAATTTTATTTAAAGAAGTAGTTCCAGTGTCATGGTCATGGTATGGAATTTAGTCATCATAGATGATGTTTAAACTAATTTGACAATTTCAAAAATATTCGTGATTCGTGATGTAATTGTAAACTACTTATCCAGAAACTAGAGACAAGACAAACATCACTACATCCTACATCACAAACATTATTTCAGATTCCCCAAGTTAGACACCAGAGAAAGAGAAAACATTTAGACACTTATCACCTTCACAGACAAATGTAGCTTCTTAACATTATAATAAAAAATGGAATATATTGGCGAAGCCATAGCTTTGGGGATAGACTCAATAATTTTAGCAACATGTATAAAACAATATTACAAGAACAAAAATGCAATGGCAATGATACAGGTTAGTAGTACAGTTAATTAATCAATAATACCTAATAATAAATATGTATTGAAGGGAGCTCCTTATTTGGAAATCAACAAGGAACTTAAGGAGATTGTGGAAACTCATCCAGAACGTAAACTTTCATATGTATCGATAAGGGGAACTGTGAAAGCACTAGGAAATCCAATTATTAGTATCAACAATCCGAGTGTTTCAGGTGTTATACAGTTGTTGCGCATCAAAGAACATGTAATCCAGCGAAGTACGACAGGGTTCTGGGCCGATTCTGAAAGAATCATTCAAGAAGTACATAATGTTATGCCATTTGCTCTCGAAACTAAAGGCATACAGATCGAAGTGTGTGATCCTCTAGCTGCAGAAGTACTGGGTATTTTTATACATATTTCCTGCTTGAATGTCGCGTTATACCTTATTTTATTTTTCAGACATGGATGTAATTTCTGACAAATTTCATCCGACAGTGCCTAGTGTTATAGATCATATTTGGAGCTTTTTTGCTGGCGTTCGACAGCGTGGTGTTCAATCCACCGAAAAAATGCTAAGAAAAGGTACCATGATCACTGGCATCGGTGAACTTGTTGCCGGTAAAGATGGGCAATTAAAAATACAACCGCCATCAAATGGGGCTCCATTCTATTTGACAAATATGCAAGTGACTTCCCTGATAAAGAAATTGGACGGTTCAAAGCGCAATTACAGATTGTTGTGTCTCTTATTTGGAGTTGTTGGTGTAGTGATTACCGGGTTGATGGTTAGGAAATATTGGAATTTTAAATTAGAGTATGAGGAAGAGATAAAGCGCAAAAGGCAACTCGAAGAGTCCAGAAGGGAAAGACGAAGGAGATTGAGGGATGAGGATGTACCAGAGAATCAATTATGTGTAGTTTGCAAGTCGAATCCCAAAGAAGTGAGCTCTTGTATTTTATACCTTTGAGATTTATTCTAAACAGCGAAATATTTTATTCCAGATAATACTGCTTCCTTGTGGACATGTTTGTCTCTGTGAAGACTGTTCAGTAGATATAAGTGATCAGTGTCCGGTATGCAGAGCGTCAATTGAAAAAAAATCCGTAGCCTATGTGCTATAATGTATATATATATTGTATTTATTTTTAACAAAACATGTTACATTTTTAAATTATTTATCATGTTATCGACTTGTACAGGTTTTATATTCTCAGCTCCTAAACATAAACACTTTCTGTCTTCGGAAATGCACATTTTATTATCCCCACCATTGCATCCAATATTATGTAGATGCTTTTCTTCATTATCTTTAAGTATTCTTTTAACTTTGCTAGATTTACCGATACCTAATCTGGGTAAACCTTTATTTAATCCCTCCAGTAGTACACAAGCCTTACAAACTTCTTGTGAGGAGACATAACTGCATCGTGTGCATCTCCTTAAAGTGGGCATTTTAGCTGTTTCATTGACCTTTATAGATTCACCTAGAAAACATTTAAGAATTTGTTTTTCAGCAAACGTAAAAATCAATTCAATTACATTGTGATCCAAAGATAATAAGATAATAGAATTAAATTTAAAATTCTTATGAATACAAATGATAAGCTTAAACCTGATGAATATTCAAACAAATAAAAACGGAATTTATTCAAAATCGCATCGAATGAGAACACTCTTACCTGACTGAATAATGTTCATTATAGTCGAGGGATCGATTTTTTCGAGATCTTTCAGTAATATTCGGGCATGCCCTCGGTAGGCATTTGGTGCGAAAATACATTCTGTAGAAAAATACACTAATTTCCTAAAATATGCATACATAACAATTTCCTTTTCGTACGTATATTTCAATGGTTTAACTCTTGGAATTCCGTCACCGCTATCCTGTCATAACAAAGTAGGTATAATGTGATGTATATAAAAGGAAAAGCTACAAAATATATTACCGTTATAATTGAAGTACATCGATTCAATCTGGCCAAGTCGCCTCTTAAAATGTTCATTACAACTGTTTCGGCAATATCATCGGCATTATGACCTGTGGCCAAATAATCAACTTTTAGTAAATTAGCTCCTCTGTCCAAAGCTTGTCGCCTAAATACACCGCAAAATGTACAATTATTCTTCCTACCGATCTGGAAGAGAGGGAGACTTAGTAAATTTTATAACTTATTTGGTAGTTTTTCAAAACACCTCTGCAACAATTTCATCCATAGTCCAACCATAAAGTTCTTTATAGGACATTATCTTCAATGGCATCTCATAGTCATCCCTATTCTGTTTGACTGTATCCAAACTATCATCCCTATAACCTGTAATACCTTCGTCAATCGATAAGAGAACTAACTTAAGTTTGTAATTGTACTTTTCATTCAAAAGTTTCATAACATAAGCCAGCACTGTTGAATCTTTTCCTCCAGATGCAGCTATTGCCACTGTTGCGTCCGGTTTGAATAATTTGGCGCGAGTAATTGTAAAATGTATTTCATCTTCAAAAGCCACAAAGAAACATTCTTTACATAATGCATCCCCTGTTTTTGGTCGCTAAAACATAAGTTTCAAGGAAAAAAGATCTTGAGATTCCATGAACTTACTTTCAGAATTGCGTTCTTTCCACATTTTGCAGAGCAAGCTGGCATTGTGATTTATCAAACGTGTTATGTGTTATTAGAAAATTAAAAAGTGCATCGCATGCTTATACTGCCTATACGAAAGTTAACTTATAATACGTATGTCCAAATAAATATTTTATCTATGATGTCCAATACGAATAATCAATATAATTCTAAAATTCTAACCTAGTAACCTTAGAACCTTAGTGACAAATAACTGATGACAGTGGTCCAACCACGGTCCTATAATATAAGGTCTTGCAACACCACGGAGTTTGAGTAGGCCAAATTGTCATGGATATTGAAGATATTTTTAGTTTGCATTATAGCTATTTCGGGTGTAGTCGCTAGTGTCGATGTGTCAGTGGCAGTGGTATCTGTTTAAAATTAATCTCATTGACAATCATTCGTTTAATCGCTTTTATTATATAATAAATAATTCGCTTACCGTTTCTGAAATTAATTTGAATTCAGTACAGTACCACAGACAATCTATTCCATCATCCTCCCTTTATATATTCTTGGGTAAAAGCAAGAATACTTAAAGGGAGGTTGGCTAACTCTGTATCCTGTTCTATAAGCAGAAGTGGCTGAAATAACGTCCCATGAAAAGTTGTCAATTTGGTATGTTGCGCTGTATATCACTGAGTGTCTATTGTTGTATTTAAGCTGCCTTCGCCCATACTACATAAGGATGCGCAGCGTGATTTTGCGCAACACACCGAAATGACATACGATAACCCAATGTTTTTTGTGCTACTCCCACTACTGGTGTTACTCGTCCTCCCTATATTTGTTCATGGGTAAAAGCTTGCAGTGCTTCTGCTTCTTCTACTAGTTACTAGTGATCAGAGAACACTATTTATAGTATTCTGCGGAGAACACTACCTCCAACAGAGACAACCATCTGCCTCCAACACTCCAACTAGAACTAGTAACTAGTGATAAACAAATAAAATTAAAGTTACTAAGGCGCCTTTTGATGGATGTGTGTTTTTGGGACGCGTTTTTGGACTATATTTATTTTATTAGTTACTTTAAGTTTGATTATGTTTTAATATTTTTATAAAATGGACATTCCTCAACCCCCACCTGGTAAATATCTAGTAACCGCTATATAGTTGTTAATTGACTTTACCTGATTTTATTTATAAGAGGTTATGATTTTCTTACAGATACCGAACTCGCTAATATTATTGATAAATTGGCACAATTTGTTGCCAGAAATGGGCCAGAATTTGAGCAAATGACTAAAAATAAACAAAAAGGGAACCCGAAATTTCAGTTTCTCTACGGTGGAGAATACTACAACTACTATCAGTACAAAGTTGCCGCTGAACAAGCTGGTATGTCAGCAAATTATGATTTAGATACATTTCGTACCATGTTGTTCTTTTTAGTTATGAAGCAACAAGACACCCTGGCAAATAACCAAACCAGCTGGAATATGAATATAGCACAGCCTCCTCCACAACAAAACACTAATCATTTAGCTGAAATCGAACACATTAACAAACAACAAGACGTTCTGCGTGAGCAAATCAAGCAGAGCGAGCAAAATTTAACGGCACAGCATACTGTGCTGTTACAACAGCAGCAGGCACAAGTTGAACAAGTAGTTAATAAATGCGAAACTGCCGATTTACAAAAAGAAGCGGACAGTTGTCACGTATCATTGACTGAAATTCAAAGTATATTGCAGCCAATTGTTGATAGTTGTACAAAGGATAGTATTAGTAATGGAAAGTCATGGTTTTTGCAGCACGCAAGTGATAAGCAGAAGGCATGTTGTATAGTGGAGTGTCTTTTGTACAAGTAAGTATTTGATTAAACTGAAGTGTCGATTTAATTTGAGTTTTTTTAATTTTTTAGAGTTCTGCAAGCCTCATCGTTTACTCAGAAACTGCATGTGATTTATTTGGTGAATGATCTTCTCCACCACAGGTAAAAATAATTATTAACTATAATTCAAAATTAAAATAAAATGTGATTCATTCTGATAGTGCGCGTAAAAATGCAAACGATCTGAAGGACGCTCTGGAACACGTAGTAGTACCAATGTTCTGTAATGCTAGCATCGTTGCCACAGATGAACAAAAACAAAAATTGGATAAACTTCTAAAATTGTGGGAATCTAAAACAAATTATCTGCGACAAGAAACGTTAGAGAAAATGCGTAACCCTATCAAAAGTTATCAAGAATACCAGTCTGATCAGATGGCAAAGTATGCGGCAGAAGTAGCTGCTTTGGCACAACAAACAAAATTAACGTTTGATAGTTATCAGGCACAACATCAGGCCTTTGTATGTCATGCTATGCAGCAGATTATGGATTTCCAGCAACAAAAGCAAAACTTGGAGCAACATCAACAACCAACAACAGCTCAAAATCCTCCATCAACTCCTACACTACCTCTGGAGACGATACAAGCGAGTTTGCAGCAGCAAATTCAGAATCTCAGCCATCATGTTGGGCCACCATTACCGCCACCACCACAGTCCAATAACAACAACAATAATAATGCCGCTGCTAATACCTCCGCTACCATGACTTTCCAAAGTCCCCAACATCAATCCAATGACAATTCTACGAGCTTTCTCCAGATGAACCCGTCTATTCCACCGCCAAATCTCAGTCAAGCTGTGCCGCCCCTTTTCCCTGCCGCGCCTGACATGAGCCAGCAGCCACCTTTGCCGCAACAGCAGCAACCGCCTCAGTTGGGACCGAATGGCATCGATGCTGCCGTGATTCCATTTAATCAGCCGCCGCCAGGTTATTTCCCGCCTCCGGGCATGTTTCCTGACTTTTCCAAGCCACCTCCAGGTTTCATGTCCAAGCATATGGCAGAGCCGTACTTGGAAGAGTTGATGCCTACTGCCCCTTACTATGAGTTGCCTGCTGGTTTGATGGTCCCGCTCGTTAAGGTATGTCTCGATAACGAATGTTTGTTATTTTTATATACTTTTGCTTTGTTTCGAAGCAGTTTTCTGGTTGTTTTTTTTTTGGTTGTTACAATATATATTTTTAGGTGATATTATTTGCCTTATGTAACTTCATCCCGGTAGTTACCAGGCAATAAACTGAACTAAAACGATGATGTCAAAATAAATTATCAAATTTCCCTTTTCAGTTGCTTGAGTTGAGTTAATTTTATAAATAATTTCATTATTATTCAACATAGATGTGTCGATTAATTCTAAAATTATTAATCTTGGATCTTGCTAACCTTCCATTATAAATACTTGATTTTTTTCAAAGACAAGATCTGCTAAGTTCATAGAATTTAGGTGACGAGTTTAGGGGTCTGTTAACAATTATATCGTAATTCATTGATTGTCAATTACAATTCACCAACCCCAATATTGAATCTATCTATTGAATTGTGACAATATAACTCATGAACTCTCAAATTCGATCAACATGTTCCCGTCCTTATAGATAACTAAATAATATGCTAATTAAATTATGAATACTTAATTACACCTTACCGAACCCGTCCCGAATACGTACTTTATTAAAGCATGTATACAAAATATGCATGTCGTAGTATAATAGTGAAATCCCTCTATTCGAGAAAAACCTAGGCATTTCATGAAACGTCGGCGTATAGTGTAAAGAAATATAATTATGCTGTTTAACGCGGCTCTTCATAAAATGCCTAATACTTATTTCAATTGTGAAATAATAATCTCTATTGTCATAAAAAACGGAAATATAATTATTCCCTGAATATTATAACAAAAAAATAAACGACTTTACACTAAGCAGTAATTAAATGTGGTAAGATATTATAAATTACATTCAAAAATGTAAAATAGTATTTCATATTACATATAACAAAATCGGTATTAGAACCAAAAAAAAAATTTTTATTCTATTCTTAAACTGCTTGTTTTCAGTTTATTCAATGTTATATGTATTTAATAATAATAATTCTATTTTTTTAATTTTATATCACCTGAATAAAAGAAAATTGCTAATAAGGTTTTAAAAGGAATGCGCGGTCTTTTCACGAAACGCTGACTTCTCAAATATCGTGTAGAGATTGTTATTTTTCAATGTGCAAGTGTTAGGAATTTCGTGAAAAGCCGCGGCAGATATCGGAACAACATTTCGTTACACTATATTTCGGCGTTTTATGAAACGCCTAGGCTTTTCACAAAAAGACGAATTTCGCTATAAGCCTACGACGTATATACAGGATGGCTAGACAGTCTGGAAAAAATACAGTTTATTAAGAAAATATTTTAACAAAAGTTTTTATAGAACATTAAGTCTTTTATGTGCTCTATTCTGATTTTTAACAGCTAAGCAAATTTTCAGGATACCACATCATCGATAGTTTTTTAAATAGATCACCCTATAATTTTTTTAATTTTCAGATACTCACTTAAATAAAAATTAAATGATATAATCTTTCGTGGGAGTACGCCTTATAGTTTGTGAAATAATAAATAGAAAATGTGATTGGATGAGTTATAAATATTTATAAGTTAGGTAAGGAAAAACAAATTTTATTACAAATAAATATTTTCTACACAAAATTGGACCGACATTATTAGTTGGTGCACTGAAAAATACAAGATAATATTAATTCTATTGGTGCAGTTACTTTTGAAGTTGTGCAGTTGCAGTTAAATTGATAACTTTTGGTACCAACTTCACAAGTACCATCACCAAGAGAATTAATATTATTTTGTATTTTTCAGTGCACCAACTAATAACGTCGGTCCAATTTTTTGTAGGAAATATTTATTTCACACTTTTGAGCAGGTTCTGTGCTTTTGAGTGTAACATTAGTCACGAAAATCATTGAACGTCCAACCATTATACATGTATGCTTTGCTTGTATTTGCTTCTACTCAAAAATCTAAGAACATCGTCGCGGAAACACACATATTGTAAAATTTACCACTCTTTTATCTCGAAAACCGTAACTCTAAGGGAAAAATGTTCATTATAACTATTGCTACAAATAATTAGATCTTTCATGTAGAACCCACAGATTTTCAATTTTCGAAATAAATTTACATATTTGAGAAATTGACATGCTTCTTACTGAAAACTGTAACTCTTGAAAAAATGTTCAATTTAAACGTGTCCGGATATTTTCCTATCTTTAATTATACCACCTCAGATTTTCGATTTTCGAGAAAATTTGCACACTGCACCCCCTTCGGTGGCGGAATTTCTCAAGCCTCCTCTTTTAAATGAATCAAAAAGTATCAAAATCAACGATTACTATATAAAACGCGCGGTCAAACAAAAAAAAATCCCGATGGCCTGTAGTCAGCGGAAAGGTAAATTTTTCAAAATTCATTGAATTGAAATTTGAACAACCTTTTCGTTGGTATACCTACATGTTATTACATAAAATTGTCGTATGTGTCATAGCATTGCGGTTAGAGGTTTTTGTTTTGGCTGTTGAATATAAAGCAGATATGGTTCGAGTTCCACTTCAAGGCAGATTTTTTTTTCGCCTATTTCTTTTCAATAAATATACTATATATTTTTTTAATCAGGGTCTATATCAAGATCTCCAGAAAATGTACATCAAATTTATATTGAGTGTTCATGTTTTATCAATATTTGTTATTTTTCTTTATTAATTTTTTTTTACCTGTGTATTTTATGAAAAATTTTTGATGATATTTACACTACGGCTCTTTTTTGATATTTTTTTTAAATGTTTGAATGGTCGCCATTTTGAAACTACTTACCCGATATTGCCCAATACGAACTCGACCGAGATATTTGAGAGATTGACCTCTATCGTGTTAACAAATTTCGTAATATCCCATATATATATATATATATATATATATATATATATATATATATATATATATATATATATATATATATATATATATATTTAAGAAATTTAGCTCGACTGGCTAAGTTAAGGAACAAGAGGGATTGTCACGTATTGCAGTCGGAGATAAAAGAATTGAGGTGAACTCTTTTTTTCAGATTCAAGCTTTCGAGATCTTTATTATCTCTCAATGTCATTTATACATATCTCTTACATTTGGACAAACATAATCAATTTTCCACAAACAACGTTCAATAATATCAAACCCCATCTCCAGAAAGTTCCTTTGTCTTTTTCAAAAAAAAAACTCTTTAATTTCTACTTTCATTCTTCCCAGTTGTATCGCCTCTACCGCTTACACATAAAACAAGTTTTTGTTTTACAAGTTGTTCTATGTAATAAATCAATACTGTCAAAATCATACTGTATCGATCTTCGAATTCTTTTATAACATATGTAGACGGTAGGATTTAAGCACATGTTACTATGTGAACCAGAATATCAATGATTTCTCAAGTTCAATTCCTAATTATGGTATAATTATATAATATTTTTCCAATGTTGGTTCCTTTTTTACAACCACCATGTTTTTAATATTTTAATATGTTTAATGTTGATGAAATTATGTGTAAAGTAAATGTGCCGGCTTCTTTTCTAACCTCACTTTTCCTAAGTACTTATAAGTTAAATCTATAACTACTGATTGTAATAGTCACTTTTTTATTTTTATTACTGTTCCTGATGAAGAGATAATAAAGATCTCAATTCTTTTATCTCCGACTACAATACCTGCTAATCTCTCTCTCTCTCTCTCTCTATATATATATATATATATATATATATATATATATATATATATATATATATATATATATATATATATATAAACTTTTGAACCAAATGTTTTTTTGGACTATTTTATAGACATATAACAACATGCCGCTTAAATTTTTTCGAAATTCAAAAATGTGAACGATCGCAATAGGTACATTTCTATAAGAAATTTACCTAAAAAGCTGACAGTCGAATTGTATACCTCCTCCGTTCGGATTCGTCGGTCAGAAATTAGTACTTCAGCTTTGAGGGAAATGAAATATTTTATTCAGTATTTGATAAACCACAAGCCGCATATCCACAAAACCTTGTATAATTTAAATTGTTGAGAAAAAATATATAGAGTGTTACAACACCATCACTGAAAAGAGTTTATGCTCTATAAAAAAATTGTTAGGATATGTTTTCAATATACATAAATACGTCAGAAATAAGGTTTTTCCAGACTTTACAGCCACCCTGAATACCAGTTTTTTTGAAGTTCAGTAGATCATCAATTATCCAATCTGGCCTACATGGACGAAAACTCAAATCTATTTGACAATGACTTATTCAAAACTTTCTTCGCTAAAATTATGTATTTTGTTAACAATTTTCTGATTTTGGAAAAGGATTTAGTTTTTTCCTAAAAATTGACGTGTATCTGATATCTATTTGGCATTAATTAAACTAAAGTCCTTGAAATTTGCTTCAAAATTCCTTGTACGAATATATATTATATACAGGCTGTATCGTAGAAAACGCCCCATGCTGTAACTTCGTTATTTATTGGCGGATTTTAAAAATTCAAAAAACAAATGAATGGTTTGATATATTCTACAAGATGTCAGTAATTTTCATTTTTTTTGATATCTGCCCTTAGTGACAGCGATAGTCAACTTTTTTTTTCTAAATGAAAGCATGTATTCAATTTTACGTCATATTGTAGACAATTTTATTTTGAATTCAGCAGCAATATTTATTCAACATTTGCATATTATTGAACATGATTTTCGCTTTTTGTTTCGCATTCATTTCCGCATATGAAAACTTGCCTTTAGAAAAATGTCAGATTGTGTCACTGAATTGTCAATTTTTTGATTATTCTTAAAACACTGTGAAAAGATCACTTCAATTTCTATGATGGATAACAGCACATTGACCGACATGCTCCAAGTTAAAGATAATGGTCTAAGCATTACCTTTTTTCCAGAAATTGTTGAATAAATATTAGGTTATATTATGCTGTTGAATTTAGAAAAAAAATGTCTACAATATGACGTAAAAATAAACACATGCTTCCATTAAGAAAAAAAAGTTGACTATCGGTGTCACTAAGGGCAAAGATCAAATAAATTTAAGTAATGTCATCCTGTAGAGTATATCAAACCATTCATTTATTTCTTTGAATTTCTAAAATTTGCTAATAAATAACGAAGTTACAGCGTGGGGCGTTTTTTACGATACAGCCTGTATAGTCCAGTCAGAACAATTTTGCTGTTACGCCATAGCATGACATCTTTATCTTTAAGACATCCATTATTAATGAACTAGATAAAGATGTCACGCTATGACGTAAAAGCACAACTGGTCTGACTGCTCTATACCTATTTATATAATATTTTTGCTATAACTGAGAGTTCATGTGGTTTATGACCGATAATAATTGAATATTTCACATTTACTCTGATTTTTAAAGTACATTTTAATCATCCGAATTTTGTATCATCCGAACTACTACACAAACAAAATGATTATCTACTCTGTACTGCACTTGGAAAAACTTTAAAAATATCATTTTCCATTTGAAGATTCAAGTGTTTACAAATACATTAATAGTTATTTAAGTAACAAGGAATGTAATGACATGTTAACATTCAAGTCAAGTGAGTACGAGCCGAGGCTTGTCACTTGCCGAGGATGTTAACAGTTCATATATTCCGTGTTACTTATTACATTTTTACCGCTGCCGCTGTGTTATTGTATTGTGGAAGTATCTACTTCACTTCAAACAGGATTTGTCTTTCGGAAACAATAAAAACCATCACAGCCCAATTTGAGAAGAATCAAAAGCATTATTAGAACATGAAGGTGTTATAGAAAATCATCTTTTTCAAATTGTTCTTTTGTGTTAAATTTTAACAAATAACTAGTAATTGTTAATCTGTTTTGTTCAATCCTGTAATAAGAAATCAACCTCATTTAATCTTTTTATTTTCTTAGTAATGTAAATGACAGTATTTACAGCCCGTCGTCTAGCAAAAATAATACACGAATGATATTTGCCATTTTCATGTTTTGTATCTAAGCACGTATGACTTATATACATTAGCGACAGCGGAAAAATCTTTTTTATACAACAATACGAGTTTTCAGTTGAAACAATCATTGTGATAAAGAACAAGAACAAAGAATAACAAGAAAAATAAAGTAACATGTCACAAATAGCCAATGTGATTTTAAAAGAATGATTATAGTCTTAGAGCCAGCAAAGTAATTTGAGATGTCATTTCAAAAGTTGAGACAATTTACATCTCGATCAAAAAAAAATCCATTCTGGTTATTTCGACAGTCTTTAAGCTTCCAAATAATAATATGTTTATGTTACAGTATAGAAAACCAGAACAAAATTGACAAAGTTTTATCACTAAATGTGAACTAGAGTAGAAAATTGTTTCTATGTGCGATGAGAATCTATATAATATACATCTTTCTTATACATATTTTACTTGTTCTGCCAAAGTTTCAAGACATTAATTGGGCGTAATATAAGTTGATTGAAGGTGGTGGTCAGAATCTACTTTTATTATTGAGCAGGTATATATGTTTAAAGCATATAGATTTTCTCTTAAAGTGAAATTTTAAACTCTGTGACACTCCACTTTCAATCAATATTAAAAGCTTAAGTAAAATTTTAAATTCTCTCCAAATATGTCAAGTTAGTTCAAAATTAGATATGTGTTTTCTTTATATAAGAATATTTCTGGATGGAATCTCTGAAGAAGGTTCTGAATGTTATAATACAACAACCGTGCATAATATCTACAAAACTAGCCGTTTGTTTATTTATATATATACATACTCCTGATTCTTATGTTCTGAATGTTTATTAATACTATAATATACCGAGAGCTGTGGAATTCGTAATGGTTTTTTGACACACTTATTCTAGTTGGAAGAAACAACATATAAACCGTTAGATCCTAAAGATATTAGGTTGCCACCTCCAGCACCGCCAAGTGAAAGACTATTGGCTGCCGTAGATGCTTTCTACTCACTACCCAGTCATGATCGGCCGCGAGACAGGTAAAATTAGGATATATTATAGAGAGACAATCAAAACAAGAGAAAGATAGTGGTTGTGTTTCATTTATTGGCAACACCAACAACAACAAATCGAGGAAACTTTCTGGTCTAGTAAATTTTGAAGAAAAGTTTATTATTGACGTTTTTAGTTAAAATATATACATCGAGTAGGAGTATACTTGGACATGGGTATTTTAACTAATCAAAAAGTAATTTCTATTACTTTGATATACAGTATTTGGTGTAACTTTCATTCCCCACCAACTAGGTCACCTGCCTCCATTTTTTTTCAATGGAACACCCAATTTTTATTTACAGTTTTGGATTCTCCTCATCAAACAGATTTCAAAAATATATAATACTTAGGATCCAGAGTAAAAATAGTATATGAGCTACAGGGGTGTCTTTTTTGGATACCTTATACCATTTTAATAATTTATCATGACAGTTATTAGTTGAAAGTATAACTGTCACTAATTTCGCCATATAAACTAAACGGAAACGTCAAACTAATTCATTTAACTGTTGATACAGTAATTAACTATTCATAATTTGTTATTGCAAACCATCCTATTGTAAAAAATCAATTTTAAAATTCATCTGTAGCTCATAGACTATTTACTTTCGACCCTAGGTATTATAAATTTATGAAAACTGTTTGATGAGGAGAATTTAAAATAGTAAAAAGATTGGGTGTTCCATTGAAAATATATAAATATAAAAATCACACCAAGTATAAATATTAAAAAATGTGTCCCCCTAGATATGTTACTTGACGGGTTTTTGCGTTTCTCGTGAAAATTTATCTATCAAAAGTTATTTAGGGTGGATAGTTTTCATTGAAACGCACTGTATATTAAATCAAGACTCAACATACCTCTCTAATTTTATTCATCAGATTCTATTTTCTGGCAAATAAATGGGTCCGAATAAGTGTTTTTTACATTATTCCTTTAGATTTTACATAGGATTCAAGTCAAATTTCTTGTTTTTTTTTTGTATCAGATGGAAAATGTTCTGAAAAAGAAAGCATTCTCATTTTCCATAAGATCTTTGTAATTGTGCCAACTCATTATACTGCAGATGAAAACAAGTTAAAATCAATATTACATTTACTAGAATTTACTGTAGAAATTATATACTTAGGGTTAACCATCTGCTTTTCATGAACTCCTTGTCTCTTGCCATCAGAATATAAAATATTGTTACGCGTTCCATTACTGAAAACACTAACAGTTCAGTTGAAATGCATTCCCAGAATGTTTACTGATCTCCTGTTTTACCTGGTCTGCATCAGTCTTCTTGGGTTTGGCAAGAAATATTTGTTGTATTTTAAAATTGGTATTTATGATCCGAGTTTCACTGACGGTTTTTAGAAATGCCCTTTATCAACCTATATTCGAAAACATTTTTTAATTATATTATGTAGACTTACTCCAAATTTATAAGCCAAAACCATTGATTAATTAGCATTGTTTTCCTTCATTAAGAAAATTTCTTATTTAAACTGGCGTTACTAAATTTCGCAAGCTCATAATTTGTCGGAAACACATATGTACGCAAATACAAGAAAAAAATTTTGTTGCAATCGAGAAACAGCAAATATAACTTAACAACTACAAAAAATATTAAAAAATTATATGAATGCCCCCGAATTCGTACGTGGAAATCCCCTAGAAATCACGTCCTGAAAAACACAATAACGAAAGCCATATTAGATGTATAATTTGTAGTACACCAACGAAGGTTTGAATGAATTGAAAAGTGTTGTTTATTATTGTTTTTCATTATATGTAGAATCCGAAACCTCGTTTTTCACTACAGTGTTTTTAATTTTATGTCCACCGTGTAGAACTTGAAAATAAATGCCATTCTCGCAATCAACGCCCCAAAAACCTTATTTACGAAACCCATATCGAGTTCAGATTTATTGCCCCCATTCTAGACCCTCAGGGGATCATTATTGAAAAATCACAAAATACATGTTTGTTGTATCTCCAACAAGGTGTATGAAAAATTTCATGATGATCGGCTGAGTAGTTAAGGCATGAAATTGTAAAAAACAAATAAACTCACATTCACATCTGCAATATTAGTTAGGATTTTAAATTTTTCTTTATTTTTCAATTTGTTACAATACTTATCTCTGATAGTGTATATTTTAATAATCGGCTTTTGTCACCAGAAAGTTTCCTCCAAAAGAAAAAAATGCTTCAAATGAAGGCTTTACTTCATTGAAACTGTGGGATCATTTGAATGAATTATTTTTCGATGGATGCCATGTTTCCCAATATTCGTAAATATGCTGATTAATTACAAATGGAACTTGAAATCATATTAAATCAAATCGCAAGACTTTATAGCATTTTGATTCTATCGTCATTCTGAAGATAACATATGACTTAAAACAAATGACAAATGATAAGGATTTGAATGCTGATAATCTAAGATCCTGCCGCTTAATTACTACTCTGTTATGTGTTTCTTATAATCCAATTTTTTCATCTACAATTATTACCAAAAACGTTAGTACATAAAATATTTTTACCAACATCTAGAAGATTGGACATGGTACTTGTTATTAATTAATTGTGGAATAAGTTACCAAAAAAGATAGAAATTATATAGAAGGGCGAACAATACCGTACAGCGTACAGATCACATCTCTATGCTCAGGTCCATTAAGCTAACACAACAAAAGTGGCAAACATCAATAAAATTAGTGTACTAAACTCGAGTATATTTAATACGCAAAAATACAATGTATAACTCTTCCATTTTTGAAATTACGGGCAATACTGCTAGCTTAATATTAAGTGAGCACACTTAAATTGAATATGATCGAATTTGAGAAAATCTGCTTTCAATAATTAAGTGCTGATATAATACAAAAAAATATAACTCTTCATTTTTGAAATTTATAGGCAAGTGTGCTAGCTCAATATTAAGTCAGCACACTTAAATGAAATATGGAGAAAATCCAAAACTATTCGTTAGGAATAATTTAGTGCTAATTTATTAAACAAGGATAACAATTATAACTGTTATTTTAATGAAATTATGAGCAAGTTTGCTTGTCATTTAGCTATTCTGTTATGTCTTGAGAGACACTATACATCGCTGTGACCATTTCAGTATGAAGTGGGAATTCCATAGCCAAGAAGGTATCTTTTCTCAATAGGTTGCGTAAATAACATTTTATTTATGATAGAACATAGAACTTCTATTTTGTGTTACTAAATGCAAGTGAATTTTGAAGAAAACGCAAAATGAAAATATGATTTTTTTGCGGTTTATGGTTTTACTGTTTAAAGAAGTAAAAGTTTTTAAAGTAACATTTATAGAGAGGCCCTGAGGTTCTAGCTTTTTTTAGTTAGACATATTATATCTATGTACTTTAAAGTTGATAATTGTATAAGATTTGTTATACTTATTTTATGTTGGTTGCGAAAATTAATATTATATGCCCGACATGTCGGGTCGTCGATGACACCCATTGTGTTTAGGTGTTTTCTTAGCGCAGCATGCCCGGTCCAGATTCTTACAAGTGAGCGTAGTTCGGCCCGGGGCAAAGCTAGGCAGTTCTTGCTCTGTCGACAGCCCAGAATTGAGTTCCACCTCTGACAGTTTGAGGTGTGTGTCCTCTTTAATGAGGTTAGTCATGATGTAAGGTCAGTAGTGCTGCCCCCTCCAGATATAGATCTAGGGGTGGCAAGCACAACAACGCCTCTAGTGCAGCGGATGGTGTGGTCCTCATGGCATCAGTGAATGCGATGCAGACAGATCACTGTAGTCTCGCAAGTCTGTCCTTCTCAGTTTTTAATTTGGTGCGTCGGCACCAAACTATTGAACCGTAGCATATCATGGGCCTTATCACTGCTGTGTACAACCATAGGGTGACCTTTGGCGATACGCCCCAGCTTTTACCTACAACTCTTCGACATTGCCATAGAGCTGCACTGGCTTTGTCCAGCTTACTGTTCAGATGTTTTCCCCAGGTCAGTTTTCTGTCGATAACCACCCCTGGGTATTTTACCTCGTTGGATAGCTTGAGCTGGATTTCATTTAGTGTAGGCATTTTTGTCGCCCACATTTCGTTTTCTGGTAAAGAGCATAGCCTCTACTTTGTGGGGATTCACAGAAAGAGACGTTGCCCTGCACCACTTTTCTAGGATGAGTCGTGCCCTTTGCATCAGTTTGCATGGCACTCCAATGTGCTTCCCTGTCAGCAGGTTGGCTATATCATCCGCATATCCTATGGTGTAAAGGCCCTCGGCATTCAGGGTCGTTAGGAGGTCGTCCACTACTATGTTCCATAGCAGGGGGGGAGTACCCCTCCCTGAGGACAGCCCTTCGTAACATTCCCTGAGACAGTTGTGCCAGCGACACTAATTTCAACTATTCTGCTCTCGAGTACATTCCCTATCCACCTGCGCAAACCTGGCAGTACGGTTCTGTCCCGAAGAGCTTTGTTGACTGCTTCGAAGGTAGTTCGATCAAACGCACCTTCGATATCTATGAAGACTCCTAGGGAGTGTTCGCCATTGTCCAGGGCTCTCTCTATTCTGCCCACCAGAACGTGGAGAGCGGATTCCGTAAATTGCCCTGGTGTCTAAATACATATATGACTGCCATTCTCCACTCTTCTGGAAAAACAAATATGATTGTCACTATATGGCCTTAAAATCTAGATTTTGCAAAATATTTTTATTTGTACCACACAGATGCTTATTTAATGTAAAAGTGTCGAGACTTACCATCTATCGTTCTGTCAACTTTTTTCCATTTCACAGGATATTCTTAAATTAGATACTATTTAGGTGCCTATTTGATTTTTATTTAAATATCTGTAACTATTTTGCAAAAACTTTAATATATCTATAATACTACAGACAAGTGTTCTTATTATGACTTGTATTGACCCCCTATATTATTAATTTAGCAGTTAAAAAAATAAACCTCATAAATAAAATTAGAAAATGTGAAAGCCATTTCTCCGATTATTCCTGCCAAAAAAAAATTAAAATTTCTGAGCTGTCAACCAATGTTTGTAAATTTCGATTAACCTAGAATAACCTATTAGAAGTTTAGTAGTATCAGTAAATTGGACTATACCTTCCACACTTACTTTCATTAGAAGGTTAGAGCAATTTTCAGATCTGACAATAAGGAATTGAGGGATTGAATTGAATAAATAATATTACGATAAGACTAAATTTTATATTTTATAAGTGTCCTTCTTGAACTATCTCGATGATGCTACTTATACATTTATTATATTATTATGTTATATATTTTCCTATATAATATAAGTAAGTATGACAAATAAAATTTTGTTTACGCAACCTAATCTCTCACCAGCTACTTCTTCATTTCATGGCTATGTAATTCCCAGGTCATAGGCTATATATCGTGTCTGTCAAGACATAACAGAATAGCTAAATGACAAACAAACTTGCTCATATTTTTAAAAAAATAAGAGTTAGCACTGGAATATTCTTACGAATAATTTTCGATTTTCTCCATATTTCATTTAAGTGTGCTGACTTGATATTAAGCTAGCACACTTGCCTATAAATTTCAAAAATGAAGAGTTTGAATGAGATTTTTTTTCAAGTGTTTTAAATTAGCACTAAATTATTTAAAGCAGATTTTCTCAAATTTTACCAATGTGCTCACTTAATATTAAGCTAGCAGTATTGCCCGTAATTTCAAAAATTTAAGAGTTATAAATTTTATTTTTGCGTACTAACTTAGCACTACTAAATATACTCGAATCTAATACAGTAATTTTATTGATGTGTGCCACTTTTGTTGTGCTAGCTTAATGGACCTTCTATGCTCGTTGTTTCCGCGTTTTCTCCTTGCCTTTTATACCCGTATATTGGAATTCGTATCTATCTAAATACAGTTTGTTGGCGGAGGTGATATTCGCCTCATATTTCACAAAGGATGTACAATTCTATATTGTATCTATATTCTTTGACGTTACTGCTGGGTTGCTGATCACCTGATCTAAATGTGACAGAAATAACAAATAACTAGGATACAATCAAACCAGCTATCGCCACGATGTTTTAAATTTTAATATAATTAGCACTGCCTTTGATGGACGGAGTGGTTGGCTAGCTCACTCTTCTCCATCAATTGAAGTTTTTAGTTTGTTTGGCTTCCGCCTCAAAAACACGAGAAACGAATTAATTCAACCGAGGGGAGTAAATCAGTGGCGTGATGATTTTGAGATAAGATCTGGTATTTCATTTTTTTATACGCTTTAAAGAAATTCATATAATTAGGGAGAAGAAAGCATCGATTGATTAAATAAGCAATAATTATATGAAAGATCTATTATTAACAATAATACAGAAACACAAAATATAAATCTTTTGCTTGAGTTATAGAATATAAATTTATTGATCTGAATTCTCCGAAATGTCACTTTGACTTAACGCCTATGAAATAAAGATTACGTTGCCTTCGGACGTACGAGAAACGTCCCATCATGGTATAAAGCTTGAAATACTGACGTCGTAGCTTGGATCGACAAACGTAGTGAAAAATTTTACGATAATGATATACGATGAGAAGTATACCATGATGTACGTAGTTCGTGAATGATAATAGGCAATAACCATCATTCGTGAAACAGACTATAATTTAAATTACATACTTTCGGGTACACTGCGATCAGCATCCCAGCAGTAACGTATTCCTATAGATATTAATAAAAAGGAATTTTCAATTGAAAAACTGATAGTGATAGTAATCACGCAGTGTGTCATTATACTGACAAATATATATACTGTAGCTGCGAATTGCAATTTGTAAAATCTTTTCTTAATGGGTGATTTTAAAAGTTTTTTTTTCAAACAGGCCAGTAGGAAACAATTTTAAAATTCGCTTTTCGCAATTCACAGCTACAGTAACTTGGCCGAATTCATGATGAACACAGCCTCATAATTATACATAGTCATTCAAATATCTGAAATCGTTTGTTTGTCTTTTTGTATAATTATGTTATCTTTAGAACGATTCCAAGTTTATTGAGTGTTGTAACTTTCCTTATTGTTATAGCTGTTCACATTACAAATTCCATTTTTACAAATTATCAAATCAAGTTAACTATCAAATGTCAGTTTGAGTTATACCAACAGAAATCTTCTTTCTCTTATTCACACTGTTCTTTCAACTTTTACACAACGACATGATTTAGAAAATATTTCCATATTTGCAATTTTTTATTCTACTGCACTTTTACCCATGTCAAAAATGTATCTTATATTTTGTATGCTTGATTCTTTTAAAACAAAAACAGCGAAGGTTGGGAAAAACTAGGTTTGTATGAATACTACAAGGCAAAAAACATAGCCAAAAAGGAAAAGGACGAAATGATCGAACAAGGCTTGCGACAAAAATCACGCAGCCCGAGTCCAGTATTTTTGCCACCGGAAAAAGACCAACCGCCTCCGAAGCGACGATACCGCAGCGAGAGTCCCACACAACCATCACAAGCAATGGGTGCTGCTGCAATGTCTTCTTCGTCTTCTGCATCAGCATTATTATTATTGTCAACAACAACAATACCTGCCACATTATACTCAAAGACCAGCAGTAGTACCAGAAGATCGAGAAGTCGATCGAGATCCCGATCGCGTAGCCGGACGCGGCGAGGATCGAGAAGTCGATCACCGATGAGCCCTCGAAGGAGCAGCAGTAGTCGACATGGTAATAGTAGCAGTAATAGAAGGGACAGAGATCGAGGAGACTTTGACAGTAGGGGAGATGGCGGTAGCAGGCGGCGAAGTAGACGTAGCCGGACAAGAAGCAGAAGTCGATCACCGCCAATGCGAAGATCTATATCACCACCGTCTTCTGGTTATCTGTAAGTATACATTATATAGATCGAATCAGCCGAATCATTGAACTGATAGTTTAATAATTGTTTACTTAACGCTAACACCCATGAAAATTCAGTAAAGTGATGTTATAAGATACACGTATTGAGTGCATAATCAAAAATAATTTTTCCATAGTAAGTTAAAATGATGAACAGAAAAAAGGTCTATGTATTTGAGTAAGGTATTGTTATTTACATCGACAATCAAAGTCTAACACACGGTGCCACTTTGACCCGCGCCAGATCTCCATACTGGTGCTGCATCACAAACCATAAAATAAACTCAGTGTGCTTTATCTATGCCGACCCGCTCTTTCTTCATGCTCTGTTAGATTCAATCATCGTATTAATATTTGATAGTGCATATATAAAAATAACATACCTACAATTTGATATGGTGATGTTACAGGCGTTTTGAATTTCAGCGGGAAATTTGATAATAACCAGTGGTCTAAATTCGATCGTAACTCATTAAATTGAGGGTCTGTTATAAAAAAGTATTCCTCTGTAACAATCATTGATATAATTTTTTGAATTTTATTTTGTTTATAAAAAAATGCGGTGACCAAGAATTGACCCAGGGTCAGGTGTATGAACACATATTATTATTATTTTTTTGCACTCCTTCGCCATATTAGCTGTAACTATGCCAAATCTCATATTCCTCTGTAACCGTATTATACCTACTTAAAATGAGGTAAAATTCCCTTGTAGTATTTGTTATAGATTCTGGAAAATCCATTTTTTCTAAAAAAACATGTTTATAATATTTTAGTTTTTCCTAATTTCTTAATATTACAAATTAGAAATGGTTCTAAGAATTAGTCAAGTATTCAATTTATTACATTTATCACGATAATCGTTTATATCTCTAATATGGTGCGTCTGTAAATGATCGTATAACTTCAACGATTTGACTTTTAGTATGTTATACAGGGTGTTAGATAAATATGCAGAAAAAATTCAAGGGGTTATTCCTTGGCCTAGTCTAAGAATATTTTGTTCTATGATGATTTTTTAAAAAAAACCCATTGTTTCGACGATACAGGGTGAGCAAATTTTTTTAACAGAAACATACAGAGATCGTTGGATTGGTCAAGGTGCTTGATCCCCAGACTTAAACCCCCTGGTTTATTACATAGGGTGATATCTGAAGTCATTAGATTACGCTACTCCAGCGGAGAATTTGGACGATTTGCGAAATCGGATAATTGCTGTGTATAACTCAATTAGGAACGACCATGGTGTGTTTGAAACAGTTCGGCAATCAATGACGAGAAGATTGAATGCTTGTATCCAGGCTAGAGGAAGTCGTTTCGAACATTTATTGTAGATTGAGCAATTTTACATGTACTTTTTGACAATAAAATGTTGCTATTGTCGTAAATTTTATTCGCCCTATATCTTCGAAACAAAAAGTATTTTTCGAATATATAGGACAAAATATTCTTTTGCCGCAAGTTTACGTAACACCCTGTATATCGGAAAAAGTAGAACAACCTTTTCCATGTAGTAAAACTATATAGTTTTAGTGTGAACATGTAATTTGAAATGATTATTTTTTGGCAGTCCCATGGGCTTCTCAAACAGCCAATCACACCACAACACCGTCCATGAACTGGACCCATCCAACAAGGGCCATCAAATGTTACGAAAAATGGGCTGGGGCGGTAGTGGTTTGGGTGCCAAGGAGCAAGGCATCGATACACCCATTTCAGGTGGTGATGTGCGGGACAGACAGGACCAATTCAAAGGTGTCGGGTGCAATTTGAATGACCCCTATGAGAATTTCAGGAAAAATAAGGGCGCCGCCTTCATAACTCGCATGAAGGCTAGGGCAGAGGAGAGGGCACAAGAGAGTAAGTTGATTGATTATTAGGTATTGAGTAGGGTACATTGTCATCTAATCAAGACAGTAACGAGAGTTTTTCTTCTCTATGTAATGGTCATTTAACATGTCCAAGTTCTGGCAGTAGGCAAAAAATTAATAAAATGGAACTTGAGCAATGGACATGTTAAATGTCTTAAGGACGAATGTTCCTCTTCCGACTTGTTTGTTAGAAAGTTTGTGGCAGCAGAAGTGCTTGTCATTTTTATAGATGATTTAGGCAGAAATTAAGGAGTAGGACATTTTCGCACTGCTGCTTTGGCGCCAAAACATTATTTTTCTGTTTTGAAAATCAAATTTCCCTATGGGAGAATTACAGTATTTTATTTCAAAGCCAATTCAAGCTAAAAATAGCATCTAGTACAATTTCAGTCTAATAAACATAAAATTACGAAGAATATGTTTTATAATAATACATTCTTTAGCATAAACTATTAGAAAAACAAATAATTGATGATAAGCCAAAAGGCTTAACAGTTCACATTAGCAAAAATATATTTTGTTATTTTCTTCAACATATTCAAACTAATACTAGCTTTTATTTCAATCGGTAATCTGTTAAAATATTTGAAGCCTTCATAAAATAAGCTATTTTTAGTTCTGGAGAGTTGACACATATGCATATAGAAACAGCCTGTATTTCTTGTTGAATATTTATGAACGTCTCTGACATATTATATTAAATTTCCAAGCAAATTGTCTGGAAGTATTTGGTTTTTAATTTTGTATATTAAAAGATAGGTCTTATATTTCTTATTATTAACTGACATAATCTCTAATGAAGACCGTTGCGTGAATTGGAATGTACCTATTACAACGATTGAGAATAACTCTTATAGCCCTATTTTGTAATAATTGTTGAAATTTCTCATTGTTGATATCAAATAATAAATATTACATTAATAATATTGATATTTTTTCTCTTCTCTCAAAAATGTTTGAAACAAGAAACCTTTTTTTTTATAGTCTTAATCCCAAAAGGTACTGTCAACAAATTTCCAAATGGAGAATAATCAACCACTAATTATGTCTTTAACAATCCTCAAATATCGGGAGAAAATTGTGGAGGCCTTCTTGTCCTATTCCAGTTGATTCATTCATAATACATTAAATACGACTTCGAATCAATGGAAAAGCTAAATTAATTCTTCAAGAATATTTTCACCTGGTTATCAAAAAAATATTTATCTCAAATCAAGTTATATTATTTTAAAATTTCCGTCAAATGTAAAATGCATATATGTAGTTTATAGATAAGAAAATGTTTGATAATAATTCTGTAACTGCTTGTTCCAAGTACAAGAATTTTGTCATGGCTCTTTTATCCAATGTAGCAACTCATTATTGTTCATCGTTGTTTAATGGACTTGTACTCATGAGCTTGATCTAAGACTTTTTTCTTTATCTGAAGCAATTATCAAACGATATAACATATTTATATTAAAGCTCCTTTCAACAGAAATGTATTGTTAATCCATTCAGAATGTTAGAGGCACCAAAACGGCGGCGCCAAAATGTCACGTACCCTGGAAAAATAAGCTTTTTTCTAAATAAAAATCATAAATTCCACTTGTTCAGTGCATTTCGACATTTTACTCAGTGTAGAGATCCGCTTAAAAAAATGCTGAATTTTAATCAAGATTTGTTTTTCTATTATTTTAGGAAAATGTTCAAATTAATTTCCTCCATTTGATTGTGTAAATGTATAAATTAAGTTTCACACTGAAAAACAAAAATTATTCTGCCATATATAACGTTTGGAAATAAAATTCCTAAGATAATTGATTTTGTATTTTTATTCCAACTTTTTTATATGAAAATATATAAATAAGATTTGTATGGCCTGTATAAGAAGTTGGTACAATGTATATATTGAATAATAATAACTTTTGAATGTATAAAGTGTCTACATATTCTTTGTGAAATAAATTAGAAATAATTAATATGAACCTTTTCAATTGATTTTATTTATTTCTATACCTCAACATTCCTACAGTGGCTATGATAATTAATTAGTTTATTTTTGATTTGTGGTTTACCCAAATGAACTATTCATTTTATATAATTCAATCACGTTGCACTTCATTAGTTATCATGAATGATCAGCCCACTCGTCTCTTACTTACTTCAACTTCAAAGAATAAAAAGAGAAACCGATGTAATAATCGAAGAAATATTTATAATATGTTTTATACTATACCAAAAAATGATTGTAATAGTAGACACGCCCAAATACATATAACGTGTTCCAGATTGACTTGTTCATTCAATGTGTAAGTCGTGATAGTTTATTATTTTAAATCTTTTATATAGATACATCCGCCTTGAACTTTTCTAAACAGTGCTGAATGAAATTATTCTTCCGAAAATTTATTTAGTAGGTACTTTAAACTTTATAGATCAATTAAAATTCACAACTGGATTATTAAAAATAGCATTGAGAAATAAAAGAATTATCTGCCAAATGATTTTGATATCGGCCGATCTAAAAAATCAACGTCATTGTGCTTTTCAATGTGATATCGATATCTTTAGTCATATACTATAATAATTTGTAATTGTGATTATCTATATATAAATAGGCAGAGACAAAAAAAAAATCGGTAGTATGTTTTCATCTATTTCTCAACTGATTTTCTGTTTTGTGTAATAGCTATCGACGAGCTTTAAACATTTTTTTCGAACCGTTCATATTTATTTTAAATGTTTAATAATGGTTATGGTTGAATTTCAACCTCTCGGCATACTCTAGTTGTTTGTATTTTGTCAATAGTTGGCCTGATTAGGTGCGCTTATTCTTCAATTTATAGATATTACTGACTCCAGACTTTTATCTTGTTATATGTCATTGCTCGTTATAATTTTGCAGTTGATGTGAAACCATCCATCTTATTTTGAAATAGAAGGCATCAAAAAGTCTCTTATAAATGAATTAGGAATACAGCAAATTGTCCATTAAATTTATTCAATGAATAATTTAGCCTGGGCGCTTACTCTCTACTAAATCGAGTTAATTAATCGAATAAGAATCGAGAACAATTGACAGTCGTTTCCGGATACAATGGTGCACCGAATAAGAAATAACTAGGATGAATAAATCAGAAGACAAAAACGATCCATTTCACAAAGAGCGTATTATGATTTCGATTTAACTTGTTCGGGATTGAAGATTCTGATGGATCGAATTTTCAGGCCAATCGAGTTTTGAGAGTTAGCCCTCAGAGCATGTTTTCTCCCAAAAGACATTAACAAAGATGAATCGAAATCTGATCACTTGAATAAATTGTTCACAACTTTCGGAGTTGTCTGATATTTATATCTCAAGAGCAGTTGAGAGAATGGGCTTGTAATATCAAAATAACAGGATCTAAGTAATTGCATATGTTACTAATAACAAAACAACCATTTTTATAATTTTTGCCTGTCTGTTTGTTCCGGCGAATCTCCGTAACGGTTAAACCGATTCCGACAGGATTTTCACTGGCAGGTAGTGCGAACGAAGTCGCGAGAAACAGCTAATACCTAATACTAAATAGAAAACAATATACAATTTGTATGAACGCTTAACTATGTCACCGTTTTTAACGTATTTTAGAGTTCCGACTCCCGCACCGTCGTTTCACTAACATCTCGCTTCTCTTTGCGCTCCCTCTTCTATACGGTAGTGGAACTCTATAATATACAACGGGACCCGTGACGGCTTTAGGCACAGGCACAGACAATCTATTCCAACACAGACGGCTCGTTCCTATACTTTAATGTGTTGCGCGGATTTTGGATGCTAGCATCGGCCGAAGTGGATGCAAGCAATTAAATTTGACTAGTAGTATAGCTATACAAAACAAGATGGCGCTGTCAAAATTAATCGCGCTTGGGTTCCAGCGTCTGGGACGAGCAGTAGTGGCACGTTAAGATGGTATTCAGGGTCCTGATATTCGTGCAAAAAATAAATTTATTTGATTGATGATGAATATTTGTATATTGTTGACAATAAAGACTCTCAAAATTATGATACTCATTTTTTTGGACTGTGTTACACATCAATCAGCGCCCTTTATTAGATATTTTCGTAATAAAAAAGACCATACGCTTTCAAATTTTCACGAAAGTTAGAGATCGGAAATTATGGTTTTCCACAATACTTTGTTTTATATGAATACATTATTATTGGCTGTTGAATGAAGAGATTATGAATAATCCTTGTAAATACCAGTAATTACTGGCAAATCGACAACGCTGCCAGTGGAATTAAGACGTTTGTATGTTTATTAAAAAAAAATCGTCCACCACCACGGGAATGAAGAGACAAAGAAGAGAATTCAGAAGTTTCGATGCTCAATGCTCAAATCTGTCCAACTTAGACAGATTTTTTAAATTCATTAATAGTCTCCACCCTTCCATTAAGTTTACTATAGAAGTTTAAAGTAACAACTCTATTAATTTCTTAGACTTTGAAACTAGAATTAATGAACAGAAGAAATCATTTGTTAATCAGAAAACAGATTGTAATTATGCATTACATCATACAGAATATGGTCATACATTTAATGATAATTTTAAAATTCTGAGGAATGTTGAGAATAAAGAATTAAAATTAAACCTATTAGAAGCATTAAAAATTATCCTATAGAAACACTCGGGTAATCGCCTCAAAGATTAGTTAGATGGGTTTTCCAGCCCTTTATTAGCATTAGAACCTTAATGTGTTTTTAATATTTTACAGTGTATAACTAGGCACCTTAGTAGTGAGTTTGCAAAAATGCTCTGTGTTTCGCAACAAGTGTTATTACTATCTTCTGTTATTCCTAATTTGATTTGTGTCTCGAAACCATGTCTGGTAACAAATGTGCTTATTTAAACTGCTATATGCTATATGATATGATGATATCTCTCTCGTATTATTCTTATTTTCATTCTTGGACATACAATATTTCTTCATCTTCTATAATAATTATTTCTTACTACTTCTTCTCACAAATATTCTTTCATAACGAATGTGTTTCTTCGTGTTAGCTCTTCATTAATAAATATTGTGAATTCTAATCCTGGGAGATTAATGTCGTTCGTTGTAAATTTTCCCCTTGTTTGTAGTATTTTTTGGCTCTTTTTCTATTATTTTTGATTTTATTGGTTGAAAGGGTGATTTTGATTATATTATTTCGTTTTCCAGTTAAAGAAGGGCCTCGCTTAACACTGATTATATCTTTATTTCTAAGTAAATTCTACTTCTTCTAAAAATGGACTTGGAAATTTCTTCATCTTTCATTTGGACTTGTTTTCAACATCCTTAATTTCAAAATTATTTTTTAGTATATTTTATTCATAAGAATCAGCTTTTGGTTTTAAATGTTGCAATTGTTTTTTTTAGATTTTCAAATGTTTGCGTGACTATTTTCAATTTTTGTGTGATACATTTTCTGCAAGACCATCTATTTTACTTTTACTCTCGTTTTTTTCAATTCTCTCGAATAAAACTCGAAACCCTTACTTTGTAGTTGGCTGCATTTTATGTGATACCATCCACCGCATATATTTTTACATTCTATAGCAGTTTGATTTGAATGTTATATTATCCACAATGAAAAACATTAGATGGCCCTGAGTCTTTGCTGTCTTGAGTTGAAATAATGAAATTTTCAAGTTTCTAACGAGTTTCTTCATTTGCAGAAGGTGCTTTTTGGAAACGAATTATTTTGCGTTAATACTTTTCACCTTGTCAAGGGGTTTATTGTTTTTGTGATCACGTTTTACAGGTTGTTTTATTATTTCAGCTATAGTTTGCTATTAAAACCATAATGATTTCTGTCTTCGTTAAAAAAGTTTAAGTAGTGAGAGGTTTTTCGTAAAAAAAGCACGCATTAAATTATGTCTCAAAAAGAAAAAGAGATGAGTACATTTTTATTTTAGTGAAATGTCTTACAAATTGAAAAAAAAAATATATAGGGTGTTCCATAAGAAATAACAAATTAAGGTTATGTTACTTCTAGTAAGCAATACTTTAATTTATAGAAAACATGAAACCTTACAACTTTCCTAAAGATTTTTTTTCGTAATTCCAATAGTTTAGTCGGTTTTATCCGAGGCGCGTGAGTTGGTACCATTGACCTCTAAGGTTAGAGGACAATACAGCCTGTATAGGGATTTTCAAATTTTAGCTGGTTTGTTAATTTCTAAAAACCATATCTTTGCCTTCTCTAATTTTTTTATTACATTTGAGTGCAATTAATACTCTGTATTAAAAATAGTAAGCCATTGAATTTAAAATATTCTGTGAATATATTATCGTCCAAATAAATGAGATGTGGGACGAGATGTCCATAAAAGATAACTTAGAATATTCCAAAAATTTTGACATTGTAGAGGGTTTAGGAAGATTTAGGAAGCTTGGGACGTTCAAATAAAATTGGCAACCATGCGTTAGTTTTCATGATAAGAGGACTATATTGCAATTGGAAATTACCATTAACTTATTACATAAATCAAAATGGAATTAAAAGTGACGATTTAGTGAAATTAATATTGACATGTATAGATGCACTTATTGATGTTGGGTTTGAACCTACTATATGTGTATGCGACCAAGGTACAAATAATCAAAGAGCATTACGGAAGTTGAAAGTAACCACGGACCAACCGTACTTTAAAACAAGAGATAAGTTAATTATTTGCGTGTATGATACTCTACATTTGTTCAAAAGCTTCAGAAATAATTTACTTAATGGAAACTTTCGTACTGACGAAGGAAGTGTATTATTTTCTGATATAGTAAAAGCATACGAAATAGACAAAACAAGTGCAAGTGCTAGAGCCATGGTAAGAATTACTGATGCTCATATCAACCCCAACAATTTCCAAAACATATCCTGCAAGCTAGCTTTGCAAATTTTCAGTCGTACAATAGCAGCCACTTTAAAAATACTGGTAAAAACACAACAACTGCAATCCGAAACAGCCATCTTTACAGCAAATTTTGTGGAATTTTTAAACCATTTGTTTGACGGACTGAACAGCAGAACATTATTTTCTAAAAATGAATAAATTGTGCTTTGTGTGATAGAAATCCTCAAATAATGGCAATAGTGGATAAAGGAAATGAAGTATTCCAAAATATAAAAAAAGTTAAACCGGAAAAGAAAAGAGGCCTCCTTCGTTTGAAGGTATAATCCAGACAATAAAAGGAATCAAATTATTGTATAATACGCAAAAGGCAGAGGGAAAATGTTTGTTTATATTAACCAGCCGAATAAACCAAGATCCTATTGAAAACTTATTTTCACTTTTCAGACAACGAGGCGGCTTTAATAAAAATCCCTCCGTGAAAGTATTGAGGACAAACTTCAGAACCACAATTATTAATAACATGATTGCACCTTAATATAGAAGAATGTTCTGTTGAAACTAAATTAGAAGGAACTGATGGTAATGTAAGCACGTCTTCTATTTCGTCTCTGACCAACTCATCTTCATCAATTATCCCACCTACTAGTCAGGACTGTTCCACTCTTTACTATGCAGGATATTTGGTCAAAAAGACAATTGAAAAATTCAAGTGTAATACGTGTATTAGTGCAATGCAAACAAACGATGTATTGAAGGATCCAAAACAATTTTTTATTCTATACAAAAACTATGAATCTAAGAGGGGTAAAACTGGAATACATTTGAAAGTACCTTTAGGTATTATTTATAATGTAGTCAATTTATCATTCCAAAATTTCAATAATAAAATAAAAAACGTAATTTAAAAGAATAGATAAAGGAATAGATTCTCTGTGGCACAGGATATTGAATGGTTCCGAATACTCCAGCACGGTGTCGATCGTTAGTTCTAGTAAGCCAGAAGCCAGTGCCCGCTTCAATCTCCGTATATAAATAGTTTATCTATGGCTTCAATATTCTTATATAGAAGATGGACATTAATGAAATATTGTATGGTTAACATGAACATCTCAACCATTTCAAAAATTATTAGAACTTTAGTACTGTGCAACTGCAGCGAGCCGGACCTCAGTGCATCGCAATTGCGCCAAGCCAGAGCCAATAGACAATCATCCAAAGCACATCAGAAAATAGAGTAAATAGGCTACATCAGAAGACACATCTAGCCGGGAATGACTATACAGAAGTTATGTTCCGCCTTTTGAAAGATATTCCACTCGAACTCACAAAAGCCTTCAACGTAACACAATTAGCAGATTTTATTGTTACTAGCTTTGAATCATATTATAAACAGAGGATTCTGGATTTAATTTTTGGTCGAGAGTCAAAAGTTGTTTACTCCAGGTACGTAAAAAACTATGACACGAACTGCATAGTCATGTCTGCAGATATTGAGAAGATGTGGTTTAACGTCCAGAGTGAAAACAATAATAAACTAATTTACAAGGTAGATATGGTATGTTGTAAATGTACGTGCACTGTAGGATTTAACGGCAAATATTGCAAGCATCAAGCTTTAGCTGTTAGAAATTATAATATTTTAAATGTTATAAACAATCCACGCTAAATTAAAGTTGTACGAAATTGCAACCGGCAAAAATGCACCCGAAATAATTTTTCTTCTGCTTCAGGACACTGAGATAACGGAACCTACTTTGGAGTTCGTGTTACCATCATCAGATAGTACGTCAAAGGAAAATGAAATGTCTTCTAATAAATATTTTTTACAAAAAATTGGACCGAAGTTATTAGTTGGTGCACTGAAAAGTATAAAATAATATTAATTCTATTGGTGCTGTTACTTTTGAAGTTGTGCAGTTGCAGGTAGATTGATAACTTTTGGCACCAACTTCACAAGTACCACCACCAATAGAATTAATATTATTTTATACTTTTCAGTGCACCAACTAATAATGTCGGTCCAATTTTTTGTAAAAAATATTTATTTCACACTTTTGTGTAACATTAGTCAGGAACGTTGAACGTTCACTAATACCAATGAAGATAGTACTTATCGTATTACCCACGTATATTTTTATTAAATAGTTAATGAAATAGTTTTTATAACTTTCGGTTCTTGTATCAATGGACTCCGCAGCGATTTCTCAGGCCCCATATGGTCTAGAGAGTTGAAATTTCGAATTCGAACTTAGATCGCAGACATCTCGCCGCCTGTTAAGCTCATAGGGCCTGTTGTTCGAAAATAAATGACATCGGCTAAGCCCGTGCTAAACACACGCTAATCTTTGACGTGAGCTAAAGCGTTGTTCGAAGCAGACTTTTCAAAAGTTTAGCGCGGTCTTAGCCGGTGACCTGTTTGACCTACGTATACGGCATTTTTGCGTTGTTCGAACGCCAAACGCCGCATTAGCCTGGTATTAGCCCGTGATTAGCCGCCTGCTTTTTAAACCAGGCAGGGAGGTTGATTTAAGTAGGTATTTGGCAGCCGGCAACAATTTCGTTTAAACCTTCGATCGAATTTATGAGTGAATAAGTGCAACAAAATTTGTGTTTGGATGCAATTTACACTGTTCGACATAAGGTAAGTTTGTTATTACCTTTTTTATAATGCAAAATTCTGTAATTTTATAGTAAGTATTTACATTGACTCAAGTTCCGTAAGGCTGGTATTTGCTGTTAATATATTATGCATACACGTAATTGCTATGACTTTCAAAGGCAGAGTTTCTCAACATATAGCTTCTTTATACAAATATAAATCTATTACGAGATCTCGGTTCTCGGTACAATAATTAGTCTACATCTGCACGTAATGAAGAAAATAATGTGGGAACATTTCTCCGCTCGGCCAGAGACAACCCTTGCTCCGCATACGTTCTTATACAGTTTCCACATTATTCACATTTCACAGCTTTTATATCAAATATTAGTTATATGTATACCGTATACCATAGTCACAGAGACGCGACAGAGAAAATGATGTTAGTATCATCCAGAGAGAACATACAATAATTAATAATTTATTGTATGTTCTCTCTGGTATCATCGACGGTAGGTAGGGGATACGGGCGAAACGGCAGTCGCGCAGTCGCAAGCAGTAGAGTAGTGAGTCCTAACCTAACCTTTATAATCTGCGGAGTGTGGAGTAGTTTGTCGTGTTGTGTTGTACTATAACTCGCGTTATTAGAATCATGGATGCGAATATGTTTACTGTTAAATATGTGTATTGGTTAGTAAGAAGATCACGATAGAAAACTTTCGCGAAGCCTGGAAGCGAGGTATCTGGCCGAGTGGAGCCGTGTCTCAATTTTTAAAAAAGAAGATGGCGCCCCAAATGACTCAAGGGTCCGTCAGCTAGAAATGGCAATCCTACCTCATCCTTCTGTAAATCTGTAAGTGAATATATATATATTATAGGTTACTACCAAAATTTGAATAGCATGCGCACGACGACCAATATAAAAAACGGTTATATCATTATATTTGCAATCGTCGAACGATGTAAGACAATACTGCAATAAATATCAACATAATTTTAATCAACTGCTTTACCAGCCTGATCATTGTATTTATGCTTATATATGTAGGTTCTAATGTAAGTTCCCAGTACCAGAATTTTACTGCTAATCGAAAAGATGAAAACAAGCAGATATATATTTCTGACAATATTCAAATTGAAGTTAAAAGTTATAGCCTTTCACATTGGAAACTATTTTTCAAAAAATTGAAATACTTTAGTAAGAAACATCCAATTTTGTAATTAGAAATCAAAATGACAAAATATGAATGTCAGCTGAGCAAAAGCTTAGTATTACAGAATGAATGAATTCAGTTCAAAGTTTTTCTAAAGAATTTTTATTTTTCTATGCTTTCCTAATAATATTTTCTTATATATTGTTCCACACTAATATTTTTTTTCTGCACAGGACATTTTCTGGATCGAGGATGAGATGGATCTTTTTGTTGTTGTGAGAGATGCAGCTGAAGTGTTGGTGGTTCGAGGTTCTGGGAGTTGGCATTCTGGTTCAAAAGAAACGGGACATGGCTCTATAATAACAACAGGGGTGTTGGCACATCAATATCTGCTGAAAATTAATAATATAGAATATTAGTCTTGAAATTATATACAATAATTGCTAGTTGTTTTATGTGTAGCTTATAAACTGCAAGACATACATATTGTAGTAAATATATGCATATATTGTTAATATTTTTTTCTGTATATTTTGAGTTGTAATTACAAAATTATATATCTTTCTATTAAAAATAATAATTGTATATTCCATTGTAATGTTTCTAATGGGTATAATAAATAATAATATTATTTAAGCATCTTATCATTTCAATACCTTTTTATATTCAATGTAAAATACACTTGAAAATAATTAACTTACCTTTCAATAAGCCGCAGGAGTGTAGCTCGGTCCACATGAGTAAAATTCTTCCTTTCTGTTTCCGTTTTCTCAAAAGATATTTCACAGATAATATTTAGATTTTATTATTCACTACCAAAACAGACAACGATGATAACTAGTTTAACCCAGTGTTCCCACATAAACATGTGTAAATTTCTGTAGATGGCGTTTCAGATTTCTTTAGATTTCTTAGGCTTCTTTTCTTTCACTGCGCATGCGCACTGTGGACTGTGAATCCATAGAACTAATGACAAAAGCTTAACCATAGACATATAAAGAAGCTCAACAGTAAGTGTTTGCCTTGGAGGAAGGGTAGATTCAGTATACATACGACAATCACTTATCTATGGGGTAGATCTTCGTTGTAGCCGTAGATAGATTGTTCCTTCCTTATTCAACAACAACCACGTTTATTCCATCCTAATTGTATTTTGAATTATATCAATATAAAACAATTAAATGCCGCATTTGCAGATTTATGAAGCTGGCGTTTAATTTAAAAGTAACGCTCAATAAAAAATAATTTCTGAAAACCTTTCTCTTGGCAGAGAAATTCAAAATTGAGCATACCAATTAACAACACAGATTTACTCATAATGCGTTATGATCATAAATAATGTCTTATATCGAAGACCGAGAACATATCTGTAAAGGTAAGTAACAAAATGTATACCGCTGATTGTCATAGAAATGTAAACGAGGCAAAGAACACGAACTGCATTGGTGTATAAAATAAAGTTAGGCGTTAGGTTGTTCATGCAACATGTCTGACATAGAGTGTAGAGTATAGCCTGCGGTACTCATCTTGGAGGTAGTGTTCTCTACACATCACGCTATACCTTTTCATTACATTCGTAGCAAATTGGGTTGTTTTCTTCAGATCTCTTCGAAATTCTGAAAAATCTTTGATAATACCATAAGAATTCTTATTTCTTAGAGGTCCTTGAAATTCTTTAGAATTAAGAAAATTCTTAGAGTGTGGCAACACTGGTTTAACCTATCAATCAATAAAATTTTGACATATGACGACCCGCTCACGTAGCGTGAAGTTTGCAACGAAAGGACAAATGGCTTAGCCCCCGCTAAGGTTAGCCACCGTTAATCCTGCTTCGAACAACAATAAAAAAAATTCAGCCTTCATGCGAGCTAAGCACGGGTTAAACTTAGCACATGATTAGCCACTGTTTCGAACAACAGGCCCCAAGTGTGACCCAATATTTATTAGTTATAATTATCTCATTCAAGCAAGATCACCTTTTCTTAACATGGAACAACAATGTCGGACACATAGAGTAAATAGGTTATAGAGAGGCAACTCTATGCTGTAAAATCGGTCCATGCGTTAACACCAGAGCCATCTATCAACTAATGCACGAACTAATCATAAAGTGTATAATTGGCGGGACATTTGAAATATACTAATATAGTGGATTTTGATATTTTATCATTCCTTACGTCATGTTGTCAATCAGTTACATAGGATTTTCGTTGCAAATCAAATTTCGATAGTTATCTTTTAAGAAAATCCAAGGAAGTGATTAATAACATGACGTGAGAAATAATAGTTGCAAAATAAAACAAATAATTTTGTCAATATTTATTGAACCATAGGTATTAACACGCATTAATTATATAAGTATAATTTTATCAAAAAATGATAGCTAAATCACAAATTATTATTGGTTATATAAAAATTGAAAAATGTTCATACTCATTGGCATGGCTATAACTTATAAAACCTCGCATTAAAATAGTGATAATCATTTACAAAATTACAATAAATGAATATAATTATCAAATTGGATATAGTAAATATGAAACTACATAATATAAAAGTTTATTTAAGTTTGCGTTTGCATGGCCTAATCAATATAGGGTACAAATTACTCGACCTTCAGGAATTGTTTTTCATATTGATTTACATATTGGCTATAAATTCCCGGAGTGTTGGGAGGAGTGTTTTCAAAATTATAGTTAATGACACAGTCTTAGAATCAATTGTTAGTGATTTGTAAAAAATATTAACTTTTTTAGGGTTATATCTGAACAAGTGCCTCTGTAATTTTTTGACGAACAAGGAAGGATTTCAATTGCATTGATTGGCAAAATAGTAGCTCTTTGAAATCTGTTTTATTTCTTCTAGACTATTATCGGTAGCGCTTTATACCTCGTCCTTTTAATTATGGAATTCGTTGAGACGGAATATATTTTTGTTTTGTAGTTTATCTCAGACTCACATTCCAATGTTGCTCCTGAAAATGTAAAATAGATAGATCGATTGTACAGACTGTTACTTTATCTGAATTTTATGCATTATATTTTAAAATAATATGAGTGAGCAATTTTTATCAAATATATATATATATATATATATATATATATATATATATATATATATATATATATATATATATATATATATAATAATTTATGATAAATAACTAATGACATTTCTGATTGCTGACTATGAAATCTTTCCTGTTTGTGGTTAATTTTTTATAAATTCACGAATTTTGCCCCGACGAAGAGAATAAACATTCTCGAAAGCTTGGCATAATCCAAAGAATTTTATTTATTAAATGACTGCATCCCCAACAAAAATCTATTTTATTAAATAATAAACCAGTCAAGAATTCAGAATCAAATATATATATATATATATATATATATATATATATATATATATATATATATATATATATATATATATATAGAAGAACGATTTGAAGCTGGAACAGGTAATTCAATTATATCATGAGCTGGTGACGTCCTGATTAAGATTGTTGAAGCTGTTTTCGAAAGTCAGAAGAAGGTGATAAGATGTCTGGCTGGCATTAAACAGAAAGAGTGTTGTAGACTAGTAGTCAGTTATCATATTGGAATTGGCCATATTAGTTTAGTCAGGTGTAAATCATCCATTTACATGGACTTGTCCTCTGCGGAACACAAGATCAGTATACACGAGGAGGACTAATTCTTAAATTCTCTATAATTTCCTTCTGCTCCTGACTAGAATGCTCCCGAATTTTTGCTATTGTTTCTGAAATATAATTTCTTGAGGTCAAACGCTATTAACACTATATTTTTGCTTACCTACGTCTCAAATGTTCTGGAATTAGGCATTCTCTTAACGCAGGGGAAACATTATGGAAACAATCTTTTGTTGATCCTTGGTAATCTGCATACTTACGGGGCAAGTATAACGTTGGTAAAGCCAATTTAGACATTCGTTCACTGGTATATGCTGTACAATTGTCCTTAAAATGTATCCCACTAACAAAATTCGACTTCGCTTCTAGGTGGGCTGCCGCTATTCCAATTCACCAATCTCATTCTTAATGAAAGTCCGTAGAAGAAGGGAACATACGTATATCTGCAATATAAAAATTTATAGTATATAGCCAGCATTTTCAAATCAGTTTAATCTTACCTTCGTGGATCTTCACTAGTACATCCAGACAGGCAGCATTTACGGTACATTTCAAAGAAATTCTATAACTGTTTATGTTTCACCTTGCCCTATCATGTGAACAATTATATTTGTAATATACTACTCACTGACACTCAAGCACAATGATTTTTTCGATAATATAGAATTCATTTCAGTTTCTTTTGATATTACTTACTGCAAGTCAAATTTCAAATTTTAACAAAAACGCTAATTTTCGGTCACGAAGATAACACAGCAATACAATTTAAAATAAATATGGCGCATGCGATATCATGACAATTAATGATAGTGGGTCCATCTGCGGTATGTTTTCTCTGGTCTATCTGCAAGCCTGAAATATCCAGGCCAGCTTTGTTGCAATCCATCTGAAATTCACTCTCCTTTTTGCATTAGCTGTTAGATGGCGTAAAATTTCAGCTACATATAGGTCGTGTCCACAGCAGTGTCTGATTACCAATCGATTAGTAATCAGTAATAAGCTATATTTTGTTTCAGATATTTCTCAATTCTATTATGGACCTCTATCGTTCCGTTTACCACATAATCTTATTCATTATAAACATATTGAATAGAAAATACGTTTTCTTCTTCCATTTTCAATTCCTCTAAATTTTTTTAGATCATTTGACAAGTGTCAGTTTAACAAATGATGCATCAGTAATCAGTCGTGTCCACAAGATACCGATTTTTTATTAGTGATTACTAATCGATTAGTAATCAGGCACTGCTGTGGACACGACCATAGAATAATGCGAGTTTCATACCCCTGGTCGGACGATGGGATCTGTCACTGGAATTACGCACGAGCATGGAGCGTATATATCCGTCTCTGTTCTCTGATATATAGGTCTATAGGTCCTCTCTGACAGATCGTCGTATATATTACTCTTTACTCTATGGTTATGTGTGTTGTGGTAGACAAACAGTAATTTGTTATGGAATTGCTGTTGCTGGCAAACAGATATACCTACATAAGTATAGTTCAAATCGAGAGAAGGAGAGCCTCCATAAATATTTTATCTATGAGGAGAGCAATAGTAGATACTCATCGATACGGTTCAAATCTTAGATGCGTAATAAAAACTATTTTTTATTTTTTTCAAAAATTCCACTTGTCCTTGCTTGTAGTTGTTATTATTGAGATCTCAGAACATCGCTGCGGAAATACGCTTGAATATTTTAGTTGTTACCTTTTTAACATCGATTTTACTCGAGAACCGTAACTCTAAGGGAAAATGTTCATTATAAATGTTGCTACAAATAATTATGTCCTTCATGTACTGCCCACAGATTTTAAATTTTCGACAGAAATCACCCTCTCCACATTGCACATTTGAAAATTTAACATGCGTCTATCTCGAAAACCGTAACTCTTTTGAAAAAATGTTCAATTTAAACGTTTCCGGATATTGTCCTATCTTTATACCACCTCAGATTTTGAATTTTCGAGAAAATTTGCCCCCTCTTTCAAAGGAATCAAAAATCATCCAAATCGGACTACGATTAATATATGAAAGGCGCGCACAAACCAAAAAAAAAAAAAGCACACAGTCGAAATTGTATACCTCCTCCATTTGGGGTTCGTCGGTCAAAAATGGAATGCAGCAGCTTAATAAAGACGTGTGTTTGTCTTCGGAAATCGCAGAATTAAAAGTTAAGTGGTTATTATATTCTAATGATATTTTCACTAAACTTGAACAAGATCCCCAACAATTGTATCCTGCTATAAAATCATACTTAATGTAGATAAATATGCACGCACTACCACTTCACTGGTCAGTGGAATGTATACTGCATTCAAATATAAAGGTATTTCTTAAAAAAATAGAAGTACTACCACAGCCACTCGTCGCAAAGGAAACAAAATTCCTATTCAACCAACGTCAATAGCAAGAAGAAAAATGAGAGGAAAAAATACTTTTTCTGGAAGAAGATCTCTTGGCAACAGCAGCAACATTGGAAAAAGGGCAGCACACTCATTACAAAATTGCGTAGAAAAAAATATGGGGCTTGGAGGTAATAAGTCCAGAAAATAGTTAATAATATGTTATATTTGTGTTAGTAAGGAAATAATAAATGTTAACAAATTAAGTGATTTTTTTATAAAAATTAATGTGTTCCTACAATCACGAAACGTTTGTTTATCAATTAAGGACTCAAGGGCATGTATGTCATTCGTGCATGACGTCTAAACGTTGCGTATGTAGGAGAAGTGATAGCGTTAGCAATTTTAGCTGTAGTACGTCTCCTACATACGAGTTACACTTCAGCAGTTTCCGATCATGATGTATGCGTCCCCTACATACAAATATGCAGCCGGGCCGCTGCAATATGTGAGGAACGTAATGGTTGTTGAACTTCAAAAATTGAATTGATTAGCTCAACAATTACAATTAAAACATTACAAAATCCATTAATAATAATCATCAATATAAAAGAAAAATAAATGCTGACGCGGTCAATCCAAGGTTCGATTGGTATAAGGCAGTTATTGGTAAAGTTAGTAACCTTTGATGCCGAAAACCAACACTACCTATTGAAGTCATGTTAATCAAAAACTTAGTCTTGTACAAACTTTTGTAAAGAGAAGTAACGAAGTAAAACCCTCCATCGTTGAGATAACTTGTGTTTTATTTTAATATTTCTAGGACATTACTCCGCAACGTATAAGAACAATTCTTATATGGCGGCGCGACGCTTCGCGAAATTTTGTGCTTCCAAAAGTTTACTTGCTTTCAAGAGGCGATAAGATGTCCCTGCTTCGCGCCGCGTAAGTGAGAATTGAGCCATGTGGAAGCAGAAAACTTCGCGTCGCCAAGTGAAAATCGGCTTTAGCTGCCGAGGCGGCGCGGCGCGACTGTTGTCAATGGTTAACAAAAAAATAACTAAAAGCTTAATAAGGAACAAAAATGATACAGGCGGATTTTTGTAATGTCCTGCGCAGGGACCCGCCATAATCTGTATGAGCCTTTAGAATACAAAATATGGTTAACGGAAATAAACATTGCTATTCAAATTTAATTTTTGTATTGATATAATATTGTGACGAACATAGATCGAAGCCATTATCGAGGGCAGCGATGTGTGGACAATGGTGGGGCCCGGGTGGTGTGAGTGTGGGGCATGCTGCTATTCGTCAGCGATGCATGCCAATTCAATTTCAATTTATTAATTTTCCAAGGACATGTAAAATTGTGTATAGAAATTTTCATAACTTAAACTAAAACTTTGATTAAAACTAACTCTAAAAAATTCAGAGAATGAATAAAAGCATCTTTCTTCAAAGAACTTTCTCAAAGCACTCTTAAATTTGAATTCTGAAATGAGACTAGAAATCTCTTTAGGAATACCTTTATGCCAAAGTTATTGGGAGAGTTTGATGCCAACGTTAGTCTACTAAAAGGTACACAAAAATCATTCCTATGTCGAGTATTTATAGAGTGGATATCAAAATTGGATGCAAATTTAGACTTGTTCTTTAAGATAATCGTGAGAATTCTATATTGAACAAAGATATTTCTACAAGTTTGAGATCGGGTCTTTGGCAATGCAACGCAACAAGCGTTTCTGTGCTATAAAAACAAAGCCCAAAAACATACCCCATATTTCAATCTGCTATCTATATGAGCATAATATAAACTTATTAGTTGTTGCTTCGTTAAAATATTTCGAAGGTTAAGAAACAAATAATACGTTGAATTAAGTTTGTTGACAATATCCTCACAATGAGATTTCCAGATTAGGCAGCTATTGATCTTCAAACTCAGAGGCCAGGGTCAAGATGATATCCAGAAGCATCTAGTAAGTTCACGATAGTGGTGGAATGTACGTGTGGCGTTGGAAGATGTTGAAGATTCGAGAAGCCAACGATGTAGACTAGTGCATCTTGGATGGGATCTAGTGGTACAGGAATACCTAAGTCTTGAAACTGTGTTACATACCGGATGGCAGAGTAGCTTGCTAGACTTGTGAGATTAGATTCCTGTGGGTGCAAACGAGAAATCAATCTGAGATGTGCACGACGTGAAGATGCCAACTGTATGGATGGGAATTGGGTACTGAGCCAAGACAGTATAGGAGCTGGTGTGGTCATCAAGAAGAATTTACGATACCGTAGTAGCTGTGGGCATCAACTCCCAGTATATGGCAACATAAATATTCCATAATAAGCCATCTCTGTCGGTGAGATCCAAGATATTGCAGGTGAATATTCGAGAACATGGTGTGACATTACTTGCTTCAACGAAGTGAACAGGCTACATGGAGAGATCGGCTTCGATCTGAACTTGCTGGTGGTTATGGCGGCATGGACATGAAAATTCCAGTGCTTTGAGTTTACAGTTGCTCATTCTGGAATTAGAGAGCACGTTGGTCTTTGAATGAAGCCTGATGGTGAAGTGGTTGTCAAGGCGAAGCTGTTGGGGCCAATGGTTGGCGACGATATGCAGCTGTTGTTATTGGCACCAGGTAGGTGTCAGTTCTAGACAAGAAGTCGTCTTGCCTGTATGTACAAGATGGCTGAGCCTCGAGGATGTTTCTGATCGGGACGATCAGAATCAAGGATTGAATATAAATAGTGTGTAAATAAGTAAACTTTGAAAATAAATACTTTCCAGTCATTTTTTATATGCCCGTTACAATATTTTAAAATATCCGTTATTTTATTATTTTTTAAATATGTATACATTTATTATACAATTTTAATCTGTCAATGAGTCAATGTATTTTATCAAATGTGATTACCAACTCTGGAATTGGTTTAACTTTTAGAAATTTAGAGTGATCTCTATAATTACTAGATTTCTCTGTGCACGTTTCCCGTCCAATGCCTAATGTTGGTTTATCATTAACGAAACCTGATATTTTAGATAAAAAAATGATAATCAAATAATTTTGTGATATACATAGTAACTATATCAAGAACGGTAAAGATGATTTAATGGTTGAAGAAAATGTTTCGAGACAAAATATTCCGGTCCTACAAAAAGCGGTAAAAGAGGTAGGTACAATAAATAGACTATATTTCCAAAACTTTTTTTACAAAAAAATGGACCTTTATTAGTTGGTCGTGGTTTAAATTTTTCAGTGCACCAACTAATAAAGTCGGTTCTATTTTTTGTTGAAAATTTTTCATTTTCGGAAGTTTTATATTCGTCGTTAAATTGTTGAACGTAAACTTATATTCAGTGATTTAAAAAAATGGCGGTGAGAATCTTGCACATTCCATTCCTAGTACTGTACCAAAGATAATAAATAATCTTTGACTGTACCTAAATGGAAAATCCTTGATTTTTAGAATTTTCAAAAAAAATTTACTTTTTTACTATTTTTAACAATAAATAATTTTTACCAAAAATTTGATCGACTTTATTAGTTGGTGCACTAAAAACACAAAATAATACTAATTCTATTGGTTCTGGTAATTTTGAAGTTATGCAGCAGTAGTTAGATTGAACATTTTTGACATCAACTTTAAAAGTACCAGAACCAATAGAATTATTATTATTTTGTGTTTTTTAGTGCACCAACTAATAAAGTCGATCAAATTTTTGGTAAAAATTATCTATTGTTAAAAATAGTTATTTTCATATTTACGAAAGGTGAATTATTACTTCTCTTCCCCCGTAAAACCACCACCAATGGGAGCGGAGCAACAATTTTTAAAATTCTAAAAATCAAGGATTTTCCAGTTAGGTACAGTACTAGGAATGGAATGTGCAAGATTTTTTCCGACATTTTTTGAAATCACGGAATATAAGTTTACTTTTAACAATTTAACGACAAATATGAAACTTTTGAAAATGAAACATTTTTGGAAATATAGACTATTTATTGTAGGTACCTACCTCTTTTACCGCTTTTTGTAGGACCGGACTATTCTGTCGCTGCACTCAGTCTCGAAACATTTTCTTCAACCATTAAATCATCTTTACCGTTCTTGATATACCTACTATGTATATCACAAAATTATCTGATTATCATATATTTAAATCTAAAATGTCAGGTTTCGGACAAGTGCACGGGAAAATCTAGTAAATATAGAGATGACTCTAAATTTCTAAAAGTTAAACCAATTCCAGAGTTGGTAATCACATTTGATAATATGCATTGATTCATTGACAGATTAAAATTGTATAATAAATATATACATATTGTTGCGTATGTGGGTTTGCAGATAAGTGAAACAAATTTGCAATTAATAAATAAACTTTATTTAAACTCAAAATAATAAAAATTACAACTTAACTTGACTATATTCTCACTACCTTACCCGGAGTATTATATTATTCACACCGTCTTTTACATTCTGTCCCCCATGCCGACAATTCTTCCATATACATATATTGTATTTGTGCAAGGGGAACAGCCGCCGGTATTGGCTACAAAAAATCCTTTTGAAGAAAGCGCGAGATCTATGCTGTGGTTGGAAATATCGAAAGCGGTGTTGACAAAGAGAGAGACGGCAGCATGTCGGCATCTACTCCTACAATGCCGACAAAGGGATTTCGAGAAACGTCCAGAGGCGGCTTTCGAATCAAAGACCAGATGCCGCTCGAATGATCTGGAGCCTTTGTCGGATATATATATATATATATATATATATATATATATATGGGAGAATTGTCGGCATGAAGACAGAATATAGAAGACAGTGTGAATAATAGAATAGTCCGAGTAAGCTAGTGCGAATATAGTAAAGTTAAGTTGTGATTTATATTATTTCGAGTGTAAATAAAGTTAATTTAATAACTAAATTAGTCTAACATATCTGCGAACCCACATAAGCAACAATTTGGTGTTAGAAGAGGGATAAGTGAGTGAAGAGGCTTTTGTCTATGGTGAACACCGGAAAGCAGACAGAAAAAATGAATGAACAACTAACCAAGTTATTCTCCGATTTTTCGAGAAGACAAGAAGAATTACGACAACAAGAAAAAAAAAGAAGAGGAGGAACGACGACAACAAGAAAAGAAAGAAGAAGAGGAACGATGACAACAAGAAAAGAGAGGAGAGGAGGCACGACGACAGCAAGAAAAGAAAGAAGAAGAGGAGCGAAGGCGGCGAGAAGAACAGAAAAAGGAGGAACAACTAATTAAGGTACTCTCTGATTTTTATAGAAAACAAGATGAGCTACGACAAGAAGAAAAGAAAGAACAAGACGTACGACGACAACAAGAAAAGAAAGAAGAGGTACGGCGACAGAGAGATTTCGTGCAGATTGCAGGATTGTTCCGAAATGTCCATCAAGAAATCGATACCGTTAAACAAGAAGTTCGAGAAGAAATTGGAACAGTTCGAGAAGAAATTGGGACAGCTCGAGAAGAGTTTGAGGAAAAGTACCTACGATTAGAGAAAGAGGTGAAGAAAATACGGGATACCAACCACGATGAAAGCAGCAAATTGGACACGTCGGCGATCACTACAGCCAATGAAAAACTTAAACCACCAACGTTTGACGGCGAAACATCCTGGGCCATGTACAAACGTCAATTTGAGGCTGCAGCCAATGCAAATGGATGGAATCAGCAGCAGAAAGCGACACCGTTTGTATTGGCCTTACGAGGAAAGGCGCTTAAAATACTTCAAAACATTCCTGAAGCCAAACAAACTGATTATTTGGATGTTGCGGGCGCCTTGGAACTAAGATATGGCAACAAATATCTTAGCCAAGTGTATCAGAGCCAGTTGAAGAGCAGAATTCAAGGTTCAACGGAGTCACTGCTGGAATTCAGCAGTAGCATTGAGAGCATGGTGCGACTGGCTTATCCACAGGCTCCAGATGAATTCATTGAGCAAATTAGTGTCCAGTACTTCATTGATGGAGTTCGAGATATCGATATGCAGCAAGCGTTGAGACTAAGTAGACATAACACCTTAGCCGAAACAGTTGTCCAGGCACTGGAATATGGAGTTGCCAAAAATGCTTTGATGAATCTTCGCAGCAAAGTAAGAGAAGTCAGGGTGTCAGACGAACTGCAAGACAATGCAGATTTCTTTAAGAAGCTGGAGGCTATGTTCCAGAAATTCTGCTCTCGAGGAAGCAAGGAGTCCGGATATAGAAAAGTGATTAATTGTTACAATTGCAACCGAGAGGGACATATAAGTAGAAACTGCAGGCGACGACCCAGATCTGAAGAACGAAATGTTCAGAGAGAGAATACCCGACTTCAGGAAAACTCCACCTCGCCAGTGTAAGGGGGCGAACGCTGGCGACCACTGATTATCAAGCCCCCAAGTTACATTTGTGCTCCATCAAGAAGAGCTGTGAGAGCCTCGTTGTCCAAGGTTTTATCAACGGCAAGAAATGTGATTTGACCATCGACACGGGGGCAACAAGGTCAGTGGTACGCCCCGACATGATTTCCAAAGAATCTTTCGTGCAGCACAACATCAAGCCAATACTGGAAACTGCAAAAGGAGATTTGATAAATGTTTTTGGAGTGACCACCACCGCTTTGGAAATTGGCAATGCACAAGTAAAGATTAATGCAATCGTGGGCTTAGACATTTTGGAAACCTTCAATTTCATCACAGTGGACTTTAAAAACAGAATGTTGAGAGTGGGCAACGAGTTATGTTGTGCAAGCCGAAATTACTTTTTTTTAAAAAGTTTATTCAACTATTTTACAACAGACTTTATAAAATTGAAGCTCGTCGACAATTACGGTACACAGTACCTTGCGATTCCCGTACAAAATTACAAGTGGGGCATAGCCCAAGGGAATATGTCTTATATACTAAAATACTGTTTGGTCAGCGTCTTGACACGTGCAACAGTTGAAGTCTAGACGCTTACCATGCAATTCTTCAAGAATTTAGGCATGTAACTCCTCCGCCCTTAAGAGGAAACTTTGGGCTCGAAAAAAGTTGACTTAAAATATCTAAAAATATGTAATAAAATTTCGTTTTATTTAGACGGGTCGGGAAATGCCTTAATTCTGTCTGGATTATGTTTCTTAAATCTAGCATACAATTTGACTCTAAAATGGTATACAATAAAAATTAGAAAAATAATTATTATTAATATATAAATAAACAAATTGGAATGAGTCCACATAAGGTTATTGTCAATTAGAGAAATGGGTTCAACACTCAGTTTATCTAATGTAAGTTTGGATAATTGGTCCAAACTGAAAGATTTCTAATTTAACTGTATAGGCTTAACACTTGACACTACACTTGGCACATGTGGTAAGTAGACAGGTTCTTCATGAATAGCTCCTTCTAAGTTGGCAAACTCGGTAGTGAATTTACAGGAATAAGGGACTGATATTAGAAAAGTACCCTTAAGCTTATGAATTTCTTCATTCCCACATTTTTCATGCACCAATGTATCGATGGGTGCAATCAAAAGGTATTTTTCGTCGCTGATGATCTCCACAAGGGTTTCGGTGATTTGAACTGGAACGTGTAAGCAACGTGGGTCTCCCTTTACTTGCAGAAGATTTCTAATGTACGTCTCTTGCTGGTAATTTCTCTCGATGTGGGAGATTTTGCAGAAGTATTGTTGTTGAACGTATTGTCATTTTGATTTAAGGTAGTAGATGGTGTCTTCTCCAATGGCCACATATGAGGTAGGGGAGATAATAGTTGTGGATTCATGAGTAGGAATGGAAAATAGATGGTAGAGGTTGTATACTTTAGGATCTAGGAGAGGAATATGTAACAAAAACACTACATGCTCTTCATTTATATAATATTCTACATGAATGGTTCGTAAAAAGAGGATATTATCTGTAGAATAGTAGTGATCAGAACTATGATATCCAGATTACTCTTTTTTCATCGTTCTTATTGAATCTTCACTTATTATAGATATATGTAAAACTTTTAAAGTGGCAAAATTTATAGCTGTTAGTAGTTTATCAACGATTTGAAATAGGTCTAATATGCTAATTTTCAATATTGTTAAAGTATTCGTCACATTTTGGTCTTCTCCTCGGACCATTCTTAGAACTTCTTCAATTCTATTGAAATTACTTGATGTATTCCTAATAGATTCTTCGTAGGTTTTTATTAGTTTTTGATTTAATGAAAATTGTTTGTTATAGTGAGTAACAATATTTTCTTGATTAATTTTAAGATTATCTAGGGCTTTGTCGTATCTTTCTCCATCGGAAGCATCAAGTGAACCGGAAATATTTTTTCTATTTATGTTTATCCGCATCAACCATTCAGGTTATTAGCGGGGTTCTATACATTTTAAATATCATGAAATACATTTATATATTTAAAAAAAATAATAATAATAAATAAATTTGAAAACAGATCCTAATGCATTAATTATTCCTTGTTTTGTTCTATGTTTATTATTAAGAATATCGGGGTGAATCATTAACATTTGATCTTTTAACCTTTTTACCTTATTCTTTACGTACTCGAATTCTATCTGATCTCTCATGAATAGTTTCTTATGTGTTTTTATTTGAAAATCGGATATGAAATGGTCAAGCTTTGCAATTTTAGTGCCAAGGATTTTAATAGGGTAATAATGCATGAAGGTGTTGTGAGAGTATTATAGTCTAGTTGGTCCTAATTTGAATGGTAGGATACCAGGGTTGTTTTCGAGGGATTTAATTTCGATTTTAGGTACTACTGCCAGGTTGTGTTGTATCACTATTATTAATGTCAGTGTTGTCGCAAAAAACGTCCATCTGAAACACATGGAACAAGAGATTTTTGAAATTTTCTTGTTTGTTTTATTTCTTCCTTGTGATAAGTATGATCTTTGGTGGTTTTGATCTTAGTTCCTAAGTCTTTCTTAACGTGTACTGGTCTATAGAGAGGTGCTATTTTATTTCTAGGTCGTGTTGAAATATAAGCATCTAAAGTATTTATTTTTGGAGGGTCGATTCGGTGTATATTTTGCTTTTCTATATATTTGTCTTTAGCATCTTTAGTTCTTTGATAGACGTTATCATACATGGTTTTAATTTTGACTCTCATGTCTATGTATTCGTTATATTGCCTTTTTGAATCTATTTCCAAAATGTCTCTATTATCAAGGTGCCTAAATAAGAGCTCTGTGGGTCGAAAGTGCGTTGTAGTATGTATTGTCCGATTATAAATAATAACAGCATTTTCAAAGACATTATGAGAAAGTGCTTTTTGGTTTTGAAGTGTTAAAGTTCTCATGATTTCAAGGAGAGTACCTTGTACTCGTTCTATGGGGCTGTTAGAATTAGGATGTAATGGGGTAGTTACGTGGTGATTAATATTATAGGAATCTAGAAGTTTTTTGAAAAGATTCGAATTGAATTGTCCGTCTGTTACTAGGTTCTTTGGTAATTTATATCTTGAAAATATCTTAATGAATTTTTGTACAATTTCTACCATGTTTGTTGAGAGTAGTTCTTCGTACATGAAGTACTTAGAGAAATTATCTATACAGGTAAGGTACTTGCTTTTGTTACATGAGAATATATCCAAATAAATGATTTCGAAAGGGACCTTTGGTGTCACGGTGGTTTCTAACTTATGTTTTACAGGGTTTCTTTCGTATTTGGTTTGCTGGCAAATTGGGCAATTATAAACATGAAATTGACAATCTTGGGTTATGTTAGGCCAGTAATAAATTCTCTCAATCTCTCTTTGTAGCTCCTGTATGCCTCGATGTGTAACATTATCGTAGTTTGTTCAGTATTTCTATTTGTTGTTTTCTGTCAGTCACCTTTCTTAGAAATAGTCTGGCGAATACGAACTTTACATTGTTGTCGAAGTAATTATTTATAATGGTAGCTATCTCTTCGTACGTACGATCATCTGGAGAGTAAATAGCATTTACGATGTTTGGGTTCATATAATCTCTTAAAATATTCTGGATTTCATTTTGGTAGTTATTTCTTGAAATTTGGACTTCTATTCTTTCTTTGTTGAAGACGTTAATAGTTTTTATTTTTGGATCGATTCCAAGTTTGAAGATAATTTGACCTTAAACTGATTTAGGGATTTGTCCGTAATGGTTAACTCTGCCGACACATCATTTTCCGGAGTATGTATGGTGTTATTATCCGAAATTGTTCTTTGTCTTATGTTTTCTGTTGGGTTATTCTGTTCAAGAAAAGCATTAGTATTATCGGGGGGTTTGATCTGAATATCGGAGATTATATTTATCTTCTCACGATTTTGCTTTCTGTTGTCAGTATGTAATATTTCTTCCAAGTCCCGTAATTCTGGTAAAGGTCGTTCGTCGATATCTCCGAGGTTTGCAAATAGGGATAAACTGTCGTTTGTATTTAATTTACCTTTTTTGTAAATTATGTCATAGTCATACTCCATTAGTTTGTCTCCATCTTACTAATTTCGAATTTGGGTCTTTGATATTAAATAGCCATTGCAGGGGTCTGTGGTCGGTGACAATGGAAAATTGGTTTCCATAGAGATAAGGTCGAAATTGTTTAACAGACCACACGATTGACAGACATTCCTTTTCGATTGTGCTATAGTTTATCTCGTGATCATTCAATGTTCTGGAAATGCACGCTATAGGTTTATCAGATCCTATTGGTCCCTGAGAAAGAATTGCTCCTAGACCAACATTACTAGCATCTGTTGTTAAGATAAATTTCTTTTTAAAATCTGGGTACAGTAAAATAGGTTCATTACTAAGTATTTCCTTGATGGTTTCGAAGGCTTCAATAAACTTAGGTGTATGTTCAACCTTCACGTTTTTCTTTAAGCAAGATGTCAGTGGTTTAGCTATAGTAGCGTAATTTTTTACGAATTTCCTATAGTAACCGGATAATCCTAAAAAACTTTTAATTTGCTTGGGAGTTGATGGTATTCTTAAATTCTTAATTTTCTAAATCAGTTTTGGATTGGGTTTAATACCGTGAACCGTAATAACGTGACCTAGATATTCAATCTCCTGTAAGAAAAACTCAGATTTGTCTAATTGTATTTAAATGTATATTGTCTAAGTCGTTGTAGTACAGTTTGTAAATTCCTTAAATGGTCGTCTATTGATTTACCAAGTATTATTATATCGTCTAGATAAACTAAACAAATATTATTTACTAAACCTTTCAGTACTTCGTTCATTACCCGTGCGAAAGCTGCTGGAGCGTTGCGTAGTCCAAATGGCATGCGTAAGAACTCGTAATGACCGTTTTCTGTCGAGAAGGCTGTTTTATGACGATCTTTTATGTCTATCTCAATTTGATGATACCCTGACTTGAGATCGATTTTTGAGAAAAATTTAAAATCTCCTAGAATATCAAGGATATTATTGATATTGCGTAAAGGGTACTTATCTTCGACAGTTTTTTCGTTCAATTTCCGAAAATCTACAACCATTCGCCATTGCTTTTTTCCCATCCTTTCCTTCCTTTTTGGGAACCAAAAAGACAGGGGCTGAATAGGGTGAAGTACTTTCCGTTATTATGTTATGTTCGAGTAATTCAGTAATTTGACTATCTAATTCTATCTTCTGGGAATGTGGAAAACGGTAGGGTTTTGTAAAAATGGGACTGTCCGTTTTCAGTGGGATAGTATGTTTTATAATTGAGGAAAATGTCAATTTATCGTCCTTTCTGTAAAACGTGTCGCGATATTCGTTGAGTCCATTGAAAATTAATGTTCGTTGTTGTTCGTCTGTAATATGACCTAATCGTTCGGGGTTCTTGCATTTCTTTGCCTGTACGTGACAGACATCGAATTCTTTTAAGTTGATATGATTTGCGAGAATGGGTTTATCTAAATACAAGGTGTGTGCTGTCTTCGAACTTGATTCGTGTATAGGTATATTGACTTTGAAATTATCTACCGTGTTTATATTATCGGGAATAATGTAATGTTCAATCGATTGTCGAGGAATAAGAACGGTTCCTTTTCGGTTATTTGTTGGTACGGTAATAACTTTTTGTCCAGGTTCGATCTGCGTCTGGAAATAATTGATAGCTTGCGGTTCGTATCTCAATAGATCGTATTCAATGTTATGTAGGAGAATTTTACCATTATTATAATTGAGAATCATGTCTAATTGTTCTAACGATTCACTTCCTAGTAATACGTCGAAATATTGATGGAAATTGATGATGTAAAATTTCAAAAACTGTTCGGGGTGTAATAAATCAGTAAATAGAACTTGGTTATGTTTTGACTGATTCATAATCGTTTTAATTGTAAATTGCTCATTTCTAATTCTATCAGGAAAGTATTTCTGGGCTATCTGGGGATTAATTAATGAATTTGTTGCGCCTGAATCTATTAAAATCTTTAGTCCATTAATATATAAATAAGGAAGGCTAGATCTTATTATATTGTGATTTGTCTCTAAAAATTTGGTTCCGAGGCCGGTAATCGAAAATTTTCGGCTTCTTCTTGATACGGATCGTTTTCATAATCATATTCTGGATGAATTTCTTCAGTATCTTGCGAATAATTATCGTTCTGTTCGTACTCGTTAATGTCATCAGTATTATAAGTAGGTACTTCGTTCATGTGTACCTCTGGATTTCTCCATTGTTGAAATTGCGGTTGACTGAATTTATTTAATCCTTTATTTAAGGGGTTCTGATTGGATAAAGGTGGAACTTTATTATTTCAATTTATCGCGCTGAAGCTATTTGGCTGAGTTCGCGTCTGGCTAGCTTGGGCGTTATTTGAGTAGGGTCTATATGGTGATGATTGTTGAGTGTGTGGGTTGTTGCGATATTCATTATAATATGGATTAAAATTACGCTGATAATTGTTTCCAATTGTGGGTAATATTGGTACAGAATTATTTCTTTGGGTCGGGTTTGGCCTATGATTTTGAAACGAGGAATTAAAATTGCGAATAGGTGTTGGCTGACTTTTACCTAATGTATCATTATGAGTATGTTTAGATACATGCTTTAATACCGTAGGTATTGCTTCCTCTAAAGTTTTATATTGTCTCACTTCTAAAATGGTTTGCAACATTGGGGGTGCATTATTAAAAAATACTTCTAACGCCGTTTGCTCATTAATTTCGAAATGTATTTTCTTCTGACTTTCAGTTAAATTACAATCAGCGTAAATTTTTAAATTTAATTTAGTTTGCAAATCTTTTATTCTTTCGATAAAATCGGCTAAGTTTTCTCTGTGGGATATCTTTAAAAATCTAAATTTATGTGCTATTGTTTGACGATCTGTGTGATCGCCGAATTTCGTTCTTAGAGATATTTTTAAATCGTCCCAAGTAGAAATATCTGGCCTAGTACTAATAAATTTTTCTGCCGAATCTTTAAGTTTGCTTAAGATTAGGCAGAACGTATACTCGTTCAGTGTTTCGTCCGTAGTAGAACCATATTTTGCGTGGAATTTATCTACGCGACATATGAACACTTCGAGAGAATCTGGATTCCTGTCGAATCTAGGAATTACATCACCGTAGCTCTTGGCGGCTGAAATTAATGATTCTGTCGGTGGGGCCATTGATGAATTAGCAGTTAAATCTATTTCGTTATCGGAATTGACTGACTCGCTAAGACTCTGTTCCGAATGGATATCACTCAAGTTAAGTGAACGCAATGAAAATGAGTGTGTGGATTCGTAATCTGAACACTCTATAGTACAAATGTTATCCGTCATCAATAGTAAAAATTCAATAATATTTTCCTGATCCTATCGTTATTATGTATGTTTTCGCATGTAATATTTTTGTTCAATTCACAAGGTAAAGCACATGAAAGGATAAATGGAATATGGCACTTACTACTTGTTGCTTTTGGTTTCTGCCTAGAAGATTTCTGCTGGTTGCTGGTCACTTCAAGGGTTGCTGGACACTGTAGGTTTCTTTTGGAACTTTCACTTTTCAGGAAAAACTGAATTTAATTTTTTTGTTTTCTTGAGAAAGAGATCCGGATGACTGTGCCAGTTATGTTGTGCAAGCCGAAATTGCTTTTTTTAAAAAGGTTTATTCAACTATTTTACAACAGACTTTATAAAATTGAAGCTCGTCGACAATTACGGAACACAGTACCTTGCGATTCCCGTACAAAATTACAAGTGGGGCATAGCCCAAGGGAATACGTCTTATATTCTAAAATACTGTTTAGTCAGCGTCTTGACACGTGCAACAGTTGAAGTCTAGACGCTTACCATGCAATTCTTCAAGAATTTAGGCATGTAACTAACGAGGAAATGTTTTTCTCAGCATCTTCGAACAAGAACTGTCCTGTTAAAATAATCGTCACCGAAGATACACGAATACCTGGAAATGGTGAGAAGATCGTGAAGGTGCACCTAGAAAAACAACTGGAAGTAGTTAACACTATGGTTTTTGAACCAAACGAGAACAAAGAGAACGGGGCTCTTTTGGCTAGGTGCTTAGTTAATTCCAACGACATTATTCCAGTGAGGGTAGCCAATCTATCTGTAAACAGAATGACATTGAAGAAAGGGGAAGTAATCGGTACATGTTCGCCAGTCTCCCGTGTAACAAGATGTGAGCAAGAGGAACCCGTTTCAAAAGATGTACATTTGTCCCAAGAGCTAATGGAGAGTTTCAAGAAGACCTGGAAACATCTTAGCGAACAGGAAAAGAAAAAGGCCATCGAGTTTGTAAAGCAAGAAGCTGATGTTTTCGTACAAGGAAAAATTACAAGGCGAACGAATTTAGTCGAACATCGGGTTAACACGAGAAATGCTGTACCTATTCGCCAACCTCCACGAAGACTTCCTTTCGTAAAACAACAGCAAGTTAACACCATGGTTCAAGAAATGCTGAAGGATGGCGTCATAGAAGAATCCAGCAGTCCTTGGTCATCACCAGTTGTGCTGGTGACAAAGAAGGATGGTTCGACGAGGTTCTGTGTGGATTACAGGAGGTTAAATGATGTTACGAAGAAGGACAGCTACCCATTACCCCGAATTGACGATACCTTGAATACCTTAGCTGGATCCAGGTGGTTCTTAACTCTGGACCTGAAAAGTGGATATTGGATATTTAATGTCATGCAGTTTGGATTATGTAATGCGCCTGCCACTTTTGAAAGGTTAATGGAATGCGTTCTGCGAGGATTAACTTGGGAGACGTGCCTGGTGTACTTGGATGATGTAATGGTGATTGGCAAAGATTTCGACGAACATCAATCGAATCTGAAGAAAGTATTCGCCAGGATCCGAAGTGCTACTCTCCAGCTGAATCCAAAGAAATGCGTTCTATTCCAGGAAAAAGTCAACTTTCTCGGACACATCGTATCATCGAAAGGAATTGAGACCGATCCAGAAAAAGTCCAGGCAGTGCGAGATTGGCCCAGACCAAAGAACAAGCACGAAGTTAGAAGCTTTTTGGGACTCAGCAGTTACTACCGCCGATTTGTTAAGGATTTTGGGAAAATTGCGAAGCCACTACATCAATTAACTGAAAAGATCTCCCACTTTGAATGGTCACCAGAATGTCAACAGTCGTTTCTGGAGCTGGGATATTTCAGCAAAACGTTGGGAAAAGCAGAGCGAAACTACCGTGTGAACCGGAAGGAGCTGCTAGCGGTTGTACGATCCATAGAACATTACCACAGTTTTCTCTATGGACGAAAATTCTTAGTAAAAACGGACCACTCTGCATTACAGTGGCTGCTGAATTTCAAAAATCCGGAGGGACAGATAGCGCGTTAGTTTGTAGAAACTGCAGTGTTACGACTTTCAAATTAAACACCAAAAAGGAAGAAGTCACGCCAACGCTGACAGCTTGTCACGAAGACCATGTGGCAGTTCCTGTAAATTCTGTCAAAGGCAGGAACAAAGAGAAATAGCCAAGGATGTTTTACATATCCAACAAATGCAGATTAGGAATAAGGAAACGGAATATACCGACGAAACAACTTTAGAAGAGAACAAATCGCTGACAAAGATTTGATGATAGTACGGGGCTGGCTAGACCAAAAGCGACGACCTGAGTGGCAAGAAATATCCAGATTTGATCAGACAGTCAAGGGGTACTGGGCTCTGTGGGATTCGTTGTGCTTACGGGATGACTTAATCACTCGTAAATGGGAAAGTCCAGATGGTAGGAGCATTGTGTATCAAACCGTTGTACCCCGAACTATGGTAGCTGAAGTACTTCGTGAACTGCATGGCAGTCGCAGTGGAGGCCATTTTGGAGTAAATAGAACACTGGCACGTGTGAAAGAGCGGTATTATTGGATCCACTGTCGGAGAGATGTGGAAGAATGGTGCAGAAGATGTGACCTCAGTGCTTCTAAGAGGGGTCGGAAGACACGATCCCGAGGGAAAATGAAGCAGTATCTGTCAGGTGAACCTTGGGAAAGAATTGCGGTGGACATTGCAGGACCATTTCCTACGACAGATTCTGGGAATAAGTACATCATGGTTGCCATGGACTATTTCTTGAAGTGGCCAGAAGTAGTGCCGATGCCGAATCAGGAAGCAGTTACAGTGGCCGAAGCCCTTCTTGAAAACGTGATTTCCAGACACGGAGTACCCTTGGAGCTGCATACCGATCAAGGTAGAAATTTTGAATCCGAAGTATGGACGCAGTTAATGAGGTTGCTGGGGATACGAAAAACACGAACAACCCCACTTCATCCACAGTTAGATGGAATGGTCGAGAGGCACAATAGGACCATCAATCAATACCTCTCAATATTTGTGGATGAGCACCAACGTAACTGGGACAAACTGGTGCCTCTCTTTCTCCTGGCCTACCGAAGTTCCCAGCATGAATCCACTGGCTATACACCATCGATGCTGTTGTCTGGAAGAAGCTCCCCGTAGATCTGATGTTTGGCAGACCATCAGCCGACGATCATGAAGAAGTGTCTCTTCCACATTATGTAGCTGACCTACAGGAGCGACTTAGAGTGGTCCACGATTTCGCCAGAGAAAAGCTTCAGTTGAAGAGCGACAAAATGAAGATGAGACTTGACAAAAGGCAGTCATTAAACTCTTTCAACGAAGGCGATGCAGTTTGGTTGTACCAGCCACAGCGAAGGAGAGGATTAAATCCGAAATTGCAAAGACCTTGGGAAGGACCATATCGCATTGTCAAAAAGATTAATGACTTGGTGTACAGGATCCAACTTTCGCCAAGAGTCAAGCCAAAAGTGGTGCACGTGGAAAGACGGAGTTCGTATCGAGGAGATAATCCACCGGTCTGGAGACATACGGAATATTGGCTACAAAGTGGCGGCATCCTTTTGAAGAAAGCGCGAGATCTATGCTGTAGTTGGAAATATCGGCATCTACTCCTACAATGCCGACAAAGGGATTTCGAGAAACGTCCAGTGGTGGCTTTACCAGAAGCCGCTCGAATGATCTGGAGCCTTCGTCGGATATATATATGGGAGAATTGTCAATATATTTTTTTATGTAGATTCTTGAGCTTGGATATATTTTTTTTCCTTAGGTTTTCTTGGGATACAGGCTCAGTGGTTTGATTAATTTATTTTCATTTATTCTATACCATTATAATTAATTTTTATAAGAACAAAACGTTTCGACCATATGTGGTCTTTTTCAATTGTTAAAAATTAAGATTAGCTGTAATATAAAACAAAAAATTGATGTAATTTTTCTTTCTTTTTTTCAGTTTCTTTTTTCTTTTTTTTTATTCTTCTTGTTCATTTTTTGGAAAAAACTTTTTATATTTACTTTTATAACTGTTGTCTTTCAGCGTGTGAATAGATGTTTAGTTTGGAGCACGTTGCGAAAATAAAATGGTGTTGCCGGAAATATGTGGCAGGAAATTAAAGTTAATATTTATTTTTGACTTTTGACATTTGAGTAAACGAGAAAAATTTTTTGTGGACTCATCTCGTTTTAGGTTTTTTGATTTAAAAAATATTGTTATATATGGCACTTAAATTTTTAATATCGGGTTTTGAATTTATTGTGTTGAATTATTTTTTATATATATCATTTCTAGAATTTTTCGTTTAAATGTGTGTTTTTCAGTGGTTAATATTTTAGTCTCGTTGAAATTGAATTTATGTTTCTCTTGTTCTTCGTGATTTGTGAGGGCAGTTTTATTTTCCTTGTCATATTAATGTCCTTTGATTCGATTTTCGATATATTGGCATGATTCTCCTATATATGTGTTATTACAATCGTTGCATGGTATCTCATAGACAGAATGTGTAATTTTGTTTTTGTCTGTTTTGGCTTTTAATTTGTTGTATGTTTTTTTCAATAGGTTGTGAGGTTTGTGACTGACGGGTATGTTGTGGTTTTTGAATAATTTTTGAATGTTTTCTGATAGTTTGTCTATATATGGGAGTGAGAGGTAGTTTTGGTTTTCGTCTTTTTTTTTTCTCATTTGTTTATTTGTATTGTATGTTGCATAAATTTTGGCGCGGAAAGTTTTATTTATAAGATTTTCTGGGTAACAGTTTTGTTTAAGTACTAATTTTGCCTTATCTATCGATTTCTTACGGTATTGTGGGTCAGAAAGTTATTGGGAATATTTTTATTTTTTATCATTGCCTTAAAATGCCATGAGTCTTTTATGTATGAGTCGATTTTGTTTATTATTTTATTTATTATTTGTTTTTTTTGATTTTGATAATTTGTTAAATGTCTGGACAGAAAACATATCAGATACCGCACTACCTGACTACGCAATCAAAACTCTTGGTCTTGGTCCTATTTTTTCAATACCTTTAGAAAATAATGAAAATATACCCATTCCTGAAATAATAGCAAATATCGAAGCCTCTATACAAAAATTACCAAATTCAGAAAAAGACGAGATCAGAGCTACATGTTGCAATATTTTAACGAATTTCCGATAAACAAAAAGAAAAAACCAATGCCAATCGCAAGATCACATAAATAAAGAACTCATATCAAATTTCAAAAAAACCACACATTTTCTAAAAAACAACCCGAACCTTATAGTTCTTAAACCAGATAAAACAGTAATAATGAACTCAGATACTTACGATACTAAAATGAATGAACTACTATCTGACAAAACAACATACAAGGAAATTAAATCTGATCCAACAAAAAGATACCAAAATAAAAACAATGAATTAATTAGAAAATGGAAAGAACAAAATTATATATCTTCAACAACAGCACAAAATTTAACAATAAACAATGCCTTACCACCAAAGATTTATGGTCAACCAAAACTTCACAAAGCCGGCTATCCTCTAAGACCAATTGTTTCATCCATCCAATCACCATTTAACAAATTATCAAAATTTTTGAAACAAATAATAAATAAAATAATAAACAAAACCGACTCATACATAAAAAATACATGACATTTTAAGGAAATGATAAAAAAAATAAAAATATTCCTAATAACTATATCATTACATCCCTCGATGTAGTCTCTTTATATACAAATATTCCTATAGACCTTGCACTGAAAATCATCGACAAAAAATGGAATGAGATTAAACAATACACAGACATTCCCCAAACAGAATTTAAAAAAGCTATTGAACTCACACTTAATTCGGCATATTTTAAATATAAAAACAAATTTTACCAACAAATTTATGGTTGTGCTATGGATTCATCCATCTCCAGCTGTATTGCGCAATTGGTACTTGAAGACTTAGAAAATGAAATCTTGCCGACCGCAAATTTCCATATTCCTTTCTTTTATAGATACGTTGATGACTGTCTAACAGCTATCCCCAAGATAAAGAAAATGGCATCCTTAATCTTTTCCACTCATACCATGACAAAATAAAATTCACCATTGAAACTGATAAAAACAATAAAATAAATTTCCTTGATCTAACACTCCATCACAAAAACAATAACTTACAGACAGAATGGTATACCAAAAGTACTTGGTCCGGTAGATACTTGCACTTCAAATCAAAACATCCCATGTCGCAAAAAAAGCAGTAATCAACAGCATGGCTGATAGAGCAATAAGACTTTCTGACCCACAATACCGTAAGAAATCGATAGATAAGGCAAAATTAGTACTTAAACAAAACTGTTACCCAGAAAATCTTATAAATAAAACTTTCCGCGCCAAAATTCATGCAACATACAATACAAATAAACAAATGAGAACAAAAAAAGACGAAAACCAAAACTACCTCTCACTCCCATATATAGACAAACTATCAGAAAACATTCAAAAATTATTCAAAAACCACAACATACCCGGCAGTTACAAACCTCACAACCTATTGAAAAAAACATACACCAAATTAAAAGCCAAAACAGACAAAAACAAAATTACACATTCTGTCTATGAGATACTATGCAACGATTGCAATAGCACATATATAGGAGAATCATGCCAATATATCGAAAATCGAATCAAAGGACATAAATATGACAAGAAAAATAAAACCGCCCTCACAAATCACGAAGAACAAGAGAAACATAAATTCAATTTCAACGAAAAATTCTAGAAATGATATATATAAAAAATAATTCAAACACAATAAATTCAAAAACCGATATTAAAAATTTAAGTGCCATATATAACAATATTCTTTAAATCACAAAACCTAACCTAACCTAACCTAAAACGAGATGAATCCACAAAAAAATTTTCTCGTCTACTCAAATGTCAAAAGTCAAAAATAAATATTAACTTTAATTTCCTGCCACATATTTCCGGCAACACCATTTTATTTTCGCAACGTGCTCCAAACTAAACATCTATTCACACACTGAAAGACAACAGTTATAAAAGTAAATATAAAAAGTTTTTTCCAAAAAATGAACAAGAAGAATAAAAAAAAGAAAAAAGAAACTGGAAGAAGATGCTAAAATGATATAACTTTCACCAATTATAAAGAATACAGTTTAAATTTTCAATTTTTAAATGGTCGACTCAAACAGAATTATATTTTATTTTTATTATATATCTGGTTTCTACGAACTATGCATTTTAGGTAAGTTTATTTCAAATCATAGAAAAATTACATTAATTTTTTGTTTTATATGACAGCTAATCTTAATTTTTAACAATTGAAAAAGACCACATATGGTCGAAACGTTTTATTCTTATAAAAATTAATTATAATGGTATAGAAAACCTAAGGAATATATATATATATATATATTGATTTTGTATTCTTGACTGGTTTTATAATAAATAAAAAGATGTTCGTGGGGATGCAGTCATATATTCAATAAAATATATTTATTGACAATTCTCCCATATATATATCCGACAAAGGCTCCAGATCATTCGAGCGGCTTCTGGTCATTGACTCGCCAGCCGCCACTGGACTTTTTTCGAGCACCCTTTGTCGGCATTCTAGGAGTAGATGCCAACATGCTGCCGTCGCTCTCTTTGTCAACGCCGCTCTCGATATTTCCAACCACAGTATAGATCTCGCGCTTGCTTCAAAAGGATGCCGCCACTTTGTAGCCAATACCGGCGGCTGTTCCCCTTGCACGTTTTAATATTTTAAAAAATAATAAAAGAACTTATATTTTAAAATATTGCAACGGGCATATAAAAAATGACTGGAAAGTATTTATTTTGAAAGTTTATTTATTTACGCACTATTTATATCATAGTCTATTTATATTCACTATTAATATATCTTACACTAAACTATCGACTACTATGTACCGAGTGTCCCACTAAGGTCAGCGAGGTAGGTTAATAGGGAAACCGTGGACCCTACGACTTCGGGAAAAAAATCTTGAGTAAATCGGCTAAAAGAAATTCAGCTAAAATATTTTCAAGTTTCTAAAATGGTCTCTAGGTGGCGTAATTACCATGGTATAAAGTAAAATTATTTTTTTCTAAAAAAAACGATACATTAATGTATTGTTTAAATACTTACCAGAAATGGAAAGTTCATGAAATTCTGCGCAATTGTGGTCTCCATACTTTTTCCGTATTTTTTATTATCAGGATTTTTGAATTATTGTAAAATGTAATCTCAAACGAAGCAAAAATTAGATAGACTGATTAGAAAGAAAATAAATAAAAATGTTTTTCCGTTTTTGTTGGAAACTAGCAAATCCGAAATACCAACACATATTTGTTATCATTACTTGTTGTTATGAGCAGTGGCGTGGCTTAAGTAAGAGAAGCACTCACACATTTTCAATGTTATCCCTGACAGCCGAAGTTGACGGTAGTTTCATGTCCATGTCCTTATTATTAAAATTATTAATTAAATTAACTAATTATTTTTATGTTTCATTTTACTTTGTTATTAATCCACTAATATTACTTAAATAGATAATTATGTAAAAACGAGTAAAGATATCGAGTCACGGTTTTTGCCAAGATGTAGCTAATTATGTGACTTTTAATACCAATAATAAAAAAATGTATCGTTCCATTTAATTTTTTTACAAAAAAAGATAATAACTGAATATTGGCTTACCAGCGCCCTCTAGGAGTAAAGTTGTGAACTTGCGAACACATCCGATATTATTTTTGAAATAATCGTCGAGTTATCTTTCAAACAAGACTAAATTCATTAGATTTGGATAACGCATCTAGGAGATTATAGCGGTTTAAGAAAGTACTATTTCCTAGCTCCCCCCATCCTTATAATCAAAGATACGGAAAAAGTGTGAAGGCCAAAATTATGCAGGATTTCATGAACTTTCTATTTCCGGTACTAAAACAATACGTTAATGTATCGATTTTTTTAGCAAAAATGAATTTTAATTTATTTAATTACTATGGTAATTGCGACACCTAGCGGCCATTTTAGAAACTTGAAAATATTTTAGCAGAATTTCTTTCAGCCGATTTACTCAGCAATTTTTTTTCCCGAAGTCGTAGGGTTCACGGTTTCCCTATTATCCTACCTCGCTGACCTTAGTGGGACACCCGGTACAATTTCTATTTACTATTTACAGTATTTACAACCGAGCGTTATTTATTTATGGCCCCCAACCACCGAACTGCCGGACCATAGATAAAATATTTATATACGGAGAAGAATGGAAACTCCTGTATAAATTTTTTGACAGCATTTTTCGCGCCATCTGTTAGTGTGAAATACTATTATTGAATAAGAATGATAAAATATATGAAAGAAACCTGCAGCCAAGCATCATAAATATCAGCGGTTTTTTTGAAATTATATTTACATTTCTGTTAAAATTTGAATTGGAATAAAATAATAAAAATAGAATCTTTTGAAATAATTTTATTAATTAATATAAATTTAAATAACGTAACAAAATATACATCAAAATCAGAATAAAGAAAAACAGAAATAATACAATACAGAATAATACAATATATACATGTCATACAAAACATATTTTAAACAGATTGCACAGAATAGAAAACATACAGGTATTGCTTATAATATCTACGTATTAATGAAATAATAACATTCGTAATCCAAGTATTTAGTTTTCACAGTCAATGTTCACACAATATATAGAATTAATATGGCAACTTAATTGATATCATAAAAAGTAGAATTATTTCAGAAATCTAGAAATAGCATGGTATCATCGGAAAAAGCTACAGTTTTAAGCTCTTCGGAAGTTCTATAGAAATCATTAGTGAAAAGAAAAAATAAATTAGAAATACATATGTATATACAGATAAATTAAGATACATAGTGAACATTTGTTTCTCATTAATCTAGGCACATTCTGAATTGGTTTTGCAATTAAAAGAATCGTAGCATTACTGGGAACAGATCCTAAATCTGTTCTTTTAATTAGTCTATTATTTTTTTTGGTCAAATTGAAAATCTGGACCTTAATGAGGTAAGTAAACATACAATTTTGTAGTTTTCTGATGTAAAAACATGGAGTAATGCTTATTCTACTTAAATTCTTAAAGTAAATTCTACAACTTTATTTTTATGTAGGTGTTAACTATGTAAATATCCACTTACATAATTCAAAGAATGCGTCCTTTTGTTATATTCTTTTGCTCGGATGAATAATTCATTTTCTTTCATGCTGTCAGGCGTCCTCTTCAAAAGAAAGTCTTTACATGATCATGGCAGGGTTCCATCTTTATTAATGAGGTATCCTGAAAGGATCCTCAAAGCCTATGCGCTTCTACATATTGCACGGATAGGGACACACTCTTAGGGATATCGCAATAGTCCTCATCCGCTTCTTGTGGTAGACCCTTTAAAGGAAAAGATGTGTTCAGTAGATGTAATTCAAAATCTAAGACAAACTATTGTACTAGATCAATTTGAAAAAAGTATATTATAGGTTTTCATTGAAGTCATACTAGGAAAAAACAAAATATTGCCGCACCATTATTGAATTAAAACCTTGGGTAAAAATAGAAGTTTATCTAGTTATATCACAGCATAAGAATCCTATGCTGTGTTAAATCGAGCGATCGAAAAAACTCATCCCCTGTAGGCATTTGAAAATTAGAACATGTCTTTCCGAAACACAGATAAGAAGCTCAAAGTGACAGGTGATATTTCAATCAATATAAATGCAATTGCAGATGATTCAGGTAAAGTAAGGTAAAGACACGCTGCCCATTTCAAATGCCTACTACGAATGATATTTTTTTGGATCGCTCGATATAGTTGTTGGTTGACGTATATTTTTAAATTGTTGATATAATATACAATTGTCCTACATCCTATAACAACAAAATAATCTACAAAGAAAGAACCACGTACGAAAGACAGTTATAACGCCGATTTTTTAAACAAAATGAAATCCAACTTTGCTTTAGAGGTAATATTCAATCTCTTCATATGAAAGAATTGGCCTCTATCAGGTCATTCAGAGATAGAATATATTTTATAAGCTAATAATAATATGCTAATTACTGAAACGTACTTCTAATTTTCGGAGTTGATGGTCTGATAACACTTGAACGTTCAGGAACATCCAACGATGGTTCAATTTCCGGCTCAGGTGATTGGCAATCTCTATCAGCACTTTTATTAGCATGTGGTTATGTCTCTGATCTGATTATTTTCTTGAATGTGTTCTCTTAGTTCTTGGAACGTCCTCAACTAGCTCAAAGTGTTCTAAAAATATAATATATATTTCAGGAAAAATATTGTACCTTAAATTGATTAACAAGGCTCTCATATTAAAATTAATTAAATCGCAATAAATATGCAATATCGCGGGTTACATCAATTACTATGAACAAGTTAATAAATAAAAAAGAATTATACCTGGTAGCAGCTGAACCGATGGCCAAACTCCTTTCTTAAGGACATTATTGGGTCCAAAGTCTTGAGGCGTAAAATTTAGGGCACAAAACCGACGATTAATATAAACTTCTTCAGCTGCCATTTCTTCTTTCAAACATTTATTCCCACATAAATTGACCCATTTATGAAAAAGAGTTTTGTCACTCTCTTGGGAAGGATTGGGAAAGCGATGCTTCCTATAGCAATCACTAACAGCATGAAATAGCTGGCATGGTAGATTAGATTTTAAAAGTATCTGTAAAAAGATAATTATTAATTCTATTACCTATAGTATATAAGTAGATAATATGTTAAATTACAAATAAAAGAGTAAATTCACTATGCACTATATTAATATATATCTCTAATAAGTGATCAACTGATTGAACACTTCTCTCTATCCTAATATAGGTACTTAACTAGATAACAAAAGTTTGAAAACTTTATTAATAACATGGGTACTTAATTATAAATATGATTACTTACCTAGAACTGCAATTAATCAAATCAAACACAGAGGCAACAACAAGAACTCTCTAAACAGATAATACAGTAACTAATAGCAATACAAAACAATTTATATAATTATCAGAGTAATTACAATTTAATTACTCACATTTAGCCCCCGGCCCAATCAAAATCTTTCTGAATTTCCGACGAGACCATAGAGAACATACAAAATAAATGTTCTCTCTGCATGATTCCAAAGATTTTGTCGATACTGACACCATCTGGGTTTTAAATCTTAATAGTTCTCAAGTAGTTAGCTTTCTTCATAGTAGATGGCGCTGCGAATGTGGACATGTTTTGCCCATATGAGATCTCAGGACCTGTGCCGGACTGCACCGTACTCCGTGTCTACGCCACAGCCCCGAACAGACTCGACTCAACTCGACGGGACCGGGCGACTTCCCCGTATTGACCAGTAGCGGCTTGTGGTCAAAATGACTGATGAGGCAAATATATAACACAGAAAAAAAAGCGCCGCAGGTAAAAAAAAGTTACACTTTCAAGGTCACACCCTAATAGAGGCATAATTTCAATCAAAATTAAGTTTTATTTACTTTGGTTGCACCAATGTCTCGGTGTTTAATTACCTATTACCTATCAATGTTGATTAATAATTATTACGAAAATAAGAAAGTTACGGGATTTGAACTTTACTAAGTTAGAGGTTCATTTTATTTTAAGAGGTATATGTAGGTACCTTAAAACAATTTGTTCTAAAATTTTGTGACAATATGTGTTAAAAAAAATAAAATCTGTAAATACTTTTATTTAGGTATCTTTGAGGTAGGATCCTTATTATTTTAAAAATAAGTTAAATATGATGTAAAACTAAAATATTTGCAGATATTCAAATATGTTACAAGTAACGTCACGAAACTAGAACCCGATGTATTATTAAGGTGCATTACAGTCCAAACAGAAACTTTTTTGCACAAAACTGTCCAGCAAGAACCACGAGGATATGTTGAGTACTCTTGCCAGGAAAGGAGAAGAAAAAATAAAACATATTTCTTAGACCTGAAGTGTTTCTTACGTAAGACTTTATACTTTTAAGTACCGAAAGCAATAGAACTAATATTATTTTGTATTTTTTGTTCACCAACTAATAAAGTCGGTCCATTTTGTTGTAAAAAATATTTATTCCATACTTTTGAGTGTAAAATTAGTCATCAAAATCATTCAACGTTCACCAAAGAAGATAGTGCGTTACTTATACTTATTCAGAGATATCAAAAAATCATGCAAATACACATATTTGATGATAGCAAATGTACCTAATAGAAATATATAAACATATTATATATCATCGTATTCTCTCACAATACATCTAAATTCACAAATGTGAGTAGTTTAATTATTAATTTATTATGTGGTTAAGATAATTTGTAACGATTTTTAGTTTGCCCTGACGAAGAGGATAAACAATCTCGAAAACTTGGCATAATCCATATATAAACGTTCGAGAAAAAAAACATTTTGGACTTCTTTGATATAACAGAACACAATGCCGTTGAATTTCTTCGAAAGTCCAAAGTACAAACGATCGCAATAGGTATATTTCTATATGAAATTTAATTAAAAATCAAACTCAGAGCACGTCTACTAAGCGTAAGGCGCGTACGAATTAAAAAAAGCAGGCAGTCCTTCTCTTAACTTTACTACGCTCATAGCATTGATTGTATTTTCAACATTGAACTTCGGGATTACCGTTTTGTAAATGCCTGAGTACCTACATACCTATTTGTTTCTGTTTCTTTCTAAAATTGTGCATATCAGTAAACACAAACAAATGCACGTTCTAGGCAGGCATGCAGCTCCAAATTAAAACTCGTGTACCTACCTAGATTAAAACAATGATGAGACTGATTAAATTTAGACGTGGGCTGGACAGTGTCATATATTTTCTGCAACACGTGCGTTGTTTACCGAATTAAATTATTCACACACACATGGCAAATGGATAATGAAAATGAAGCCGGGCACGTTTAGCGTCACGGAACATGATTGTTTTCGCAGGTGTATATTGTATATTATGTAGGTACCTATACTCTTTTATATGTATATAAATATATGTAATCAATCACATTATGTATATGTCCCGAATTCAAAATACCTACATACTCGTGTGTTAGTATGCACACAAGATTGCGAAAGATCAAAACAACTTATGTAAACTGTGCTGAGTAAAATAACTTCTGAACTACTATTAGGAATGTGCGGCTAGCGTCTGATATCTAATATATATCGTGTTATGTTTAAATATTGAATTGAATATAGACGCATGTGTAGCGAACATGCGTTGTCCTTTGATTAAAAAATTTCAATATATTTATTGTTTATACCGGAGAGGACTTCTGTCATAACAAACAAATTTCGAAATCACATAACTTGGCCTATATGTTTGTACCTCATAACATGTTTACAATATTTGCTACTCTATTTTCACATACATAACGTTTTACGATGTGAATGTATTACTTTTGGTTTTTGAAAAATCAGTTTCTTGGAATTTTTAACTCACAAAAACCACTCCAATCAAAAAACGTTGAATATACCTACCCAACTAGAGTCAAAATACTATAATTTAGCTAAATATATCAAAATAAGACTAAATATAAAATTTTTATCAGATAAAATTTAAAATTGTTGGTACAATGAGTGTTTTTCGTCATTGTTGTTCTACATTTTTCTCATTTCCCTTGTCGTTGTATTTTTCTTGCACGAAGTATACATAATATATTAGTTTTATATTGAAGATAGTTGTGTGAAATTTGAAATACAAACGAGATTAATCAATAGGAGTAGAAGGTAGGGTTAGGTATATTCTAACGTTTTAAATTAAATTTCAAGTGACCATTTGCAAATCACTGGATACTACTGCTGTAAATATGCCCAAGGGCTTACTGCCTTCGTTACTAGTTCATATTATTTCCGTTGTGCATAAGCTACCCAAATTTGTCACGTCTTATTAGAGACAAAGTTTTGTTTATGTCTTGAATTATGTTAAATATGAAATATTTAAGAGGAAAAGTCGATCAGTAGGAAATATAACAGATAGGTAGGTATCACGCCCTTCCTTTATTGCACCTCGGAAACCACATGTGTCGTACTGTCTTGTTGTTTTTCACTGTTCTACGTACGAGTACAAAATCGGTTTGTTCCAACCCCGGTCCCGGACTGTTTCCAATTAGTCAGCCATTTATGAATAGCAGTAGGTATAATAATTATACATATCTTTAACTTAGCTTGTCGACTAAATTGATAGTATAACCGTCAAGTATCGGTAGTTGAAACACAGCTATAGTGGGCTGTCGCTGGATGCCCAACAGTAGAAAGAGAAATCATTCTACAGTTGTCTAGTCGAAAACTTGATAATCCGTCGCGTAATATCTGTTATATTTCGTACTGGTCGACTAGCAGCTCTCTTTACAGTGTTGGCTCCTCAGAGGAGGCAGGGGAGGCCCGGCCTCCTCTACAATGTAAGGAAATTCATATTTTTGACTTGTTGCTTATTGGACGCACACTGCAGCAATTAACCAAGTAATATTTAATTTGAGCTTTGTTTTAGATATACTTAAATATTTATTATTTATTTATTAGAAAATGTTTTATTTATACATAGTGTCAAGTCAAGGTCTGACTGTTAAGATTATACATGAATAGATAAATACAGTTTGTTTTACGAACGATGGCGTTTGGCTGTAATTATTCATGAACTGCGTATATTATATATAAAATTTAATACTGCAAGTGCGAAATTTGATTTACACATTGCATACCGATAGTATGTGAATAATATTTCAATATGCCTGTGATTTCAAATTTTCAAAAGAAAATAATTGAAATACCATATCTTATCTCGAAATCGTCACGCCACTGATTTACTTCCCTCGGTTGAATTGATCAGTATCTCATGTTTTCAAGTCATTTTTCGTGAAACAAACAGTATCTACAAAAACAAATAATAATTATATTATTTTATTATTACCTACTAAAATAGAAAATTTATATGGTATTTTCTCGAAGACGAAGTCGAGAAAATTAGCTATATGGGGGGCAACTTAACAGACCCGCCCCTATTTTGATGATTCTTTTTTCATTGGAAAGAGGAATCCTAAGTACTGGTCTCATATTATATTGTGGATGAAACAATTATATATTTTTTTTGAAAATTAGAAATTTGATCCAGCAGAATTAAAGAAAAGATTATTTCTAGCAATATGTACTGAAATCTATTTTTTTCATCTCAAGATTTTCCAAGTCATAACACTAGGAAAGCAAAGATTAGAAACACCTGATGAAAGTTTAAGTTTGTATACCTATTTTGGAACTATTAGCTATATTCGATTCTGATTCTGTTACTTTATTTTTTGTTTTGTTGGAGATCGATACCGCTCCCCAGTGACACAGATTGGGTATCCTACTGGCACTAGTTGCCCAGCAGTATCTGAAAAACGTGTTTAGCTAAAGACTGTGGTACGAAAACGACTCTACCGATTTTAAAGCTAAATATTATGCGCCCTTCACCACCTACTATACATATATAACACATATCTCTGAAAAAAGCAGGAGAAAAGTTATGCTCAAATGAACTTCAAAGGTTCATCCTACGTCAAAATTAAATATAATCATTGTTGGTTGTGACACCAGCTGATCAGTCGATTTTTTATCATAGAGTTAATACAGTAGAGTAAAAATGCCGTTAGAAAAAATGAAGTGTCTTCAAAAAGAAACAGAAGATTTGATTGAGGTTGTTGTTGAACAAGGAACGAACTCCCTCCACGATCACATTTATCCATTAGTCCGCTACGGCAGGACCTGGAACCAAAAAATTTCGTACTGAACAGTTTCCAGAGCCACTTCACCCATTGTAATTAAAAGTCCACAAAGAAGTCACCGAGAAATTAATATAGAAATTCATTCAATAAATATAAATGATAAATATATTATTATATAAAATAACCAGAGTTCACTTTATTTTTAAACAAAATTATATTATTATATATATAGTGACGGCAGCATGTCGGCATCTACTCCTAGAACGCCGACAAAGGGATTTCGAGAAACGTCCAGTGGCGGCTTTCGAATCAAAGACCCAAAGCCGCTCGAATGATCTGGAGCCTTTGTCGGATATATTTATATGGGAGAATTGTCGGCATGAGAGACAGAATGTAAAAGATAGTGTGAATAATATAATAGTCCGAGTAAGCTAGTGCGAATATAGTAAAGTTAAGCTATAATTTATATTATTTCGAGTGTAAATAAAGTTAATTTAATAACTCTAAATTAGTCTCTCTTATCTGCGAACCCGAATACGCAACAAAGCAGACAGAAAAAATGGATGAACAACAAACTAAGTTATTCTCCGATTTTTCGAGAAAACAGGAAGAATTACGACAACAAGAAAAGGAGGCACGACGACAGCAAGAAAATAAGGAAGAAGAGGAGCGAAGGCTGCGAGAAGAACAGAAAAAGGAGGAACAACTAATTAAGGTACTCTCCGATTTTTCTAGAAAACAAGATGAGCTACGACAACAAGAAAAGAAAGAACAAGAGGTACGACGACAACAAGAAAAGAAAGAAGAAGAGGTACGGCGGCAGAGAGATTTCGAGCAGATTGCAGGATTGTTCCGAAATGTCCATCAAGAAATCGATACCGTTAAACAAGAAGTTCGAGAAGAAATTGGAAAAGTTCGAGAAGAAATTGGGACAGTTCGAGAATAGTTTGAGGAAAAGTACCTACGATTAGAGAAAGAGGTGAAGAAAATACGGGATACCAACCACGACGAAAGCAGCAAATTTGACACGTCGGCGAACATTACAGCCAATGAAAAACTTAAACCACCAACGTTTGACGGCGAAATATCCTGGGCCATTTACAAACGTCAATTTGAGGCTGCAGCCAATGCAAATGGATGAGATGAGCAGCAGAAAGCAAACGCGTTGGTATTGGCTTTGCGAGGAAAGGCGCTTGATATACTTCAAAACCTTCCTGAAGCCAAACAAACAGATTATTCGGCTGTTGCGGGGGCCCTGGAACTAAGATACGGCAACAAATATCTTAGCCAAGTAGATCAGAGCCAGTTGAAGAGCAGAATTCAAGGTTCAACGGAGTCACTGCAGGAATTCAGCAGTAGCATTGAGAGCATGGTGCGACTGGCTTATCCAAAGGCCCCGGACGAATTTATCGAGCAAATTAGTGTCCAATACTTCATCGACGGAGTTCGAGATATAGATATGCAGCAAGCGTTGAGACTAAGTAGGCATAACACCTAAGCCGAAACAGTTGTCCAGGCACTGGAATACGAAGCTGCCAAAAATGCTTCGATAAATCGTCGCAGCAAAGTAAGAGAAGTCAGGGTGTCAGACGAACTGCAAGACAATGCAGATTTCTTTAAGAAGCTGGAAGCGATGTTCCAGAAATTCTGCTCTCGAGGAAGCAAGGATTCCGGATATAGAAAAGTGATTAAGTGTTACAATTGCAACCGAGAGGGACATATAAGTAGAAACTGCAGGCGACGACCCAGATCTGAAGAACGAAATGTTCAGAGAGAGAATACCCGACTTCAGGAAAACTCAACCTCGCCAGTGTAAGGGGGCGAACGCTGGCGACCACTGATTATCAAGCCCCCAAGTTACATTTGTGCTCCATCAAGAAGAGCGGTAAGAGCCTCGTTGTCCAAGATTTTATCAACGGCAAGAAATGTGATTTGACCATCGACACGGGGGCAACAAGGTCAGTGGTACGCCCCGAGATAGTTTCCAAAGAATCTATCGTGCAGCACAACATCAAGCCAATACTGGAAACTGCAGAAGGAGATTTGATAAATGTTTTTGGAGAGACCACCACCACTTTGGAAATTGGCAAGGCACAAGTAAAGATTAATGCAATCGTGGCTGACATAGTGGATGAATTTATAGTAGGCATAGACGTTTTGGAAACCTTCAATTTTATCATAGTGGAGTTTAAAAACAGAATGTTGAGAGTGGGCAACAAGGAAATATTTTTCTCAGCATCTTCGAACAAGAACTGTCCTGTTGAAATAATCGTCACCGAAGATACACGAATAACTGCAAATAGTGAGAAGATCGTGAAGGCGCACCTAGAAAAACAACTGGAAGGAGTTATTACTATGGTTTTTGAACCAAACGAGAACAAAGAGAACGGGGCTCTTTTGGCTAGGTGCTTAGTTAATTCCAACAACATTATTCCAGTGAGGTTAGTCAATCTATCAGTAAACAGAATGACATTAAAGAAAGGGGATGTAATCGGTACCTGTTCGCCAGTCTCCCGTGTAACAAGATGTGAGCAAAGAATCCACAGAAATGCGTTCTATTCCTGGAAAAACTTTCTCGGACACGTCGTATCATCGAAAGTAATTGAGACCGATCAAGAAAAAGTCCAGGCAGTGCGAGATTGGCCCAGACCAAAGAACAAGCACGAAGTTAGAAGCTTTTTGGGACCCAGCAGTTACTACCGCCGATTTGTTAAGGATTTTGGGAAAATTGCGAAGCCACTACATCAATTAACAGAAAAGAACTCCCACTTTGACTGGTCACCAGAAAGGTCAACAGTCGTTTCTGGAGCTGAAAAATCGTTTGACCAGTGCTCCTGTTCTTGCATATCCCTTGGACGAAGGATTGTTCGTATTAGACACTGACGCTTCACAAAGTGGAATAGGAGCTGTTCTTTCCCAAATTCAGAATGGCGAAGAAGCTGTAATGGGATTTTTCAGCAAAACGTTGGGAAAAGCAGAGTGAAACTACTGTGTGACCCGGAAGGAGCTGCTATTCTATTGATGGTTGTACCATCAATAGAACATTACCACAGTTTTCTCTTTAGACGGAAATTTTTAGTAAGAATAGACCACTTTGCACTACAGTGGCTGCTGAATTTCAAAAATCCGGAGGGACAGATAGCGCGTTGGCTGGAGAAACTGCAGAGTTACGACTTTCAAATTAAACACCGAAAAGGAAGAAGTCACGCTAACGCTGACAGCTTGTCACGAAGACCTTGTGGCAGTTCCTGTAAATTCTGTCAAAGACAGGAACAAAGAGAAACAGCCAAGGATGTTGTACATATCCAACAAATGCAGATTAGGAATGAAGAAATGGAAATTTCTGTGGAAATCACCAGAGACAACTTTAGAAGAGAACAAATCGCTGACAAAGATTTGATGATAGTATGGGGCTGGCTAGACCAAAAGCGACGACCTGAGTGGCAAGAAATCTCCAGATACTGGGCTCTGTGGGATTCGTTGTGCTTACGCGATGACTTGATCACTCGTAAATGGGAAAGTCCAGATGGTAGGAGCATTGTGTATCAAACCGTTGTACCCCGAACGATGGTAGCTGAAGTACTTCGTGAACTGCATGGCAGTCGCAGTGGAGGCCATTTTGGAGTAATTAGAACACTGGCACGTGTGAAAGAGCGGTATTATTTGATCCACTGTCGAAGAGATGTGGAAGAATGGTTCAGAAGATGTGACCTCTGTGCTTCTAAGAAGGGTCCGAAGACACGATCCCGAGAGACAATGAAGCAGTATCTGTCAAGTGAACCTTGGGAAAGAATTGCGGTGGACATTGCGGGACCATTCCCTACGACCGATTCTGGAAATAAGTACATCATGTTTACCATGGACTATTTCTCCAAATGGCCAGAAGTAGTGCCGATGCCGAATCAAGAAGCAGTTACAGTGGCCGAAGCCCTTCTGGAAAACGTGATATCCATACACTGAGTACCCTTGGAGCTGCATACCGATCAAGGCAGAAATTTTGAATCCGAAGTATGGACGCAGTTAATGAGGTTGCTGGGGATACGAAAAATACGAACAACCCCACTTCATCCACAGTCAGATGGAATGGTTGAGAGGCACAATAGGACCATCAATCAATACCTCTCAATATTTGTGGATGAGCACCAACGTAACTGGGATAAACTGCTACCTCTCTTTCTCCTGGCCTACCGAAGTTCCCAGCATGAATCTATTGGCTATACACCATCAATCTTGTTGTCTGGAAGAGAAATGAAGCTCCCCGTAGATCTAATGTTTGGCAGACCATCAGCCGATGATCATGAAGAAGTGTCTCTTCCACATTATGTAGCTGACCTACAGGAGCGACTTAGAGTGGTCAACGATTTCGCCAGAGAAAAGCTTCAGTTGAAGAGCGACAAAATGAAGATGAGACTTAACAAAAGGCAGCCATTAAACTCTTTTAACGAAGGCGATGCAGTTTGGTTGTACCAGCCACAGCGAAGGAGAGGATTAAGTCCGAAATTGCAAAGACCTTGGGAAGGACCATATCGCATTGTCAAAAAGATTAATGACTTGGTGTACAGGATCCAACTTTCGCCAAGAGCCAAGCCAAAAGTGTTGCACGTGGAAAGACTGAGTCCGTATCGAGGAGATAATCCACTGGTCTGGAGACAAACGGAAGAAGCTGTTCGGGGCGAACAGCTTTGAGGGAGGGAGCAGTGTAACGTGTAAGGGGAACAGTCGCCGGTATTGGCTACAAAGTGGCGGCATCCTTTTGAAGAAAGCGCGAGATATAAACTGTGGTTGGAAATAGCGAAAGCGGCGTTGACAAAGAGAGTGACGGCAGCATGTCGGCATCTACTCCTAGAATGCCGACTAAAGGATTTCGAGAAACGTCCAGTGGCGGCTTTCGAATCAAAGACCAGAAGCCGCTCGAATGATCTAGAGCCTTTGTCGGATATATATATGGGAGAATTGTCGGCATGAGAGACAGAATGTAAAAGACAGTGTGAATAATAGAATAGTCCGAGCAAGCTAGTGCGAATATAGTAAAGTTAAGTTGTAGTTTATATTATTTCGAGTGTAAATAAAGTTAATTTAATAACTCTAAATTAGTCTCACTTATCTGCGAACCCGCATACGCAACAATATCTATATTTCATAAATGAAAGAGTATATATATAATATAATATAAAAATATGGAGATGCTCTACACCTTTATGCTTTTATTTAGTTTATTCAGGTCAGAGAGCTTTGACCATCTTCCAGTTGCTTTTATTTAGTTGGATACAGCTTCCACTTATGTGGCGCTGATGAAAGCTAACAAGCTTGAAATCACGTGATCCGCTTCTAATGGGTGGCTATATCTGACTAAATAAAAGCATAAAGGTGTAGAGCATCTTCATATATATATATAATAATTAAAGCAATCTATATTAGTTCATTAATGAATGAGATATAAAATATATAAATAGGATGAAGCTCTACACCTTTATGCTTTTATTTAGTCGCATACAACCACCCACTAGAAGCGGATCACGTGATTTCAAGCTTGTTAGCTTTCATCAGCGCCACATAAGTGGAAGCTGTATCCAACTATACAAAAGCAACTGGAAGTAGATAATGTCTCAAAGTTTTTGACTACTTCCAGTTGCTTTTGTATAGTTGGATACAGCTTCCACTTATGTGGCGTTGATGAAAGCTAACAAGCTTGAAATCACGTGATCCGCTTCTAGTGGGTGGTTGTATCCGACTAAATAAAAGCATAAAGGTGTAGAGCTTCATCCTATTTATATATTTTATATCTCATTCATTAATGAACTAATATAGATTTCTTTAATTATTATACATACTTACGTTAAACGTAATTTTGCTCTCAATACCTAGGTGGCGCGAATTGTGTCCCACTGGTAGATAATGTCTCAAAGTTTTTGACTACTTCCAGTTGCTTTTGTATAGTTGGATACAGCTTCCACTTATAAGGCGCTGATGAAAGCTAACAAGCTTGAAATCACGTGATCCGCTTCTAGTGGGTGGTTGTATCCGACTAAATAAAAGCATAAAGGTGTAGAGCTTCATCCTATTTATATTTTATATATATATATATATATATATATATATATATATATATATATATATATATATATATATTTGGAAGTACGGCAGTCTTTGTTAGAACACACTAAACTCTATGATTGGGTAATCTGCCGAAGAATTTATATGGGGCTTAAAAAAAGAATACTCTTCTTGCTAACCAAGCTTTCGAAAAATATATTTTCATCTTCAGGGTTTTGCAAACGAGGTTACAAAATAAAACGAGCAAAAACAAAGTTAGGATTTCCTTCGTCCATATGGACGGAAAACAATTAACACTTAAGACATTTGACAAAATTAAAATTTCTTAAAATTAAATCATCCTCCTCTATTTTCTAGTTCTATTTACACAATTATTGAAATGTTTGTTCTAAAAACATCAAAATAGGGTTATCATAGGGTTGCGGCACTATGGGCTGTAGGATAATGAAAACTCTTTTTCAATTACCAACGTTTCGATAGCGGTAGCTATCTTTTTCAAGGCTGTATTGAAATAAAAGAAAGTTACAAAGAAGTACTTAATTAAAGGGATATAAGAATCATCGAAATAATAATCAAGAAAAATAGTTATATATAAAAACACGTTATACGAATTCCAAATTACATTGATTTGAGTGTTAAATATAGATAGGTACATCATTCATTCTTATGTTATCAGAACTAAATTGAATTTCTACATCTAATATTTGAATATTGAACTGTACGAGAATTAAGTAGAACAGAAAATTATGGTCATAATTAGCAAAAACTACAATAAAGAAACAGGGGAAGATTGTATTTTTACTTTTTATTAAAATTTTTGAATACATGGAATTCAAAGTTCCTGTCTTTTATTTTGTTCCTTGATTTGTGTGTTCTTTGTTAATTTTGTCTATGGGTTGCATGTCTGACGTAATAATAAACAATAATGTATAATAATCTATGGATATTACTGAAAATGAATGAATGAATATTATTCATAGATATATAACATTATTGTGCCTTGGTAATCAAGAAATTAAAAGAAAACAAAGAAAATACTAGTAGACACTTGAGATCCACACTACAAACTTCTCAGTAAGTAAATTCTTTACCTATTGAAAAAATGTCGGTAACCTGAAATCGTACGAATGAATGAAAATTATTTTCAATTGCAGTTCAAAATTGGACGATTTTTTGAGTTTTTTTACTTTCGAAGGCTACTATTTTGAAACTATAAAGTCAATCATTCTGATTATGAACATTTTTCTTAGTCAGTCAACGACTGATTTTTGTAACGAGTTTGGTTATTTTCCGAAAACTCTTACATCCTAGAAAGTCCCATACATTACTGAAGATGCTATTAAAAAAACAGTAATATAATGAACTAAACATTCCACTAACTTGAATTTGAAGAATTAAAAAGTTATAATATTAAATTAATACTAAGGTCCCGAACATAGTTCGATCAAAATTTCCAAATAAATAAATAATTTGAGCAAAGTGGCCATTTTGGGCTTTGTGGACTTCCAGTTAATTTGGGCGATGTGGACATTTTGGGCGACGTGTCCACCAACGAGTTTGCACTATAAAATGTAAAAATAGTATACATTCTTCAATCATATGGGACAAGATTTGTTCACAGACAATACGAACATTGGTTAATAGCGTCCGAATGAATTTGCGTTATCCCATTAATCCAAATAATCATTTCCGTCCTTATCTTACAAATGCGCGCTTATCTTAATTCTCGGCCTCCCATATTCAAATACCTAGGTATTTCCTATTTAAATATGTGTTTACGCTCCTTTCAGAATACCTACCTTTACCTCAAAGTCATATCACAAATAATAATATAATCCAAAACACTGACAAAATCTGATACCTATGAAATAATCATTCACTTTTAGTCGATAAAATATTTTTTTAGAAAAGTAAATTTATTTATAGTCCATTATCTAATCTTTCAAAGCAGTGTTACTCCTGCTTCTCTAAAATCTCTATAGAGATCGAAAATAAAAATGGCAGATTGTGAAAAAATAAAAATGGGTTACTGGTTAAAACAAACATAAGTTTCATGCATAAAATCCATAAATATATCTACAAATATGTTACGTAGTCTTCGTAGACTTATAGACATAGAAAGCATTTATAAATTTTAATGCGATTTTACGCAACACGAAAAAAATTATTGTAATATAAATAAATTAATATTTATAAATGAAAGAGTGAATATAAGATTTTTCATGTACTTTCTTATATAACCCAAGAACCAATGCCACTTTCAGCTATTAGTGCAACCATTTTAATAAATAAATATAAAAGTAAATGCGGACAGAGTCACATAACAAAAACGCTTGATGGGTACATAGTCCAGTCAGTGGATGAACAATTTACTTTTATAGGTAGTTACTAAATAATTGATTCTCTTGAAATCAAAGAAATATGTAAAACTACAAAATCAAGTAACTTAAGAAAAAATCTCTTTTTACAGCCATCCCGAGGTGGAGGAGGTATTACAATTCGATTGTTTTTTAACTTGCTTTTTAACGTTTTCTGGGATGTTTTGCACAGTGGTCCGATTTTGATTTCTTTTTCATTTGAGAAATGGCCCCATATTTAGAAAACTCAATATTTTTAATATTAATCATACAGTCTGAAATTTGTCTTTTTGCTATGTGGAAGGGAAGTTTTTCCGAGAATCAGAAATTCTAGATTTGAAAATTAAAAAGGGGACCATATCAGAAAACGTTTATATTGAATTTTTTTCAAAAAAGTTAAGGTTTCCGAGTTTCGCAATGGTAAAATCTGACATATGTGATATGCGTAGTTCCGCCATGTGGAAGAAAATTTTTTTTCGAACATTGAAAATATGAGACGGCCAAATTAAAGAAAAGATTATATGTAGCAACATTTAAATTGAGTTACGGTTTTCGAGTTACAGCAGTAAAGTCTGAAATACGTATATTTGCGCCGCGATGTTTTGAGATCTCTGAATAATACCTAAATAACAAGTACAAGCTAAGTATACATCTTTTTGGGTATTAGTGAACGTTCAATAATTATCATGACTAATGTTACACTCAAAAATGTGAAATAAATACCTATTTTTTAACAAAAAATTGGACCGTCTTTATTAGTTGTTGCAATGAAAATTACAAAATAATTCTATCGGTGCTGGTAATTTTTAAGTTGTGCCGTTGTAGTTTGTTGTAGGCAGTAGGCACCAACTCCAAAAGAACCAGCACCAATAGCATTAATATTATTTTGTATTTTTCAGTGCAACAACTAATAAACTCGGTCCAATTTCTTTTAAAAAATATATATTGTATATGTATATGTTAGTCTTCTAGTCTATACTAGCTTCTAAACATGTGTGCCAAAATTCATAAGTTTGTTTGTTTGTATTTATGTCAATGCATATCTCAAAAAGTAGGTATATGTCGGATTGCATTTTTTTATAGTTGGATCTAGGGAACAGTGCAAGTTTCATCAAAATCGTTTCATTAGTTTTTTTTAAGATAGAGAGTTAAGTGAGTCACTTCACTAGGAAAAACTGTAGTTGGCTTAACAGCGTAATATAATGGCGTAAACGAAAAACATTAAAAGACGTTAAACTAATCGACAACGTAGAACGTAGGTAAGTTCTCGTACCTTGTACTTATTAACTTAATTAAAAGGTATCAAGATTATCTATAATTTCATGTAAAACTACACACGTGAAATACAAAAAAAATGAGCAATGGTATATACTCGAACGAAAAAAATATTATGTAGCAAATTACTTTTAATTACTACAACAGTAATTAAAAAACTAAGAAATAAAAAAGTTATTTATAAAAATTAAACCGACTTAAAAATTCTAATTTATATAATTGTTAACTAGAAAGGGAGAACTAAAAATTTAATCTTGTAAAAAATCTAGAATACCCTAATATAATTTTTAAATACCTTTTGAAGTCGGTGCCTCCTATAAATAAACTACTAACCACAGACGTACCTATATGTAACTAAAAGTAAAATTGGAAACTTAATTTATTTTGTACCTACGTATGGGAGGCATCGACTTCAAAAGGTATAAAATTATATTATTTAGTTATTTTAGATTGTGGTTATTAGTTATCTTTTGAAGTTATAAGTTTGAAGTCGGTTTAATTTTTTTAAATTACTTTTTTATTTGGAATTATCTTGTAACTAAAATAATCAAGTACATAAAATATTCTTCATATTTCTAATTATTCATATTCTCTTGAGTATTGTACGTTGTACCTAATTGAGGGATAAAAATCAAAACACAATAAACTATTATAAAATTACAAAATGTTGCGGAATTTCTAGTAGTATATAAAATGGTAAAAAGCTACAGGGCATTTCATTTCAAAAAGATGGTTGATCCTTCTCAAAATTGACGTGTCCGAGTTTTTTTGATAAAAATAAACTGACTGTATAGATATCCGTTATCTGTAATAATAGCAGTACGCTATAGTTCTGTCCTTCGTTGACCGGACTAAAGCACAAAAATGGCAATTCCCCTTGATCACGTGGCCCGTCCACGTTACTCCAAACGTGATCTCTGCCTTAGATCATGTGCAATAAGATCAATAATTTAACGACTTACGTTCTGATATCTCTTTCTTACCTGCTATTCTCTTGATACACGAGAATGATATCAACGTCGATTTTTTTCTGACGCTTTGTCAAGACGAAATAATTTGCAAAAACAATCCTATATCCTGTTATCGCACGATAGAAGTTGATTTAAGTTTCAATTCTCAATTTGGATAGCGATAAAATTGGATTGTGTGTTATTGGTCACGTAAACGCGACAAAGATAGGAAGGAGGCGAAAGCGTGAGGCAGGTCGTAGCTTATTTGTAGCGCTCACGTGTACGGTGGCATGCTCGTTGGTCAGCTCGTCGATTCCTCCTATCACATCACAGTCACTGTATTACATTTGGGTTTTTAGCGTAGCTGTAAGCTGTTTGTTGTGCGAAGTTTAGCATTTTGGGCACTAAGACGGTGATAAAACTAGACAACTACAGACACAAGTGTAAGTAGTGCTTTTACGATATCGCACCTGTCAAATCATCATCTGTAAACAATTGAACCGGCACTGACACCAGGCGGGCTGTCAAAACGTGTTCAACGCTCAACGCTGATATGATAATAATGTATGTACATTTGAGAAATTGCGAATCATGCTAGTGTTTGTGGTGAATGTGCTAATTTCTTGATTCTACAAATTCTATTATAAAAAAAACATCTCGACAACTTTAGTGTTTGTGAAACGAAAATGGATATGACACCTACATATTGGGAGGATAATTCTGCAATTCAACATGTAAAATTCGAAAGGTAAAAACAGAATATTGATGAATGCGAAAATAATACCTAATCGTGCCTTTTTATTATCTGCGGAATTTGTTGGTGACGTAAGTCCCAAATTTGCTGTTTTGCGAATTAATGCGTTTCGGTGGGCTATTAATAGCATCAATAATGGCTATATAAAGAAACCGGTGAAATATCTGGAAGAACAGGTTGTCGACTTGCCTCTTAAAATATTATGACGGTACTAGGTATGTACAATGTACAAACTGCATTATGTGCAGTTGTGCAGATTTACTGCGACGTATTTTACACCTAAATAACAATAATAGAACCTACTTACCGCAAATCTGTATTAGGTAAAATAACGCAATTGATTTCTAAACCTACATTTGAATGTCAACATTTAACATATTATACCTACCTATTTTAGTTCAATATCGTCATAATCTTCTTCCTAGGTTTTATTAGGCAATAGTTTGATGATAATTATAACAAACTTGTGTATGCTAAAACCGGTAAAATCCACAAATAATTTCACTTCATTACTGATTAGTTTATATAAATTTTATGTTTGTATGTAAATCAAGTAGGTACCAATGCTCGAAATACATAGTTATTTTTGATGAATACTTAATAATAGATAGGTAGCTCAGACGTTGATTGTCAGTTTTTATTTTCAATCAAAAGGGAAACTTAAATTGTGATTATATTTTACAGTTTATAGTGAAAAGGAAAAGATGATCGGCAGGTCAAAAACTGAAAAGGTTGTTTCTAATCTTTGTCCAGGATTGTTTTAAGAATATTTTGTCATCGGATGAGTTTGGGAACCCATTCAAAATGAGCAATTAAAATAATCTTTTAGGGAAATTTTCCATTTTTATCTTCGGATTTCCGAAAGTCATCAAAAATTAAGTATTTTTCAAATAATCCAAATCCTCGAGATTAATCTTTATAGGTAGGTGTAGTATTTTCCACAATAAATGGTATCGACTTATTTAGTGCAATAAGACTGCCGAGTGTATTCCCATTATGTACACAATACACAATTGTATCTTTATATAATATATTTATGATGACATGAATAGATTTTAATTATCTCGTAGATATTTATGATCCGACCCTGGCCGACTGTTTATTGCATGTTTATGGTCTCTGGCAAAACGTCCCAAGTAAAAAAACGTTGTTAGCCACTTATTGTGAAAAGAACTATACTTATACGTTACAACCTACCATATGTGTAATATTATTATGAAGTTTCTATTGAAATGTTTGATAATGTACCTACTGTGATAAACAGTTTTTGTTAAAACCTGGCGACATACGAGTAGACAAATTATTTTATTTGAAACGATAGACTAAGTAGGTACTAAAGGCAAAGACAAACACCTCTTTGGCAAAGGTGTAGGAGTTAACTAAGAAAAAATAAAAATATTAAATTGTGTTGTTGACAGATTTCTGAATAGATACATAGTAGAACAATATTTTTTAAATAACATGTTTGCTTATTCTTTGGAAGTGGATGTATTTTGGGGAACCAATTGGGTGGAAGTCAGTCAAAAATAGAAAAAATGGATATCAGGGATTTGAGAAAAATATCACTGTCATGTATATTTCATTCATAAGGTACCGACCCTGAATTCATTGTCATGGTTATATCATATATTTGAGGTAAAAAATGCCCCCTCCACATAGCTGATACACACACAGATTTCATATTAAGTATATACCCCTCTACACCCTTTGAGGGCGGTTTTTTGGGTGTTGAAAATATTATATTTTATTTCTGTTCAATATGGACCATTTCTTGACACTGCACTTTCAAATAAAAATGAAATCAGAATCCGATAACCTGCAAACGAACATAAATAAAAAAACATACGTCGAATTGTATATCTACCTGTTACGTTTGGGAAATCAGGCAAAAAGAAGAGGAATTTTGAGATTTATAGGTTTTTCTTGCCTGACCATATTCAATACAAAGCTCAGCCGTATACTAGATAGATCAAGTATGCAGTTTCAAAATGGTGGCAGTCGGAAATTCAAAAAAATTCTAATTGTCCATTATTTTAATATGAAAAATATTTTTCATTCATAATGTAATTGTAGCTTCAATTTATTTATTTATTTAAAAAATCATGAAATTTAAGTACCTAAATTAATCCTATGAAATTCAACTTCCTGCTAGAATACTGTGGTACGGAACCCTTTATGTACCTATTCCTACAGCGTGTTGCTAAAGACAAACCATTAGCCTGGCGAGGGTTAAAATGGCCGTGGAAAATTGACAGATATACGAACTCAATATAGGAATATTAATATGACATTGAGTGATGCGTAATAGGTATAAGCCTGGCCAGGCTAATGGTTTGTATGTAGGAACACGATACTAATTTATATAGTTTGAAGTGTAGGTCTACTCTAGGAAGTTCATGCTTCTATTAGTAGGTATCTGGCTTGCTAATTTGTCTAGTAGGTATAATAAGTGACCAAGATTATTTCTTTCATCTGTCAACAGTTTGATTTTTTGTACCTACATTACTAACCGTCTGTTTTAGAAGCATGATTGGACTAAAAGTGTGGAGTTATGCAGTCTAAAATAACAAATAGCAAATAACAATTATCAATTAACAAATAACAAATATGAGTTGAAGTTCTTATTTTTCAATGACAGTGTTTATGCAGACGTTCTTATTGTGCGCAGCTAATACGCAGATGACCGCCGATTGGCCCATCCGATGACGAAATTTAATATAATTCCTGTCCAAACAAATTCATGTGGTTAGGTTACGTTTTATGCATTTGTTGTTTATCGGAGGTTTTAGTTGAAATATATTATTTCAAAATGGATATTGAAGACCATAAATTAATAATCGATGATGCTGTTCTTCTGGACCTTGTTAGATATTTTCACGAGCAATTTCCCCTCCGAAAGATAATTGAAAAAATAATCAATATCATAGATATAGATTCACAAAGTATGTGAATACACTGTGGAGTAATTAGCAATCTGTGAACGGTGGTAAGGGATTCTTTGATGAACCTTGTTTGAGTCTTGGCCCCGCATTGGAGGTATGTTTTCTCTGGCCCTGCATTGGAGGTATGTTTTCTCTGGCCCCGCATGACAACAATATGTCAAACTGCTATGGAGTCATCCTAGTGTATGAGAAAAATCCCTCATGATCTTGTAAAATCATTGATTTTAGGAGGTTGTCAAAAAACCCCTTTTCTTTTCGGTCCTTATTCTTATATATATATATATATATATATATATATTATATAAAAAAACTAGCTGTCAGCGAAATTAACAGAGAAAAAAACGCCTCAACCTCTTCCATTTCACTGAACATTTTAAAAGTTGTTTATTACGAAGTAGGTCTAAGATGTAGATTCATTTAAATTTATAATGGTTCGAAACTGACTCATGCGCATGCATATATTTTTCTATACGTGTTACTTTTTATTTGTTAGGTGATAATTGTTATTTGCTATTTGTTATTTTAGGCTGCATACATCCACACTAATCAGGCGGGCTTTATGCGGCAAAAAGCCCGGCTCTATAATTCAATATTTTTTGTGGAAAAGACGTGAATTGTTAATTATTGTAATAATAAAAGTACGCATAATATATTTATCTAAAACTATTTACTTAAATTACAAAATTTAAGCATGTTTTTCATTTTTGTAATGTCCGGAAACCGATACGTGTTTACGTTTGAATTGGAATTGGGTTGATTGTTGTTTACCACTCTCAGAAGTATGTATTTAATTTTTTGCTTTCAAATAATATACACCTAATAGGCACCCATTAGTTTGCGTAGGTGCGACCTTGTAGACGTGTACTAGAGACAAAACAGCGGACGACGGCCAAAAATTTGTGCACAACAGCAATTTTTATTATGTAGGTATTATATTTATCACATTCTCCCCCTTTCCATCTTGCTCGATAGTTAGGCGCCACTGTGTGCGTTTGAGGCAATAGGAGGGATGTGAAAGATATATTTGAACTCGTATTTACCATATTAAACGTAAACGAGTAATATTCTTGTCTATATAAATATATAGTGCGTCCCAAAAGTAATGTCTTAATTCATTTAAACCTCAGCTGTGTGATTTTTTTGTAAAAACGCTTGGACCCGCCAATGTTTATTTCTTTATAATGCGTTTGATCATAGACAAATATAAAGACGTTTGATGAATGAAATATCATCACTAAGAAGCTATACAGGGAATCCTACGATGAGCGTGCGTTAAGGTAAATTCACATGCGTCCGTCATCCGATGATCCGATGCTCCGAAATGCATCTTATTGGTCGAAATAATTTGAAATCAGTTGGCGCCAATATTTTGCACGATATGTTCAACTTTTGTCCGATGATCGGATGAGTTCAAATAATTTCAACTTTTATCCGACGTCGGATGATTTTTAACCTCAGAATTATATTAAGTGAGCGGGAGCTATTGATATATTTTAAATTTTAATTAATCCGTAATCATGAAAGTGTGTTCTTGTATTCAAACTCGAAAGAATCAAATGAATATCATTTTGTTGTCTGTAGTAGCTTTTAGACTTTCTAAAAAGCGGAATAATCGAAGACTATGGATTCGTGATATTTTTAAAAAGAGAAAGCAGAAAGGTGCTTACAGTAATTTGATAAATGAGATGAGGTTAAATGACTCAGTTAAATATATAAATTATTTAAGAATGTCACCGGAATCATTTGATAGGTTGTTAAAGATAGTAGGTCCTAAACTTGAAAGACTGTTTTGCGTACGTGAGCCAATTTCACCCGCTGAGAGATTAACCCTGACTCTAAGGTAAGACAAATCTCAAGGGGGTGCAAGAACAATTAATATCTGAAGATATTTGTAGATACCTTGCGAGTGGGGACAGCATGATATCTTTGTCCTATGCTTTTCGGATAGGAGCCAGCACTGTCTCAGCAATTATTACTGAGACATGCAGTAGCATTTGGGAATCTCTTTATGAAATAGTGTTTGAGAAACCTTCAGAACAAACGTGGTTGAAGAAAGCCCAAGAATTTCATGAAAGGTGGCAACTTCCAAACTGTATTGGAGCTATCGATGGCAAGCACGTAATACTACAGGTGAGCAAAATATTTTATTGGTCGTGTAGATCAAACCAGGGTTGATTTCAGGCGCCATCAAAATCTGGATCAACTTTTTATAATTACAAGGGCACCCACAGTATAGTTTTGTTAGCGGTATGCGATGCCAACTATAAATTTTCAATTGTTGATATTGGTGCAGAGGGTCGCCATAGTGATGGTGGTATATTTAAAAATAGTTGCATGGGCAAACAGCTTGCTAAAAATGATCTTTTTTTACCACCACCATCTGTAATAGAAGAGAGAGGAGAACCTATAAACTATTATTTGGTTGCAGATGAAGCATTTCCGCTAACTACATATATGATGCGTCCTTATCCTGGTCGTTTCTTAACTCCAAATAGAAGGATCTTTAATTACCGGTATGTTAAACAATTTTAATTTAGTTAACAGCAAAATATACAATTTATATACTGTAGGATATGTCGGGCTCGCCGAGTAATAGAAAATGCATTTGGCATTTTGGCTGCTAGGTGGAGAATTTTCAGAAAGCCAATAATAAGTAATTTGTCTACAGCAGAAGCCATAATTAAAGCAACAGTTTGTCTACATAATTGGATTTTAAATGATCCAAATAAAGACAATCCATATTTGTATATAAATGAAGGTGAATGGCGCGAAGAACAGATTGATAATTTAAGGAATATTCAGCGGGTAAGCAGCAACATGTATGGAAGAAAAGCACAAGAAATGAGGGAAAAATTGACGCAGCATTTCTTGTTTGGAGGGGCAGTACCATTTCAATGGAACCAATAGTTAAGAGACTGGCCTCTGCACAGTTTTATTTATAATTTCTTCACAACATATAATTTTATATAATATTTATAATAGAAATAAACTAAAAGTCTGATATATATCATATTTATTTATAAATAATTATAAGAATCATTATAAGCTAATTGTAATAATTTAATTTCAAGCTCTGTTTGCTCTCTCATGGGTAGAGCCTCTAGAATATCTGAAAGTTTTTGACAAATTGGATTGATGCTTTTTTGGCAATTCGGGGGCGGTGCATTAGTCATGCGGTTGATGGCGTCAACCACAGCGGTCTCCATTCCATCACTGACTTTTCTTCTTCGAGAAGGTGTTTTGTTGTCTTCATTATTGCTTAAATTCGGCTCATCAGTTGATGGCTGTAGATTTGACGCAGTCCTGTAAATAGAATGATGTTTCAATAATCACATTACACTTAGTTAAACTTACGGTCGATAAGAAATAGTATCATTGAGAAACGACATAAGCTCATAGTATTCCCATTTCCTCTTTTTTTTGGCTTGAGAGCCGCTGGGCTGATCAGCATCATTTTTCAGGCGGACGTATGTGTCTCTCAAGTTCCTCCACTTCTTCACCAATATTTCTACAGAGTACCGAGGTTGCTCTAGAAATAAATATACATTCAGTAGAAGAGATTGACTGCTATCCAGTTGATCAGTTTTCAAGATTCATCATTTTTTACAAGCTAGATGAAATATTCCATAAATAATAAAAAAAATTGAAGTTACCTCCAAACTCCTTGTAGATCTCCATCCACATTTGGTCCCGAACATTTTTCGACCTGCTTTTCAATGGTAATCTGCTATCCCATAATGCAGGTCTAGCTTGTACGCATCCTATCAAAACTTCTTCTATGCTCACTTCATCTTGTGCTTGTGTCTAACAGTAAAACAATAACTTAATTTTTTAATGTCAACATATCAATTATTAATTTTTTTACTAACCTCTTGCACCTGAAAGCACTCAAAAGCATTATCGTCTAATGACAATTCAGGTGACTCTATATTCATATCATATAATGAAGTGAAAATCACAGAAAAAAAGTAAAAGTACTCGTAAAAGTTTAAATAAAAAATTATAGGCACCGCAAATACACAAAAATATAGGTTAGATATTGATATTAGACAGCAGACAGAATGACAAAATATCAATCTGTAGCCAACGTTTCAAAAAAGTTCCTAGTTTTGGAACTAAATATTCCGACAAAGATTCGGACGCATGTGAATGATCGTTTTTATCTCGTAGATGTCGTACGTCAGAAATTCCATCGGATCACCGGATGACGGGCTCATGTGAATCCGCCTTTAGCCGTATATGGAAAACGATACAAGATAGAAGTATGAACATTCGTGTACAAATATTTTATTTAAAGGCGAATTGAATGAAAATATTTATAAATTCGAGGAGCTTCCGGTTAAACCGGAAGTGATCATCATTTTTGTTATTTCAAATGAAAAGTACCATTTTTTGTTCCATTATTAGATTTTAATTCAAATTTTAAATGAAGTTTTACTAATAAACTCTATTCCAAAATTTTACGGTTTTCGAGATATTTCGATTTTTTTGAAATTTTGAAAAAAATTATATCAAAACTTTTTTCAATGTAGCTCTGTGATCAGTGAAGAGAACTAGATTTGACTATCACATTAAAATTTTAGTATACATTATTTAGCAGTAAGATCAAATTTTTTCTAAAGTTTACAGGGTGTTGTAAATTGAGCTACAATTATGAACATCTTGTAAGCCTCAAATTTCGATAATTTCAAATGAAACACCCTGCACTTTATTGACGTATGTTATTCACACTTTTATTATCTTTCGTTTCATATTAGCATTCCCTGTACCTAAACCTAACAGTTTCTGAAATATTGTAACCAACTATGAAATTCAACAAGAACGGATTTTGTTCACTAGATATACATGAATTAGAAATCTATTGTTGACAGTTCTGTCAGTTTTAGTTGATAAATCAGTGTATCTCAGCTAATACGCTAACAATTTTTCAAAGAATAAGTATTTTAGATCACTATGTCATGTTCAGGCTTTACGAACGAAGACAATTTTAATCTATTAATTGTTTTTGGAAAATGTCATCGTATAATGGATAGAACATTTCGAATTTATCCTGAAAGGTATCCAGATCGACCTAGGCCTAAGCTTTCATATAACATACAAATATTCTGCTTGTTATCAGATGCAAGGAATTTTTTTTTTACTTTACTTTACAAGTAGGTAGTATCGACCATAAAAAATAAAACATATAACCAACTTGTATACCTCGTCCATTTTTCTTTCAATAAAACCGCCAAAAATTTGGATTCTGAAAATAAATAATGTTTCATTTACTCTAGTTGAAAAGTGTAAACATAATCATTTCGATCAGTGGAGTCGTTATAAACCTCAAAAGTCGAGAACACCGGTGAGCAAAGGTCTGTGAACCAATGTGACCAGCCGTTTGTCAGACAGCAAGACAAAATATTAGGAATTGTTTATTTATATCATTTATAAAATAGCGAAATGCGTATTAATCAATAATTGCCTGAACTGACGACTTGTTACATTTCCATTAATTTCATTATGGTCTTCATTCTCATCATCCATATAATCATTTTTAATTATCCAATCTTCAGGAACAGTCTCTTTCATATCGAGCGCCATGTTATGGAAGACTGCTGTAGCCACAATTATAATCCTGGCAGTCTCAACGTTTAGCCGTTTATTTTATATGGAAATAATGAGTAGTATTTCCAAATGTTCAATATATGCTAGATACTTATAACAAGAAAAACGTTGCAGACTTTGAATTGAATACAAATAAATACACACACCTTAACCTGCAAACATCAAATTATTTGAATGACAGATTTGATATTTGAAGTTTCTAAAATGCTCCTTTACAGTTTTAAAGTCCCGAAATCGTCATTTTATTTTAAAGGTCGATTTAAAGGGTCATTTAGCCTAAAAGGTGTTTATGAAACAAACTATTCGATTTAAAGGAAACCTTAAAATTAAAGGCTCCTTTAAGTTGATTATGAAACCGGCCCTAAGTTTAGAGAATTTGATGAAAATTTAAAATTTTAGTTACTTTACGAATGGAGGTTATTTTCTTGATGTTCTCGTAGTTCTTGTGAAAGCTCAAAGTAAAAGTAAACAAGAGATCTGTTTATTTGAATTAAAAGTGGAATCAATTGAAAAATATTGAAATGAATTGAATTGTCAAATAATTCGCAACAACTAGATAGGTATGTAGGTATTACCACAATATATATTATAAATCGCTTTCTTTTGTTTCAGATGTAACGCGCATGATGAAGTGTCAAGAATGAAAGACGAAAGGCCCGTCTACACCTGTTGTGACACGTAAGTAAAATTTCTGGCAAAATTCCTATTTTCGCAAAATTATTGAATCTCTGATAATGATAACCTTACAAAATCGTAGGTTATCGTTATCGAGTCCAGACCCCGGCAAGCCTATACTTCTAGCAAATCGTCATTAAATATGATTAAATTTGTAGGTATGTTTATATGTACATACAGTGTAGATCAGACATTATTCATTACTTTAGTAATTGTGCTTATTTATAAAAAAATCTTTGACACGTCAATGTTTGATCATAGAATAACATCATGCAAAGAAGAAATTCAATTATTTAAAAGGGAAGTAGGGGCTCGTGATACATTATTGGAAATGCCTTTTCAGTCTCAATATAAAAATTGTGTTTATTTTTGAATTTATCGCAAAAAATTACATTAAATAATTAGATTATTTGAGTGAGAACATTGTTAAAAAATTGATAAATTATAACTTTCTCATTGTAATGAGAAAGTTGGGGTCATCAATGAATACCTAACGTCAATACGAGCATTACTATATGTCAGACTAATGTAGTATTGTAACTTGTAACGTCATGCTCGAAAACGAATTTTACAATAAATTTTTAACGAAATGCTCCCATTCAGTACCCACTCTTAGACAAAACCATTTTAGGTTTGTTTTTGGTCGGTTACAGTATGATGGACTTAATGTTTCTAAATTGATGGTTAAGGGGGTGAGGATAGATAGTATTGATGGCCAGAACGATCAGCTGATCTTAAACTATAACAGGTATCCATAAACAAAACTAGTTCGGCATTATCTTAGTTTGATACTTACACTGTCACGCGTAGTAATTAACAAACCAACCAATCATCGAACTTGAAGCTATTTATCAATACGGCTATAATGCCCGTATCCCACTAACAGTTGTCGGGTTACGATATTTCAGCGGTCAACGGTTACAGCAATGCTAATTGGCGGTGAGAGTCAACGGAATCGGTAAATATAACTTATATAACATACATTAAGACTTATTATGGGGATGTGTGAAATGTATGATGTAGGTACAAAACTAAACCAGTCGATAGGGCTTACTAAAGAATAACCTCGCTTACGATCATGTCGGCCAAGGTCATGTATCTCATATTGGATAACTTTGATTTTATTTATTATAAATGTCACTTCACTTCTCAGCGCAATTAATCTTCGTCCTAATTTTCCCCAAAGATTTCTGATTTTTCGAGATATCAGATTTTTACTCCATTGTCTTGAGAACATTTTTGTATTACATAAATATGTATTTCATAATAGTGTAGAATTTTACCTACTAATATCTTTTGATATTAGGTACCTACATCTTGTAAGAAAGCTACGTTAATGATATGGCCAAACCTTGATGAACAAATCTACAAACGTTAATAAATGAATGATATAGCCCAGTACTAGTTGGTCATTTCATGAAATGTGACTATTTCATGATTAGATATGGTCGGTCACTTCATGATATACCTAATCATTTCTATGATCTGGCCACAACATTAAATATTTTTTACAAAAAATTGGACCGACGTTATTAGTTGGTGCACTGAAAAGTACGAAATAATATTTATTCTATTGGTGCTGTACTTTTGAAGTTGTGCAGTTGCAGTTGGATTAATAACTTTTGGCACCAACTTCACAAGTACCAGCACCAATAGAATTAATATTATTTCGTACTTTTCAGTGCACTAACTAATAACGTCGGCCCAATTTTTTGTAAAAAATATTTATTTCACACTTTTGAATGTAACATTAGTCACGAAAATCGTTGAACGTTCGCTAACACCACTAATATCCTATTACCACTTGTCCTTGTTACTATTATTATGTAGAGATCTCAGAACATCGCTGCGCAAATACGTAAAAGTATTTTAGATTTAAACATTTTACCATCGCTCTATCTCGAAAACCGTAACTAGAAAAAAATGTTTATTATAAATAGTATTGTCTTTCATGTAGTGCCCACAAATTTTCCATTTCTGAAAGAAATCGCCCTCTCCACGTAGCAAAAATGCACATATTTGAGAATTTAACATGCCTCTTATTCGAAAATCGTAACTCTTTTGAATAAATGTTCAATTTAAACTTTTCCGAATATTGTCCTATCTCTAATTATACCAACTCAGATTTTCGATTTTCGAGTAAATTTGCCCCCTACACCCTCTTCGGGGACTGTTTTCGAAGGGAAGGTGATTTCGGATTTGCGTTTTTATTGAATATGGGACCATTTCTCAAGCCTCCTCTTTGAAATGAATCAAAAATTATCAAAATCAGAGTACGATTGCTCTATAAAACGCGCGAACAAACCAAAAAAAAGCACAGTCGAAATGTATAACTCCTCCGTTCGGGTTTCGTCGGTCAAAGATAATAAATTTATCCCATTTGCCTATTCCACACTAATTATATGCTTATGTAGATGTATTGAAGCGTTATATTTTTGTTGAGAATATTGATGAATGATAAATCACTTTAAATATAAATATATGTAAGAGTGTAAATTTACAATTATAATATCGCACCATTAAGGTTAAGTTGCACCGATAACCTTTTTTATATATTTGTGACGTAAGCGGATTATCATCTTGTTTCATATATTAACGAATATATTTTCTGTCAATAGTTAATACCGTATGGTTTATATTAATTGGTTCTCGGAAATCACGATAAAATTATAACTTGAAATCCAGTGAAAAATAAATTGACATCTGATCAAGATCAAGCAAATCTTAAGACTTGGCTAATGCAAGCGAACGACAAGCGAGCGCGAGCTAAAATAGATGAAGCAGTTTGTGTCGGTGTCGAGTCGGCAGCCAACTCGGTTGCCGACTCGGCATCTCCTAATTGGAACCTTACTGCCTGACGAGCCGGCAGCCGCGAAACGGTTTTAAACTGTTCATAGTACAATAGGTCTTATTGTACCATGCAACTGTCGGCGTCGGCACGTCATTATGTGGTCGCTTATGGGGTAAAACACAAGAGGAGCGTCTACGCGGCGGTTTTTATGTTTTTCTTTGTTTCATTGTTGCCATTCCAGCAGACAAATATCTGATGTGTCCACTCACACGACTTTCCTACCGCTCGCAGGCAAATTTCAGTAACAAGTCGTCCGATCAAAACGAACATAAATGGCTATATTACATTTTTTTGCAAGATGAATAATAACAATAATAGCGGTAGTAAAGTGAAAATCCTCTGGTCAAGTCGTACTAGCACTCATTTTTTCCAGCATGTCAAGACAAACAACAATGGTTATGTAACATTTTTTCGCAAGATGAAACGTTTAGCCAGAATTTGAAGAAATGTGTGGAAAATATGGAATTTTATTAAAGCATTACTTTTTTTGTGCTTTTTCTCAGAGATGGCGCTGTATGTGGGTGGTAAAGGGTTCTCAGAAGAATACTTCAGGCAAGTTTAATCAAAATCTTTAGAGCCGTTTTTGAGCTAAAGTCTTGAGCAAATCACGTTTTTTGGCTCTAGCTCAGCACCCAGTGTATAGAGGATTCTCATTCAGTACCACCGGCGAGTGGTAATGGTACCAAACAAAAAAAAAGGAAGCAACAAAATACACCGATCCGTTCCCGAGATAATGCTGTCAGACAGACAGACCAATGGCTGAAAATATGTTTATTAGACTAAGAAAACTCTGAAACGTCAACATTTGTAAAAATCTCGATACCTAAAAATTCACACGATTACAATACTTTCCTTATACAGCTACTACAGTATCGTAGGAAAGTAAAAATGGAAAATTTCGACAATGAGAAATTGATTTCATTATGTATCTCGATTCTTCTAATAATAATGTGCTTATTTGTAGGGCAGTTAAGGTGGTTTTATTTGGTTTGTTTCTGTACCATACTTATACAAACATAATATTATATTTAAGAACAATTATGTAAATAGGAAAAAAAAGTTAGAAGAAACTTATCTTCATCTGTTATGCCACATGCTAACAGCATACTAGTATTTTCTTTTTTGGAACACGAGTCTTTTATATAACCATCGTTTCTCTAGACATTCTGATAAAATTGAAGAATTTTTCCGAGTCTTCAAGGCCCTTGAATGAAGGGTATAAAACTATCCCTTATTTCCATCCCATTTGTTATGGTAGATATGTATCCAATAATTGCGTCTCTTTTTTATAATTTATAATCATCAGAACCTTTGAAACACATCTAGTCAGAGGCGTGTACGTGGTCTTTTTAAGGGCGTATGCTTTGTCTTGGACATTCCAGAATTCTATGTAATTCTGAGGTTTTGGATGGAATGGCTAAATTACGCAAATATGAGTGAAATACATAGAAAGCTTTTGTTGTAATATGTACGAAAAAGTAAAAGAAATAATCTCTTACAAACCAGAAGTCAAATAAACGATCTGAAAACTAACTTCAATCTAAGAAGTTTGAGGGGGATATTAGTTGTGATTTTCCATAACTCAAGGCAATTTGTGAAGGTACATTCATTAAGAAAATGTAGGGATATAGATAATTTCTTTTTTCAAACTATACTTTGGTGCTTTCATATGTTCAACGTCAAATCTGAAACAATTGATTTAATCATTTCAAGTTAGGTATATTTTCTGTTTAGGTTTATGAACTATTTTTATTTGTTTGTTTCATTCAATTTTGGAAGTTATTTTTAATATATAGGTATTTATTACTGCTTTATATATGTTCACTATTCAAATAATAAAAAAGTTAAATCTAGTCAACAAGTTATAGGGTGAAGACGCCAGTAAGCCGGCCCTATCTAGTGGTTGGCCACATACCCCTTTAATTATATATATTTTGAATCGCAAGCATTTTTCATTTTCCTTGAACTTACTAAGTAACAATTGCTGTGACATCGAGAGCTTTTATAAGTGATTTTGCTAATGGATGTTTGGTCAAATAATCTTAATTCGATGGGAAGGAATACCTTTCTATAAATTTAGTGTAAAAAACAAGGTCGCCGAACACTAGTTTCGCAATTCTTGATAGTAATGGAGTGGCTCACGAGGGACAATTTTATTATTTCTCTATCACATTCAATAAGAACAATATTCACATTATCTTTGTGTTATTGCATAGTTTGGTATAAGCTTATTTGCTGTACCAGTAGACAAGCCATCAAATCTGGTGGCATACTACTAGAACTTACGTCTTTTCGTAATTTTACCAGTAATCGGCCACAAGATTTCTGAAGCTCTTTCAAGCAAATTTTGCACGGAAAAGTTGATTTTAACAATCCTTAGGTCATGGCAGGCCGTGCGAAAACAAAGATTTAGCAACACAACGATGAAAACTTAGAAGGGAAATATGCCGAAACTACCGAATACTCAGGTCAACCCTACAGGACCGTACAATTACAGTTTTGGCACTGGCAAAATTTTTACCGCAAAAATAGCATTCAACCCTTTCAAGTTATATGAACGAAAGTCCAAAAGTATTTGGGAGCAAAGTCAAGTGATGTCACTAGAAGTTACTAAATTACGATGAAACTACCTACCTACATTTTGTATGTGGGCAGAAAATACCTAGTTCAGGCCTGGTAAGAAATGATCAATTTTTGTTTTAGAGCGGCCGACTACTAAGATAAAAACGGCTGACTACTAGCAAAACGGTTCCAATTAGAAATAAAAATTAAGTAAAAATTCACATTCGAAAATCGGTTGTCTTTCTCTACACTGTGCGATAGCCTAATCTGCGAGCTACAAATGCGAACCAAAGTTTGTCCATTCAGTCTACATATGCCCATGTCATTGTCAGTTACTAGCACATTCACCCTACTATAGATATAGATTGTTGAGGCAACATTGCACAATCGTACGTTATAAAAATATATTCGCGAAATAATGATGCAACTCCAAATATAGACTTATTATTTACTCTATATCATATACTAAGAAAAAAAGGTAGAAGCCTTTACCTGACTTCCCTCGACAAACCACCCCGCTTCGAGATGGAAACAATATCGTCGCTTCTACTGTTCTTATATTGACACCCTGCATATATGATTAACGAAAACCCTTACATTGCGTCGCCGGTAGTCCTTCAATATGCATACCAAAATTCGTTGTCCTAGAGTCCTAGGTCAAGCCGTTGTTGAGCTACAACTTCAGCAGACTACAGACAGACCGGCCGACTTGAGATACCATGATTTTCGTGGTCTAGGAACCCCAAAACGTAAATATCAGCAAAAATCTCGAGGTCGATTTTTTACGTGAATACAATACTTCCCTTATTGAGGGAAGTAAAAACAAATAATTTGCGGAAAATCGATGATCTATCACTAGAAATAGAATTGAATGATTACCACCATGGGAGATGGGAGATGGCATATGTGTTGGAACCACGTTGGAACTCATTTACAAGAATGCGATGTTCTAAGATTTCTGAATAATAACAAGTTTCTATGTACATGCAAAGAAGATACTTGGGTAATAGGATAACAGCTATCTTCTTTGGTATAAGTGAACGTTCAGCAATTTTCATGACTAATATTACAATATAATATAAAATAAAATAAATATATTTTACAAAAAATTGGACGACTTTATTAGTTGGTGTACTGAAAAATATACAAAATATTAATTCTATTGTTGCTGGTACTTTTGGAGTTCGTGCCTACAACAACAAACGACAACGGCACAACTTCAAAATTACCAGTGCACCAAGTAATAAAGTCGGTCCAATTTTTGTATAAAATATTCATATCTAATTCTCACGTTATGGATGATATTTATTTTATGTATTCACAGTTTATAGATAAATCCAGAATGAATTACAAAACGTGCAATGAGCTATGAAAAAACATTTATCAAGGTCAGGTCAGTTCAATGAAATCAAGAATAGATTTGCGACAATTTGATATTTTCAATGTCATATGGCTTGTACCGGCTATAAAATAAATTTTTGAGGACGACAAATTTGCGAATATTCAAAATAGAAATTTTATTGACTCATTTTATGCACTCATGAAGAAGCTTAGTAACATAATATTAGATTTCTGCTTCTATATTAGACTAGGTTCATTCCGCAAATCGTTATTATGTAAGAAAATCTACATCTTTTTTTTGTCATTTTTAGGAATCTGAATTTCTCAACAGCAACGTGCAGTGAAGACGATTGCGAATATGGACCCTACAAAAAAAATAAAGTTGCTCGAGTAAGTCAGTTTAATTTATTTGTTAAAAGATTAGATAGAATTCTTTAGAACTCTTAGTTAAAATAATAATCAGATTCGAAGCTTTAGATTGCTTTTTTCATCGATTTATCTCTACTGATTGAAGTGTTATTTGTTAAACGCTATGGAATTTTTTGTCGATATAAATAGATGATTATCTCGTTGATCAAAGTTTGATAGGATTCCAAATCTTTTCTAAGAAATGTTTATTTCACTACTTGAATAATACGTAAGAAGATATACTTAATATCCTTTCATTTATTTATTATTTTGCCATAATCTTGATTATTATTTATAGTAATGAGGAAATACTACTGATACAACTCTATTCTTTTTCATTAATTTTTGTTTGACATAAATAAATGACATAAGAAGGAGAATGTTCTATTCATATAAATAATTTGTCTGTTATTTTCTGCGTTTGAATCAGAGAACACTACCTCCAGTTTGAATACAAAAGTATATTACAGTAAACTTTTGATTATCCGCGGGCAGTTTATACGGTTTTTGAATTATCCACTTATTAAAGAAACTTCATTAAAAAGTAAGAACAGGTGTCCACACATAAATCACACACCAGACAAAATTATAATTTTTTTGGTAATATAGTAAAATTAAATAATAATATGTATTCGATAAAATACATACTTTGAGGACCAAGCCCATGCGAACATAACCCGCGTAAATAGATCTGACTAATTTGCTATCGTTCGCACCAGTCCGATATATTTCTTACAAAATATTTGTGATTTCCACTCCAACTTTTCCTTATCCGCAAATAGGCAAATCTATTTCATTTTCAAAAAGGCTCCCATATTTTGGATGTCTACTGCAAGATTGTCGATGACTGATAGCAAACTCGACTTATGGTTGCTTCCCTATGTTCGCTTTCTGTTGAGCTTGGAAAAGATTGAAGGATGTATTATATTAAACGCAGATTTTGTGTTGATTTTCATCTTATTTCGGATTATTCATGCAATTCGCTTGTCAGCCTGCCTATTCTGGGGATAATCGAGCTTAACTGTATTTCAATTTGAATCATTGTAGTTATTTTTAAATGTTTTTTTTTCTTTTTAACAGCAAGACCCCATGTCGCACCGCATTATCGAAAAACGACGTCGTGACCGAATGAACAACTGCTTGGCAGACTTGTCCCGACTCATCCCAACGGAATATCTAAAGAAAGGACGTGGTCGTATCGAAAAGACCGAAATCATCGAGATGGCTATCAAACATATGAAATATCTACAACAAGATCACGGCAGTCCCACTGAACATTATCGGTAAATAGTAAGATCTGCTCACTTGTTCTTTATTTTTAATTTATTTAAAAAACAGATTTAAAATTATATGGTTTTTATTTAGATTAGGATATCAAGAATGTATGTCAGAAGTGATGCGTTTTATGGTCGAAGTCGAAGGGCATTTCCCACGTGAAGCTGTCTGCGTGCGACTACTCAACCATTTGCAGAAACATTGCGAATCTATTTCGCGAACTTCTCCTTACACCCAACCGCGTACGTCTCAACCCCAACAACAGCCAACCACGGAACACATAGTTCCTGTACCCAATGTTCATGAAACGCCACCAAGAAATGAAACTCCCATAATGAAAATGGACTATCAAGTACCCAAGAAAGAACTCGAGCAAAATAATAATAACAATAATTCTTCTTTTGTGATAAGATCTACAAATAATAATAATGCATCATCGATAATTGATGCGGATTATGAGAAGCAGCATCCAGATATGAATGGTGGTGGAATGATGTCATACAAGTACAAGACTAATATCAAATTGAGATTTACACAGGATATCAATGGTGCCCATCATGAAGAAATGATGGGAAGTACCAATGGTACTAAGCATCAAAAATTGGATTGCAGCAGAAGGAATTCATGTACAAGTATCGAGAATCAAAGGTAATAATTTAATGAATTCGTGTTTTTCGTTTGAATGTTACACGTTTTTGTCACTGCCCACACACTTACACCATAGACTATGTAATCGCTGTATTAGTGCTAATCTTTGTTTGCTCAAAGTGATGCGCTAGCGCATGCGCAATAAACTTTTGGTCGAGTGCTTATTGATTATCTACTAATATCTACTATTTCCTTTCTGTATGTTTGTACACACACCAGGAATGGAATTGAATGTACCTTTCCACGCGCACGAAGTCGCGAGCAAAAGCTAGTAGTCAATAAAAAGTTGATCTAGTTCTGTCTTGAATGGATTTAAAGTTATGCACGGACCTGTTTTGACACAAAAATTGACATAAGTCAAAACCTATTCCACATAAGGGTACCTACTTATAAATATATGGAATAGGTACATATAGTGCGGCACAGGAAAGATGTCGGGTGTCGGGGTATTTCAACCTAAATCCCGTTCTTTATCACTACTACGGACACGCCCAACTCGGGCGAGCGAGCCGAGAGAGATGACCATTCTTGGGAATCTGTCATTCTCGTTCTAAAAGTTACCATGGAGATACTGTATTCTGTAAGAGAAAGGGAGACTTTCTCCAGAAAGTTGCTTTTGCGTTTTGTGCCTATTCCATAGATAGATAAAGAATGTACCTCATTGTCGGAGGTATCGTTTAAAAATACATCAAATCAGTAGCTTGGATAGCAAAATTTTATGCAGCTTGCACGTTGCACTCCCCCCCTAGATCTAGGTTTGAAATGGAATATTGTTTTGAAACAATTTCATTATCTATTACAGCTCCAGCCACAGTTCCCCACCAAGCAGTGAACTGTGCACCCGAATCTCAGACAGCGAAATCAACAACAGGCATTCACCCTCCGACAGTACTCTGTCAATCACAAATAGTGCTAATAACAACAACAATCTAAAATTGGAGAATGGCAATGGAAATGACATTGATATAAGATACTGTAGTGGTGGTGGCTCCTCACCGTCGACTGCGATGATCAAGAACCACCTGCATCATTCAACGTCACGTGGCGATATCAAACACAATTTCAATGTACCAATTTTCGTGTTACACGCCAAAGGATCCTACTATGTACCCCTGATGATTGATTACAAAACACTTTTGCCATTTTTGCAGAATTATAATATACTGGAAGTTGTACCTGCGGCTATGCGGAATATTGTTTTGCATCCGGTTACGATAAATGTAAATTTTTTGCCCAATTTCAATACCGAATTGACAAATAATAATAATAACAGTAAATATAAGAATGAATTTTCGAACAATTGGCACTAGAGTGTTGAAAAGTTTGTTGGTTTTCTGGGAGCTGGAAGAAGTTAATGAAGATGAATAAAAAATATCTGAAAAAGGCTGTGACGGTCAGGGGAACTATGAAGACTGAATATATAAATATTATATAAAGTCTGTGAAGTAGCGCAGGTCATTTCTATTTTATTTTATAGGTATATAAATGTAGAGAGCCTTTTTGGTGGTGATAGATAACAAAAAAATGTGAATGAATTACTAGTTTTTTGTTGTTGCGTTAAGTTTGTGTATATAGAAAAAATATATATTCAACTCTATATGTGAGTTCATTCTATTATGTAAATAGTTTACTATGAATTCATGCCTGATAATAGCAAAGAAACATTAATTGAAAAAATATTTTTTTGGGTTGATGTCACCAAAATTACTTAATGATAAAATATGAAGAAATTCTAACTTGAAAATGTTTCGTCCGAAACAGATTTTAAATTTACCCATAAGTACGAGTACATCAATTAAATATAATTTAATATAATATTCTCTAAAACTATGATGACGTATATAATATATAATTTGACATAATGGAGTATTAGTTTGACAATATCTTTTGGTAAGAAGATATGTGGGTTATAAAATCATTAATAATTTGAAAAACTGAATCATTTAGCCTCCAAGTCCGTTCTTGATTTTATCATACAGCAAATGCAATTGAAATGAAACAACAATAATATGTAAGTCTTTTAGCCCATAATTAGAAACTTCCCTGTATGCAATTAATGGTCCAATTTTCCAAAAACAAGACATTTCAAGGTACTTAGTGCCTGATACAATATTTTTCAGAAGGTATTTGTGTTTATCTGTATATACGGGTATCTGTAGTAGATCTTCTGCTAGAATATCAACCTAAAATATTATCGAAGTCGGACTGATATATGTAATTATGTAAAGTAATTAATTTGTTTGGAATTGAGTTGCATTGTAGAACTTGTTATGAAAGTGATAGTTCCAGTAGTTTTTTTTTGGGGATTTGAGCCTGAATTTTGTTTTTCTCAGAAACCTTGCTAATCTCGTTTAATACAGATGGGTTTCTGATTATGAAGGACAATTTTATATATATTTCTGTTTATCTCTAGAAGTGATAAAAACAGATGTAAGTGGCGTAATTTTGAGGTTAATGATGATAAAAAAAGAGATTGAACTTTATGGTAGAAATCTTCATTTAATTTGAAGTGTAGAATCTTAGTCTGGACTTCAAAGGTCGCTAAGTTATGGTTTTCTATGGCCTGGAGTTGATGATTATATACGATACTGACGTTCCCTCAATTTTTTCGTCTACTAAGGCAATACATTTCAAACAAGAAAGTTAATGAATGGTTCATTTCTGAATTAATGTAGGTTCATTAAATATTGTCAGAAGTTGAATTAATATTTCTTTGCTATTTTATAGAACTAGGGTATGAAAAAATATATCTATATATGTTTTAAATGTTTGTTGAATAATGTTGAAGAAATATATAAATGTATATGTTATTTTTTATAATCACATTTTATAAATGGTATATAGGTATTATATAGACATAAAAAGAATATACTGATAAAGTTGTCTTTTTCGATAAAAATACACATTTGATTGTGACTTATTAATTTCGTTATAGACATATTATTAATATTTTTGTGTAACTGTTATTTTGGTAAATTTTTGAGATCAATTATGACTGTGTGTGTAAACATACAAATGAGTTTGTAAACGAGGGTCATTATTGATGTATGGAATACATGAATGATAGTGATAAAAGGCACAAACGTTGTTTTAAATGAAAGTAAATATCAGTTCATAAACATTTTACTTTACGTTGTTCTTTGATGTTTAACAATTACATAATTTGCAGTATTTTTTAGCGTTATAATCACTTTAGATTCTGTTTCTGCTTTAGTTTGTCTATTTTCTAATGCACAAAATCCGTTTAGTGCATATAAGTGTTTGCAACAAAAATATCGATCGCTGAATCAAACGCATCTCAAGTTTATAAATAATTGCACAGATATTTCGTAAGGAATTTCAGGCATTATTGTTTGCGAGAAGCACCTTCAATATTAATTATTAGATAACTTCTGCCAGTTCTAGATTGGAAGTGAACTGTCAAACTGCACATGGCCACAGATCATCCAAAGAGGCCATCGTTGCTGGATTGGTAGTTCACTTTTCTTATCACCGCTCTAGGTTATCTAGTAGGTTTCCCAAAATGTTTTGACGTTTTTTATCTGAAATAAAACATCTGATTTTGACTAAAAAATATTTAATTTATTGTGAAAATATTAATAATGAACCCGGATTTTTACTTCTTTAAAATAATTTTCCCGTCCGTGCCACGCATTCTTGAAGTCTGTACCTTAAATTGCTAGATAAGCCCGCATCATTTCTTCTGGAATAGCGTTTATTACAGTATGAATTCGCAGTTTTAAAGCTTTCAGAGTACGTGTTGCTGTCAGAGGAGTCAGGTCAGGAGTTCTTGGGGACCAACGTAGGTCTCCCCGCTTTGAAATTAATACTTCTTCCTGAAAAAACTTGAAAGCGTCTAATTTGAATTTTATACGGATGAAGCTTCAATTCTTTTGATAACATTCGATGCAGAGATGTTTTGGTGATACGCAACGTTTGTGCATATTTCCTTACCGACCTGCGTGGATTTCGCCTGGATGCAAACCTAACAGAATAACAGCAGCGAGGTTCTCAATAGTGTTTAAAAACCGAGAGCGGCATGACGGCTTGTTTACACATGAAATTTTAACCATAACTGCGACTTGGCGAATCGGCCAGCCGGCGAATATTCAATCAATTGCAAATAGGCAGCGTACACAACGTACGAATCTTGTTTTTTTAAATAAAGTTCCGCGAAGCGAGTGTGCAATGTTACAATACTGAGTCGTGACACTAGCCTTGTCAAACTAGCGTTCTCTTAAAACAGCAAAACATTACTTTTACCAAATATAAAATATCTATTTTTTCATTGTTGTCAATATTTTATGACACGATTCCTCATTAATGGCGAAGACTATTTTTATGGGAATCACTTTATATGGACTGACACAACCTTTACTATGAGTAATATATAAATATTCGATCCATGCAAATTCTTGTTTTCATTTAATCTTTGTAAAATATCTATATATCAATAAAGGACAATGTTTCTCATTTTTTTTTCAGTTCTCTTTAATCTTAGCTTTGCCAAACACCATATATTCCATGTACTTCATGGTGTGAACAAGTTTCATCCAAATTTCAGGCATTAATTTTATAACGGGATTAATATAATATTCTAAATATTATTGGGGAAGCCTCGTATACACAGATAATGTGCAATACCTTCCAATCGCCATTGTCATAAAACCGACAATCATTTTTGACCAACGAACCCCGAACGGAGGAGGTATAGTAAACGTACTCCGATTTTGATAATTTTTGATTCATTTAAAAGAGGAGACTTGAGAAATGGTCCATATTCATAAAACGCACATCTGAAATCTCCGAAAACCGCCAACCGAAAATCCGAGATAGTAGGATTAAAGATAATAAAATATCTGGAAACGTTTGTATTTTCGCTATGTGGAAGAGACAATTTCTTTCGAAAACTGAAAATCTGATAATGGAATACATATTACTTGTAGCAACATTTATATTGTTTTTTTTCCATAGAGTTACGGTTTTCGAGTTACAGCAGTGGTAACGTTTATAATATGCGTTTTTCCGAGACGATGTTCTTAGATTTCTGAATAATAGCAAATACAAGAAAAGCATACATGGACATGGACAAAAATGTGAAATAAATATAATTGGACCGACGTTAACGGTTAGTGCACTGAAAAGTACACAATAATATTAATTCTATTGGTGCTGCTACTTGTGAAGTTGGTGCCAAAAAATTTCAATGTAACTGCAACGGCTCAACTTCAAAAGTACTAGCATCAATAGAATTAAGATTATTTTGTACTTTTCAGTGCACCAACTGATAACGTCGGTCCAATTTTTTGCAGTAATTAACTTTGGTATGCAGGTATTCATACCTAATAGAATTTTAGTTTCATTTTTTCTGAGTCTCAGCTACATAACCTTTATAACTTGAGATACATCTCTATTTTGAGGGTTCCGAACCTAAACAGTGACAAAGAACCCTTATAGACTCGCTTTTTCCGACCGATTCTCTCCCCCATATCCCCGATAGCCATAATGGCGAAAAGCTCTTGAAAAAAATTGGGTTGGTATTGTTTGATGGGAAAATAATTCAGTTGTCATAAGGGTGTGAACAAATATTAAAATATACCGCGTAAGTTCGAATCCCGAAGAAATTTAATAATTTTTCAATGCCATTCGTTACTTTTAAGTACATATAATTTTTTGCACTTTTCATCTGAAACAATGCATAGTCGTTTACATTTGCCCAAGAGATCTTCATGTATTTTGCATAACTTAGACATTTATAACTGTCACTGATTGCGAATAAACACTTCCGTTTTAGGTAAATTTCTTATAGAAATGTACCTATTGCGATCGTTTACACTTTTGAATTTCGAAAAAAATTCAATGGCATGTTGTTATATGTCTATAAGTAAGTCCAAAAAATGTTTGGTTTAAAAGTTTATATATATGTATATATATATATATATATTTGTTAACACGAAAGAGGTGTATCAACTTCAAATTTGCTACAAAAATCAATCTCTTAAATATCTCGGCCAAGTTCGTTATTAGGCATTATCGGGTAAGTAGTTTCAAAATGGCGACCGTTCAAACATTTAAAAAAATATCAAAAAAAGACCGTAGTCATCAAACATTTTTTAGGGTTATAGATATACCAGTTCGAAACAATTTTACATAAAATGCACAGAAAAAAAATTGATAAAGAAAAAATAAGAAATATTGGTAAAACACATAGACATCTGAACACCTAGACGAAGCATTTCATTCATAACATTTATCCAAAGGCGATCTGTTATTGTTAGAGAATTGTTTTGGTATTTTCCATGTGTAAGAGAGAGACAAAATTTTCCTATAGGAAATTTTGCTAACAGTGTACCTGAGTAGAAGCGTATAAATTTGTAAAACGTAGTAGCAACACTCAAATTATGAATGGAACAACAATATTCCGACTAGCGACGAAAGCTTGCGAATTCATACGGACGCCTAAATTATATTTTCCTGTGTTGCCGCACTTAACTCAATCGATCGATATCGACTGATGATCCCCATATTTCACAAATGAAAAGTTTTATTTTGTGTTGTAAAATACAAATTTGGTACATAATTTAATCTGCAGGTGTTTCTGAATAATCAGTAATAACTATTTCAACGACCACCTTTCAATTACGTCTGAATTTCTTTGATTATTACTCTATAAATCAGAAGCTGCCATGAAAAATAAGAAGCTTGGCAAATATGTTAGTCGTATAAGTCGTACACTAACCATTATGGACCAGAAGAATAATGGTCTTGAGATGTTGGATCGCTCTAAAACAGGCCATGCGTGGTCTAGGTGTTCAGATGTCTATGGTAAAACATGAACACTCAATATAAATTTGATGTAATTGTACATTTTCTGGAGATCTTAATATAGGACCTGATTAAAAAAAACAGGGTCCCGACGATTTCATAGGGACAGTATTATTATTTCTTAAACGGTGAGAGATAGAAGGATGGTTGAATTGAAGAAAAGTTGCGTGAATTATACCTCTTCAATATATTAGTTGGTGCACTGAAAAGTATAAAATAATATTAATTCTATTGGTGCTGTTACTTTTGAAGTTGTGCAGTTGCAGTTAGATTGATAACTTTTGGCACCAACTTCACAAGTACCAGCACCAATAGAATTAATATTATTGTATACTTTTCAGTGCACCAACTAATAACGTCGGTTCAATTTTTTGCAAAAAATATTTATTTCACACTTTTGAGTGTAATATTAGTCACGAAAATCGTTGAACGTTCACTAATAGCAATGTACTTATCCTATTACCCACGTATATGCTTTGCTTGTAGTTGTTTTTATTGATATCTCAAAGCATCGCTTAAGAATTTTATGTTACCATTTTAACACCGATTTAACTCGAAAACTGTAAATCTAAGGAAAAAATGTTCATTATAAATGTTGCAACAAATAATTGTCTTTCATGTAGTATCGACAGAGTTTCAATTTTCGAAAGAAATCGCCATCTCTAAATCTCAAAAATCGTAACTCTTTTGAAAAAATGTTCAATTTAAACGTTTCCGGATATTGTCCTATCTTTAATTATACCAACTCAGATTTTCGATAAAATTTGCACCATCCACCCTCCCTCCATTTCGGATCTGCGTTTTTTTGAATATGGGACCATTTCTCAATCCTCCTCTTTCAAACGAATCAAAAATCATCAAAATCGGAGTTCATTTACTATATAAAACGCGCGGTCAAACAAAAAAAAAGCAGACAATCGAATTGTATACCTCCTCCGTTCGGGGTTCACCGGTGAAAAAAAATTCAAAGGTTCCTGAAATATTTTGAAAAAACTGAAAATCATTTTTTTTCATTTAATTTCTCAATTAATATTTGGAGAAGAATGCTGAGAGTTTGCATATTCAAGTAATGCACTAAGACAAAAGTGATGGAATTGTTAGAAATATTTTGTCTTTTTTATTTTCAGAGATATGCTATACAAGTTTTGTTTTTCTAATGGGCGCTATATTTGTTCTTTATTAAATGAAACAAAAAATCTCCTTCATAAAGATGTGTAACATGTTGAAATTTAAAGCCAGAAAGACGTAGAAACCTGTTAAAAATATTCTCGAATGTGGTAGGCCATGATGATGAGGAAACAAAATACAAATTTTAATCTCCATGACAGCTGTATAAATTATTCTCTCTGCAGCAATGAATAAATCAAATTCCTTGTTGAAAAATAACAAATTTATTAAAAACAGAAATTAACAACAATTAAATAAACTAAATAAATAACCAATTAAAAAAAAGTTGAGAAGTCAACTTGAGTGTTGCTTAAAGTGCCCGCCATTATTTTCAATACATTTTTGGGTTCTTAGATGCAACTGCCCCTCTGCATTCAATACAATTACAGGTGTGATGTCTCTAAAAGCTCAAGTAATTCTTCGACGCAATTCTTCAACACTATTCATTGTGATAATCTTTATTTTTCAGGAATCCCAATAAATAATCGAATGGATTTAGACAAGGTGATCTGGCAGGCCACCTCACAGAACCATGAGTTGCGCTTCATCTGTCAGGAAAACTTGTATTTAAGAAATGTCGTGCCACTGCAGAGTTGTGAGCTGCCACCATTTAATTTTTCGCAAGGTCACAAGAGGTATTTCTTCCGTAACTTCCGCTAATAAATTGACGTAGGCAACTCCATTCAAATTTCCATCAATAATTTTTGGCCCTATTGTTTGATTTTTAATAATTCCGCACCATACATTGATGCTATAGCGAATTTGAGGTCTATTCTGCTGTGTTAAATGAGGATTATCTATTGCATAAAAATGTTTGTTTCTTCAATTGAAAACCCCACTATTCGTAAATGATGTTTCATCTGTCCATAAAATAGTATGTTGAAATAATTGCTCTAACATGGTTTGGTACCAATTACAAAATTCAAGTCGACGCTCGGAATCTCCAGGATGTAATATGTTGACAATTTTAAATTTATAATCATGGTACTTGTGCTTCTTAAGGATTTTCTGAACCCACGATGCGCTAATTCCACACTCGTCGCCAATGGATTTTGAAGAAAGTTCTGACTTGATACTAACTTGTACCAATACGTTAATTTCATGGTGTGTATTTATGACACGATATTTTCTTCGCGTTTTCGAAACGCATCCAAATTCTAACAAGTTTCTTGAAATTGAGTAAAGTGTTTTCCTACTTGGCGCATTTCTTTCTGGATACAATCTAGCATATTCTTGCACTGCTATATCAACATTTCTATAAAATCTAATGTAAACGTCATACATATCCATTTTTTTATTGTTACTATAACGCACCATTTTCTATAATCTTTAAATTAAAACGAAACTTCAGTATGTATTATCATTTAAATATCAAAAAAGACATATTGATACTGTTGTCATGGTGATTGACATTCGAAAATATTTTCAACATGTTTGTATGTTGTTCTATGTCTTTCTGGCTTTAAATGTCAACATGTTATACATCCTTGTAAAGGAGATTTTTTGTTTCATATAATGATATAAAAAAACAAATATGGCGCCCATTAGAAAAATAAAACTTGTATAACATTTCTCTGAAAACAAAAAGATAAATTATTTCTAACAATTCCATTGCTTTTTTCTTAGTGCATTACTTAAATATGCAAAATTGCAGCTTTCTTGTCCAAATATTAATTGAGACATTAACTGAAAACGAAATTTTCAGTTTTTTCAAAATATTTCAAGAACCTTTCATTTATTTTATTTGCAAACAGCAATATTGAAGAAGTCTAATTCGCGCAACTCTTCTTCAGTTTAATCATCCTTTTATCTCTCACCGTTTAAGATATAGTAATACTGTCCCTATTAAATCGTTGGGACCCTGTATAGTATGTCCCTATTAAATCGTTGGGACCCTGTATAGTATATTTATTGATCAGAAATAGACGAAAAAAAAAATCAGCCTTGAAGCGGAACGCGAACTCTATCTGCTTTATATTCAACAGCCAGAACAAAAACCTCTAACACTCGCAAGGCTATGACACATGCGGTTAAAAATAGGCAATTGGCATGTAATGTATACCTCCTCCGTTCGGGGTTCGTCGGTCACAAAAATTGTTCAAATTTCAATTCAATGAATTCTGAGAAATTTACCTTTTCGGTGGCTATAGGCCGTTGGGATTTTTTTTACTTGAAATCGAATTATTAGTCCAGGAATTGCTAGGTAGAGATAAGAAGAAAGCTAGGTATCGAATTCAGAATAATAAGAGAACTAGAAAAAATCTTATTTTGCTTGAATGATAGCTGTCAAAATAGTGTGCCTATTGGTTGTGCTTATCCCACAAACCAACAATTCCCAGATTTTTTATTTTCGTATATCAATGTCAAGATATATTTGCCGCACCGATCAGCGTATATATAAATATGCCACTGCCCACAGGTGTTCACCTCTACAAATGTTTTTCCGTTGTTTAAATCCTCTCGCCATCTGAAGTATGTCTTGACCTGTGTCTGAGATATTTCTGTTTTGCTTTGTTACCTTATTTTAAGCCTAGCCAGCTTGCCCGTTGCATCATTTCCCCGGATTCTTCAATGTCCTGAAGCCCAGAGTATTTAACATTCTTTAACTGAGCTATCCTATGGGCTTACTCGGCTGCAAGCTGTGGCAATTTTAAAATTTGTCAAATAAACCATTAGGTTTTTTTCTATTCTTTATTCAGAATAGGAACAAATCAACGCATATAAACATTTACATCTGCTCAATTTGCTGAAATATTTGGTAAATCTTGCCGAATCCCTATAGACCATATTGAGAATATTTTCTGTAGGGTTGAGCGTAATCAATGCATATTGAATTTCATCTTCAATTGTAACATATTGTGTTCTTGCACCTACAACATCATTACTGGCACCACAACCGAAAAATATGATTAAATCCAATTCATTCTTCTCCTTCCAATCATAATCAGTCAACAACTGAAACAAGGTTTATTATTTACCTATTTGCGTTCTTGTTTTATTCTAGTGAAACTCACAGAGTAGGAACCTGGTGTCCATCGCTGTAATTCAAACTTCATGGAAGCATTCGGATTAAGAAACTCCAACTCTGTATATTTAAATAGCAGCGTAAACAATTCACGAGACTGAAAAAGATCGAGAAATCTTTGAAGCGAATGCGGTAAACAACTCATGTCGATGATTTCGTAACAATATCGATTAGGTGGACCAACTTTTATCCACCTAACATCTATAAACAAATCCAATTAGAAAATCTCAGAAAACTAGGAAAAGTATAATCTCAACCTTTATGTTCGAGAGTTTGTGAAATTTCCTGAAATGATTCCGGTTTGAAAAAATTACAAAGAGCTGTTTCAGAATTCTCTTCCATTTCATTTTGAATAGCACTGATTGTGTGTTGTTCCAAATAACAATCATTTATCCAAGATTCCAAATCGATGTCGACATCTTTCATTTTATGTGAAATATCACTAAATAGACCATTTTCTAATGGTGTATAAATTGGTGTTTCGAATTTTGGTGGGGTTTTGCTATGAAACCAACCATTAATACTCAGTCGACAGTCATCGAGAGTGGTTACCTCTGCAACCTGAAAAATATAACTTGTGCTCAGAAAATTCGTAGATAACGAACAAGCACAGATCAATGGTCTGTGGCAACAACGAAGCTCCCCCGCCAAATATTACAGGGCTGTCAGCAACACTGAAATAGTACTAAATACATGCCGTAAGCCCATTTTTTCCAGACTAGTTCGAATGGTACTGATACATTTTGTACTAATTTTTATAATGATTCCCGACTTAGCTTAAATCAAATTATTTAAATCTCAAAAATATCAGGCACCAAATCATTGTAAATGTAGGTTATTGTGGACCACTGAAAAAAGTATTTCTCTATGACCTTTATCAAGATTGGCGCCTAATTCAGAGATAATAAATTAATCCTACCTGATGGTATGAATCATTTGAAACTGCAAACAGAACCAATTGATTATTAGCTGGAAATATATTTCGGACAACCTCATTTGGTTGATTGTGTTCATCTTTGTTCAATAATTGTAACGCACCACCTTTACTCTCGTTCCAACCATGTTTCCCAGTTAAATACAAAATAAAAGCCACCCTCCTATCTTCCCTCTGATCATCGTGAACAAGAAGGTAGTCCGTGTTTGTGTATATGCTACATGTGGCTGATATGCTTGTCAGTTCGTATCCAGTTAAGTTTGATACCTAGAAAAGATCACTATTTATGAAGAAGAAAATGAGATAAACAAGACCTGGGTACTTACTAATTTCATTACGTCTGTTTTAAGAAATTCTAACATACCGGTCAGCTTAGCCTGATTTAAATACTTCAAGTCTTTAGATTGAAAAAATTCGTACAAATCCATATTCCGACAATTCCAATTGAGATCATTGAATTCTTGCTTTAAATCTTCCAAAAACCAATCATTTTCGAGAAAATTATTGAGAATGCATACTTTGAATGGTTCTGTAATCAATTCTACATTGCCCTTTGTGAGCATTGTACCTGTATTCCAACAAGTCTTAAATTCTTCCACAAAATCAGGTTCAATAAATTCTGTGTTTACAGTAGGAGATGGTTTAATTTTTTTAGCAACATACTCAGAGCTCTCGCTATTTTCAGATAAGTAGTGCTCTACGCTTAAAAAATATAAATATATAAATATGTTATAGAAACTCTCGAGGGAAACCTCCTAACTCTTCAAAAACGGTTTTCGCGAGTATCACTTACTTCCAACAAGAGATGAAGGTGATTTCAAAAGAACTTTGCAGTCTTTATCCCAGACGTCGCATTCCAAGTCCAGTTCACACTCAGAGGAATCAGTTTGCTGCAGTAACTCATCTTCTGATACTGACCCACTGGCACAAGAATCATCTGATTCTTCTTGATCTGTACGTGAAATAATGATTAATCGAAAACAAGAATAGGTAGATTTACCTATCTGAGGGCAAGAGAAATATATTTGAGTGTGTTTCCAAACATACCGTGCCCTCAGATAGACAAATTCAACTTTTATTTTCATAAGAAGGATCAATTTATAGTATGGGTTATTACCCTAAATATTTTTAGGCGGACTAAACTACAAATTTGCCGGATAATTTATTACTTACCGTAAAAGTTTGAGGGCATCATATTGACTTATATTTCAGTCAATTGATGTATTTGATACATAAATAAATCAAATAGAAATAGTTGTCTCTGGTAATAAAAAATAATGTGCATAACCTAAATATTTCAAATCAAATCATGAGGTATAGAACATAGAACAGATAATATCGCAGAATACTAATAAATAATATCAGAGAACACTATCTCCATGATAGAGTTCTATGGCAATATCTGATAAAAACCATATTTTAGATTGTAGATCACAGAGTTCCGAAGACAATAACCTTGGAATGGAATTGTTATTATATTTATGGATATTGATCAGTATTAGACAAAACTTATAAAAACGTGGTAAGGCAAAGTTTCTAAAGTTTGGAAAAATTGATAAAAATTAAAAATTTTAGGTTTTGAGTTACTGTCACTGTACGAATGGAGGTTATTTTCTTGATGTTCTTGTGAAAGCTCAAAGTAAAAGTAAACAAGTGATCTGTTTATTTGAATTAAAAGTGGAATAAATTAATAAATATTGCCATGAAGAAATCATCTAGTGGTTCTGATGAATCAAGCAGCGATTCAGAACCTAATAAATCTGAACAGGACGAGAAATGTAAGTTGAAAAACACAAATACCTACATAAAAGATCTCACATTTCACACTCTTGTTTCCATATTTTAGTGATACAGCAAATTGAAGTTGCCGTGGAGAAAAAACAAAAAGCAATAATCTTACAGAATGTAACAATTAGTCCAAACAAGGTAATATATTCATCTTTGGCCCTTCGTTTATCTAACAGCTATTTTTTAGCCCAAAACCCCCATAGAACAACTTGAAACTTTGCACCCCTCATTGAAAAAGATCCCCATTCAGATGGACATGGATCTATCGGAATCAAAATATGATGTATATTTACTTCGTATACCTAGGACCATAGATCAAAATCTTCTTGCTAATCAAAAACTAAAGTTACATAAACCTTGCAAGATTAAATTGGACAAGAAATATATTTTCCACTCAATATCAGCACCACCTGATCCTGCACTTGTAATATTCGACGATGCCAAAATTATAAATTTCAAAAGTAACACTATTATATCAGAGTACATAAAAGAACAGGTATTGCCTGAATTGAAAGTGCCTGCAAAGGGTACTATTGAACTACCGGACAATTTGAAAAATAGACATCCTCTATTTGGCTCGAATTTCGATAAAAAGATACAATTAAGCGAGGTCGTAGAGCAGAAGCTCGAAGATGCTAAGACTATCCTGAAGAAAAGTTCCAAGGAGAAGAGAAAGCATAAAGAAAAAAGAAAAGTTGCAGAATCTGAGCAGAGTGAAGAAGTAATTTATAATTTGCTAAATAGTTCTAAACCTAATGGAAGTTTTAAGAAACCTAAACTTAATAGTGAATTGTCAGATGATAGTGCTTTTTCTAGTTCTGGCAGCACTACGCATGTACCGAATGATAAGGAATTTCCAAAAAAAGGTAAAAGCAAAACAGGGTTTTTGAATGAGACGGTAATAGTTTCCTATGAATTGCTGAAAGATAAAAGTGACATTGACCTACTGAAAAAGGAAATATTTTCCGAATACGAGACAGATAATGAAAACCCAATCAAGAAGAAGAAGAAGAAAAGACATCAAAATGTGGAAAACAGCGGATTAGGTGAGGCAGCTGTCCCAAAAAAAGTTGGGGAAGATTTGAAAAAAGAGTGTCTAACTGACTATGAAACAGATGGCGAAAGAAATCATTTATTGAAAAAGAAAAAACGTCACAGGAGTGTTCATGCTAATGAGAACAATGAGCTACAAATTCTTGTACAGGAAAGTGATGGTGTAACAGTTGCTTCTAAAAAAAAAGATGTGAAAAAAGAGATTTTTACAGAATATGAAACAGATGCTGAGGACAATATAATGGCCATAAAGAAAAGGAAACGAAGCATCGGAGATGTTGAGAATAACGAGCTGTCAATAACTGCAAACGAAAGTACTAATGAAGCAGTACCGCCTAAAAAGGTCAGAAATGATGTAAAAAAAGAGCTATTGACTGAATATGAAACTGATGCCGAGAATCTGATGCAGAATCATGGTGATGTTATGTCAGTGAAGAAGAAGAAACATAAACGAAGAGAGAGTTTAAAAGCAGAAGTTCAAACTGAATACGAAAGTGATGCAGAAACTTTACTGAATAAAAATGAGGATGGAATGTTAAAGAAGAAGAAACAGAAACGAAGGGATAATTTGAAAGCAGAAGTCCAAACTGAATATGAAACTGATGCAGAACCTTTAGTAGAAAATAATGAATTGGCACCGTCAGCGAAAAAGAAGCATAAGCGAAGGTCTAATGTAAAAGCAGAAGTTCAGACTGAGTATGAAACTGACGCAGAAACTTTATTGAATAAAAATGAAGATGGAATGTCAAAAAAGAACAAAAAGAAGCGAAGGGATAATTTGAAAGCAGAAGTACAAACCGAGTATGAAACTGATGCGGAACCATTCATTTTTAATAACGATGAGACCAAGTCCATGGAGAAGATACCTAAGCCTAGAGATACTGCAATTGATTTAACTGAGTCAGAAGCTGAGCCATATACTCAGAAAATTAAGAAAATAAAGAAGGAAGTACTCACAGAGTACGAGACTGATGTTGAGACAATGTTGAAGCGAAAAAAGAAGAAAAAGGTAATGAATGAAGAAATAACGAAACTGAAAAGTGGCAAATCACAGCAATTGGTCAATATTAAGAGTGAAATGCAGACAGAATATGAGACAGATGTTGATACATCATCGCAAACTAAGAAGAAGAAAAATGCAACAAGAACACTCTCTGAGGAGAACACATTGAGAAAATCACTAGCTAATAGTACATTGAAAACTGATTTAACTTATTTGCCTAGTTTTAATGCTGATATAAGTTTGATATCTCCATCAGTAAATGACAAAGCAATCAAGAAGCTGAAAGTAAAGCAAGAAAACGCTGATCAGGATATCGACAGTCAAATTTCTGAGGCATTGAATGATTTGAGTAGTAAATTTGATAATTCTAAAGGAAAAAAGAAGAAGAACAGTTTGTCAAAACATTAATAGGTCAAAGGAAACTAGAATGTGTAGTTTTTGACCAAATTTGTAATATTTTATTTTTGAGTTAAGTGAATAAGGTTAATTTCATCAATCAATTTTGTTCATTGAAGTTATTAAAAATGTCTTAATGTTTGTCATGAGTTATCGAAATTACATATATTTTTACTTCCTCTATATTAAGATTAAGGTATGTTTTATGTCAATCTTCGATTTTATAAGACAGTATATATTTTCATTCGAATTTACAAAAATAAATATTTGTTACAGTTGTAGACTTTTCGATTTTCTTCAATCATCAAAAGTACAATCATAATGAGACGGGAAAACTGCTACTAAATCGGGCGAGGCCTATCAGTAGCGCAGGCATTAACAAATTAGCAAAGGAGAATAATCGTATGAAAAAAAACAAAAATTGAAGTACAGATTTCCACGTAGGGAAAATACACAGTATCTCGTAACAATTATTGAAACTTTGTAAAGTGAACCATTTGGCTTATTCAATTTATTAAAAAATAAAATAACTTTAATTGTTGGTGAGAAAAGAAAAACTGGAATAGTGGATTTATGCAATATAATCTAAATATATAAAACAAAGTGGTGCTAGTTACACCATTTATAACTCAAGATTGGCTGAACCGATTTTAAATATTGTAACGTGGAAGGGGAACAGCCGCCGGTATTAGGCTCGTGCGGCATCTGACAGTTGGAGTTGGAAGCGATTGGAGGAAAAATAACCTCACTGTTTACATCGCGTCAAACGGAATTCGTAGTTATATGATAAATGATGAGTCTTTTGTAGCTTGGATTGTGTGTTGTGGACGTATTTGTATTAAAAAGATTTGCGAATTAGATGTTTAGTAAAATATGCCGAATTTTTGCCTTGTCAATTATTAAAGTAATGCTGCACGGAATGCAGGTGTAAAGTTTTTTAGGTAGGTACATCTAAAATTATGTTGAGACTGAATTAATTGTTGACTAATTCTTCCCTATTTTAGAGTGCCGGCTGTAAATATTAAGGGGGGAAGAAATATAATGACCTAGGCAAAAAAAAGAGATCGTTGGATTGCTGCCATAAAACGAGAAGACCTTACTGGAACCAAAATAAAGTCGTGCGTGTTCGTAACATTTTATTTCTTGTAATGTAATTGTCATCATTCTTAAAAATTGCCTTTTTTATTTGCTGACAGGCAAACCAGTCAATCTGTTAGATACTAGTAATCCAGACTGGATTCCAAAGAAAGACTCTTGCGCAAAAATGCGATATGACCGTCAGCAAAAACGGGGACAGGTGGTATAAATATGTGTGGGTATCGATATGGCCTGGTGTATTGTGTATGTTCCAGAGTGTTTTTGTTTTGTTTGCTTTACTTGGTGCTTAGGGCTGCTTTGTTTTCCATACCAGAGTTAATATATTTTTTTGTAGGATGATGGACATCATAATGTAAAAGCAAATCCCAGTAATAATGTAAGATTGGTTTTAGATGCAAGAAAGAACAAGTAAAAAAAATGTAGAAAATATTCAATGGAATGCTACCAATATATCAACTCCATAAAAGGATACAGAATTTGCTTTCATTGATAAGATTGTTAGAGTGTGTTGCATTTGCCTCAATTTATGTCCCATCTTCTATTCCATTAGATGATTTTTGGTAGGTACGTGACCCAGCTAATTATTAATTTTTAATGTTGCAGAAAAATAGAAACGTTGCTGCGAGATTGGCATCAAGCATATTGGACCTTCGGACAAAGGCAGTCCGAAGCCTTTATAGAAGGTTATTCCATAGACATATATCTATGGGTCCTTCTAACTCTAAATTAGCAGTAGCGACCAAACAAGTTTAATGTGTATTTGTTACATTAAATATGTATATGTTACGTATATGCGATTCCAAATATAGTATATTAATAAGTTATTACATTGTAATATTATAAAAGTGAATTATATAAATCTCATTGCACTTCTTTGGAAATTGCCGCACGAGCCCAATTGGCTACAAAGTGGCGGCATCCGTTTGAAGTAAGCGCGAGATATATGCTGTGGTTGGAAATACCGAAAGCGGCGTTTACAAAGAGAGCGACGGCAGCAGGTCGGCATCTACTCTTAAAATGCCGACGAAGGAATTTCGAGAAGCGTCCAGTGGCGGCTTTCGCATCAAAGACCAGAAGCCGCTCGAATGATCTGGATCCTTTGTCGGATATATATATGGGAGAATTTTCGGCATGAAGACAGAATGTAAAAGACAGTGTGAATAAATGGAATAGTCCGAGCAAGTTAGTTAGAATATAGTAAAGTTAAGTTGTAATTTATATCATTTCGAGTGTAAATAAGTAAGAAGAGGTAAGCCGACAGAGAGATTTCGAGCAGATTGCAGGATTGTTCCGAAATGTCCATCAAGAAATCGAGACTGTAAAACAAGAAGTTCGAGAAGAAATTGGGACAGTTCGAGAAGAGTTTGAGGAGAAGTACCGAAAACTAGAGAAAGAAGTGAAGAAAATGCGAGATACCAACCAAGACGAAAGTAGCAAATTGGACACGTCGGCGATCACAACAGCCAATGAAAAACTTAAACCACCAACGTTTGACGGCCAAATATCCTGGGCTACGTACAAACGTCAGTTTAAGGCAGCAGCCAATGCGAATGGATGGGATCATCAGCAGAAAGCAACGGCGTTGGTATTGGCTTTGCGAGGAAAGGTGCTAGAAATACTTCAAAACATTCCTGAAGCCAAACAAACTGATTATTCGGCTGTTGCGGGCGCCTTGGAACTAAGATATGGCAACAAATATCTTAGCCAAGTGTATCAGAGCCAGCTGAAGAGCAGAATTCAAGGTTCAACGGAGTCACTGCAGGAATTCAGCAGTAGCATTGAGAGCATGGTACGACTGGCTTATCCATAGGCCCCGGACTAATTCATCGAGCAAATTAGTGTCCAATACTTCATCGACTGAGTTCGAGATATAGAAATGCAGCAAGCGTTGAGACTGAGTAGGCATAACCCTTAGCCGAAACAGTTATCCAGGCACTGGAATACGAAGCTGCCAAAAACGCTTCTATGAATCGTCGCAGCAAATTAAGAGAAGTCAGGGTGTCAGACGAACCACAAGACAATGCAGATTTCTTTAAGAAGCTGGAGGCGATGTTCCAGAAATTCTGCTCTCGAGGAAACAAGGTGTCCGGATATAGAAAAGTGATTGAGTGTTACAGTTGCAACCGAGAGGGACATATAAGTAGAAACTGCAGGCGACGACCCAGATCTGAAGAAAGAAATGTTCAGAAAAGAGAATACCCGAGTTCAGGAAAACTTCACCTCGCCAGTGTGGGCGAACGCTGGCGACCACTGGTTATAATGAACAAAGAGAACGGGGCTCTTTTGGCTAGGTGCTTAGTTAATTCCAACGACATTATTCCAGTGAGGGTAGCCAATCTATCTGTAAACAGAATGATATTGAAGAAAGGGGAAGTAATCGGTACCTGTTCGCCAGTCTCCCGTGTGACAAGATGTGAGCAAGAGGAATCCGTTTCAAAAGATGTACATTTGTCCCGAGAGCTAATGGAGAGTTTTAAGAAGACCTGGAAACATCTTAGCGAACAGGAAAAGAAAAAGGCCATCGAGTTTGTAAAGCAAGAAGCTGATGTTTTCATGCAAGGAAAAATTACAGGGCGAACGAATTTAGTCGAACATCGGATCAACACGGGAAATGCTGTACCTATTCGCCAACCTCCACGAAGACTTCCTTTCGTAAAACAACAGCAAGTTAACACCATGGTTCAAGAAATGCTGAAGGATGGCGTCATAGAAGAATCCAGCAGTCCTTGGTCATCACCAGTTGTGCTGGTGATGAAGAAGGATGGTTCGAGGAGGTTCTGTTTGGATTACAGGAGGTTAAATGATGTAACGAAGAAGGACAGCTACCCATTACCCCGAATTGACGTTACCTTAAACACCTTAGCCGGATCCAGGTGGTTCTCAACTCTTGACCTGAAAAGTGGATATTGGCAGGTAGAGCTAAACAAGGAAGATAAGGAGAAAACAGCCTTTACAGCTGGAAACGGCCTATATCAATTTAATGTCATGCCGTTTGGATGATACAATGCCCCTGCCATTTTTGAAAGGTTAATGGAATAAGTTCTGCGAGGATTAACTTGGTAGACGTGCCTGGTGTACTTGGATGATGTAATGGTGATTGGCAAAGATTACGACGAACATCAATCGAATCTGAAGAAAGTATTCGCCAGGATCCGAAGTGCTAATCTCCAGCTGAATCCAAAGAAATGCGTTCTATTCCAGGAAAAGTCAACTTTCTCGGACATGTCGTATCATCGAAAGGAATTGAGACCGATCCAGAAAAAGTCCAGGCAGTGCGAGATTGGCCCAGACCAAAGAACAAGCACGAACTTAGAAGCTTTTTGGGACTCAGTAGTTACTACCGCCGATTTGTTAAGGATTTTGGGAAAATTGCGAAGCCACTACATCAATTAACTGAAAAGAACTCCCACTTTGACTGGTCACCAGAATGGCAACAGTCGTTTCTGGAGCTGAAAAACCGTTTGACCAGTGCTCCTGTTCTTGCATATCCCTTGGACGAAGGATTGTTCGTGTTAGACACTGACGCTTCACAAAGTGGAATAGGAGCTGTTCTTTCCCAAATTCAGAATGGCGAAGAAGCTGTAATTGGATATTTCAGCAAAACGTTGGGAAAAGCAGAGCGAAATTACAGTGAGACCCGGAAGGAGCTGCTAGCGGTTGTACGATCCATAGAACATTACCACAGTTTTCTCTATGGACGGAACTTTTTAGTAAGAACAGACCACTCTGCACTACAGTGGCTGCTGAATTTCAAAAATCCGGAGGGACAGATAGCGCGTTGGCTGGAGAAACTGCAGAGTTACGACTTTCAAATTAAACACCGAAAAGGAAGAAGTCACGCCAACGCTGATAGCTTGTCACGAAGACCTTGTGGCAGTTCCTGTAAATTCTGTCAAAGACAGGAACAATGAGAAACAGCCGAGGATGTTGTACATATCCAACAAATACAGATTAGGAATGAAGAAACGGATATTACTGAGGAAATCACGAGAGACAACTTTAGAAAAGAACAAATCGCTGACAAAGATTTGACGATAGTACGGGTCTGGCTAGACCAAAAGGGACGACCTGAGTGGCAAGAAATCTCCAGATTTGATCAGACGGTCAAGGGGTACTGGGCTCTGTGGGATTCGTTGTGCTTACGGGATGATTTGATCACTCGTAAATGGGAAAGTCCAGATGGTAGGAGCATTGTGTATCAAACCGTTGTACCCCAAACGATGGTAGCTGAAGTACTTCGTGAACTGCATGGCAGTCGCAGTGGAGGCCATTTTGGAGTAAATAGAACATTGGCACGTGTGAAAGAGCGGTATTATTGGATCAACTGTCGAAGAGATGTGGAAGAATGGTGCAGAAGGTGAGACCTCTGTGCTTCTAAGAAGGGCCCGAAGACACGATCCCGAGGGAAAATGAAGCAGTATCTGTCAGGTGAACCTTGGGAAAGAATTGCGGTGGATATTGCAGGACCATTTCCTACGACAGATTCTGGAAATAAGTACATCATGGTCGCCATGGACTATTTCTCAAAGTAGCCAGAAGTAGTGTCAATGCCGAATCAGTAAGCAGTTACAGTGGCCGAAGCCCTTCTGGAAAACGTGATTTCCAGACACGGAGTACCCTTGGAGCTGCATACCGATCAAGGTAGAAATTTTGAATCCGAAGTATGGACGCCGTTAATGAGGTTGCTGGGGATACGAAAAACACGAACAACCCCACTTCATCCACAGTCAGATGGAATGGTTGAGAGGCACAATAGGACCATCAATCAATACCTCTCAATATTTGTGGATGAGCACCAACGTAACTGGGATAATCTGGTACCTCTCTTTCTCCTGGCCTACCGAAGTTCCCAGCATGAATCTATTGGCTATACACCATCAATCTTGTTGTCTGGAAGAGAAATGAAGCTCCCCGTAGATCTGATGTTTGGCAGACCATCAGCCGACGATCATGAAGAAGCGTCTCTTCCACATTATGTAGCTGACCTACAGGAGTGACTTAGAGTGGTCCACGATTTCGACAGACAAAAGCTTCAGTTGAAGAGCGACAAAATGAAGATGAGACTTGACAAAAGGCAGTCATTAAACTCTTTTAACGAAGGCGATGCAGTTTGGTTGAACCAGACACAGCGAAGGAGAGGATTAAGTCCGAAGTTGCAAAGACCTTGGGAAGGACCATTGTCAAAAAGAATAATGACTTGGTGTACAGGATCCAACTTTCGCCAAGAGCCAAGCCAAAAGTGGTGCACGTGGAAAGACTGAGTCCGTATCGAGGAGATAATCCACCGGTCTGGAGACAAACGGAAGAAGCTGTTCGGGGCGAACAGCTTTAAGGGAGGGAGCAGTGTAACGTGCAAGGGGAACAGCCGCCGGTATTGGCTACAAAGTGGCGGCATCCGTTTGAAGTAAGCGCGAGATATGCTGTGGTTGGAAATATCGAAAGTGGCGTTTACAAAGAGAGCGACGGCAGCAGGTCGGCATCTACTCTTAAAATGCCAACAAAGGAATTTCGAGAAGCGTCCAGTGGCGGCTTTCGCATCAAAGAGCAGAAGCCGCTCGAATGATCTGGATCCTTTGTCGGATATATATATGGGAGAATTTTCGGCATGAAGACAGTATGTGTGAATAATAGAATAGTCCGAGTAAGCTAGTGCGAATATAGTAAAGTTAAGTTGTAATTTATATTATTTTGAGTGTAAATAAAGTTAATTTAATAACTCTAAATTAGTCTCTGCGAACCCACATACGCAACAATATTTTTAATTGTTTGTTTTCCTCTTCGCATAGAATAACCATTAAAGTATCAGAAAATTAACTGGAAAACCATACAGATAATTAATTTTTATATATATTAAGACTGAACATCCGCCATATTCCTTGCTGATATGCCAAAATGTATTCTACACTATTAACATATCGGATCATGATTTTCATATAATCCTCAAAAGTTATCTTTACCAAAAACAATATAGGTATACGTTAATAAATAAAGTTTAGCTAGCTAAAACTTAATAAAGCACTCTTGGGCGGTACAAAGTTCGCCGGGTCAGCTAGTTTATTATAAATACCGGTTTCACATATATATATATATATATATATATATATATATATATATATATATATATATATATATATATATATATATATATATATATATATATACTGTGTGTCCACATTTCGATGCATCCATTTCAACGTTTGGGTGGTATTTTTTTTAATTTTATGAACACTGGATTCTGCAGTTCTTGTTTCTTGGGCAACTCGACGAACTTGGATTATTTGAAACATTTTGTAAAATGTTATTTTCGCGAACGACATTGTTTGCTTGATAATGCTCACGTTTTGTTCAAAGTTTCCAAAATTCAAAAAAAATGACAATTTATGAAGAAATTGCTTCGTTGAAACGGTGTCTACAGTGATTTTACTGGTGATTACGAATTTTTATTTACATCTAAACGCGTTTTTTCCCAATCGAACACCACTTTAGCTTCAACATCTCGCAAGATTGTTGGGAAAAGAAGGGGTAAATATCTCCAAAAGGAGACGAAAACGAGAAAATTGGTATTCTTGATTTTCGTCTTATTTTGGGGTGTTTTATTAGAAAACACCATTAAATCTTAGCGCCACAGTATTATCGGAAAGTCCCCTCTAATTAAAACTAACTCTCGGAACAATTCTACTTATAATTGTCAAAATGTGAAAAAAAGTCTCTTGTTTCACACTGACGATTAATTCCATATCCTACACATTTTGTGTTCAAACACACCACAAACAAAGGAAAACTACAAGCGAATAAAAGCTTGTTAATTTCATGTTGGAACATAATTGTTAAAAAATGGCAGCCGTATTCATAAACAAATTAGTGCCTACCAGACCAGACCAAGACTCTACCAGAAACCGTGTAAGATAGGCTAGTACGGTCTTCTGTTTAAAACGGCATTTTTCGTTCTTATTTCCTTCAATAATAAACTTTAATAAGGCATGTTTTACATTTTTGAAAAGCTCTTTTTATAACTAATCTCATATAAAAAAACATATAAAAAACAAAAAATGACGTTAGTAACTTGGAAACAAATGAAGATTTTTCGGTTATGATTACACCATACGAATTAACACAAAAAAGTGTCTTAACAACGATAAAGTTAAAAAACTGAAATATTATACCTTAACGAGTTATAAAGCAAAACTGATATTGTCAAAAATAAGTTTTTTCCAGATATCTCAAAATCTAAACACGTTAGAATGGATATGAAATGATATTCGTTGTGAGCATTTAATTCTGAAAAACATTTAACCGTTACTCTATCTCTTATAATAACTGATATGCCAATGGTGTTCATCAAAATGTGGACACACTATATATATATATATATATATATATATATATATATATATATATATATATATATATATATATATATATATATATATATATAAATAAAAAGATGTTCTTGGGGATGCAGTCATATATTCAATAAAATTCTTTGACTGAAGCCGAGCTTTCGAGAATGTTTATTCTCTTCTTCAGGGCAAACTACAAATCGTTACAAAATTATTTCAACAACTTAATAGTATTATAAAAATACTTAAAATACTTACAATCGTGAATTTAGAATAAATTAACCAAAAACAGGAAAGATTTCATATCCATCAATTGTAATTGATCAATTGTAATTGATGGATATGAAGTCTTTCCTGTTTTTGGTTAATTTATTCTAAATTCACGATTGTAAGTATTTTTATAATACTATTAAGTTGTTGAAATAATTTTGTAACGATTTGTAGTTTGCCCTGAAGAAGAGAATAAACATTCTCGAAAGCTCGGCTTCAGTCAAAGAATTTTATTGAATATATGACTGCATCCCCAAGAACATCTTTTTATTTATAATAAATCCAGTCAAGAATACAAAATCAATATATATATATATATATATATATATATATATATATATATATATATATATATAATGTTTGTAACAATATAAACCTTAATCATTTTAATAATGAATATAATTATCTCATCTAATGGTTGAACTCCCAGGCTACTGTCAATGTCTTCGTTTGATAAGCACTCAGCGGATGAACCTGTGTTGACAGTAAATCGAAGATCAATTGACGAGTCTAGCAAATGCTCACTTTCAATTTGGGAGTCTTCATGCTTCCTGACGTGTTCAACTCTTTTCTTCCACAGTTTTGGCGATATTTCTTCAAATCGTTGCCTCGCTATTATTTCAACATCATCCAATCTAAACGAAGAATTTCGAGCAGTTATATTTTTTCTGCAAGCCATCGTATCATATCCGCTTTGATACTCGCAGAAGTGACATTTCTTTCTGCCGTTACATTGTGATAGGGTGTGTTATCTATTACAAACATTGAGTTACTGGGTAAATTTTGGTACTAGCTGGGTCTGAATCCACTTCAAAAAATTGTGATCGTGATAGTCGCCACTCTTGCTGCCTTCTCTGCAAATTCGATATAGAGTATTACGACTTATTCCAGTTGCTGCCAAGATCCGTTCCCTAAGACATCGAAAAGTATGTTCAATTGCACAATGGCTTGATAAAACGGACCTGTGTTTCTTGAGAGGGATTTGCACTCCCTGTTCCGCCTCCAGCTCCGTAAATTTGATAATTTTGAAAATAGTCTCTTTTGCTTGACTGCTCAAGAGTTTTCCCTTGATCCCTATTATATCTATATCTATATATATATATATATATATATATATATGAATAATAATTTCACGCCTAGCTGGTAAATTGAACCTACATTTCGTAGGGTGCCGCAATAAGAACGGGGTTTGTCGTCTACATATTGCGTTTGTGTGCATTTTTTCCACTATACTGCTCAATCAGATTGATTATCAAACATAGCATCAGTCTCCCAGATATATATCATGATTTCGAGGTTGTTGCCTCTCATCAGTATATCGTAGGGTGAAGAGCCATATTTGATAATCAATCCTTATTTGGAACTCATACTTGTATCAATCTTCGGTATAGAACTATCGGTGGAGACAAGTATGAGCGATATATTAAGCATGTATAATGGTGGATAATAACAATCGGCAAAGGTTAATAATTAATTAAATAAATGAGGAGCTATCCGTACCAGATGACCATATTAGAATATGAATAATAATTTCACGCCTAGCTGGTAAATTGAACCTACATTTCGTAGGGTGCCGCAATAAGAACGAGGTTTGTCGTCTACATATTGCGTTTGTGTGCATTTTTTCCACTATACTGCTCAATCAGATTGATTATCAAACATAGCATCAGTCTCCCAGATATATATCATGATTTCGAGGTTGTTGCCTCTCATCAGTATATCGTAGGGTGAAGAGCCATATTTGATAATCAATCCTTATTTGGAACTCATACTTGTATCAATCTTCGGTATAGAACTATCGGTGGAGACAAGTATGAGCGATATATTAAGCATGTATAATGGTGGACAATAACAATCGGCAAAGGTTAATAATTAATTAAATAAATGAGGAGCTATCCGTACCAGATGACCATATTAGAATATGAATAATAATTTCACGCCTAGCTGGTAAATTGAACCTACATTTCGTAGGGTGCCGCAATAAGAACGAGGTTTGTCGTCTACATATTGCGTTTGTGTGCATTTTTTCCACTATACTGCTCAATCAGATTGATTATCAAACATAGCATCAGTCTCCCAGATATATATCATGATTTCGAGGTTGTTGCCTCTCATCAGTATATCGTAGGGTGAAGAGCCATATTTGATAATCAATCCTTATTTGGAACTCATACTGGTATTTACCAGCTAGGCGTGAAATTATTATTCATATTCTAATATGGTCATCTGGTACGGATAGCTCCTCATTTATTTAATTAATTATTAACCTTTGCCGATTGTTATTATCCACCATTATACATGCTTAATATATCGCTCATACTTGTCTCCACCGATAGTTCTATACCGAAGATTGATACAAGTATGAGTTCCAAATAAGGATTGATTATCAAATATGGCTCTTCACCCTACGATATACTGATGAGAGGCAACAACCTCGAAATCATGATATATATCTGGGAGACTGATGCTATGTTTGATAATCAATCTGATTGAGCAGTATAGTGGAAAAAATGCACACAAACGCAATATGTAGACGACAAACCTCGTTCTTATTGCGGCACCCTACGAAATGTAGGTTCAATTTACCAGCTAGGCGTGAAATTATTATTCATATTCTAATATGGTCATCTGGTACGGATAGCTCCTCATTTATTTAATTAATTATTAACCTTTGCCGATTGTTATTGTCCACCATTATACATGCTTAATATATCGCTCATACTTGTCTCCACCGATAGTTCTATACCGAAGATTGATACAAGTATGAGTTCCAAATAAGGATTGATTATCAAATATGGCTCTTCACCCTACGATATACTGATGAGAGGCAACAACCTCGAAATCATGATATATATCTGGGAGACTGATGCTATGTTTGATAATCAATCTGATTGAGCAGTATAGTGGAAAAAATGCACACAAACGCAATATGTAGACGACAAACCTCGTTCTTATTGCGGCACCCTACGAAATGTAGGTTCAATTTACCAGCTAGGCGTGAAATTATTATTCATATTCTAATATGGTCATCTGGTACGGATAGCTCCTCATTTATTTATATATATATATATATATATATATAGATGAAGTCGATCTTTTAGCTAAGAAGTCGATTAATGTTCAGAATACGCCTCCTGAACTCTCGGCCATCCGAAAATCTGCCAGCTCCGGAAAAATTACCTTTCGGCTATGCTTTTCGCTTGCAAGCTTGCAAGTCGGAACGTGTGATACGGGGGTACAGGCCGAGATTTTCTGTGAGCAGAAAGTAGTCGAGAAAAAATAATTTGTGTAGAAAGTAAAGAGTAGGAAGTAACCTAAAAATGGCTGATATGAGAACGAAGAATTTATTGAACTATAAAAAGGCCTATTCTCATCTAAAGCGGCCGGGAGCATTGGCACGCATCTACTCATGCTTTGACGCTCGTGAACGCCTGTCAACCTGAAGATCTTGCAGTGCAAAATTAGTTATGGATGTGAAAAAAATTGATAGATACGAAGAACTATATGACATGCCGAAAAAGAATTACAGCAATCAAAATAGACGGGAGAATGTATGGTCTGAAATTGGAAAAAAAACTAATGAAAGTGTTAAGTTTCTTTTGCATTTACGTCTCAAGAGAACCAACTATAAAAAAACTATATAAGGCCATCTACTTAAATATATCTACTTAAAATGGTAAAATCTTGTTTTATAATATAAATTACTGATATCAAAAAAGTGAAAAATAAGTCCACATTATATTACAGTAGACAAAAATTCACTCCCAGATAGAAATCATGGAAAGTATCAGTTTGTTATTGAAACTGGTCCCAAAAAAACAAAAAATACATCTTTTACGTTTCTGCTGCTACCAAATGTCGCTCAGGTGGGAATAGCCGATACGAAATGACGCTGCGCTCGATGCGGCTTAGTTGAGAATAGGCCTTCTTTGTTTATATGATATAAAGAGCAAGCAGTATTTAAATAAACCTTTTGAAGTTAAATGCCTACAATAAGTTGGTGGACAAATTAAAGGCAGTGGATGCCACTGGTTGTTTCACACCATACAGCACAAATTTTCACACCCTGAACAAAACCCTGCGTTAAAACGTTTAGTTAGTGGCTAAGCCGAGAATTCAGGTTTAGCCTTCGGCCCCCGTATCATGTAAAATTTAGCAACCAGTTGCAATCGCGTCATAGACATAATATCCCATAATATTAAGAGTGAAAATAGCTATTTTATAAAGAACATGTTAAAAAATCTTTAATTATTCAAAAATACATACAATCAACTTCGCTTTGATCATTTTATTCGAGTATCAATTTAGAATCTACACTGAATGAGCGGCAACACTGTACAAAATCGACGTTTTGACAGCGACAATTGTGCAATAGTCGCGGTCGCATTGCAGTTGCTAGTTACATGATAACCCCTCGGCCCACGTATCATGTAAAATTTGGCAACCAGTTTCAATCGCGTTGTTGTCTCAGTGTTGCCACTGTCTACATGTAGTCGATTAGACCTTCTCTATTAAATATTAGAAAAATAAGTAGAAATAGCTATTTTATAAAGAACATGTTAAAAAATCCTTACTTATTCACAAATACATGCAATTAACTTCGCTTCGATAATTTTATTCGAGCATCAATTTAGGCTCTACCTTGAATTAGCGGCAACACTGTACAAAATCGACGTTTTGACCGCGACGATTGTGCAATAGTCGCGATCGCATTGCAGTTGCTAGTTGCTAGTTACATGATAACCACCTGTGGGTTTGCAAATCGACTGTCCTGCCTTGTTTATAAATTCCTTCGCCTTATAGTCACTGTTGCCAAATCTCGTTTTAATTCATGTGGCTATTTGATTTCGATAAATACTTCAGTATTACACAGAAGATACAAACATTAATTTCGATCAATTAAAAATATAGTTTGTTGATCATTTATTAATAAATTCGTTTATATCCGCCAATGGTTACTTTCTTAAGTATAAGGTCTAGGTTATTTTTATAAATTATACAAATTTCTGTCACATGGCAACTCTGGTGGCGCGACAGTGCGACAGTGAGGTGCAAGATGGCGGGCGTTGAAGTTATGTCTGAGTCGGTATGTAAATTTTATGTCTAAAATAAATAAATTCACCTATTTTTTAACATTCTCATCTCCTACTCAAGCTACATACTCTTGACAAAGTTTCATTAGTGAAAATGGACATACCTACATATCGATCCATGGTTATTTATTTGTTTCTTTAATAAATTTAAACAGCCCTCCACTGACTGAGACCGAGATGAAAGTAAAAGTGGTTGTAGTTTGCATTTGCATATTTATATGAAAACAATGTGTATCGTGGTCGTGTGGTAGTTTGTTCTCTGAGTTTCTTGTTGTTGTATGAGAGCAAAGAGCAAAGCTGGCCGGGTGCGTTTTGGTTTTCGAGGTTGATATGTTGATATCATTTTTCTCGCAATTTTTTTTATTTATATCTTCTGGAATTGTTATTACTTAATACATTACGAGGCCAGTAGATGAAAATAATTATACTATTAGGAATTAATCTCAGATAAAGATAATCTGTAGAAATTGATTATTAAAGTTAGTTATAGCAATAAAAATATGCCAGTAATACCCTACATTCTATTCAAATAGATTTATTTAAAGAATGTTTCACTTTTACTCTTGCTGTTATATTGTGTTTTATACATTTAGTCGGAAACATCACATCTGCTCAAAACGTCTTGCCTACATGTTGTCTCTAGCATAGATAAAATATTTTTATACGGAAATCTCTAGTCTCTGATAATACATAATAATAATGTGTTTCGAACCTTGGAATGCTAATCCTCTCATAAATTAAGATCATTTCGAATTTGTATTACATAATTGTGTGTGCACTACAACTACTAGGTACTACATATTCTGTTCGTTTTATTTATTTAAACTACATTTTCTCGCGATGTCATTGAACCCGTATGTCCATGTACTCAATTATAAAAGTAGAAGTAGACTGTTGTATTTAACTGTTGATTCGTCTTCTTTTGCCAAATCTGTGTTGTAAATAAATAAATAATGAATGTACCAAACTCATTTATTGAAGATTTTATACCCTTTGTATAAAATACATCTTATTTATGTTGGACAATAAATAGGTATAGTTTTCATGATATAATTATTTTAAAATAAGTAATTGAACTATTCGAAATAATTATTATAAAAACTTGACAAAGATAAAAGCTGAGCTAAACATCAATAATCATTAATATACACTAATTATAATTTATTATTTGTGGCAATTTTATATTATTTAATTGTTCTCAATATATCAAAGATCATCAAAAATTTTGATATTATATAATTATCTATATACATGTACATACGCAAGGGGGTAATTCTTGGACTTATTTCATGACTAAAAGGCTATCTGGCTGTTCCAAAATTCAAATCATTAGTCTGGCCAGGGTTAAAATGGCCGTCGAAAATTGACAGGTATATGGACTTACTGGCTGTTCCAAAATTCAGAACATAAGCCTGGCCAGGGTTAAAATGGCCGTCGCAAATTGACAAATATATGGACTCAATATAGGAATATGACATTGACTGATGACATAATTTAAGCCTGGCCAGGCTAATGTTTTGTATTTAGGAACACACTGTATATAAATGTATAGGTCCGCAGACTCTTCTTTACTGATCTACAGAGTGTTAAAATTTGAAGTTTTTCATTTTCTTTATAAACTTTATAAGCCAAATAATTACTTCTTTGCATATGAACCTGAACTCTTTGTTTAAAATAGTACTATCTGTGCTCAGTTGCTCAGTGTTTTTCCTCTACCTCGACAATGTTCGACCGATAACTATGAAAATTGACACATTTATGTAATTCTTCAAGGAGAAGGTATCTACGCTATCTGATGTCTGATAGCTTTCCGCTAGATGGAACTTCCTTGTATCAACTTCTGCACCGTGTTACCGATCGTCATAAAAATTGATAATATGTGTTTGAAGTTTGAACATTGAAAATATTTGAATGCTATCTACTTTGTTGTAATTTACCGATAGAGATATATTGTCATTTTCTGAAAAAAAAACTATTTTTGTGCCCCATGACATCCATAGTATCTACCTATGATATCTCCATAACTAAGGGTGGTAAATTAATCTATGGGCAGGGCCAGTCTGACAAGGGGGAAAGCCCCCTATCAGACAAGAAGAGAATAAAATAAATAATATACACTCACATTGTAAAACTGACATAATAACAATAAAGGTATTTGAATTGAATTGAATCTATGGGCAATTATAGGCAAGCATATCTCAAGAGTTGAGCGCAAATTTTGCATTTGGGGGCAGCGAAATGTCTATTAGTCAATTAAATTTTAAATCAAAAATTTAAAAATTTTAAGGGATGGGCAAATTTGCATTTTGGTATCATCATTTGGTGCATGGTACCTAAGTTATATTCATAACTAAAGGAGGTAAATCAAAACTGATCTATGGGCAAACGAGGACATAATTGTCATTTTCTGAAAAAAACGAATTTTGTGACCCATGACATTCATGGTACCTAAGTTATTTCCATAAATAATGGTGGGCAACAGAAATCTAATCTATGGCAAACATGATTAAACGATGGTCAAACATATCCCAAATTTTGAGCGTTAACTTCGCATTTGGGAGAGGGCAGCTGCACAAAGCTGGGTGTTTCCGGGAAAAATACTTTGAGCACGTCTCATCATCCCCATTTCAAGGCGACTGGAAGGTGAGGCCATCACTAGCGCGACCGAAAGGACCTTCTCCTATAGTGCTAGCTTTACCAAAGCTAGCAAAGTATCCATTTTCCGATAAAATATAAGAGCAATTAATTTCGGAATACAGCACTTAATTAGCACCTAATCTGCGTTACAAGCACCAACTATTAATTTTGGATTCTGCACATTTTGCTCTGCTATATTCAAGGAAGTTGGTATCTACCTATTTATTTTATTGAAGCAGGTTTTCACAGAAGGCACAAATCGTGTTCGTAAAATAATCATACAATTCACGTGAAAAAATACTTTCTTGTTTGTTATTTTCATTGATAACTGCTCTCTCAAGGGCTAGGTCTATCTACATTACTTGTTTTGACTGATATGGCAAAGTAACAAAAAATAATAATTAGACCTTTACCATTTTTTCCTGACTGAATCTTTTAATAAAGTGATTATCAAGACTCAATCCATACACGGATATATCATTTGGCGACGAGGATTTAAGTGATAAAACCGGACCACACGCCACAGCCGCCATGCTTGCCACACCTCATGTACCTCTACCCCTTGTATTTTGTATTTGAATTGAGTGACAGAAAAAGTGACAGTCAATTATTTGCGTGTGCACCTAAGAACTAAAAACTTAACCCATCATCTTGGAAAACCCGAACCAGGACGCTGTTACGGCACTTCTCTTCAGGTTTTTTAGTTTGCGCGAGGGGGAGGAAATCCTCTTTATGGATATCGAGTGGACCCTACCCACTCGATAGTGTGAGGCTTTTCAGTCCATAGCCTGGTATACTCTCCAAAACCTCCATCCCGTTAAAGTACCCAATCCTGAATAACAGTATCTTGTACAAGCCTGTACAATTCCTTTGCTGGTTATGACCTTAGAGATTCTGGGACACCTTCTGGTAACCCAAATATTTGTTATCTTTTGCGGTCTAGGGATCCGCAATCGCACAGTATGTGAGAAACTGTTTCCGGTTCTTTACTGCATAGTCTGCATGTTAATTCCCCGTTGTACAATGTCAATTTGTTGAGGTACAACTTCACTGGTGCATGACCAGTCATAAGCCCAGTGCCCAGCCCAGTTACAATTTTAAGCTGGTTTCTTTTTAACATCAGCATTTCCCTTGCTTTCTTTTGACATGGGCTTAGAATGTATTCTTTCCCGTGTCTGTTACCTGGTGTGTTGCTCCAGTCTTGTATGTGTTATTATACAGATTTTCTTTGCATTTGTTTTGAAATGTGATCAGATTCCATGTTTAGCAAATCCCCTGTCACAGCTTCGACTATACTCATGTGTCCTGTTCCAATGTTGACATTAACCAGTGTGTTGCTTCTGAAAGCACCTAGTCTTGCCACCTCACACTTTGTTGTGTTTTTCCACCACACCAAAGAAGCATATGTTATGGTTGGTTTTACTACCATGTTATATAGCCAGTTCTTTCCAAAGGAGCGTTTGGCGACCATTAATGAGGTCTCTGCCTTTTTAATGGTTCTCTCTAGATATTGGTTTCAAGTCAGTTTCGGGTCTAATATAAGCCCGAGATACTTAACTTCTCCTTTAATCTGTATTATTTCTTCTCGAAGTTTTAGTTTTTTTCGTCTTCGAGTGAATGCTACTATGGCGGATTTGTGGGCACTGATATTGAGTAGTTCCTTGTTCGTCCATCTTGTTACCAAGTTAAGAGCTTCTTGCATACGATCTCTGACAATGGTGTTATACTTCCCTTGTGTTAAGATGACCAACTCGTCAGCATATCCAAGGGCTCCTTGACCTTTTTTGTTCAGATCCATGAGAAGCTCGTCCATCACCAGGTTCCACAGGAAAGAAGATAGAACTCCGCCCTGTGGGCATCCTCTGGTTACCCGAGCCTCTACTGTATCTCCCAATAAAGTCGAGGATACCAACCTATTTTTCAACATGGAGTCTATCCAGGCAACATACGTTTCCTCGACCCCTCTATGTCGGAGTGATGAAACAATTGAGTTTATTGAGGTATTGTCAAAAGGTCCTTCTATATCTAGAAAGGCTGCTAATAGTACCTCTTGGTTTTCCAGCGCATTTTTAATTCTCACAGCGAGTTTATGAAGTGCTGTTTCTGTAGAACAGCCGGTCTTATATGGCATATTGATCTTGGTTGAAAGGTCTTTCCACTATCACACCATCTCTTATATGTCTATCTACCAGCTTTTCTAGTTTTAAGTATAAATGACATAAGACTTAATGGTCTTAGGGATTTTGCCGTTTCATGTCCAGTTTTTCCAGGTTTTGATATAAATATGTCCCTGACCTTTGTCCATTGTTTGGGTATGTATCCGAGTGCCAAGCTACCTCTAAGTACATTGTTAATTATTTTGCAGTAGTTCTGTTCCCTGCTGCAGCAGTGTTGTAGGGTTCAAATGAGTTAATTGCCCATGATAGGGCGGCCACTCAGATAACGTCTGTAAAGGACCTAGACAAGCGAGTCAACGCACTCACTGAGCGGATTATGAGTGCTTATGAGCACGCCTCGCCCCTGAGAAGAGGACAGCTTAGACCTGCCTCCGCCACATGGTGGAGCATGAGTCTTGAGATCAAAAGGACCCACCTGCGGAGACTCTTCAACAGAGCCAAGTCATCCCGAAATACGTCCGACTGGGAGGTCTACAAACTATACCAAAGGTCGTATAGAAGAAAATTCGCTCAAAGCAACGGGAATCATGGAGACTCTTCTGTAAAGAGACAGAAAGTACACCTGCAGCATCCCGACTGCTTAAGGTGATCTCCAAAGATCTTAGACAAGTGGGTTGTGTCAGAAAGGAGGACGGTACCTATACTGAAACCGCTATAGACACAGCAAAAACACTTCTGTCAACACACTTCCAGGGTCGATATTACTAGGGAACGATACGGAACTTCCTGACAACTCGAGATGTCCCTCTGCGGAGGACTGGCAATTGGCGAGAGAAGTTGTAAATCGAACAGGAACAATACAGGCGGCAAGGCATTCTCCCCATATAAGTCATCAGGCACGGATGGGATTTTCCCGGGTCTCCTACAGTGGGGACTGGGAACTGTACTGGACGAACTGGTGGTTATCCTCAGGGCTTGCCTTGCATTTGCATGTACCCGAGAAATGGAGAATAGCCAGGGTAGTCTTCCTACCGAAACCAGGCAAGAGTGACTACTCATCTGCCAAATCATACCGTCCAATTTGCCTTACCTCGTTTTTACTGAAAACATTGGAGAGGCTATGCCACGGCTGGATTAGGGGTAACGTCTTAACCCAAAGACCGTTACACCCCAACCAATTCGCCTACACACCAGGGCAATCTACGGAATACGCTCTCCAGGTTCTGGTGGGCAGGATAGAGAATAGAGAGAGCCCTGAACAATGGCGAAAACTCTCTAGGAGTTATCATAGACATCGAAGGTGCGTTCGATCGAACTACCTTCGAAGCAGTCAACAAAGCTCTTCGGGACAGAACCGTACTGCCAGGTTTGCGCAGGTGGATAGGAAATATACTCGAGAGCAGTATAGCTGAAATTGGTGTCGCAGGCGCAACTGTCTCAGGGAGTGTTACGAAGGGCTATCCTCAGGAAGGGCTACTCTCCCCCTTGCTATGGAACATAGTAGTAGACGACCTTCTAACGACCCTGAACGACTAGGGCATGTACACTAAAATATATGGGGATGATATAGTCATACTGCTGACAGGGAAGCACATTGGAGTGCTATGCGAACTGATGTAAAGGGCACTCCGCATCCTAGAAAAGTGGTGCTGGGCAACGTCTCTTTCTGTGAATCCCCACAAAGTAGAGGCTATGCTCTTTACCACGAAAGGTGGCGACATAAAAATGCTTACACTAAATGAAATCCAGCTAAAGCTATCCAACGAGATGAAATACCTTGGGGTGGTTATCGACAGAAAACTAACTTGGGGAAAACATCTGGACAGCAAGCTGGACAAAGCCAGTGCAGCTCTATGACAATGTCGAAGATTTGTAGGTAAAAGCCTATGGTTCTACACAGCAGTGATAAGGACAGACTTGCGAGACTACAGAGATCTGTCTGTCACTGGTGCCATAAGGACCACACCATCTGCTGCGCTAGAGGCGTTGTTGTTCTTGCCACCCCGAGATCTATATCTGGAGGGGGCAGCACTACTGACCGCCCTTCGTTTGAAAGGTGGTGGAACATTAAGGGTGCACAAGAGCGCGAAGAGTCATACAGCCATCTTGGAGGAGGGCCTCATCAGAATACCACTCCTCGAGGCCAGCTCAGACCGCATTGCAGCCCTATTCATCAAATGAAATTACCACGTTTGTAGGGAAGAAACAGACCCACGCACTGTGCCGACAATAGATGTATACACTAATGGGTCAAAAAAGAGGGACAGTACAGGTGTAGGAATATTCAGCCAAGACCTGCAACTATCTCTACAACAAGCGCTCGGGAAGTATGCCACCATATCACAAACGGAACTAAAAGCACTAGCTCGAGGGGCTAATGAGGTCCGCATGAGCAAGGTACCAGGACGAGTAATATGCTTCTTCATGGACAGTAAAGACGCCTTAAAAGCGCTTGAAAAGGGTAGGTACGACGCGAGAACCACGCTGAACTGCCACCGCGAACTGTCGGAACTAGCGAATGAAAATGTGGTGGAACTAGCTTGGGTGCCAGCACACAATGGGAATGAGGGTAATGACAAGGCGGATAACCTGGCGGGTGCTGCTTCGTCGGGAACAATGTGCCCAAACCGGCAGTACCCATCACATCGCACATCATGGACAACCTCATTAATGTGGATCACACCTCAGACACTGTCAGAGGTGGAACTCAATTATGGACTGTCGACAGAGCAAGAACTTCATCACGGAGCCATGCCGGAAACGGGCCGAAGACTGCCTAGCTTTGCCCCGGGCCAAACTACGCTCACTTGTAAGCATCTGGACCGGGCATGCTGCGCTAAGAAAACACCTACATACAATGGGTGTCATTGACGACGGGCATGCATGGAGGAGGAAGAATCAGTGGAGCATCTCTTCACAGAATGCCCCGCTCTATCCGACGTTCGTAAGGCCATCCTAGCACTGAAGTGGCCGGATTTGACCACCTCGCCTGCGGCAATCCTGAAATATCTGGACCAGGTTATCGGGATACTCGGGGAACCGTAGGTCTGAGGAGCAAGGGGGAGAATTGGTGAAATAATAATAATGAGTTAATTGCCCATTGTGTTTTTTCATAGGTCACCACCTTTTTCGCCACATGCTAACCTTCTTTGGTTTCTCTGATAAGAGTTACCAATTTTTGGTTGTTCTCTGAGGCAGGTGTCTGTACTATTTGAGCTCCAGGGAAGTGGACACTGAACAGTTCTTTCACTGTCTCCTCTCCCGTGGATCTGTATTCTCCTCCTTCGTTTTTGAGTGAGTGAATAATATTAAATTTTTCTTTAGAGAGTATCTTTTGAAGCTTAGCAGACATTTGTCGTGCCGTGTTTCCGCCATGAGTTTCTCTGCCTTTTTCAAAGCCTTTATGTAGCGGTTCAAGGTGTCCTTGTAAACTTCCCACCTTACCGTGTGCTTGGCTCTGTTGAATTATTTTCTTGTTTGCCTCCTAATTTTCACAAGTTCTGTATTCCACCACGAGCACGGTACATTCCTGTTGGAGCACCTTGTGACTTCCCTATGATATATACTGCTGTCTCAAGGGCTAGGTGATATGGTAACATAACAAAAAATAATAATTGGACGTAAAACTCTGCTATGCTCTCTACTATATAGCGGAAGTACCTGAAAAATGGTATTTGTTCATTATTATCATTAGAAAAATAAACATGATTGATGATAGGTAGTTATAGAGACAAATTAATAGGTACTAACTTTACGGAAATGACAGCTACATATGTGTTGATATTAAGATAAGTAGTAAGCAGGTTAGGTAAGAGGTGAGGTAGTCAAGTAGTAAGTACCGAGATGACAGTTTGCTCCTAAGTGACTGACGAAAATACCTACGTAGTGCTCTAGTTTAACTGAACTTGATTAAAGGCATTTATTCTATTACTGTAGGTATCTATCTCCTATCTCTAAGCATTTTTTCAGTGAGGTCGTTGCTTAATCGCTATCTGAAAATATATCTCCAAGCACTCTACAATAGACAAAAAAAAACATGGGAAATTGGTCAGGGTTACAAAGCACTTGTTTGTTTTTGTGACGGGGATCAGGAAAGATGAATAGTCGCCTCAGGTCACGTAGCATCTATGCAACAACTAGGAAAAATTGTAAATAACATTTTGGAAATTTATAATGATAGATGAAGATAGATAAGTAGTTGGACAAGTTGTTTACATAAATATGCCTAAACGATGTCATAGAGACAAGAATGATAATTAAAATTTTCCGTTGTATTTAGAGCTCATTAATTATTTTATCCTCACAGGTATCACTCTGAATAAAGATAAATAATAATTAACTTTTTATAAAAACTAGTACCGTCTTATTAGATCATGCCCTTAAAATACTACATAAAAGTATCTTGGCACCTCCTTAAAAATTACCAGTACAGTAGAATAAATTTTACATGTTTAATTACTACTAGAAGATGCCCATAACTTCAATAATATAATAATCATAATTCAGGATAGATCTTTTGCTAATCTGTAAATTAGGATATAAGCTATCACTTTGATTAGTTTCAACATAAATATTCTTTACAAAAAATTGGACCGACGTTATTAGTTGATGCAGTGATAAATGAGAAATAATATCAATTCTTTTGGTACTGTTACTTTTGAAGTTGTGCAGTTGCAATTAGATTCATAACTTTTGGCGCCAACTTCACAAGTATCAGCACCAATAGAATAACCAACCAACTAATAACGTAGGTCCAATTTTTTTTATATTTATTTCACACTTTTGAGTGTAAAATTAGTCACGAAAATCGTTGAACGTTCACTGATACCAAAGAAGACAGATAGTACTTATCCTATTACCCACGTATATTCTTTGCTTGTACTTGTTATTATGTAGAGATCTCAGAACATCGCTGCCGAAATACGCATAAGTATTTTAGATTTAACCATTTTACCACCGCTTAACTCGACAACCGTAACTCTATATTATTTTATTTCATTTGGTACCAAGAGATTTTCAGTTTTCTAAAGAAATCGCCCCTTCCACATAGCAAAAATATCCATATGTGAGATTTTAACATGAATGTAGCTCGAAAACCGTAACTCTTTTGAAAAAATGTTCAATTTAAACGTTTCCGGATATTGTCCTATCTTTATTTCTGGCATCTCGAATTCTCGATTTTCGAGATTTTAAGTCTCCTCTTTCAAATAAATCACAAATCATCAAAATCGGAGTACGTTTACTACATACAACGCGCGAACAAACAAACAATAAATATTTTTTACAAAAAATTGGACCGACTTTATCAGTTGCTGCACTGAAAAATACAAAATAATATTAATTCTATTGCTGCTGGTAATTTTGAAGTTGTGCCGTTGGAGTTTGTAATTGTAGGCACCAACTCCAAAAGAACCAGCACCAATAGAACTAATATTTTGTATTTTTCAGTGCAACAACTGATAAAGTCGGCCCAATTTTTTGTAAAAAATATTTATTTCACATTTTTGAGTGTAAAATTAGTCATGAAAATTGTTGAACGGTCACTAATACCCAAAAAGTTATAGGTAGGTTTAGCTTGTACTAGCGAAAATACGCATATCACATATGTCAGACTTTACCATTGCGAAACTCGGAAACCGTAACTCTTTTGAAAAAATGTTCAATTTAAATGTTTCCGGATATGGTCCCCTTTCTAATTTTCAAATCTCGAATTTTCGATTTTCAGAAAAATTTGCCCCTTCCACATGGCTGAAACACATATTTCAGACTGTAGCGCGGAAACGTATGATTATTTTCAAAAATGTCCAATTTAAACATTTCCGGATAAGGAATTTTTAATTCAGTCGTCTCGGATTTTCAATTTTTGGAAAAAATTGCCCCATCCACCCCCTTTGGGGGCGGTTTTTGGAGGGAAAGAGATTTTGGATTTGATTTTCCTCAATATGGGACTATTTCTCAACTCTCCTCTTTCAAATGAAACAAAAATTTTCTAAATCGGAGTACGTTTACTATGCGAAACGCGCGAACAGCCATAAAAAAAATAAAAAAAAGCAATCTTACAATCGAATTGTATACCTTCTCCTTTTTTTGAAGTCGGTCAAAAATGCAGAAAGTCGAATTGTATACCTCCTCCGTTCGGGGTTCGTCGGTCAAAAATACAGGGAGTTTAAAAAACGCTGTGCTAATTTCTAGGGTAAATAGAATATTAAAAAATTACGTTAGTTTCGTTAATAAACATGTGTCTGAAAATGCCTCATTCAGAAGATAGGGTTTTGTAAAAGGGGGCCCAAAAATTGTTTTTTATTATCTCTGAAACGGCTTAAAATTCCTAAATGAAATGTATACCACAAATACTTTTGATTGGGTAATAAGAGTTACTGCTGACAAACTTTCAGTATTTTGTACAGGAGCGTCGCTAAAGAGCGGTGCTACTTATTTTGCCCCTAAACATTTTTAAGGGGATATTTTTAATTTTTTGGTCAAAAACCAAATTTTTTAACAATTGCCCATAAAAATGTACTCTTGTTTAAAGTAAAAAAATACTGGTTTTGGTTTTAACAAGTGATGATGACCAAATTAATAAATTATTTTATGTTATTTTCATGCGCGAGAACGAAATATCTCAGGGAATAATGATTGTTTTAGAAGCAACTATGAAGTATAAATATAGTAAATTCACTTTGAAGAGATTTGAACTATATTAGGTACATTAAAAGAGAACAGACAAGGGAAACAATTTTAAAAAACAACAACGAATAACACAAAACAAACAGAAAAAAAATTAATAACTTGGTACGGATTTGTACAATAGATGTTCAACATGTCCACCATTTTCACGAATACATTTTTCTAGGGAAAAAATGATCCTTTGGACTTGTCGTGATTCTTGAACTTACATTATTAAATTATTTTCAACTCTTGCTTGAAGTTTATCAATGGGATTTATATCGCTTGAATATATTTTCTCTTTAACTAAACTTCACTCATTTAAATCCAAGTGATTTAGGTCAGAGTCAGGCGACCTTGGTGGCAGGGGATAGGAGCATCGGCATCCCGACCAATAATCCAACGATTTGCAAAATGTTTGCTGAGCCATATTCTAACTTCTCTATTGAAATCAGGCGGAGCACCATCATGCATAAAAATTAAAATTATGTTGATAATGCGTTAAACGTTTAACGTCTAACCTTTGGATTTCCATCTGCCCAGAAGTGCGTGTTATCACTATTAAACATACATTTTCTAGAAAAAGTTGATTCATCGCTGAAAATAATATTTTGAACAAATCAGGGTTCTGTCTTATACTTGCTTGTAATAATTCGCAAAAATCACTTATCAAAAAAAAAGATCTTCAGACAATAATTCTTGTATTAGCCTGTGGTGAAACGGGTGCAATAATTGTTCTTTAATAAACGATGTACAGAATATTTTTTACAAAAATTGGACCGACTTTATTAGTTGGTGCACTGAAAAGTATAAAATAATATTAATTCAATTGGTGCCTGTTACTTTTGAAGTTGTGCAGTTGCAGTTAGATTGGCATTTGTTGGCACCAACTTCACAAGTACCAGCACCAATAGAATTAATAGTATTTTATACTTTTCAGTGCATCAACTAATAACGTCGGTCCAATTTTTTGTAAAAAATATTTATTTCACACTTTTGAGTGTAACATTAGTCACGAAAATCGTTGAACGTTCACTAATACCAATGAAGATAGTACTTATCCTATTACCCACGTATATTCTTTGCTTATAGTTGTTATTATTGTGATCTCAAAACATCGCTGCGGAAATAGGCTTAATTATTTTAAATGTTACCATTTTAACACCGATTTAACACGAAATCCGTAACTCTAAGGAAAAGATGTTCATTATAAATGTTGATACAAATAATTATGTCTTTCATGAAGTATCCACAGATATTCAATTTTCGAAGGAAATCGCCCTCTCCACATAGCAAAAGTACATATATTTGAGAATTTAACATGCCTCTATCTCGACAACCGTAACTCTTTTGAAAAAATGTTCAATTTAAACGTTTCCGGATATTGTCCTATCTTTAATTATACCAGCTCAGATTTTCGATTTTCGAATCGGTTTTCGGAGTGAAGGAGATTTCGGATGAATAGCACAATTATTATTGTAGTGCTTTAATTCGAAACGGTAGAATTTTTCAAGAAATTCAATCAAATGTTGCCGGAAATAGTCTTTTCTTTAATCCTGCTTGATAAAATTTAAAATTTTTGAAAAAGTATCCCCTTCACCCATTTTGGTGGATTGCTTATTTTTCTCTTATGCAACTATTTATCAGTAGTCTTCTTTCAAATGAAAAAAGAATCATCAAAATCGAAGTACGTTTACTATTTGAAATATGCCAACAGGAATAAAAAAGCAGACAAACAATCGAATTGTATACCTCCTCTCTTTTTCGAAGTCGGTCAAAGGACTGGTTGGAACAGCTAAACGGTTATCGGTTCTTTTTTAGGATTGTAGTCCTGCATATTGAACTAGGGGGCACGAATTTGAAGCAATTTTTCAAAACAAAATCTAAGATGTGGTAGTGGCCAAGATTTTCCTCAAGTTCTTATCAAACGATGGCCAGATAAAACTGTAAAAGAGAAAAGTCAAGCAATATTAATGTTGACCTCAATTATTATCAATATCGATGTTGTAGAATATGCATCACCTTGTTAGTTAACTGTAGGTAGATTGAAATAAAAATATCATCATAAATATTTATAAATTGTCGATAAATAGAACCTACCTAATGACTTGACAAATACAAAAGTGAATTAGGTATATAAATGCTTATGTTATGTGTTTTATCGTGGATTGAGGCTAGTAATCTCCATTCCTTAGCTTACGAATATAAGAATAAATGAAAATATTGAAACTATTTTGGACCGACCGACTGGTTGATGTACCTACTGCAAATTGTAAAATAATATTAATTATATTAGTACTTTTTATGAGAAATTAAATATTTATATTTGTCTTGAAGCATTACTTGCGTACGAGAAATTTTAATTTTTCTTTCCGTGTATCAAATGAGAAAATAAATAAAAACAAAATCACATTTCAGGAACGGTTGAAACTTTTCCAGCTTGAAAAACGGAATACTGAAGACGTGTAAATCTCACAACTTTTTAATTTTAACTCTTAACGTTTAATAAATAGCAATACTATTATTATGAAATCGTCGGTAACCTATATAATGTTGCTTATGCGGGTTCGCGGATAAGTAAGACTAATTTACAATGATAAAATAAACTTCATTTACACCCGAAAGTAGAATAATAAAAATTACAACTTCACTTTAACTTTTTCGGTATCCTAGTGAGCACATGCTTCGCACTTTTTCTCAGCGGCCGCTGTCGAGATCCCCATGGTTATACTGTGACCATGGCTCGCACATAAGCATCAAAAGGACGCCGCCACTTTGGGTCCAATGCCGGCGGCTGTTCCCCTTGCACGTTACACTAATATATAGAGATGTATGTATGTATATTTGTCTATACCTACATATAATACAGTGCATTCGAAGTAACGAATAAAATCATTATAAAATACTCTGGCACGTCGATTTTGTTTTAAACAAAGGCATATTTTGACATACGATCCATATTTGTGACGTAATGGTTATTCGAGATATGACGTCATCGACATTTTTTTTAAATGGTCACACCTAATTTCAACCATGTCATTTGAAAGAGCATGTCATTCCACGTAGGGTCCATTCGCTTAGAGAAAAGGCCACCGCGTCATCAGCGCAAAAACCAGTTTTGGTCACTTTGTCTCGTTGCCTAGCAACGATCAGCTGCCGACACATTTCAGTGGCGTAGCACGGGAAGCGTAGTTTTCGCTGTTTACATTACTGTCAGATAAAAACTTGATCATACTTTTTTTTGGTTTTTTACATTTCTTATCGATTTCTTTTTTTTTTTGACAAAAGCAGTTTATTTGAACTGTTTATTGAGTAATGAATTCGTCAATTTATAAAAAGAATGGTGAAGTTTATCATTATCATTAAATTTACTAAAATTAAAAATTTTCATTTTTTATTTAACCTAGATACGCTAATGTAATCATATTTTTGACGATGTGTACGTAGACTGACACGATCTTTCAATTGGCTGGGTCGAAATTGGGTGTCGCCATTTAAAAAAAATCATATCTCGAATAATGATTACGTCACAAATATGGGTCGTATGTCAAAAAGTGCCTTTATTTAAAGCAAAATCGATGTCAGGATTTTTTCGAAAAACTCGCAATTTCAGAAATAATGAATTTATTTGTTACTTTTCGAAAGCACTGTGTCACAGACAATCTATTCCAGATTGTGATATGGCAGAATTAAAGATTTTGTTCCATAGAATTACGGTTTTCGAGTTATAGCGGTGGTAAAGTCTAAAATATGCGTATTTCCGCGACGATGTTTTTAGATTTCAAAATAATAACCAGAACAAGTGAAGAATATAGTTGGGTAATGGTATAAGTGAACGTTCAACGATTTTCGTGACTAATATTACACTCAAAAGTGTGAAATAAATATTTTCTCTATTTCTCAACCAACTAATAACGTCGGTCCATTTTTATTGTTAAACTGCTGCTCTAAGCTGCTATCTAATATGCGTGGACAACTTGTCTCCACAATTTGAAGTCGGTCAATCTGAATAGACATATATCATTTCACGATTTATTTTAAACAAAAATTTTGCTTTGTCAACTTGTGTAGTGCATCATGAGTCTAAATATACGAATACAAAAAGAGTAGATATATCATATTATTCTGTATAGTGTAAACTGGCAGTGTTTCAAGTTGTTGGACCTAAAATTAACACGATGGTTAAACGGACTTTCCGTAAACGTTGTAAAAATAAAGGAGAAGGACCTCTCTCATATAAATGCTTCGTCACAGGAAGTTTTCTTATTCGTGTGATTATGACGACGTCAAAGTGGGAAAATGAAAATAAATAGGAATAGATTCTTGGATACGGAATACGGAAGTAGAGTTTAACCATGAATTTTACAATTCTGATGTCCTCTCTAATGTTTCTCTGTGTTGGTATTTTTCGACAAAACTGAGAACTTTGAATATTTTATACTGAAATAATATAGGTCAATTTGAGGTAAATATTTATGGTCTAACTATAACTATCGGTCGGTCAAGAATGTCTAGTTTCTAAACCATTAATGTTTTTCGATATCTTTATATTTATCCTTGTCGATATTTCGCAAAAATAGTGACTAAAAGATGAAATCTCTGCTGTATAGAAATTTGAATCTCAGCCAAAGTAAATTGTATATATACTGACCCCAATAGTTTATCGGCTATTCAGGTAGATGCACAATAATGTAGGTACGAATATATTGGATATTTCTGCGAAATAGAATTCAATCTGGAAATGAATTTAATTCAGGATTAAATTAAATTAAATTAAACGATTTTGAATGTTTTATCTGTTCGTTTGCTTGTTCCCGGTTACCTCCGAACTTACAGGGACGTTAAAGCAGTTTTTCCAGGTAGATATAGCTTGGCTTGGTAAAGAATATAAGTTATCCTCATTTAAAGATCTTTGGAAACTAACTGGTCTAAAAAACTACAAGTCAAACAATAATTGCTAACGTCGAAAGCCTGCCTATAGACAACAAACATAAATGAACAACAACGTTCAAAAGCAAAAGAAAACTAAATAAATATTTTTTACAAAGAATTGGACCGACGTTATTGGTTGGTACACTGAAAAATACGAAAGAATAATAATTCTATTGGTGCTGTTACTTTTGAAGTTGTGCAGTTGCAGTTAGATTGATAACTTTTGGCACCAACTTCACAAGGATCAACACCAATAGAATTAATATTATTTTGTGTTTTTCAGTGCACCAACTAATAACGCCGTTCCAATTTTTTGTAAAAAATATTTATTTCACACTTTTGAGTGTAATAATAGTAAAGAAAATCGTTGAACATTCACCATTATCCATGTATGCTTTGCTTGTATTTGCTATTATTCAAAAATCTAAGAACATCGTCGCGGAAATACGCATATTATAAAATTTACCACTCTTTTATCTCGAAAACCGTAACTCTAAGGAAAACATTTTCATTATAAATGTTGCTACAAATAATTAGGTCTTTCATGTAGTACCCACAGATTTTCAATTTTCGAAAGAAATCGCCCTCTCCACGTAGCAAAAATATACATATTTAAGAATTTAACATGCCTCTAACTCGAAAATCGTAACTGTTTAAAAAAATTGTTAAATTTAAACGTTTCCGCATATTGTCCTATCCTTAATTATACCACATCATATTTTAGATTTTTGAGAAAAATTTCCCCCTCCACCCTTTCCGTTTTCGGAGGGAAGGAGCTCGTTTTCTATATAAATATATATTATTAATATAATATATAATAATATTAATTCACAAGTACCAGCATCAATAGAATTAATATTATTTTGTACTTTTCAGTGCACCAACTAATAACGTCGCTCCAAATTTTTGTAAAAAATATTTATTTCACACTTTTGAGTGTAACGTTACTCACGAAAATCGTTAAACGTTCACTAGTACCAAAGAAGATAGTACTTATCCTATTACCCACGTATATTCTTTGCGTGTACTTCTTATTATATAGAGATCTCAGAACATCAATACGGAAATACGCATAAGTATTTTAGATTTACCCATTTTACCACCGTTTAGCTCGAAAGGAAAAAATGTTCATTATAAATGATACAAATATTATTGTCTTCTAGTTGGTATCAAGAAATTTTCAGTTTTCGAAAGAAATTGTCCCTTCCACATAGCAAAAATACCCATATGTGAGATTTTAAAATGAATGTAGCTCGAAAACCGTAACTCTTTTGAAAAAATGTTCAATTTAAACGTTTCCGGATATTGTCATATCTCCTGTCCTGGCATCTCGAATTTTCCATATTCGAGAAAATTTGGCGGTTTTCGGAGGGAAGGAGATACGGGATTTAAGTTTTTACGAATATGGGACCATTTCTCAAATCTCCTCTTTCAAATGTATCAAAAATCATCAAAATCGGAGCACGTTTACTATATACAAGGCGCGAACAAACAAAAAAAAGCAGACAGTCGAATTGTATATACCTCCTCCGTTCGTTGTTCGTCGGGCAAAAAGAATTAGCGCTTCAAACAGTAGGCGTGAACGAAGTCTCAGGCATCTCCAAGTAATACATATAATAAATAGGTAAAATAGGTAACGATCTTGCGATAAATCCAAATATTTGATATTATTTTTGTCGGTTAAAATAATTACAAATATTTTAAAATTTACAAAAAAACCTTATATTTACATAGAAATATCAAAATATCAGTTACCAGAGATTCCTTGGAATAAATTAAAATGATCTGAAGTTTCAAGTTTGTCATTCGATAAATATAATTAACTCTAGAACAAGCTTCTGAATTTCCATAGGTATCCATCAGTTATTATGTTATTTCAGTCTTTATTAATTATAAAATTGTCCACAACTATTATAATTCTTAACGGTTTCAATTCATTTTCTGTTTTAAAACTGTCTTGTTTTTTTACTGGAACATATATTATGTACTCAGTAGTATGTCAAGCATATGGGGCGCTTTATTCTCAAATTACTCTAACAAGTTTCCAATTTCATCAAGAATGCACAAACTAGATGAATATATGAGGATAGGAGGATATTTAGGTATTTTTTATATTTGAACAATTTGTTAGTATATATTTTACTGACCGACTAAAAAAAGAGGTAGGTATGTTATAGACTATATACCTAATTCGATTGTATATATTTTTTATTTTATAGATATTACCTTGTTTTGCATTATAAATGTATATCGATTATGATTACATAGTTTCCTTTTTTTTAAAGATTCTCCCATACTGAAATATTAAAGATTGAATAAGCCTACTCTAGACTTTTCGGAAACAAATTCATATAATTCGATATAATATGTCATCTCTTTAGTTTTATGAATATTTACAAAATTATTATCTTATCGTTGGTTTATCGGCTTCGTAATATCATTTGTTTCGACGATAAAATTATTCAACCAACCCTTAATCTAGCGAAAGAATAGAGTTTTTATCGTGCAAATTCTAAATAATTACTTCAAATGCTTTCTAGAAAACGTATTTCAAATGATCTGTACTAAAAAAAATCACAACAAGGTTTCAAACAGCCCTCGTAATAACGCTTTTACAACAAGTTGGATTGAAAACCTTTTGTTTTTGCGCAGTTAATATATAAAACACGTGTATTACATATCACTATTAAATATGACGATAGCTTTTGTTATTTACAACCGAAAAACAAACCACAATCAGCTAAGTATCAAGTTACGTGAGCTGTAGAACTTGTTTTTGATGCAAAAATATCTAAAATAATATATATGTAGTTGAATATATTCATTATTGAACGTGGTTTTAATGAATTTGACTTGCTCTGATAATATTATTTTCCATCAAGCTTACATTGAACGAGGAAATGTTTTTGACATTTAACAATGATAATAAAATCGGTTTGAATTGAAATAAAGTTCAAAGGAGGATTAAAAAAAGTGTAAAATATATACTGACTCACGACGACAATGCTGAATCATGGAGACTTTTAGATAGCACGCGAATATCGTGTATTTATAAAGAAAGTTCAAAGGTCTCTTACTTCTCTGGTGGTGTACCCGATGGTAATGATTATAATAAATATGTAATCACCTGTTGATTTGTGTTATGGACACGGTATTTTCTCATTAAATCGACGTTATAACGAGAAGGCATCATCGTGATCAAAGAAAATGCTACAACGGGTTCAGGGTTTGGCAAATTTATAGACAGACGTTCGTCATCAAGTACCTACTTAAGTAGTCTTACATTACGTACTTCCTCTAATCGGAGGTAATGGGGGTATGATGGTCGCTCTAAAATTAAATCCTAATGATTGCACTGAATAATCTATAAATTTTGATAATACTTATGATATACAAATGTGGTAAGTACGAGTAGAACTCATCCTTAAGGGCGTAGCCCCCTAACATGGAAGAAGAAATGTTCTAATAAATTTCTAAACTTTGTACAGGGTGGGCCAATTCCGATGCTTCTATAGACTATCTTGGTAATTAACAGAAATAGAAAACATTTAATGACGCAGTCCTGATCGCCTTTTTGAAATAAAATCAATGAGAAAAAAAAAATTGCAATCGACTTTTGTTTTGGGATTATAACCTAAATTTCAATTGTGTACGTAGGTATTGGATGCATGCCTATTCAGTTGCGACGTAATCAAATTTAATTTTGACATTCCTCTGAAACTTTTTAGAGTTGTATCAAGTGGCGTAGTTGGAGATTAATTTAACTTCTTAAATTCCAAGTTGTGATGTAAGTTACCTATCCTACCTAAAAGCATCGAAATTTGCCTACCCTCTATATACATATAATATTATATAACAGTAGGCATTAATTCTATAAATATTTTGAAAAAAAGAGAGTAGAACTCATAACTCCGGCGTTCCGTAGGCTTATATTAAGATGAAGTAAAGTAAATACAAGAACTTGGTAAATAAAGAAATCAACGTTAGGAATCTGCTTTTATTTTTATTATTTTTTAGCAAACAACTTTATTAAAAATTGCAAAAAATTGTGTACTGGGTTGGGTCACACTTCTTGAAACAATTTCTTAAAGAAGTTTTACTTGGCTATTTACGCAGATTAGGGGGACCAAAGCGAAACTATATGGGTACCGTTTGTAGCATTTCAAATCCAAATTACAAAGGAAAAAGTCTGAAAATTAAGACGAAGCATTTTGCTCTCTCAGTTATAACTAGAGACCGGATTATATGCAACATAAAATGCTCGAAATATGCATGCAAATATGCGTGAAAAATGCTTAAAATATGCATGGACAGTGTTAAAATATGCCTCAAAAAATTAAGAAATGCAATTATCAGTTATTTTATTGCAGAAACAGCACACACTCCTTAAATTCTTCTTAACTATATTAATATTAAGGAAAAAATATCGTTTACAAATTATTTTATATTTTACTGCTATTGTAAAGAGAAATGATAGGTAGGTACTGTTCCAAATGTTCCGTAAAAAGATAGTGTCTCCGATCGCTCAAAATATTTTATAAACAGAAAACTTATTGTTTCTGGTAAAATTTCACCCATATCCGTAATAAAACTATTTATCTGACTCACAGTTTCAAAACTGGGTTATTGTTCAAAATGCTTTCAAAATTTTCTCTAAGTTTGCTCGAAAATACCTTAGTTGTATTTCATCCATTAACTGAATAGATTCACCCAAAGACAAACTTGAGTTTCAAGCTTTCTGATTCTCGCGGGAATATTAGAAAAATGAGTGCTAATCACCGAAATATTTTTTTGGGTACTGGTATCGTTAAATGCTTCTTTGCAGTGACAAACTGCCAAAGCTTCGGCACTATCGAAGTTGGTTACCACACCTTTGATGGACTCGTAAAATATGCCATATTATACATTTAATTTTATTACCCAAAACTCAAAATTATAGCAGGATTGTCCATAAGGCGGCTTATTTCATTTTATAAATTGTTATAATCAAATCTAGCTACATTTTGATTCAAAATTGTTTTTCTTCAGTTCTTGAATTTTTTTTTTTCAAGACGTGTTCCCATATTCTCGTGAACCGGTCAGTTATTACAAATAAAATCAGATCAGAACCAAGAAGTTCATTATATTGATGTTCAGGTTGAGGATATAGCTTTTCTCTGGAATTTATAGGTCAATTATTTGAGCTGAGAATAATACTGCAAAAGTAAATATTTATGGTACTGGTTTTATTATGTAAATATGTAGTATGCTAACACGTTCGCTGTCCAAATGACAACCCATCAGCCAGGCGGAGCAGTCTCCTATATATAAAACACTGATGTCCCATATTTGGGTCACGGGACTCTGTAGATGTACAGAGTCCTATAAGACATATTTAGTTTGTTATTCTGTTAAGATAAATATTTTTTACAAAAAATTGGACCGACGTTATTAGTTGGTGCACTGAAAAGTATAAAATAATATTAATTCTGTTGGTGGTGGTACTTTTGAAGTTGTGCAGTTGCAGGTAGATTGATAACTTTTGGCACCAACTTCACAAGTACCACCACCAACAGAATTAATATTATTTTATACTTTTCAGTGCACCAACTAATAACGTCGGTCCAATTTTTTGTAAAAAATATTTATTTCACACTTTTGAGTGTAACATTAGTCCCGAAAATCGTTGAATGTTCACTATACCATATCAATGAAGATAGTACTTATCCTATTACCCACGTATATTCCTTGCTTGTAGTTGTTATTATAGAGATCTCAGAACATCGCTGCGGAAATACGCTTGAATATTTTAATTGTTACCATTTTAACACCGATTTAACTCGAAAACCGTAACTCTAAGGAAAAAATGTTCATTATAAATGTTGCTACAAATAATTATATCTTTCATGTAGTATCGAAAAATTTTCAATTTTCGAAAGAAATTGTCCTCTCCACATAGCAAAAATACATATTTAACATGCGTCTATCTCGAAAACCGTAGCACTTTTGAAAAAATGTTCAATTTAAACGTTTCCGGATATTATCCTATCTTTAATTATACCAACTCAGATTTTCGATTTTCGAGAAAATTCGCCCCCACCACCCCTTCGGGGGCGGTTTTCGGAGGGAAGGAGATTTCGGATTTGCGTTTTTATGAATATGGGACCATTTCTCAATCCCCTTCTTTCAAATGAACCCAAAATCATCAAAATCGGAGCACGTTTACTATATAAAAGGCGCGCACGAACCAAAAAAAAAAAAAAAAAAAGCAGACAGTCGAATTGTATACCTCCTCCGTTCGGGGTTCGTCGGTCAAAAATGAAATCTAAAGTGGTTTTAGAATATAATAAAGGCAAGCAGGGTGTGGACATATCTGATCAGCTATCAAGCTGCGAAAATCACTGATTTGGTAAAAAAAATTGCCATAGAACTTATTAGTATCATCACTCAATCAACAGTCATATCATTTTTAATTTAATTAGTGGTAAAAAAATTACGTGTGAAGCCTCTTCATCATATTAATGAGATAAAAACAGAAGATTAACCTGCTCCAACAAAGAACCTAGAATAACTGCTCATAAATTAGAAGACATGAAAAAAGATACGAAAACGATACGATGGATGTGATGCTAAAATCCCAAGGCTTCAATGCAAAAGATGTAGCAAAAACAACCAAAAAACATATTGCTCAGGATGTTCGTAGGTACCTATACTGCCTACCATGTTATAATGAGGCTCACTAGTATGTAAAATTATTTTTGTATGTTGCTTTTATTATTCTGTAAACTCATCAATAAAAAATATATTTTACAAGAAATTGTACTGACTTTATTAGTTGGTGCTCTGAAAAATACAAAATAATTTTAATGTTATTGGTGCTGGGTGCTGGTAATTTTGAAGTTGTGCATTGGAGACTCTTGGCGCCAACTTCACAAGTACCAGCACCAATGGAATTAATATTATTTTGTATTTTTCAATGCACCAACTAATAAAGTCGGCTCAATTTTTCGTAAAAAATCTTTATGTATTTCACACTTTTGAGTGTGAAATTATTCACGAAAATCGTTGAACGTTCACTTATACCGAAGACGAACCCATGTACCTATATTATTGTATACGAGTTTTACTTGGAGATCTCAAAAAATCGCGGCGGAAATATTTGCGTACCTACACATGACTTTACTACTCGAAAACCGTAACTCTATGGAAAAAATGTTCAATGTAAATGTTGTGACAAATAATCTGATCATTAATGTGGCATTATCAGATTTTCAATTTTTGAAATTTTAACACTGCTGAAACTCGAAAACCGTATCTCTTTTGGAAAAAAATGTTTAATATAAAAGTTTCGGTTTTCGGAGGGAATGAGATTTCGGATTTGAGTTTTTATGAATATGGGACCATTAATTGTATAACTCCTTCGTTTGGGTTCGTCGGTCAAACAAAATACCATAGTTGCCAATGATTTTATTGCATAATAATTGCCTTATAAATACAACAGAGTCCCGTGTAACGTTTCGATTGATCTGTAGTCTTGAACCATAACCTGAGCCAAGTATAGGGCACAGGACTTTCAAAAATCATAAGGCATGACCCGTATATGGGTCATAGGACAGTGAACGTGTTAAGCAAAAAATTCATTTTACCAGAAGCGTGATAATATATTTTCAGTATCATGGATAAATTTACAATGTTCTTCTCATACATCCCAAGAACTGAAAATAAATTGCTCACAGATAATGACGAAAATTGTTAAAATCCATATTTCACAAAAAAACTGTATCACTTTCATATACGTACTAAAATCCCTATTTGTCTATTTGGTTTATGGATAGATATTTTTCATAAATGTCTCTGTACCAAATTTTAGCAATCCATTACTTATCAGAAATTCATAAAAGAAGACCGATTTTAAAATTACTTGAAAAAAACAATATGAAATAACAACTCATTATTTCTTACTTTTTAGTGCAAAATCTAATGAAGTTTGGTCCTATTTTTTCATGTTATTTATATCCCAATTTGTAGTGATCGAGATTAATAACTCACGAAGAAGGTTTTTTTAAGCCTTTTGTCAAATTTACTATTGAAATAACTAATTAATAGGTACTCTAGAAAATAAAAAAGTGATTTCGATGAAAACGAAATAGGCACCCCCAGCTTTCCAACTGACTAACAGCCAGATCACTTTTAGATTTTAAACAGAACTCTTGATTATAAGAATCATCACTTCATAAATCATTACAATTACTTCAGGTTCATAGCTTTTTGACCGACGAACCCCGAACGGAGGAGATATACAATTCGACTGTCTGTTTTTTTTTTGACCGCGCTTTTTAAATAGTAAACGAACTCCAATTTTGATGATTTATGATTCATTTGAAAGAGGAGGCTTGAGTCCCATATTCACAGAAACGCAAACCCGAAATCTCCTTCCCTCCGAAAACCACCCCCGAAAGGGGTGTAGGGGTTCAAATCTGAGTTGGTATAATTAAAGATAGGACGTTATTAGTTAGTGCACTGAAAAGTACGAAATAATATTAATTCTATTATTGTTGGTACTTGTGAAGTTGGTGCCAAAAGTTATCAATCCAACTGCAACTGCACAACTTAAAAAGTAACAGCACCAATAGAATTAATAGTATTTCGTACTTTTCAGTACACTAACTAATAACGTCGGTTCAATGTTTTTGTAAAAAATATTTATACACAACATTATTGTGTCAATAAGTATGACAATTTTTTAACTAAACAACCGTGAGATTTATTGAGAAAATTTTAAATACATATATTTTAAGAAATTATGAAGATGAATTATAAGATGCAGAACGTATGAAAATTTCAATTGTTGAAAAAATATTTGTTTTTTCTAACATTCGAAGGGATACCCTGGATCAAAACCTGAAAATGTTAATACGGGAATAAAAGGAATCGATGCATGTTTACTATGAGAAACGAGGTTACATACTTAAAAAAAACATACAATCGCGTTGTATTTTTCTTTTAGGAAGTCTGTCAAAAATTATAACTTTAGCACCATATATAGCGCCAAAAATACACAATTTTGTACTAAGATAGTTTGCTCAGATCAACTTAATTTGATCTCAGGAATACCTTAAGAAGATCTCACGAAGACCTTTTAGAGATACCTACTTCTCGATTCAAAAATCTAAATTCTCCCCTTTATAGTACAACCGATCACTCCGATACTGGATACCGATAAGAGGTAACAATATGAATAGAATAAAATTATTAACTGAATTTTTGCCAACTTAAAACATTATGAAATATTTTTATGTGAAAATTTTGTGGTTAAAAATTACATCCGTTATTCTACTATCGATAACAGCTTTACGATTATATTTCCGGCAACATCTTGCGCGACGCAACTAACAACAGCACAGAAATTGTGCATCTGTCGTTGTGTGTTGTTTGGAACCCCTTCATGTACCCGTAACGACGCAGCAACTCCCCTTTAAATGACCTTGGCGTTTTACATAATAAATTATTGACTCCTAGCTTAGCCTTGAACGCACACTCTTATCCATTATTATATCATAACAACAGTGCAAATTTCGACAATGCCCGTACTCAGTCATTCGTTTTATAAGCAATCGACCAAGTGTAATACAATTTATTAAAGATACCGCAACTAGTTCCATTCGTAAAAATAATATTCAGCTGGTCCACTCTGTTTCAGTTTAGAAATTACAATATTATTTTGCGCAGCAAAGGATTTCCGATGGTATAATTACTTGTCGCCTGGATGGTTTTTTATACATTTATAGGGTTATTCCCGCATTTGCGAATTTTAAAAGCTATGTACCTACGTATATCGGTAATGATAACATAAAATAAATGCGTACTTTAACAAGGTTATTACATTTCCAATTAATATAACGTAAACGGCATGTAAATCAGATTTCTAGCGTATATTCTGCAAAAATTCTATACTGATTCACAAGAAAAAAAACTTCTGTTTCACATTGTTTGAATCCCATGGGCCCTCCCTACAGATGTAATTGAAAAAATAGTCCATTTAAAACATAAAACGACTCAACGCTTTGAGTTTTTACATCAGTCTCTCTGACTGGTATAAGCAAATCACCCTGTATACTGTTTACACCAATCAAATAAATTTCGATTTCTCTCAACGCTCTAATGCATTTTTCATTTATTTGTTTTCTGGGCCAAACAACGAATAACAATGTAACAAGTTCAAGGTTGAGGCTGAAAAATTTGTGTTTTTGTACATCATATCTTGTAACGAATTTGATTATCATCTAAATATTATTAAAAATTCAATAATTGATTGATTGTACCGAGAATCACTCTGTGACTAACTGAGGACGACTAACGTTTTTGACCGACTTTCCAAACGGAGGAGGAATACAATTAATCGACTTTGGGCTTTTTTATTTTTCAATGTTCGTTTGTACGTTTCTTTTTCATTTGATAGAGGAGTACTGAGAAATCGTCCCATAACAAAAAAGTTCTAAATCAAACACTTCCTTCATTCCAAAAACTGCCCCCAAAGGCGATGGAAGGGGCAATTTTTCTGAAAATTCAAAGTTGAGACGCGAAAATTAAAGAAAATGCCATATCCGGCAATATTCAAGTTCGACACTTTTCAAAAAATTACAACTTGGAAACCAGTTGCAGCAATAGTAAAGTCTGAAATATGTGTGTTACCACCATGTATTGAAATTTCTGAATATAAATGAACGCTGAAGAATTTTGATGACTTACTTACTTATTACCATAATATGAAGAAACTTTACTTATACTATGTTATTACTACATTCAAAGATGTAGAATATTGTTTTTACAAAAATTAAGACCGACTTTATTAGTTTGTGCTGGTGCTGGTACTTTTGAAGTTGGTACCGAAAGTCTTCTATCTACCTATAAGTGCACTAAGTACTTCAAAATTCCTTGCTCCAGTAGAATTAATATTATTTCATTTTTTTCAATCCTTAGTTGATTCTTGACAAGAAGGCGGGATTTTATAGTCCTATGAAATTATCGCATTTTAGACGTCAAAAATAATATGTCAAAGCTTTAAAATCAAAAATTATACTCAGTGACTAATTTTTGAGATTAACGGGTTAAGACTGACCGACTTTGATCTTCGAAGTTGAGCAGCGCAATACGATGGAAACGGCTTGGACGAGTGACCGTTGATGCGGGCGCGCGTTCGAGTTTCTGTCGCATTGCATTCTCCTCCTGTCGCAAGGCAACGGGAAACCAGTGAGAGTATATATTCCGTAGTACAGCTCTCTTGAGACACATCGGTGGTTCGGAATCCACGTTAAACTGTAGGTCCCCTTGTCTGTGGTAACACTTTCAAGGCAGAGAAGCCGCCAACGCTCGAATACGAGTACGGCACTCAAAGAAGAAGAAGATTATTGAATATTATCCTGGCTTCTCCAACCGCTACATCTGACTTCTATCCCTGGGGATAGTATTAAGGACTATGTGTAGATACCAACGTAACGTTATAATGGAGAAATAATATCATCAACTGGTTTTAGAAGCATTTCAGATTAATATTATTATTTACAATTTTTGTTTTTATTTTTTTCTGCATTTCGCTGTAGACGAAAATTACGTCTTCAAAGCATTTTTTTCTGCTCTGTATAAAAAGTTGCTTTGAAGGCTTTTGAAGTGTTAATACTATTTTGAAAAATTTGGCAACTATAAAATAAAGGAAATCATTTAGCACTCGACATATTTTATTTACATCTTACATATTTCTATCCAATTAATTATGTATATGGAGAAGTTATTAAACATTTCCTTATATTGATCTGGAACGGATTACGTCAATATTGATCAATTAGGAATAATTAATCAATTAGCTTTATAACTAGCTTTTTTGATAATTTTATAAGGAGTCACCTCAATCGTGATAATATTCATTTAAGAATATACAGGCAACTCAAATAAATCTCGCATCTTGAACAGAAGGTATGACCATGCTAAGCAAAGAAAATCGAATTCAATAAAGTTGAACATTCAAAATTACAGCAGTACCTAGAACTAGATGACAACCACTGGCCGCGAAATCAATCTTATCTCTCTCACACCTCTTGGTCGTTGGTTCGGGAGCCTGGTTTCTTGTAGGGCTACGGACGCCGTGCTTTTGTGCATGACTGAATATCCCTATAAACGGGCTCTGCTTGTATGAATAAAACAGATCTTTCCCTCGAATGTGAATCGTCTTGACTTGATCACTCCGGACTCAGATTGGACTTCTCTCTAAACTTTTCACGAAGTGACTCATCGGGTATCTCCTCCTCTGGGAGTGGACGATGCGTGGTCTTAAAGTCTTGGGCTTAAGCTCGCGCATCTGCATTGCTAAGCCAAGATTGAATAGCTACGTTGAGGACTGGGAGAGTAACTAGAGGCCTCACCGAAGGAAGCAATTCAATTAATTAAATACTGTATATAACTTATTTGTTGGCTGTGACGCAAATGCCCATAACTTGGCATGGGGAACATAAATTATAGAGGGGACAGTCTCTTCGAATTTATAACCCGAAATAATTTACAAATAGCGAACAAAGGAAGTAATCCCACTTTCGTAAATAAAATAAGACAAGAGGTCCGAAACATTATTTTTACAAATGTCTTTATGTTTACAAAAATCTCCAAATGGAGAGTTTTGGACGAAGCCTCGATGGTAGATCATAATTATGTTCTGTTTGAGGTCGGTCAGAGAGGCCCCAACTGGAAAAGAGGAGAGTGGTCCAAACAACAAATCGGATCACCTTCGATGACCACATACAGTCTTAGGTAGAGGATTAGGTCTATGGAAACTATTGAAGACCTGGAAAAAGATGAAAATGACTTGCTCTTTTATCAAAGGGCGCCTAAGAACAGTCTCTGGTGGAATTGGGAGCTGGAACAACGCCGAAAGTTTGCGAGAAGACTCTTCAACATTGGTAGAAATCGAGGAGACTGGGAAACTTAGCTTTCCGCCCTCACCAAATGCAACAAAAGTATCAGCGAGTCTAAGAGAAACTCTTGGAAATCAATGTGCGAAGGGATAGAAGAACTCCCTACCTCTACCAGGACCAAAGGCTACTAAAGAGACAACACTCTAATGACCTTGGTTATCTGGTAAATGATGATCGTAGTTACACTCAGGACAGGAAGGAGACACTGGAACTCCTGCTCCAAACTCACTTGCCGGACTGTAGGGTAGTAAACAATCAAGTAGAAGTAGCCCTGTTATACGAGGGTGTCACAAGGGCATGAATATATCTAAGAAATAATCACAAAAGAAAAGGTGGAATGGGCTGGAAACAGCTTCAAACCATACAAGTATCCAGAAGGTGATGAAGCTGAACCTATGAGTAAAATGATTCAAAAAATTTTGAAACATATATGTAGATCAAAAACTTACTGAAATATTCAGAGCAAGCCATGCACTGGGTTGAGTAACGAAAGTATGGTGAGGAGCAAAGGTGGTCTTTATTCCAAAGGTTAGGAGAGCAATCGACCAGAATTTTAAAAATCATGGAAAAGGTACTAGACCTTCACGTCAGAGAAGAAGAAGGGAGTAAGATACCCAATCTATAAAAATATGCCCACCAAAAAGGCATATCGACAATTAATGCTCTTGATGATCCCACTGGAAGGATTGAAAAAGCGATAGAGTGGAAAGAAATAGCACTATGTGTATTTCTGGATATCAAGGAACCTTCGACAATACATGCTTTGAAGCCATTGAAAAAAAAGTAATAAACCCAGTTACTGACAGGTGGATCAAATCAATGTTGACAAGCATAGAAATTACTGCAAAAATGGGTGATTAAACCAAAACGATAAGGACAGCCAGAGGATGCCCCCAAGGAGGCGTCTTTCCTCCTTTGCTATGGTCCATCGTGTTGGATGAACTCCTTTTAACTGAGATGGGCTATGGGGTTATCGGCTATGCTGACGATATCACCCTAATAATCTCAGGAAAAGATAAGAAAACCTTAAGAGGAATGATGGAAGATGTTCTAGAACTAGTACTAAGTTGATGAGGAGTACGGGACTGAACATTAATCCCATAAAGACGGTTATCATACCATTTTCCAGAAAAAGGAAAGTCTACACTGAAGTCCCAATCCTTTTAGGAGGTAAAGAAATAATGCTTTCCAAGGAAGTTAAATATCTAGGCCATACATGAATCAAAAACTGAACTGGAATGGACAAATTACACATATAAAGGGAAGCAGCCCTAATGAATCTCAATATATGCAGGCAGCTACTGGGAAAAACGTGGGGACTCAGTACTAATATGGCCTATTTCGTCTTATGTTACAATAGTCCGACCGGCTATACCATATGCAGCCTTAGTCTGGTGGCTGAAAATAGGACTAAGTTCAATTCAAAATGACCTCAAAGAAATCCAAAGACTAGATTGCATAGAAATTTCAGGGGCAATGCGTACGACTCCAACTGCAGCAATGGAAGTCATCCTGAACTTAACTCCACTGCATTTGCATATTTAGAAGTGTGTGTGGAGGAAATCCGAGGAGAAAGAACACAATTACAAGTGATTAACTATACTTTATTAGCTACATAATGTATGCAAATATGCACATACTGAATACTTAATTGAACTGTATTAAGTTAAACTAGTATCATTAGATTTAATGTTGCTCTGGAACAGGCGCGCTTTGGCAGTTGGTAAGGTGAAGCCATTGGAGACCGGCCTGGTGGGGGCGGGGACTTTCCACGGAAATACACTTATCCCTAGTTACACAATCTTTCAGGCAGAAATAATATATAATGCACACATGCAATCCGTAGAAGGAATCACAGGGGAACTAGAATCTAGATAGCAAGTGAAAGCCAGGCCACCATCAAAGCAGTGGCAATTGTTTGCTAAAACATCAAAACTAGTAAAGGAATGCCATGAAGGTATTGTGCAACTGGCAAGAGGTAACAAAGTTTGCCTTATTATGGATACCAGGGCACAAGAACTTTTATGGAAACAAAATAGCTGACTCTCTGGCTAGATAAGGCTCAGGAAGGCTTCTAATAGTTCCTGAGCCATTCTGCGGGCATGCAAAACAAAATGTCAAAACAGAAATAAAAAATGGGAATCAAGGCTGAAAACCAAATACTGGTACGACCTAGAGCAAGCATGTCAGGCTAAACGCCTCATTGACTGGCAATACTCAACAGAAAATAACCTACTTGTCCTAAAGAGAATTGATCTGAGAAACTTGGTTGGAATCACCACAGGTCATTATTCCCTTAAAAACTTTATAAAAATGATTGCTTCTGTTGAAGATGATTCCTGTAGATTTTGTATAGAAGCTGTAAATCGCATTGATACTAACTGAATGCGAGAACTTAGCGCATAAAACACTAAGGATCTAAAAGCCTCTGGTACAAGAGCACTAATTAATTATTTCGAGATCGCGCTCTCTTTTCGTACTTATCATAGGCGTCGACGGCGTCGAATTAGGGTATGAAATTGACGGTCGTTGCACGTGGGTGTGCAAACTATAATACACATTTTTGTAAATGAAATGAAAATGGAATCATTGCTACAATCTACATTTAGATAATTTTGTTGTGCGTTAAATATTATTTCTTTCAAATGTCCCATCTACTGGAACTGATACAGAGGTAGGTGATAGCAACAGGAACTTATAGTGTAAATAAACGAATTCAGATTTCCTTCAAATGCACCATCCTATATCAAATAAAAGAGTCGTTATGAGTAATTTAAATATGTAAATATATTTCTTTCAAAATTATAGAATGAAGGGTATCGGAAAATATACGAGAATTTACCTTTCTCCCTCCTTATCTCCAGAACTACTGAGAGTAAAATCTTAAAAACAATACAAAATATACATGTTAAAAGTAATGTATCATTCACGAATACATGCAATCAACCTCACTTTGATAATTTTTACTTGAGTATCAGTATAGACTCAAGACTGACAGAGCGACAACACTGTACCAAATCGACGTTTTGACAGCGACGGTTGTGCGATAGTGCGATAGTCGCGGTCGCGTTGCAGTTGCTATTTACGTGATAACCTCGCCGACTTGCACGTGACTATAATTTGTTCAACTGCGTTCCAACTTTTTCTCATCTGGTTGGTATTGAGGACTTGAAAGTATGTTGATTACCCGCTATTCTTTTGAAAATATTAACAGCCTTATTTATAAATTATAATATTTATATTGTCACCGAAGTAACTAACAAACTATATAGTACCGAACTTAGATTTGTTTATGAATACCACATGCTGTGGTAATACTTTCATCGCGATATTTTTCAGGCGCTGATTTAAATTGCGTTTTGCACTTCCTAAATTCTAAAGACATGATAGATAAGTCGCAGTTGTCAATCTATCGCATTAGATAACAGATATCTAAATACTGATATTTATTTATATAAAGTTATATCACCATTACTATATCATGGTACGTCCAAAATATTCACATGGAAAATATAAAAAATGCTTAACCCAACAAAAAATACATAATATGGTAAATATTTGATCGTGTTTTGAGATACACTAGAGATAATAGACCTTCAAACTTGCACGATGGCTTTCGACATATTATTATTAAGAAAAAAGGTGTGGGCTTTTAATATTGTTCCTAAATTGTAAATTATCCATTCACAATTTGATTTATATTTCTATTTTTTTTCTAACGACGCAATAAATTCAGTTAAATATTATTGGATAAAGGTATTTTACTTTTATTATTCTGATAGTGTGTTTCTGGCGAAATCAGATACCTATAGCAAAGATTAGAAACACCTCAATCTTTGTCTATAGAAACCCAAATTAAAAACTACTTTATGGGAGCTATCGTCGAGGATTATTTACATTCTTAACTTTTCATTAGATCTACACTTTACATTGGATTAGCACAATAAATAATCCATCATAATGTACCATGGGGAAAATACATTCGAAGTTTCAAAATATTATTTTTGTTTCGTTTTTTTTTAATTAATTAATTGTATGAATCAATGAATGATAGGTACTTTCGAATAACAATGACATATTAGCTTTTTTCTACTTTCTGCGGTCACTATTCCCAACTACTTGGTAGATCTCGTTCATTAATTTACCATGATTTATATATCTGCAATTGATTTTTGTAACAGATTTAATCACTACAGTATGGAATATGAATTTTAGAATTTCGCCATTTTTTCAATTGACAAAAAACTCCCCCTCAAGATTTGATGGAAACTCTTAATCAGCACGTTACTACATACCTAATTATCTATCAAATGAAACTATTCTGACGTACATATCATTATTAGTTCTCGAGATCGTTAAGTACAAATTTGTTTAAAACACACTGAGACATATTAAAAAAAATTGTATTCGACTCTAGGGGCCATAGAAGGTGGACATAGGTACTACCATAACGCTATGTGGAGGGGGCGATTTCTATCGAAAATTGAAAATCTGAGACGGCCAAATTAAAGACCAGATTATTTGTAGCAACATTTAAATTGAATATTTTTTCCATAGAGTCACTATTTTCGAGTTACAGCTGTCTAAAAGACCGACTCTATTAATTGCTGCACTGAAAAGTACAAAATATTATTAGTGTTTCTTATAATTGTGAAACTGGTGCCAAGAGTCTTCTTTTTAACTATAATAATTGCAGTAGGTACTAGGTACCAATAGAATTAATATTATTTTGTATTTTTCAGTGCTCCAACTAATAAAGTCGGTCCAATTATTTGTAAAAGATATTTATCGTTTCTACTAGTATGTTTGTAGGTGCAATAAAGCTTTTTGAAAAAAAAGTTTGGTATGTAAAATCGTCAAGGAATATTATCATAAATTTTGTTCAGATACTTAGCTTTGCGACCATCAAATACCTACTCTAAATCATTTAAATCAGAATGAAAATTGTAATAGGTACATTCATGACAATTTTGATGAAAATGAACATTCTTTACAAGATATTTGTTATCAAAGGCCGTCTTAAGAATAATCCCATAGAATATATTTTGCGCTATAATGTGTCACGTACCGATGTTGCCAAATTTATACCAAAATAATATTCTTTTTTTTCATCAAAAAATAATGTTTTTACTACATCAATGAAAAGCTCATAATAATTTATTTCCGTTCAAATCCAATATGACTTCCACATGAAAAAACAAAGTAGATTATCGTTCCAAACAAATATAACATACCTACACAAAGGTTTTCTTAGTAAAAAGATGATCTTACAATGTCAATAAAGAAATTATTATTATTATTATTGACCAATTTTAAATATTTCCAAAAATAAGAGATTTATAAGACTTTTTCAAAAATGCATGATTTTAGTTTTTTCAAAATATTTTGTTTGCTATTTACTATGGTAACGATAATCATACTAAGCTAGTGCGGAAATTATTTTGTTGACCGACAAACCCCAAACCGAGGAGGTATACAATTCGACTGTGTGCTTTGTTTTGGTTTGTGCGCGCCTTTCATATAGTAATCGTACTTGAGACTTGAGAAATGGTCCTATATTCATAAAAACGGGAATCCGACATCTAGTTTACTCCGAAAACCGCCCGAAGGGGGTGGAGGGGCAAATTTTCTCGAAAATTGAAAATCTGCGGTGGTATAATTAAAGATAGGACAATATCCGGAAGCGTTTAAATTGATTTTTTTTCCAAATAGTAACGGTTTTCGAGATAGGTGCATTTTAAATTCTCAAATATACCTATTTTCGCTATATGGAGAGGGCGATTTCTGACGAAAATTGAAAATCTGTTTACAGTACATGAAAGACATAATTATTTGTAGCAACATTTATAATGTACATTTTATCCTTAGAGTTACGGTTTTCGAGTTAAATCGATGTTAAAATAGTAACAACTAAAATATTCAAGCGTATTTCCGTAGCGATGTTCTGAGATCTCAATAAAAACAACTACAAGCAAAGAATATACGTGGGCAATCTTCATTGGTATTAGTGAATGGTTAACGATTTTCGTGACTAATAATACACTCAAAAGAGTGAAATAAATATTTTTTACAAAAAATTGGACCGACGTTATTAGTTAGTGCACTGAAAATTAAAAATAATATTAATTCTATTGGTGCTGGTACTTGTGAAGTTGGTGCCAAAAGTTATCAATCTACCTGCAACTGCACAACTTCAAAAGTAACAGCCCTAATAGAATTAATATTATTTTATATTTTTCAATGCACTAAATGATAACGTCGGTCCAATTTTTTGTAAAAAATATTTATTTATGAATATAGCTGAGAGTCTGTACAAGCCTAAATATTTAAATAATGCACCTATCATTCATAAACGTAAATAGTATGCGATATAAAATTGTAATCAAATGAAAACTGAATTATCCTTCGTTCCATATACCTTCTTTCTAGTCCCACATATACTTTCATAGATATAAATTGTCTCGACCGTCTCTATTATCTGATTGTATTAATGTTCAGTAAGCCGCTTGACTTACTCTCGACCAATTGATTGTGTTCTTCGTATTATGAGCAAATAAAAATTCAATCTAAAAATAAGTAATACAAAGATACATATGGAATATAATATTTATTCAGATATTTATCTTATAATGAAATATATCAACATTTTTAAAATTTTAACATACGTATTATCTTATCCTATGGATTCCAGCTATGAGCGATGGAGTAGATAGTGATAAATTTCTTTTCTCGTTGAGATATTCAGATCTTATTTGAATTAGCATCGTGGCATGATAGTAGGACAATAGTCTCTGGCTGTACGCACTTAGGCGTCGAGAAATTACCATAATATTCATAAACAGCAGAACATCCGGCAAGTTTGGTGAGTTATCGCGAGTTTAGCGTGTGCACAATGGGAGCTCCGAAATAGGCGTACCAAACTGCAACTTTGCCTTATTACAGCTGTTGTTAAACCACGTGGATCAAATGAATGATCAACCATGATCAACACGAAATCAAGATGAGCAACTGTGCCAGCAGATTGACTTAGCCGCTATATACTAGATAATAGTCGATGGTGTGTGTAGTGCACAAATTATGCTAATATTTGTTTCGATTATTTATGGCAGGAAGGCGAAGGTACAGGAAAAAAGTGTCCGACCACAAAAATATTTTGAGCAGTTCAAGGTCTACCAAATATAAACGGTCCTCTTCGGCGCAATTCTTACAGAACGAAAAAAAATGTCCACAATAACAATATAAATCAAATAATAGGTAGTTTATGCTACAAGTCGGTAAAGGGGCGAATATCTGACAAGAACTTAGGAATATGTCGAATCTACTGAAAGAAGAGTGTGGTCCGAGTCCGAAGAGGATTTGAAATTTGTAGGTATACCTACAAATAAATATTACAGCACGATAATAGCACAGTATAACTTTATACTGTGATAATAGGGTTGTTCACGCAACAGTTCAAACCAATCCCAAACTGTCAGGCGTCTGCGCACTTCAATTTACGATGAGATAATTTATTCCCAACTATTACATACTAGCAGTTTGACGATTTCCAAACAAATTCGGACTCAGTTTGAGATATGCGTAGTTGGAGCTAGTTGGACTCAAAACCACAAACATATTTTGATGGCGAGTGCTGAGACCCGGAATAAGACGACGTAATTGTAAGAAAAAACAAGACTTAATTCTCACATAAATATTTTTTACAAAAAATTGGACCGACTTTATTAGTTGGTGCACTGAAAAGTATAAAATAATATTAATTCTATTGGTGCTGTTACTTTTGAAGTTGTGCAGTTGCAGGTAGATTGGTAACTTTTGGCACCAACTTCACAAGTACCAGCCCCAATAGAATTAATATTATTTTATACTTTTCAGTGCACCAACTAATAAAGTCGGTCCAATTTTTTGTAAAAAATATTTATTTCACACTTTTGAGTGTAACATTAGTCACGAAAATCGTTGAACGTTCACTAATACCAATGAAGATAGTACTTATTCTATTACCCACATATATTCCTTGCTTGTAGTTGTTATTATTGAGATCTCAGAACATCGCTGCGGAAATACGCTTGAATATTTTAGTTGTTACCATTTTAACACCGATTTTACTCGAAAACCGTAACTCTAAGGGAAAAATGTTCAGTATAAATGTTGCTACAAATAATTATGTCTTTCATGTACTGCAGATTTTCAATTTTCGACAGAAATCGCCCTCTCCACATAGCGAAAATAGGTATATTTGAGAATTTAAAATGTCTTTATGTCGAAAACCGTTACTCTTTTGAAAAAATGTTCCATTGAAACGTTTCCGGATATTGCCCTATCTGTAATTATATCAACGCAGATTTTCAATTTTCGACAAAATTTGCCACCTCCACCCCCTTCGGGGGCGGTTTTCGGAGGGAACGAGATGTCGGATTCCCGTTTTTATGAATATGGGACCATTTCTCAAGCCTCCTCTTTCAAATGAATCAAAAATCATCAAAATCGGAGTACGTTTAATATATGAAAGGCGCGCACAAACCAAAAAAAAAAAAAGAAAAAAAAAAAAAGCACACAGTCGAATTGTATACCTCCTCCTTTTGGGAAGTCGGTCAAAAAGGGACGTCTGGAGGAGACGTGGCACAGACTTATGTCAGCTCTGAGCCTCGTAAATAAATGCTTCAATGAATGAAGCGCCTCCACCCTCCAACCAGTGCCCCGTCTTTTTGGAGCCTTTCAGGTCCATTGTCACTCAGACAAAATATGGCCAAGATGCAAGAAGATACGCATAAAAACAAAATCTTCTGATTTTTTCCACTAAAGTCAAGTGCAGCACACAGTGTGGCAGTGTTTGGACGACTGACTCATAGATAAAATATTTATGACTGACTGCCTATCAGTAGAACAGTTGGGACTCATGTGTAGGTCCCCCTGGGTTGGTAAGCATCGCTATATAATAATAAATTATCTAGCTTGATCATCGTCCTTTTAACGCTTTAAAATTTTATGGAATTTAGAGCTTACAATTTCCGATCTCGAGTATATATTTAGTTGGTACACGAAAGTCTTTTGAAGAGTCTTCATTCTCGTCTTTGTCTCTGTCCAGAGTTCTGTGCTCTATAGATGATTCAATAAAATTAACAACAGGAATGAATAGAAAACATGTCATAAAAATATTTCAAAATGTCTGTTTATCAGACGAAGGAAATATACAAAATTCCTTGTGAATAACTTTTTCTACCACCTGTAAAGCATTTTTTTAGTTTTCTCCAAAAAACGAATTGACAAAAAATATTACTTGGAAAGCATAAAAAGTTGCTTAATGAGAAGTCTATTGTTATTGTAAATTCTATCTCATGGAATGGAATTAAGATTATCTTTAATTGTCTTAATATTTTTTGTGAAACTACGGAAAATTGTAAAAATATAAAAAAAACAAAAACCATAAGAGAAATCAAGGGTACCTTTTTATAGGAAAAAAACTGCCTCAACAACATTTTATACTTGCATTGCCTTTATCTATTGGCGTAGAAATGAGAAATATTAAATTATTAAAAAATAACATTTCTTAGTGTACAGATAGATATTCTCATCAAAATTCCACGAAATGCTAGACCTTCTAGAAACACCCTGTATATTCATATCCTTCAGTTGTTTGTACACAAACAAGATATAAACTTTTTTATAATTTACTACACTACCTTGTTTTTCTATTATTACAGTTGAATGGAAAAACTATCGCGCACATTTTACAACCAGAATAAATTGTTGTTCATATAATTCCATTTATCTATAGGATTTGTAGTACGGTTAATAATATCTGTTTTTTGTACGGAGAGGTTGTTTACATTTCATTTTCCAATAATTGAAATAAGTCAGCAAATGGCTCTCCTTGACCTATTGAGATTTTTATATAATTTTAAATGCCATATTGTGGTCGTCTCTATAGAGCAATTAAAAGATTATAATTACTTGTCTTAGCATTGTTATTCTCAAACCCAAGAATTATTGTTACCTATATAATTAAAGAATAAAAGAATAATACTGAAAAGAACAAAATTATTATATTATTATTTCGATCACGGAAAGCAAAATTCATTTACAGACAACAAAATATCGTGAAAGTCATTATTGGTATACTTACTACTACTAGTACGGATTGATTTGATAGTTTTTAAAAAACGAAGCTCTCAGTTAAGCTGATCAGTGATGAGGACTGTGGTTTGTACCTAATTATCTTTCAACTTTTAAAACATTATCTGCATCATTATTTACGATAAAACTTGTTTTAACATTTTTTTTCATTAAACTTATTTCATTTTGAAAAATATTCAATTCAGTCGTTGCTCAAAATGATCTGTTCCTTGATTCTGTCATAAAAAATAATTTACGGAAAAATTGCGCCTTCTTAAAATGAATTCCGTAGTTGTGACAAGTCGAAAAATATTATTGACTAGCTACAAACATACACTACGATTTAATTTATTTGTATAGATTTTTTCTAAAATAAAAATAGCCTAAGCTATTCTTTATAACATTAGCTACCTGCCAGGGAAAACCCCGTCGGAATTGGTTCAGCCATTACGGATATTAGCCGGAACAAACATACAGACTACAATTATAAAAATTGTTATATTATTAGTGACACATATACTTCCATATGCAATTAGATACAGACACTTCGATTTTATTTATTAGAGTAGATTAAAAAGCGTAGAACAAAATAATTTGGTCCACTGTCACCGTGTACCTTACTCAATAGGTACCTCCTTCATCTGTGATAGGTACCAATGACCTATTAAAAGAGATGGACAGAACACTTCATTGATAAAATACGTTTTGTTTGTTGACAACATCTTTGTGGGCCAGTGGGTGTGAGCTGTGGAAGCGGTCAGAAGGCCTCACTGTACTCGTCTTTTCAAATAGAAAGGCTGGCTTTAAGTTTATCTCCTTATCAATTTCAGTTGACCCTTAAATGGACATTGATTTTTGTTCCTATCTTGTACAAATATTATTAAATAGGTGTGTAGGTATAATTCTTTTTTAAAGTCTAGGATTTGAAAAGCGCAAACAATATAAAAATCTCTTTAATGAAATAATAATGATTAGGTAATGATTTCTTTACTACGCCCATGACCGATGTTTATATGTCAATAATTTTCTTGAAAATTGAAATATATAAGTTACCAAATTTTAATTTAGACGGTCTACTTCGATGAAAAGTTACTTCTGGGTTCGTGAATTCTATTTTATTGCACAGTTTGCAACGTCTACTCATTTTTTCAAGTTTTGAAACCAAAGTATTTAAATAATGGGGGGGAGAAACTGATATGCGATGAGGCGTTGCCGAACAAGGGATGAGGTCAACACAATATATTGTTTACAGTTCCGTCTATCTCTGTTAATAGGTCATTGATAGGTACCTACCCATTACATTTGTCATATTCACAGCGTTTCACGATGTGAATATATTACTTTTGTTTTTTTTAAAACACTTTTTTGGAATTTTGACACACAAAAACCACTCCAATCAAAAAGTGTTGAATATAACGAATGTTGTGCCTGAAATTATCTGTCGTTTGTAAAAAAACAAAAAAAACACGTTATTCCCGTTCGAGATATTCGCAAAAAACATGAGTCTGTAGGCAAGCAAGCAAGCAAGAAAATTAATCCGCACGATAACTCAAGAACGGAACCGCATTTCGACCAAGGATTTTTTGCTGTTGGTTGGTATCGGCCCAAGAAAGAGCCCTACTGTTTTTGGTGAATTTTAGATACTCTGTTGTTGAGTTAAGACCTAAAAACCCTGTTTTTAGACCATTTTCTAAGGAAAATCTCAAATTGTTTCACTTTTTTGGGCTTAACTAAAATCAGAATGGTATAATTTAGTTAAATATATCAAAATAAGACTAAATATAACATTTTCGTCAGATAAAATTTAAAATTGTTGGTACAATGAGTATGCTAATCGGTGTGAATATGCCCATGAAGCCTTACTGCCTTCGTTACTAGTTGATTACTATTTAAAGTGAAAATAATTTATATTTTCTTCAGAGCCTTAAATTCTATTCAGAAATTTCTATATTTTTGACCCACGAACCCCAAACGGAGGAGGTATACAATTCGTCTGTGTGCATTTTTTTTTGGTTTGTGCGCGCCTTTCCTATAGTAATCGTGCTCCGATTTTGATGATTTTTGGTTCATTTGAAAGAGGAGGCTTGATAAATGGTCCCATATTCATAAAAACGGGAATCCGACATCTCGTTCCCTCCGAAAACCGCCCCCGAAGAGGGTGGAGGGGGCAAATTTTCTCGAAAATTGAAAATCTGCGTTGGTATAATTACAGATAAGACAATATCTGGAAACGTATAAATTGAACATTTTTTCAAAAGAGTAACGGTTTTTGAGATAGAGACATTTTAAATTCTCAAATATACCTATTTTCGCTATGTGGAGAGGGCGATTTCTGTCGAAAATTGAAAATCTTTTTGCAGTACATGAAAGACATAATTATTTGTAGCAATATTTATAATGAACATTTTTCCCTTAGAATTACGGTTTTCGAGTAAAATCGGTGTTAAAATGGTAACAACTAAAATATTCAAGCGTATTTCCGCAGCGATGTTCTGAGATCTCAATAATAATTACAAACAAGGAATATACGTGGGTAATAGGATAAGTACTATCTCGATTGGTATTAGTGAAAGTTCAACGATTTTCGTGACTAATGTTACACTCAAAAGTGTGAAATAAATATTTTTTACAAAAAATTGGACCGACGTTATTAGTTGGTATACTGAAAAGTATAAAATAATATTAATTCTATTGGGGCTGGTACTTGTGAAGTTGGTGCCAAAAGTTATCAATCTACCTGCAACTGCACAACTTCAAAAGTAACAGCGCCAATAGAATTAATATTATTTTGTACTTTTCAGTACACCAACTAATAACGTCGGTCCAATTTTTTGTAAAAAATATTTTTATTATTGAATTTGGAAACACCTAACCGAATTTTCTTCCAGTCGATAACGATTCCATTTTCTAAAAATACTCTTAAAATACAGAGCTAGTGAAATTGCATTTGTCTGACATCAAGTAGAAGTTTTTTCTGTGAATGATCTGTTTAAGTTAGATGCCAACATTTCAGTACATAGGTAGTTGACAAATATTTAAATTTAATTATGAGTAGACGTGGCGAACGTGGAACACCACCTAGGTTAATGTGGCGATTCATTAGTGAAATTCATGGATTCAGAAATGTGTTTCGTCTACCAGTCTGGGATTTCCTGGAAAGTTTCTTATATTCACCTAATTTATATATTTAAATACAATCTTTGAGAGTACATATTTGGAGTAACAAAAAGGTAAAAATGAAGTTGTAGAAAAAAGTCCATTTCTCATCCTTTTAATTGAGGAAAATAAACCTCATCTTCAGTCAGAATATTTACAAGAAATATGTGAAGAGAAACAAAAATTTCTGCTTCTAATGTATTTTTTTAAGTTTTTCCGCTCATGTGAGAGTAGTTATTCCATTCCATTTTAATTTTTAGAATGTTTTATTTATTTGAGTTTTATTAGAATCAATGTTTAAGTTTTCGGGTTTTGGTGATGTTTATATTATTTTTTTTTTCTCTCCACAAGGAATGTAGATATCCTGACTGAAGATTCGTCTATATAGACACAAAACATGTCTCAACCCCTAAGAATTTAAATTTTTTAATAAATTATGCAGATGACTTTAGATTTATTTTCCTCAGGTAAATATGTGTTTTATGTGCCTTAGAATCAACTATTTAATGCTTTATTTTTATTATGATTATGCGGCATGAATTTTCTTCTTAAAGGTGGCAACTAAGTTGGAGGAACACGTGTGTTATGGAGCTCAAAGGTCTCAATTTATTCCCATACTATCCAATAAGAAGATACATATGTATTGCATATTCTAGATGCATTTTACCCTTGCTTAAGAATATGAACTATAAATTTAGGAAAAGATAAAAAAAATAGATATAATAATTTCCCAGAACAAATCCTTAGCATCCTTATCAAATGCTTAAAAGTTATCATCTAATTACCACCAAAGTGTGTGATGAAATTCTATCGAAAAGTTACATGATATCTTTCAATTTTGTATTATTTGAACCTTAATTTATGAATATGTTTTTATTGTTGAATTACATTCTCTTTTTTGGTTGCAGGAGACAGACACAAATGGGAAGGATTATAACAGCACGAGTGGTAAGTAACAACATGACGTTGTCTATTTCATTAATTACTAGAAAAACATAACCATTTCTTAACTTCCGTTTCTATCGTGGTCGAGTTCACATCTTGACAAAAGTAATTTTTTTGACCGACTTCTCAAACGGAGGAGGTATATAATTAGACTGTATGATTTTTTTTGATTTGTGTGCGCTGTATGTAGTAACATACTCCGATTTTGATGATTTTTGATTTATTTGAAAGAGGAAAATTGAGAAATGGTCAAATATCTAGAAAAAATCAAATCCGAAATTCCCTTCCCTCAAAAAACCGGCGGAAATACGCATAAGTATTTTAGATTTCATATGATATCCTAAGATTTTCAATTTTTGAATGAAATCGCCCCCTCCACATAGCGAAAATACACATATTTGAGATTTTAACATCGCTGTAACTTGAAAACCGTAACTCTTTTGGAAAAATATTCAATTTAAACGTTTCCGGATATTGTCCTGTCTTTACTTCTGCCATCTCAGATTTTCAATTTCCGAGAAAAAATGCCACCTTCACCCACTTCGGGGGTGTTTTTTGAAGGGAAGGACCATTTCTCAAGTCTCCCTTTTCAAATGAATTAAAAATCATCAAAATCGGAGTGCGTTTACTATATACAATGGGCGCACAAACCAAAAAAAAAACAGACAGTCGAATTTTATACCTCCTCCGTTTGGGTTCGTCGGTGAAAACTTCTTCTGCCATATAAAATTTTGAATTTTCATTCACGGAAAAATACCCTGTACATTACATCGGCTTTTATAACTGAATATTTGACTTAGTTGATTTATTTTTTCATACTTTCAACATGTCTGTGTAAATGAAATATTTATCCAGACTTCTTCCGAAAAAATGTGCATCAATATACATACAGTTTTATAATTATAACATAACCTTAGATTTGACAGGTTGGCAAAATGACAAAACAACACAAAAATATACAAATACATATTATGTAGACCTCCTGTATTTATGCATCTATGCTGCTTCACGGAAAATTATTTATATTAAAATATAAAATACTTTACTAGATGGATTGATATGTGTGTTTACAGAACATTGTCTGGAAATAGGTTATATACTTTTCCGATTTTTTATTATGTCTCGGATATTTTTTTGCACATTTGACTTCAACATTCGCACACAAACCAACAAGACATTTCAAGGTTTATTAGGACATGTTTGAAAAGTCTATTAAGATAAAGATGTGAGAGAAAAAACTGTAAAATGGAATGCGTTTCAGCAGGAAAATAAATATGACGTTTGGAGGAAATTTTGAAATGATCGTAATAACTGGTATTTTGGTGATAAAATGTTTTGTAAAAATGCGACTTGTATTCTGAAGGTTCCGGATAATTATTTTTGTATTATAAAAAATGAATTATAGGTCAAGAATTTACACTCAAGTGCTATTGTCATTGAATATTCAATAGGCTAAGGGGGTAAATAAACGCATATCTTACTGAAAGCATATGTACATATATACTAGTACTTGTATTCGTATTTATTTATATGGATTCGAGACAGCATCTTGAACATTAATTTCATCAATACTATATTCCATTATAGATACTGTTACAAAAGGTTTGTGGTAAGTAGAACACGATACGCGAATGTTGGAAGATACTCGTAGGTATATGATTTACGAATCGTGAAAACATCGCAACAATGGTTATACCATATCTAGTCGTCCCCACTGTTCTACCAGAAACAAAATCCTTCATCTATATTGAAGTCAATATTGAAAGATACACAAAAATAATGATATTGGGTTAATTCCTCTTGAAAAGTTCTAAAAAAGCATATGTCTAACTTTGAAGGTTGACTCACAGTGACCATTTTACTTACACCACGAAAGCTCTCAGAAGGGACGATTTTTTCCGACTTAAATCACAAATATCATCATATGGTTAGCTTATTTTCGCAAAATTTATTGAGTGAATATGGCCTATAACCCTCCTAGATAATCTCTCTTTCACTATAAGTGAAAACCGTATAAAAATCCATTCAGGAATTTATGAGATTATCCCGAACGAAAACAAACTCAGCATCTTCGACTACAAAACATAGCGCTTTTTGTTAACGCTTCGATTTCAATCTCCATAAAATTCTTGGACCGAAGGCTTTAAATGAAATCCGTTCCTAAGGAGTAAACTCCAACTATATTTTCTAAACTTAATATTTTCCTTTTCTTTTAGTTTTATATCATTGCAGTATCGCAAAAAACTTTCTATTGTATCGCACCCCTATGTGTAGTCTGGATACTCTCATACATTACATCCTTTTGATTGTGCCCAGCACTCAGCACAGCCAAAAGGAGGGTTGCTAAAAATGTAAAACTGGAAGACAGAATCAATACATATACATATGGGGTTTGAACGTGAAATGAGAAATACTGAATAAATAATATTTCTATGCATATTCTTCGGAAACTGATATCACCTTTTATGTGAAAAATGTACTTTTTCCAACTCTCGAGCCTCATTTTAAAGGTTGGTACCAAGTAATAAATAACACTTCATCAAGGCAGATATCTTTTTTTTTTTGTTCAAATGATAAAGTAGTCTATATATATTTTTCAGATTTAGACAAAATTTTAATTGATTGAAGTTTTATTTAAATATATAAATATATATAAATTTGAAAAATTCTGTGCGTAATGCGGGAGGAAACATTTATAAGACCTTAACTCAATTTTCCTCTAATTTCTTTTAACTGTTAGTCTATTTTTAATTTATAATAATATCTTTCATCTAGAAAGCTTTCTTTTATATATTCTTTCAACATAAAAGCTTTAAGAGCTTTACTACTTTCCAAAGATTATCCATGCACTTTGCTAAATTATCACAACTTATAATTCGATATTAATATCAAATATGGTTTTAATTGTTCTGCCACAATCGATGCTCTCCCGCATTCCTGATAATTTTCCTTCAATTAATAATTTATTATAGACTAGCTTTGCGCGCGTCTTCGTGGACGTGGAAAACTGCATTCAATTCCATTTAGTAGATTTTGTGTGATATATGTTAGATCTCTAGCAATACATCGGTAAAAATTGCATTCACTTATATGTAGTAGTTTTTGCGTGATGCTTGGACATTGGACAAACACCCAGAAAGATAGACAGACTTGATAAAATTTAGCCTAACTGCACCATCTAGATTCCAAGTATAGTTTCTGTTCTGGAATTGGTGCCAAAAGTCTTCTTCTATCTTACTAAAATTGCACAACTTCAACAGTACCAGCACCAATTGAATTAATATTATTTTCTATTTTTCAGTGCACCAACTAATAAAGTCGGTCCAATTTTTGGTAGCAAATATGCACATATTTGCTTATACTTATTCAGAGATTTTAAAACATTGCGGAAATACACATATCTCAAACTTTCCAACTGCTATAACTCGGAAACCTTTTTTTAATTTCCAATTCAAACGCTGCCAGATATGGTATCTTCTTTAATTTTGTCGTATCAAATTTGCCCCCTTTAAGAGAGGTTCTTGTAGGGAAGGAAATGTTGCATGTCAATTTTTTCCAATAGGTCAACTTCAATATTCCTCTTTCAAATGAAAAAAGAATCATAAAAATCAAATTTGCCTTCTTTTGCGCTGAAACTATTGTTGTCGTTGGATTTGATATAAAATCTTTCTTTTCCGGAAAGTGTTCACTTAAATATTGCTATTTATTAAAATAAAATTGATTTCAATAAATTGCTATTTTTGAACTACATATAGGTAGGTATTCTGTTAGTATTTATTGCTACACATGGCGACCTAGATGTATTATATTTCAATGAATTAGATATTTTCAAATACTCACAATATCACTATATTTATTACATTTATATAAAGGATTCTAAAGAAATATAGAACTATCAAGGGTTTTCTATTTGAAATGTGTTATCATATTGCGTTCAGTCGAAAGTGAAGAAGTACCTACCTATTCATGGTTTCCAGAAAAGGTAATTTTCAGCTCTAATTACCTAAATCAAATTTTATTTAAATATCTCATAATCTATACAAAATATCATCTGTCTAATCAATCCGTTGACACACTTTGTTGTCAATCACAATTCCAATATATAAATTAAATTTTCTATCAATGAGCAACCCACACCATGAATTATTTTTGCTAATATAAAAGATTTCGTCATAATCACTACCTCAATAACTCATTAGATAAGTTTTGAATGGAAACCTGCCAAAGGTAAATGACCAAAAAATAATACTACTGAACAAAGAAAAAATCTAGGTCACACCGTATGTAGCTACCTCTTAGAAAAAGAGAAAACGTCTTGAAAAGGATTATAAGCCCTCGAAGGGTTGACAAAGGCCTATAATGTTCACCAAATATATCAACGTGTTCCTGGGAACGTATACCTACCTACTAAATTTCTAATCTAATTTAATGACGGATTTGGGCATTCTGTACTAATAAATAAATATTTTTTACAAAAAATTTGACCAACTCTATTAGTTGCTGCACTGAAAAATACCAAATAATATTAATAATTCTATTGGTGCTGCTAATTTTTAACTTGTGCCGTTGTATTTTGTTGTTGTAGGCACCAACTCCAAAAGTACCAGCACCAATAAAATTAATATTATTTTGTATTTTTCAGTGCACCAACAAATAAAAGTCGGTCCAAGTTTTGAGTGTAACATTAGTCATAAAAATTGTTGAACGTTCACTAATACCAAAGAAGATTGTAGTATCTATCTTCTTTGCTAATACCAAAGAAGATAGTAATTTATTATCCATATTATCTTATACTTGTTATTTGTCAGAAATATCAGAATATCACGGCACAGATATAGATTTCACTGCTGTAACTCGAAAACCGCTACTTTTTTGAAAAAATGTTCAATATAAATGTTGGTACATATAATCTCTTCTCTAATTTGGCCGTCTCATATTTTTTCGAAAAACGTTGCCCTTACACATATCGGAAATACACATATCACATATAGACTTTACTATTGTTGTAACTCAAAAACCGTAGCACTTGAAAAAATTACTGTACCACATAGCGGAAATATGCATATCACATATTTCAGACTTTACCATTGCGAAACTCGGAAACCGTAACTCTTTTGTAAAAATGTTCATTTTAAGCGTTTACGGATATGGTCTCATCTTTAAGTCTGCCTTCTCAGATTTTCGAGAAAAATTGCACCCTCCACCCCCTTCGGGGGCGTTTTTTGGATTGAAGAAGATTTCGGAGTTTCAGGATTAAAATTTATTCATACATGGTCCTATGGCTCAGCTACCGTCTTATATTGCTTATTTGTTACGTTTTATTTTCATTCTTAAAATGTAACGTAAGTCCCATCTCGGGAAATTATTTTGTTGTATTATGTTGATGTATTTTTAATTTTTTAAATTACATGCCATAAATGCTGGCTGCTCCTGCATATTTTGGTACTACTTATGGTATAGTAGCTCCGTGATAAAATCATACATTCATTGCGAAAAAGGTCTAACAGAGTCGCTAATTAAGATTACATTATTATTTACAGTCTTCAAAATTTTGTGGCTACTTTTGAAAATTTCAAAGTATTTTATTTTTCTTATTTTAAATTGAACTATTATTCAATGCAGAATTAAAAAACAAACATTTTTCTAATTACAACCCTATGCATTCAAAGTTATGGTCAGATTTTTTTTATGAATAAATTGAATCTCCATTTTGAGAAATAGAAGCTAGGGTGGTGTCGTATTTTATGACTTTTGTGTTTAATAAACGGTGAAGATTCTATTTTCACAACTTTTACTTAACTGAAGTTCAATTTATTCAATATCAAACCAACTCGAAACTGCAAAAGGGTTGTAATAAAAAAACATTTTCTTAATACCGCATCGAATGACATACAAAAATACAGGGGTTCTAATGTGAAAAAAATAAGGGCTTTGAAATTTGTAAATTTTGTCTGTTAGACCTTTTTTGCAATAAGTACCTTGTATGATTTTATCACCGAGGTACTATTTATATTTCAATTATTTTTTTAAACCAGTAGCGCAGAACCGTTTTTTTATTTTTTATGTTTTAGTGATTATCACTGAACCGATTTCAATAAAATTCTTGTACCATGTAGATAACCATAAGAGGCACCAAAATAAGCAACCAAATTGAATTGAATTGTAATTTGAAAAATGCGTCACAGAGCTTCTAAGACATTCTGTATAAAGATACAAAATAATTTCCCGAGGATGGGCCTTACGTAAAGATGAAGAATGCGAAATATCAAACTCATCATAACTTCTCTAACAAATAATTGATTAAAGACGGGAGCTGAGCAGCAGGACCCTGTATTATATGTCGTAGGTTAATAGCCAATCCAGGAATTTAGCTAGTATCCTGAGAGTGGACAGTTAGCTTATGACACGGTCCAAGACGTCAGTGCTGAATTTTCACTTATAGTGTTTCAGTTTCTTATTTTTCTCTAGATATACCTATCTAGAATGTTCTGAAGGAAAAAACTTCGATGTATTAAATTAATAATGAAACGATTCAACAAAAAATGCGTTATGCTTAGTTTAGTCCATTATGCATTTTTTGTATTTTCGCAGAAATACTACTAATGATACTGGAATCAATACTGGGCTTGTTGAAATAAACGTATGATGATTTTTGATTCATTTGAATTAGGTGAGAAATGGTTCCATATTCATAAAAACTCAAATCCGAAATCTCCTTCCCTCTGAAACCTGCCCCGAAGGGGGTGGAGGAGGCATTTTTTCTCGAAAATCTAAAATTTGAGACGGCAGAATTATAGATAATAAAATATCTGAAAACGTTTAAATTGAACATTTTTTCAAAAGGGTTACGGTTTTCGAGTTTTAGCGATGTTAAAATTTGAAATATGTGTATTTTCGCTATTTGGATGGGGGGCGATTTCTTTCGAAAACTGAAAATCTGATAATGCCATATTAAAGGCCAGATTATTTCTAAGAACATTTACATTGACCGTTTTTTTCCATAGAGCTACGGTTTTAGAATTACAGCAGTGGTAAAGTCGGAAATATTTGTAGGTAAATATTACATTAGTATTTTCGCCGAGATGTTTTGAGATCTCCAAATTATACTCGTAACAAGTACAAGCAAAGAATATACATGGGTAATAGGATAAGTACTATCTTCATTGGTATTAGTGAACGTTCAACGATTTTCGTGACTAATGTTAGGTACACTCAAAAGTGTGAAATAAATATTTTTTACAAAAAATTGGACCGACGTTATTAGTTGATGCACTGAAAAGTATAAAATAATATTAATTCTATTGGTGATGGTACTTGTGAAGTTGGTGCCAAAAGTTATTACATTTAATGGCTAAAATCAAAGACTCTGTTGCTTTTGCAGTTGTATTAATACTAAAATTTATATATAATTATCTACACATACGAGGGATTCATTGAATCATTAGTATTTTCAGATTCCTTTCTTTCATCGACTATTGCGTTTTGTTGTTATTGTTTGCATACCTATACCTGTTGGCAGATATATAGATAGGAAGTGTCAAGGTTGGAATGTATAATCTGTAATCATACATTGTTATTTACTATGTGTCTATGTCTAATGTCTATAGTATATAGGTATGCTACGGCCATTGGCCAGTCCCACGTGAAAGAAAATAAGAAAGATGGCGAGAAACAAAACACATTTACTTTTCTATATGAGCGTGTTCGCAATATTAATAATATGGATGTTTTGGACGCGCCTTCCAATCAAATATCTTTTTTACCCATGAGCGTAGATTGTTATACTACGTTTCACACTGAGAATGCAGTGGTAGTCCGGTATAGGCAACGTATCTTAAATAGGAAAGCGGCTTACAGAATTACCGTTCTTTAAGTTAACGTGTAATATATTCTTTTGTAATTTTCAAAATGTATATTTCTTGTTAGTAAAAACTGAATATAAAAATTTTGCGATTAAATTTCAATTTAAAATTCTTTATAAAATATCTCCTACCTCAATTATAAACGAATGAACAAAACTCGAAACATACCTAATACAACATAATAATTTATTGATTTATTTCATCTCCACTCAGATAATCTGATCAGCTCAATCAACTATTGTCTAATAAATGTTCAATCACAACTTTTCTTTAAAATATCTTCTGCTGGGTTGCCTCCGCACACTTCACGCGTGACATCCGATATTAACATGTCGTGGTTTTAACTCCTATCAAAGAATATTCTAATTCAGAAGAAAATGTCTGCAGTGGGCTGCAAAAACCTGAGAATAAGAATCACGTTGTGAATGAAATTCAGGAATTCCTAATCCATTATTGCTCTTGGACTCTTGTGGTTGTAACGACTAGCCTTTGCTCGTCGTGACATATACCACACTCGTCCTTTAGCAAATATGACACATACCTAGGCTCATGTTGCAAAATCACGATTGTCAGATATTCGTCCCTTTACGTTTTTGTAGCATAAACTTCTATTTAGAAACGACTGTTGCTTATGTGTATTGGTAATATTGATGTAATCGTAGCCACTTGAACATGATAAAATACCATGAGACCGAAATGGTCGACATCTACAAAAAAATAATGAAATAGGTATATGCAAGTGAAATAGTGGAATTAGAAACCTTCAAGTAAACCGAATGATACGCCACTGCTGACATTAGTTATTGGAGGTGTGTGTTTAACCGCCATAAAATTATAGCGATTATTTCTAAACAGATATATTAGCTTTTTTATATTCTTCGAGTTCGAAATGGGCATTTCATTGTGATTGCGTAAGCTACAGACATACAAACAAACATAACATGCAAGACGACGTAGATCGTCTATCTATTCCATACATACATAGAAAGAAGTATTTATACAGATTGTTAGAGGCGGTCTTGGTTAATCATGCGTTTCAGACGTCGAAGGAAGAAATGAAGTAGTTTATGAATAGAACGTTGGACGTTATTAGGTTTTTATAAGTCGCATGCAACTTGATGAATATTATTGTGTTCTCTAAACACATTCATAGTTGGAATAATTTTAAATGCACGTTGGCATTGTATATGGGTCCTGTGGACACTCTGTATAATCCTAAATAATTTTCGGGAATAATAGGCTTTAAGCCGCCTACAGAAGGTCAATATTATTGTGCCGTATATTGCATCATATTGCCACTTGCATCTAAACAGTGTAATATTTTTGTCCAAATTATTACACAATAATATTTCCATTAGTAACCGATCGTTCACAAAAAAGTTCAATAGCATGATAATGTGGATTTGAATTATGTTGTGTTTCACTATCTTCATTAATTATGAAATAAGACAATATTACTTACACAAATATGGACTCGATCGAACATTTATTGCTCAGGGGCAAAATATGATAAGGAATACAGCCATTCAGCCATAGTCTATTTGACTAACCAGTTTCATTAGGTCGTATGTAGGTAGGTTGGTATGTCGCAGATGGCGTGAAAATATTCCTGCAGATGGCTTGACGACATTTACTGAAAAGTGCCAGATGATGAATTACTATAATATTGTATAATAATGTAACAGGACTGTGGTTCCCCAATTATTGGGACGCAAAACCACGCGCGAAAAGATATAATAAATAATACACTGTTCGAAAAGTAGCGGATGAATTCAATAGAATCTGAAATGAGAGTTTAAACGAAAAACGTTCGGACCCGTCAATTTTGATTGTTGATTGATTTGATTGATTTTCGAGTTTTTGTACGTAAACGTAAAATATACAGGGTGAGTAAAACAAAATATTACGTCATCGATAGGTTTTTTAAATGGCTACGTAGAGTTTTCATTGATCGTATGCAGACCGCTTTATGTTGGAGATGAAGTTTGCAAAATATCAAACTCCGAATTAGCAGTTTGTAAACTATCGAGGAGAAAAGTTTAAAGTCGGGCTACAAGCTAGCGAGTGGGATTGTTGGTTTGTAAACTTGCCCTTTCTCATCGTAATTGCTAGTGAACTAGCTGCTAGTATACCGGTTTTTGTCTGTTGCATTCCAATAACAGGGTACTGCTGGTAGATATGAGGTAATTATTGAAGTTCCCACAAAAACGTATTCAAAACACGTGACATTAAACTTGTCCTAACCTTACTATACCTACTTACTAATCTCTATAGCTAATTGGCTACTGAGCGAGTGGGATGTTTTTTTGTGTTTTTTATCACTAGTCTGACTAGTGCGATTTGCCGGCTTATAAACTCGCTGGCGTTTAAACTGGCCAATAAGCTGCTAGTAAACTAGCTCAATGTAATCGTGGCTTATGATCTGTATTCCCTTGTATACAAATCATTATTTTTGTCAAATCTTTATATTCCGCCCGTCTAGTAATCTAGTAGGTATATGTGTTTTGAACTATGAAACTCAATTTTCAATGTTGATTTTTTTGACTGCGGGTTCAATGTATTTCCAGTCTCTTACCAAAGATTAGAAACTAATCTTTGTCCTTACTGTGTATATAATTGTTACCTAATTAGTTGATAATACCACATAGTCATTCAGATGTATGTTAAACATCCGTATTATTTAAGTGGGCACATATCCTCTTAGGATTTAGCTAATTCTCACATTTGAGAAAGGCAAAGTGTGCCAAAATTCATGATAATAATGTATTTAATACAACTGGCTGCGCCCGATGCTTGTATGTATGCTTGTCTATTCGAACATATATACTCGCACGCGCACACACACTCCTATATATAAAGAGAAATAAAGAGATAGGGCCGGCGAAAGAAGTCAGATGGAGACAGCATCACGCTTTTTCCTTACGTGACTATTTCAGCTAGTAAATCCTACCGCAAGCCACACTAAGGAAATTCGTTTCAAAGAATTAAAATAAAATTTATAGAAAATATTTTCTGAACGTAAGGTTTAAAAATTTTAATTGTATGACGCACAGATTTGGAGATAAGTATTAGTGTTGGCGACTAACGCAGACTTCTTCGGAAAGATAAAGTTTAAAGCTTGGAAGTATATATTCAATATTCCAAGTATTAAATCTATTAACAAGATATTTTGTTATAATGCTGGTGTAGATAAGTTACACATAATATAATTCCATAATTACTCACCAAATATATGAGCAACATTTTTGATTATTATTATTATTATTACAAAACAGTGAGGACAGAGGTAATTACCTATGAGCCCATATTTACAAGAAAATTTACTTTGTTTTACAGATTGTTGATGGATGCAAACGCATTTAGTTTGAACCTAGGTAAGTTATCACTCATCTCGAAAAGTGTTTAGATTAACAATGAGAGAAATAGTTAGTAATTTCATCTAAGTACTATAATGTCTGTTGTTAAAGAAATTAAATCCAATATCGCATTCACTGGCACTAGAAGATGACAAGCAATTTGATGGCATTATTCAACCTCTACCGTGTTTTATTACTGAACAATGCATCTGTATGATGTAGTAGAGGGGTACAGCGAAAGGAAGGGTTAAGTGGTATTTTATTAAAATTCAGAATTTATTAATAAAGTAATTGGAAAACAGCAATCACGCCAAATACATATTCGAGAAAAAACCGAAACATCCTTTTCATTCACATTGTTATAGGTAACTGTTACAAAATTTGATAAATAGTTAAAAAAATCGGAATGACTTTATTAGTTGGTGCACTGAAAAATACGAAATAATATTAGGTAATTCTATTGGTGCTGGTAATTTGGAATTTGTGCAGTTGTAGTTAGATACAAAAGTTTTGGTTTTTGACTTTTTTCAATGGGATCAACTCTCAAAAGTCCTCTTTAAAATGTGAAAAGAATCATAAAAATCGGAGCACGTTAACTATTTAAAAAGCGCGAACATCCATAAAAAACATGCAGGCAAATTGTCGAATTCTATACCTTCTCCGTTTTGGACGTCGTTCAAAGAGTACCTACCTATTCAAATTCAATACCTACATACACATTTCCTATTATTGCCAATTACAAAACAACTGCTCAGTTTTTTACTTTTTCTATAATACTTAAATTATCTTTCTGATATTGGCAGCATTTGATTTTTCCGACAAGGATATAGTAATTTTTGGCATTGTTACAAGAAACAAATGTATAGGCTATAAATCATAGTACACTTACCCCAGATATATCTGACAGTCTCTGTAACACCATCATAGTTCTTTAATAGATTCTGTTACTATGGCAGGTCATTGTATCCAATATTATTAAATAAGTTGGATTTTCTATTAGAAATATTTTTTTACAATATTTTGCAGTTTTCTTTGAAAGAAAAACTTGATTGAGATTGCATTTCACGAGATTGTCATGAGTTTGAATAATAGTCTGAATACTTGACTTAATCGGAACAGGGGTTTAAAAATTGCCAAAAACACAATATAGGTACTTACAATTTTTTCGATAAAATAAAAACAACCATTATTTAATATAATATTTTGCATGTTTTTTATAACTTGATTATATAGATTATAAATTATAAACAACAAAAAATGATTATTACTGCAAAATATATTTATATTCCTCAAGGTTAAGAGAAAATGCGTTTCGTATAAATATTTAGATATACATATTTGAAGTCTAAAGAAACCACAGGTTGTGGTTTCGGAAAAATCAGAGGAAGTTAAATTATCACACACACACAGTAGTTTTCTCTATTTTTCCGTAGATTCATCTACATTAAATGTAGTAGATATATTTGCGTTCCTTCATCCAGGGCAAAAATTAATATATTAAAAATTAAACTAAACCATTATGACGTCACAACATTTTTTTTCTATTCAAATATGAAAAACGGGGATGGAGATAGTTTACGGAACTCTTACAAAATGCAGTAGACCTCAGAGTAGGCAGGTTATAGATAGCAGACTGCAGAACTAACCAGCCCTTCCTTAGATCTACTCTAATGTCAAAAAACTGTCCATGTCAAATTTATTTGAAGGTTTGAATTTCGCTCATCACTTTGTTTACAACTGGGCATTGTATTTTATTCAAGATCACTGTTTTCTTATATTACAAAATGGCTTATAAAGTTTGCGTTATCCAGAAGTTTCCTCTCAGGAGTTTCATCAAAAAGAAATTCTACATTATATGGTGTTTTGGTGATTTTGTGTTTTGGAGTTATTCTTCCACTAACTGTGCCGATATTATTTCCCCTTATGACCTGTACGTAACCTACAGAATCATTATCATAAAAATTAAATGTTACACAGTATATTTATTTTTTCATTTTATATTTTATTACACATTCTATTCAATCCAAATCAAGTGTATACACTTGGATTTCAGATTAAACAAATGAAATTTACTACAATGCCTAGTACTTACATTTTAGTTTTAAATATTGTGATCTTCAGAACTGAAAAGCTGCATATTCAATACATAAAAATTATTTATTATCTCGCTGTCCAATAATAGCAAATTATCACTGTCAGCCTTAGAAATTCCTGGATCCATTTTTGTTAAATAATTATAACAATAATAGTAGAAAAACATAATCTGAAAACAAAATGACAATTGACTATAACCTCAATTTATTATTCGTTTTCTTTTGTTGGTTTGAACTATTTTGTATATATACTTCAAACTCTAAGCTGCGTTGCCAATTTTTTCTGTTGTGACGTCAGAGATCTTGCGGACGTTTTGAAATCAATGAACACGAACTCAATAACAGTGACTTTACAACTAAATTATTTGATTGTTTCATAAAATAATCTTGTTTTTTAAATTGCCTGGTATGTAATGTAACAGTATTAAAAATAGTAATTTCGTTTCTATTGTTCTACAATTTTTTTCAAGAGAATTAATAATAATACAGAACAAGAAAAATATATCGACTGATTATGTAATTTGTATATCCACCAGAAGTTCATAGGACCACCTCAGTTTTTTTTAATACTGCCTATATGCTTTATAAAAAATATGAAACGAAAAAACACAATTTCATAATCATTGCTTCCTAGGTCCAGGAGTAATCCTGTATCTAGACCAGGTATAATAAAGCTCGGTATCTAATAAACTTATTTTTGACCAACTTATGAATTTGTTGCCGCAATATAGGTGAACGTTCAATAAATTTCATAACTAATGAAACTAAAAAAAAATGTGAAATAAATATTTTTTACAAAAAATAGACTTTTATTAGTTGGTGCACTAAAAATTACAAAATGATATTAATTCTATTGGTGCTGGTACTTTTGGAGTTGATGCAAAGAGTCTTCTATAACTGCACAATTTCAAAATTACCAGTAGTACCAAAAGAAGTAATATTATTTTGTATATATGCATATTATGTAAATTGCTGAAAACAATGTTTCTTCATCATAAAAAATCGCATAGCGCAAACAAGAGAAGTATTTCCTCCATAAAAACAATACAACTAATTTTAGTAATCTGAAGATAAGATAACAATATAGATTGAGACGAACTATATATTTGATAAATAGAGTGAGGAAAATCCTAAGATTTTTTTAATTAAGTGTGTCTGGGAATCGTAAACAATTTTAATTATATTTGATTCGAAATAGAAGTATTTGACAAGTTGTGAGAGATTTCAACTTATATCCATCATATATGCAAAATATAGTTATAAGAGGAACAGGAAAATGCACTTCTTAATAATAATAAATACATTAAATATGTAAAAGTAGAAAAAAGCAAGTAAATTCGACTTTGTTTCCCAATTGCTAGATCAAGAGAAATCCTTTCAAAATACTTTAAAAAAACTTCAAGTCCTGATTTGAGTGGTTTTTGTGGCTAAATCATACAATTTCTTGTACCCGCTAAAAACGATAATGAATGTGTCTTCGTCCTTCATCCATATTCTGTTTCTCGTTGAATCTCTGCTCAGTCCAGTGTCGCTCAGACCCGACATAAACCCAATGGAACATCATTGGGAAAGGGAATTAGGTATTAGGCAGACGTGTTCTGTTCTAATGCGCTCACTTGCACTTGATACTCATCTACAAAGGCTAACAAATACCCTGATCAGAGGCAACCATTCGAATAATAGGTAAATTTATCTACCCCAAAGATACATTTGTAGACATGTACGAAGCATGCCTCGTAGATGTCAACTGGTGATTAATGTTTATTGAAAACACACAAGTTATAAAATAGCGATGTATAAATCAGTGTTCTTTCATTTGTTTTGAGTAGTGTATCCGTATACCTACTACGTATTTGTATCGTAGCCAATTCTTGTAAAAGCAAGTATAAGTACATAATATAGATAGGTATGTTAAGCTAATTATCATTTATTCACCTTTTTCTTAATGAGAAAATGCTATTTGCATAAATATTTGATTATGCAATAATATACTTCTATTCTACATAGTTTATTTATTAATGGAAAGTTATATTTTTATTTTATTTATCTCTAGACTGATATGCTATACTATTAAAATTTACTCAATGAAATAAACCTTAAAAACAAAAAAAAAGTTTGCCTCTGAAATTTATCCAGATTTCATTCACTCCTCTACTCGAATAGAACGCTACAAATTACACACTAGATGCCGGCAACTCCGTCCACACAAATTGTTTGTAGAGCTTGTCGCTTGTGTAAGAATTTATTTAGTCATTTTCATCGCCTTACTTATCCATGTGAAGTGTGATCATAATTAATAATTCCTAGTGTGAACCATACTTAGCTGCGCCCTATTGTGGATTAACTCAGCAAAAGTTGCCGCAACCGGTACTTACTATTCTTTCAATTTAATTTGGGCAGTTGATTTTTGAGTCTTACTGTAAAAACGATGCTCTTCTCCAGGATAAAACTTATCCGAAACTGATATAAGCTATCACTATAACCGATAACCAGTCTCAAAAACCAACTAGAAATGTATTGTATATGTTTAGAATAGATGTGAAATAAAGAAAAAAAAATTCGGTAGTTATTTGGAATAGAGGGATACTAATTTATGTTCTATTTAAACGTTTCCGGATATTGTATCTTTAATTCTGGCATCTCAAATTTTTGATTTTCGAGAAAATTTGCCCCATCCCGTCGGTTTTCAGAGGGAAGGGAATTTTGTGTTTGAGTTTTTACGAATACGGGACCAGTTTTCAAGTCTCCTCTTTCAAATGAATCAAAATCGGAGTACATTTACTAGATACAACCCGCGAACAAACCGAAAAAGAAAACAGAATTGTATACCTCCTCCGTTCAGGGTTCGTCGGTCAAAAATAGGACCGACTTTATTAGATGGTGCACTGAAGAATACAAAATAATATTAATTTCACTGGTATTGATAATTTTGAAGTTGTGGCGTTATAAGTAGATGGAAGACTTTTGGTATCAACTTCAAAAGTACCAGCACCAGTAGAATTCATATAATTTACTATTTTTCAGTGCAACAACTAAAAAAATCGGTCCGAAAAATCGAAATCGTTTTTTTTGTCCAATCTAAATGTTCATCATCAGGGTGGGTCTTGGCCGACTGACGCCTCCATTGTTTCCCATCTTCCATCAACGCGGTGTCGCATTCTACCCCGATGGTTCTTAGGTCCGCTTTGATGTTGTGATGCCACCTCATTCGGGGTCGTCCCAAAGGTCTTCATCTTATTGGTGCTCCATCTCAAGCAAATTTTACCATACGTGTGTCAGGCTGTCTTTTGCTACATATAATCTCTTCTTTACTTCCTCTGCATAGCGGAAACACATATTTCACTTTACTACTGCTGTAACTTCGAAACCTATGACTTTTTTTGAAAAATATCCAATTTAAACGTTGCCAAATATGGTCTCTTTAATTTTGCCTTCTCACATTTTCGATTTTCAATATTCATCTTTCAAATGAGAAAAGAATTTCGAGAATAGGAACACGTTTACTATCCAAAAGGCTTGAACAGACAAAAAAACACCAACAGTCGAATAATTGCTATCTCGTCCGTTTGTTTGGTCAAAGATATGTTTTTTTCCAATGGTACAAAAATTACGAACTTTGGATTGGCGCATGTATCAAAGAATATGTAATTACAAACAGATAGTCGTGTATTGTAATAATTTAATTTTTACAAAATCTATGGAACCTGAACCTTATACTTATGAAAAATATAAAAAACTAGGTCCGACTGTGATTGTATATTAAAACAAAAAATAATTAATTCTGTTGGTGCTAGTACTTTTTAAGTTGGTAGTAAGTTGTCTTATCTACTACTTCTAAATGTATCTTTAATTTGAAGAAATACTCAAAATTGAAGACGTACCTACTATTTACTTCAAAAGTACCACTAGCAAGCGAATAAATATTACCATGTATTTCCAGTGCCTCATCTTATAAAGTGCTATTGTGTTCATAAGCAATTATTTATTTAAAGTTATTTAAACATTTTTTAGTGTCAACAGTATCACATAAAACATTCAATAATTATATACAGGGTGGCCAATCGAAAACGAAACAGAGCCATTTTCAAGAAGTGTGTCATTATTTTGGGAAAAAGTAGCGACCCGTCGCTTTTTGATTCAAGGAGGACCCTGTTTTCGGTATTTTCGACCCCACCTCTTTTGCCCCCTAGTGAGGGTAAGAATCACCCCAAAATATTTAGATAGCATTGGAGGTCGAGTAAGATGTATTTTAACAGCTCTTGTAATTCCCTTTACTACAATAGTCTTTAAATTTGGAAATTTTTCCTAATATTTTGAAGACTTTACATTGTTACAAGTTTAAATGATGGTTTGCTGTTTACTTACTACTAAATTAATTAAATGTTCAAAGTGATGACTATCTACCTCCATACAATAATGAATATTGTGTTCGAAAAGTTCGCGCACATTCCGAAGCAATTACTTAGTGATTCGACGGCAGTCGTTAACAATTCTTTGACGCAAATCTTCTAAAGACGCTGGTTGTGTTCTGTAGATTTTACTTTTTAGGTTTCCTCACAAAAAGAAACCCAGTGGTGCTGAATCGGGGGATCGAGGAGGCCATTCAATGCTGCCTCTTCTCCCAATCCAATGCATTTAAAAATGTTGAAAAAGCAAATGATCATCATACTGCTGATCATTTTCAATAATATCAGTCAAGGCAGGATCTATAGCGTCTTCCAGTAATTGCAAATACATTTCGCCAGTTAAAGTACCAGGTAGACAAAAAGGACCTACCAGTCGGTCACCGAAAATGCCAGCCGATACATTTAATTTTGCTGGCTACTGTGTTTGCACCTCTTGGAAAATTCTTCGATTTGAATCAGACCAATAGCGGCATTTGTAACTCTACAACATACTTCCTACTGACATATTTCTCTTGATGTTGTGTTCATTAAATAGTTGAGCTGTTTTATTCGCACATCAATTATTCATGAAGTTAAGCGAAACGATAGGTACTACCCTTTCCGCAATCGAATAAACCATGGTATTCAATTTTCAAAAAGAATATATAAAAGTAGATGATTAACAACCAATACTTCAAAATATGATAACAAACTAAATTTCACGTTTTTTTTGTGTTTGTATTGTCTACATTAGTGTTCTTTCCATAAGTAATAACAAACTGCCACAAAACAATGCAAAGCAAGAACCAAAAATTTACACCAGTGGCGTAGTAACTGAATGTTTGCAGATAATTTTAAATTTTAAAATATAATTTTCTTCAACGTTACAAATACTACTGTATAATAGAGAATTACACGAGCTTCGATATTTTACTCGACCCCCAATGCTATTTAAATATTTTGGGGTGATTCTTACCCTCACTAGGGGGTAAAAGTGGTGGAGTCAAAAAAACCGAAAAAAAAGTGTCCTTGAATCATAAAGCGACGGGTCCCTGCTTTTTCCGAAAATAATGACACACTTCCTGAAATTGGCTCTGTTATGTTTTTGATTGGCCATAATAATGATTAACAAATATTATACGAAAACTCTCCCTCCCAAGAACGCTAATTTAGAACCATCGAAGTTTTGGAAAAATAGTTCTTGGAAATGGTATGTATATTCTTCATATCATCCATATAAAATGTTCGATATTCGAAAAGATAGCATTCTACATATTAAGTCTATATGCTTTTTTATTTGTTTGGACTTGGCTCTTTTTTTAATGAATCCATGGCTACTACATCCCAGAAACTTATTACTGAAGTTGAATTTTCGATAGACTACGTCATAAACCCCTTTTTTTCTTCTGATGGCCCATGTTTAGCGGTTGAAGGAAATTCTATTTTTTTAATTATCTCAATTACAGCTTATTTCCAAATATTTTTCCCAACACTTTTAGAAGGGTCCTTTTTGAAGAAAGTATTTGATTTTGTTAAAGATGGATAAAGTATTTATGGTTCAGCACTTTTGAATGAAGAGTCAGCGAAATTTCTGTATGTTTAAAATTCTATTAAAAAATACAGACGAACTATATTTATACCCTCTCCTTATAATGAAGTGAAAAAGAATCAAGTAGGTAATATCGATCTATAAAATATTGCGCAAGCATTACATCATTCCATACATAATGTGTATTAGCAAATTCCCTTAATACCCTTACGTCAAAGCGGAAGCCTTTCAGGAGCATTACTTAAAAACAGGTTAATACGAGTACGTAAAATTTATACATACCTATGTAGTGTGTGAAAATGTACACGATATTGTCTCCTCTATGTAGGTAGTAAGTATATGTCTATCCTATTAGGGAATTCTATGAACTCTGCCTCGTACCTCCTACTCAATAATATAGATTAAAAGTTAGCTAACCTGATAATTGACCATGTAAATGATATATTATGCCCGCAAAAAGCGTAGGTAGCTAATTTGATTTGCGTTTCGTGTATTATAGGTAGTCATAAGTATCTTATTTTAATATTGGCATACCGCAAAGTTTGTTTATATTTTATGTTCAACTTGTCGGAAGTAACATTCTAACGCTTTAGATTTTCAAAAATGCAAATTTTAACATAATATCATCTCAATTCAAGGTCCCAATAGTAGGATGTAATGTTTTTTGAGAGGACATCTGTGTATCTAAGGGTAATATTTCAATTATTCGATGCATACGACACTAGATATGCAATGAGGAATCATACTTTTGCCGGGAAACACTAACAGCCTTATTCGACACATTCTTCTAGCTAAAAGAGCTCTTTACATTTAAAAGCGATTTTCTAAAAATGTTTATTCAAGATCTGCCATTAGTACTAAAAGATTTATTTTAAGTTATTATTTAGAAGCGATATGAAATATAGGGGAGACCTTCTCTAGCTTTGACAGTTCTTCTTTTAACAAGACTTTTGACAGGAAAGTATCCTAGAATTGTGTTTTGTCTCTGCATTAGTATATCTACCGTATTAAAAATGTACCTAATATTTTCAATTTGAACGGCAGAAAATCCAGGAATTTTGGAGAATTCATTATAGAAGATCACCGAGTTTTCGTGATAGGATGGACACTTTCGCCTGCCTGCTAAGTGATAAATATAATTTGAGAACATTTAGAACCAATGAGAATTGACCTAAAAAATATTTCAGTTAAATTGTAAATTCAGGAGCTGTCGTGTTTACATTACTATGTAATCAAGATTATTTTTGCGCCCATAGCGGAGATATTAAGTATACATGAGCTTTTCTTGTATTAACAATTATACTAATACTATAAAATTCTTGTATTTACTAAGTTTGACCTTAATATAAATGTAAGGAACCCTTGGGGTATATGTTCTCGTCGCACTTTCCACATTTTATTATTTGATTAACTTTATCACCGATGTCCAAGATACGAATTCTGTGATCGCTAATTTTAATAGAATTTGATAGAAAAATCGAAAATTTGCATAATAGGTATTATCCATCCCTTCAAATTGCCAGCATTCTGTTTAGAAGTTTAGAAGGTATTTAAAAATCAACATTTATTTTGAAAGGAAGAGATATATGAACCCCGTTTCAGCCAAAAATTATGAAGGTGCCATATTCAAATGTATGTTTATCGCCGTGTTCTTCTCATGAAACAAAGTTGTAATTCTTTTAAAAGCAGTTTAGTAAAAAGAGATACAAAAAACGTTTGTGAATAGGAGGAACATTCATAAAAGTACTTCAAACGATAAAAGCGCTTTTCCTTAAAATTGATTTTAAAAGAGGATGTTGAATACGGCTGTAAGTAATTTGTTATTTACAAAACGACAATAATTTACCTGCTATGGTAAATGTTTGACCGACTTCCCAAAAGGAGATATAAACTCGACTATATGTATTTATGAATTTAGTAAACTCGTGCACCGATTTTGATGATCTTTTTTGCATTTGAAAGAGTATGACTGAGAGATGATCCTATATTCCATTTTTCGAAAAAAAAAATAACTGTAATTTTCTGAGATAGATCTATCTAATAGAATATGTAATTTGTTTAAACATTTCATGATAAATCTCGCGGTTTCGGCTGTAAATTGATATATTTGCATAATAATGTTCTGTATAAATATAAAACCTATCAATGAATTAATTGCCTTCAATTCAATTGATTTATTAGTTAAAGACGCTTTTGTATAATCAGGACTCCTGTGTGACCGGTTCTTTAAGTCTATTATTGATCGGCCAACTTTTCATGCGACCCTAGAATCGTTATAAGAGTCTGGAATGCGAGCTAGTTAAGAAGCAGGATCCGCTGATAGAGTCCCCAATGAGTACCTCCGACTCTTTTTTATACCGAAATCACGTTTATGTTCTAGTTATTAATCATGAATCATGACGACTCAACATTTTAAAATAAATAACGTTTAAGAAATGACTATGACTGATCATGCTTTAAAAAGTATAAAACAACTCATAATGCAAGAATCATAAAGATTTTGAAAGTGGTCCAGTTTTCTTATATAATATATTAATACGAGCAATTCTTGTATATATATATATATATATATATATATATATATATATATGTACCAGTCATATTATGATATTTCTGAATATGAATTCAATTGATACATAATCAAGATGATTATATAACATAAGCCGTTACTGCTAAATAACTAGATTACGCTAGGACGTCTAACTGCCGACAACAACTACTACGAGAGCAAACACCCCTACTGCCATTGAATGACATCGACAACTGTTAGGACAATAAGGCTTTTCCACGTGACGTCAGCGCCATTTGAACTACTGTCAAAATCAGCTGTTCTGGAGGGCAACAAATCCCAAGATTGAATTCTAAAATCGTTTTTTTTTTACTTTATTTTAGTTATTTTTGTACAGTTTCAAAATACTCAGGTTAATAATAAGGTATTTCAACACTAATAAAATTGTTTTAGAGTGATTGTATGTTTGAGAAAACTAGAGTTTGTGAGTAATTACTTTTAATCCCTTAAATAACATTATTTTTATGTTCAATTGCCACATTTTTGTGGAGTTGTGCAAACAGTAAACGCAAACGATGATAAGAAATTATTTCTATTACCATCGGAAAAATACAATAGAGGTAGATTAATTCAAGAAGGTGCAGCTCGTCGGCAATCTTGGATGAACATAGAGGTGATTTAACAGAAAGTAAAATCAAATGGCTAAGAATTTGTAGTGACCATTTTATTTCAGGTAAATTTGTCTTAATATGCATTTTTTCATTGCATATATAATGTGTTTTATGTATTTCAATCAATTTAAATAAATATAGTTAGTTGTTACCATTACTTATATAAAGTAGCCAGAGAGAGAGAGCTATACTAGGGCAAAAGATAGTGTAAAAAAGAAGGAACATAGTTCTAAGATTCAATTTATATTATATTTATTTTTCATTATACAAAAAATATATAAGAATTCCGTTTTTGTTTCCTAGGATTAATGCACGGATTCATCGAAACCGAATGCAATTGTATTTTTATTTGTATATAATCAAGGTGATGGGGTAGTTAGCTTTAGAGCTTAATTAGCTTTGCAATCTCCATATTTTCAACTGAAAAGAATAGAAATCTGGTGGCAATCGTATTTGTGAGGAAAATTGCTGCTCAAACAAATTTTGCTCTAACGTTGCGTTAATATAGTATTATTATATTTATATTTTCTGAAGATATCTTCTTTTGTCTCAAAATCCAGTCTTTCAAAGTATCTACTTCCATTAGACATCTGAAATAGAAACATTTTTTAAAAGTATTCTCATCTTACTATAGGTATATAATTTTATTGTATTTTGTCAATAAAAGAAAAAATAATCTGTTTTTAATTATAAACAGAATCTATATTGCCATTTTATATGATTATTCTGTCTTTAGAGGTGTTTCAAGATAGAAATGCAACTAAGTTTTGTAAATGCAACAAATTATAATTCGCAAAATAAAATGCTTAATCTTGATTATTTCTACTCAAATTTTAAATGCTTACCTTCAGGATTACTTTAATTAACAATTTTAAGGTTTTGTTGTAAATATACACCAGTAAAATCTTCAAAATTTTCTTGAAAACTAACAAAACTTACAATGGCGTTTTATGGCAAAGTGGCTTTGTTGACCTCCAGAACAGCTGTTTGCGGCCATATTTGTGACGTCGGTGGAAAATCTCTATACGTACAATTTATTACTATGTCACAATATTGCATAATACCACTATAAATGTTCAATCAGATTGATTACCAAACAAACCACCGCCACCCAGACAAATATCAAGATTTTAATGTTGTTGCCTATCTTCAGTTTGCCGCAGAACGTCGAGCCGTGTCCGATAGGCAACAACCTTGAAATCATGATATTTGTCTGGGTGGCGGTGCTTTGTTTGGTAATCAATCTGATTGAACATTTATAGTGGTATTATGCAATATTGTGACAATGTAATAAATTGTACGTATTGTCCTAACAGTTGTCGATGTCATTCAATAGCGGTAGGGGTGTTTGCCTTCGCAGTAGTTGTTGTCGACACAGTTAGATATCCTAGCGTAATCTAGTTATTTACCAGTAACGGCTTATGTTATATAATCATCTTGATTATGTATCAACTGAATTCATATTCAGAAATATCATATATATATATATATATATATATATATATATATATATATATATATATATATATATATATATATATATATAAGTAATACTGGTTCTTTGCTGTTGGATATATTGGTTTCAGGAAGGTTATTTGGAAATTACAGCAATTTTATCAAAGAAGGTACTCTTTAACTTTCTTTCCTAAGCTTTCGAAAATTTATTCATTTTCATTCTCAAAGGACAGTTGGTGAGGTTGATTACATTGTTGTTGTGGTGCGGTAAAAAGAAATATACATTGTATGAAAGAACAGGTAATAAAAATATAAAACTATGATTAAAATATAAAATTAAAATTATTTACTCTGTGTTTACATTGCTACTTCACATTATCAATTGTCAAACATAGAAGATTAATTTTGGAATGTCAGATTCAGTGGGTGTGTTTTCTTGGAAACATATTGCAAGAGAGAGCTCATTCATTTGGATGGTAAATAAGAATAAATTGCATTGAGTTGTTTTACATCAGTTTTAAGATTTATGCATTCTTTTTCCTCATTTATATAAGCCATTTCTGAAAATTTTCTTTGTGTAGTAATGTTTTCTTTTGCTAAAATTTTAACATCTAGGTAATTCATGTTATGACCGGTATTATGTACGTGTAGTGCTAAAGCACATCTTTCTGGATGTAGCAGACTATCACTTTTGTGAGAGGTAATTCTATCTTTAACATTTTTGGATGTATGGCCGATGTATTTTTTGTTGCAGTGCAAGTGATACTATAGACTGCATTGAAGTGGGAGGTTGCTGGGACTTTAACTTTTGAAAATATTTTATTGATTGTCAGGACTGCTTTGCTTGTTATTTTATGTTATCGAAAGGTTTGAAAATCTTTATAAGTTTTGAAGTTATATCTCTTATATAAGGTAAAGATGTGTAATTAACTGTAGTAAGGGATAGCGTTTGTTCGTTGACTGGAGTATCGGGAGCATTTATTGGGGTATTGAATAAGATCTTATTGAGTAGGCTTTTGGGATAGGAGTTTTCCAGCAATATTTGTTTGATGGTTCTTAAGTTTTTTTGGTGAAATTTTGAGTCAGATATATTAAGTATTCTATTTTTCATTTGTTTCACGATGTTAACTTTGATCTTTTGTCCATGGTAAGAATGATAATTGAGAAATCTACCTGACGCCATTGGTTTTCTATACCAATCTATGATAATTGTGTTTTTCTTTTCTCTTATAATTTTCATATCAAGGAATGGTACTGACTGGTCTTTATCTTCATTTTCTATAGTAAACTGGATATAAGGATCATAACTGTTAAACGTATCCAATAGTTCACTGATTTTGTCTCCTGGTAGTGCTGTTATAGTGTCATCCACAAACTTTATTATAAAAAATAACCTAAACGATAAAACTGGTATTACTATATCTAATGTTTCATCCATTACATAGATTGCTATGATGGGTGCAATGTCTGTTCCCATGGGGGTACCAAAGGTTTGTTTATAGTAAGTTGCATTGAATGAGAAGTAGGTATTATTGAATAGGATTGTAATGAGTTCTAGAAACGTACCTTTTTCAATATTACAGAGTGGTTTTATTGATTCCCATCTTTTGACTATTGATTGTAAACTGATGTTCAGATGGATGTTGCTAAATAATGAAACTACATCTAAACTTACTAATTTATGGTTTTCAGGTAATTTTATTCCGTTGAATTGATTTTTAACTTCAAATGAATCTTTTATGTAGTACTCGTTGTCCTTGTCATATGCTCTGGTTAGGATGTCAGTCAAAAAACTGGATAATAAATGACTCGGTGCATTGATTGAAGAGATAATGGGTCGACTTGATAGTGATGGCTTATGAATTTTAGGTAGCGCATAAAGTTTCGGACTGATGCATGCATTGCAGGTAAGTTTTTTTCTTGTTATATATATATGTATATATATAATTTTCTCGAAAACGGCTCTAACGATTTTGATGAACTTTGGTGTATAGATAGGGTTCTAATTTTTAAGATTATCTATATAAGTGGCTTCCCTGACAAAACGCGAGGATGTCACCCTCGAGGTCCATAAACTTTTTCTTGAATGGTTCGGCAGATTTGGACAAAAATGTACATAAAGGGTTTTGAAGACCCGAGAAATCGATTGGCAATATTTGCATTTTCAAAGGGTGTGACCTTCGAGGTCCACAATATCTATTTCGGGAATGGCTACGCAGGTTGCGATACAAATTTTAATATGGGATTTGGTGGTCGAGAAGTCGATTGATGATACAGCTGAGTTCTGGTATGAGAAATCGATAGGCGATACTTTCATTTTTTAATGGGTGTGACCGTCGAGGTCCACACTAGCTATTTCAACTCCGAAGATTGCGATATAAATTTCAGTATGGGATTTGGCAGTCGAGAAGGAGATTGGTGATACAACTGAGTTCTGGTATGTTTCACATTCATATTTATTTTGAAATCTTTTCTGAGCCATGTGAATGATAAAAGCAATATTTACCGATCGCATTACATTTTAACTATAAATATGCACATTTTGGAACTTTTAGACCCACTCTAAATTCAGTGTTACCCGAGCAAAGCTCGGTCGCCCAGATATTAGCTAATAAATCATCTCCTTGACTGTCATTTTCTGTTTTTGATGCATTAAATCCTTCATTGTTTTTGATTTTATTCATGGTGTGATTTATTTTATCAACTCTGTATATATTTACACCAAATACACTGAGGTTATCTTTGAGATGATGATATGCTCATATGAAATCCCGCCGTCGATAAAAACCATTTAAGGCTCAAGACAACTTTCTCTACAACGATACTATATATACACTATTATACACTTTACTCTCTGATTCTTGATGTTAATCAATATTAGAGGGAACCAGTTGTACAGGGTGGTCCTCCGGGAAAGCCATCGATCGATTGTGGATAAGCTATAAATACAAATATACTGAAAATGTGGTGATATAACTACTAAAGTCACTGGGGGTCATACGTCTGAAATATTTTTATGTTAATCGCACTTTCTCTTATACCGAAAGAAGATCCCTACTTTGATATTTTAAACGGAATTAACACATTTTTAGATTTCTCGTACAATTTTAAAAATATTTTATATATAATGTCCTATACCTAAATCTAACCGTTTTTGACAAATTTCAAAAATGTCGTTTGTAGTCCAAAACAAAATTATCAAATCTTTTCTATAAAGAAGCCTTTAATATTTCTTTTTGTTTTTTTTATGTACTTAGCCTCCAGAGTTCCAAAGTGGTAATTTTCTTGACAGATTATGGTGTTGTTTTCTGTTTCTGTGGATATCGCGTTGAAAATGTATCACATTTTCTTGAAATAACTTTACCACATTCTCTATCTATTTTCATTTGTATAATTAGGTAAGTCTTCTCGGTACTATTATAACAATTCGCAAACGACAAGTATTATATTAACTTTTTGTGACACTTGTTTGACGTTTATTGATACTAATTATTACTTTTTAATTGAATCATGGCCCACTTCTTATACAAAGTTTGCCTTATTTTTACTGCTTAATACAATAAAATAATAAGAAAGGGGGTGTCTATTTGGAAAAACTAACTTTTGGCTTCTTTTTTCAATCACTCTATACAAGTAATTATCAAAATATTTTACCGTTTAACCCTGTGCCAAAAGTTGTGGGGTGAGGTTATTTTCAACACCTTGTACACTACCTCCCGTAGTAGTACCACTGTCACCACTTGTCACTTTGAAAATTTGCCACAGACTTTACCGTCTGTACTGAACTAATTTCATAGACTGACTTTCATCGACTTCTATGAACTGACGTACTGACTGCATGACTGACTTTCATAAACTCACTTCATCGACTGACTGACTCTGACCCGTGATCGACACGGCTTTATATATATATATATATATATATATATATATATATATATATATATATATATATATATATATATATCTGAATCTTGACATGACATTCATAGAGAATGTTCTTTGATTATTCTAGACGCATATAATAATATTCTAGAAGCTTGTCAAACTGACAATACTGTGACAAAGTGTACCTCACATATAGTTTCTGGAAGGTTCGAGAATAAATCTATTAATTCCAGAACTAATAAATGAAATACACAACCAAAAATTATTGTAAGCAAGGTAGTAGAACAAATAGCTACTAAAACGTATAACAACCCTAAGTACATGACAAACTATCCACGTTACAATATTATAAAAATAATGATAAAGTAGATCTTCTTCTACAAGAAAACCAACCCACATTAAATGTTAACGGCTTCCTTATAGGAGAGATTGATAATTGAATAATTGTGTTTAGGACTGAAAACGTCATTTTTGACATAAATTTTGAATAATATTACACATCAAATAATTTTAGAATTGTACGAGACATCTAAAAATGCGTTAATATACAAGGTATTTCATTTAAAATAATAACATTGTTATCTACTTCCGGTATAACCTGAAGTGCGTCTAACATGAAAATATTTTAGAAGTTTGTCACCCAGTGAAGTATGTATGACATTACATTTTCAGATTTAGTTTTATTATAGGTTGTCTACAATCCATTGATGTCTTTTCTGGAGGACCACAGTGTATAATAAATTATATATAAATATATATGAGCAGCCCACATAAACGAAAGATAAAAAAAGATAAATTACATATATACATTTACAATACTTGAACCGAAACTTGTTTTGTTTACAACACTTGTGTTTACTCCTGTCGTTAGCGCCTTCTTGTTTCGCCTCATCATACTGTATCTATGTACATACTTTCATCACTCTAGAATCAAACGTCTGCTAATCTTTTTGAAGTAGATAAAGAAATAAATAAGATATATATTTTCCATATTACAACTTTATTCTTTTCAGAACTCACGTCTTGTTTCTTCACTTGTTTCATTTTATACGTACAGCTTTTTTTTGGTGACTAAGTGTACTTTGGATTGAACTGAATTAGCATAAAAAGCCATAAATTATTATATTTAGGTACTAGTACCTATTGCATAGTTAAGAAATAATAGCAATATTACTCGAAAATACAGTGAATCGCACCTATAAAGTTTGCCCGGCAATATTTCAATTTCAAAGACGTATTTATGAACCAATCATACAACTCTATAAAAGTGTACTTAATCAATCTGATAAATACTAAATACTTTTTACAAAAACTACTACTAACTTTATTATATGATGCATAATGTAGTAAAAAAATAAATAATATTAATTTTATTGGTACTAGTAATTTTGTGCTTTTATAGGCAGATAGAAGTTTTTTGTCACCAACTTCAAAAAATATTTAGTTCACATATTTGATTGCCTTATTTGTCATCAAAGTCATTAAACGTTCATTTAAATTAACTAATTTCAAAATATAGCGGCAACAATCTTCCACTATTCTAGTAGGTACCTACTCTAAATCGAAATCATTTTCTCAAGTCCCATTTAAAAGTCGCCGGAAATAATGTTCTCTTTAATCATGTCAAATAAAATCCTTTCAAAATATAATTGCCCCCCTCCAAACGGAATGGACATGCTGCATTTTGAAAACTTTAATATATGAATCTCTCTTCACTCCTGTTTCAAATGAAAAAGAAGAATCATAAAAATCGGAACACGTTTACTATGCAACTTCAAAGGAACAGATATAGCGCCTGCATAGGCAACTTGATTTATTTTATCGATTTATTTGTTGAATTTATTCTATTTGTATTAAATCTTCAATATTCCATTTAATATCAATTGGCGTTAATCTTTTTGAACAATTTCTAGTGATTGAATTGTTATTAGAACCAGATTCTTCGCTGGCTTTCCCAATAAACAAATAAATGGTGGGTGGTTTTGCAGAAGTGGTTTTTGTGTTTTTAGAAATGTTCTTTCAAACTTCTGTTTATACTTGAAGTAGGGACTAACTTTCTTATTACAAAAGGATTTCTATATTTCTTATATCGAATTGTGAGTCTACCACTTTTCCTAATGGTGCCCAAACACAGGTCAACATGTTCTTCAACTTGAGTGCCAAACTTCAAGAGAATGAAACAAAGCTGATCAACCAATGCGTGTGTGTTGATCAACTAGGTTATTTTTTTACCACAGACTGAAGAAAACTTTTTTCTTATTTATATTAAAAAATAATATATAACTGTATATGACTGTAACTGCAACTAAAATGTGAGTTTTATTCTCAAAACTTCTAAAAAACCAAGGCAAGTGAACGTCAAACACCCTGTATATTATATACAAAATTCTGAAATAAAGTGAAAACATAATCAATTCTCCATGACTGATACTGTTTCATTGTATTTACATTTTAAAATCACTGCCACACATAATTTGTTGTTTTTAAATAAAACAAGAAGTAAAGTATGTATATAAAACATTCATATTGATTTATGTCCATATTCTATTGTAACTACTCAGCTATAGAATATGTAGATTTATAGAATAGCTAAACATTAAACAAAATGGCTGCCTTGCAGGAAAACTTGCGGAAGTGGCGTTTATTTCTGCTTGAAAGATTCAGTGTTGTTCGTCCACAAAAAAAAACATTTTATATTGATACTCAATTAAGTGTCCCTTGGTATAAATAATAACGTCCTTGGTGAGCCTTCGTATATATTCAATACTAATCTCGTAAATATATATTACGGTTATTTATAGGATTGCGCGACTGAGTAGCAGAGGCCATTTCCTCCTCCTATTGAGGTAGGTCTGGTATCTGTTGGTGAATATTTTATGATTTAAAATGCATTTAGATATAGATACAGTGATTCGTATAACACACATTATAGTAGGCTGTATACCTACATGTGCACTTACGTTATTAGTAGGCGACAACACGAAAAGTGCAGCCGACGCAAGCGTCAACGGCAGCGACGCTATTCTGCGAGATGTGAGTGGTATACCACCTATATGGCAGGCCGTGCAACAAACATGAAGTAGGATAGGCAAATATACCAAATTCTGAAACACTTCATCTGTTAAAAAAAGACAACTGTCCCCTTATTTAGAGAAAGCTCAGTGAAATGAAATTCTTGTCTCGAAAACAACAAATTTTTTGACCGATTTCCAAAACTGTTTATTTGCTTTTTATATTTATTCGCGCATTTTGCATGGAATGAGAATTCTCAGATGGTCTTATATATTTTTTCAAAATACAGTGCAAAGGGGGTATTTTTTGGAAAATTGGAAGTTTTATCTGAAAAGATTTGAAAGAAGATAATTTCCTAAAATGTTTAAATTGAACTTTTAAAAAACAAAGGTTTTCGTGTTAAAGCACTAAGAATGTTCAAGGTGTAACGAACTTGGGATATAGTGTCGACGCTATTATGTAGGCGAGTGCGAGTCGTCAGAGGCCGGAGCATCTCGGGGAGTACAGACCTTAGTCGGGCCCGGATGGTATAAGTGTGAATATTGCTGTTGGTCATCGATACATGCCAAGGTTAAGATTATATACCGATACATCTAGTGAGTTCGCACTGTTGGGGGAATGTTCGGGGCGTTGGAAGATGCTGGTACAAGTTTCGAGATGGAGGGGGCTTGCCTATATATCGGAGAGAATTTGCTGCGGAGCCCGGAGCCAGTCCGGTACAGTTAGTGGAATGCGTCAGTACGGTGAAGACCGGTAGTACTGTAACCGGAATTTATATTAAAACTGGGTTCAATTTATTTTCACTTATTTATTTATACCAATAACTACACGACTACTACACTAGTAGTCTACTACACATTTTTATTCACACTTATTTCTCGGACTATATTCGACTTTCTACTGTCTAAGATCTAGGACCGACTGACTATCACTAACTAACTGTCCTGTCATTGCCATCAGCATTATATATCTAACCCAAAAAGCTCTAGATGATTCCAGTGTTGTTTTCGTTGTTTCTGGAGGTTATTTCTCAGTATATGGCTTCGAGAATAGACCAGGACTTATTCTCGTTGCCTCTGATATCTCCCGTGTTTTCCGGAATTTGCATTGTGTGTGTAGTTCATTATTCGGGTGAGTCTTCACGTTTCAGTACCATGGTACAATAAGACCAGGTATGGACGCGTTTTCGTTCAGTTGGCGCACCTCATCCGAAATCCGCCAGCTTAGTTTTATCCCGCTTTCCAATTCAAATTTGAATACCATTTTGCTACGATTTTTGTGTATATTATCAACTAATCTTTTTATATTCATGCTTTTCATCTAATCTCTCATTATGTGTATAAGAAGCAGAAATGAATAAATTTATGTTGAAAATTGACAGTATATTCGATTATACGGTGTACGGTGAAACTATGATGTTTTGCAGAGAACAGAGACTCTGTTCTCTGGTTATAGATATAAAATCTTCTTGACGAAAACCTTATTGATATTTTTTAGAAACTATAAAATGGGAAATCGTTTATAAACTCTTATTTTCATGAGTCTTCGATTCTATTGTTTACTTGTTGAGATGTTTTCAGAGAGAGACACCGAGAGAGAGAGAGAGAGAGAGAGAGAGAGAGAGAGAGAGAGAGAGAGAGAGAGAGAGAGAGATGTTGGGTATTACCCATATACTTAAACTTCTATACCGCTAGCATTGTGGAAAAAAATACGCAAAAATGAAGCCAAATACCTGGAGATAGCTGGCGATATGCGCATGCGTTATGAACTTTTTTGGCTAAGAGGAGGGACATGTAATTATGTTACCACACTTACCATTGGCACAGCTTATTTGGTAAGCTGTGCCATTGGTAAGCTGTGATGTTACCATGGATACCATATGATGTGACTCCAAGCCACTTCCCCTTTCGCGCATGCGCACTAAACTCGCAATCCCCATACTGAGCTTCACAAAAATATTCAAGGATCAAATTATAGGTATATAGAATTATGTGGTGTTACCATTATCTTGGAGATAGTGTTCTCTGCACAAAAGTGTTCGTGCTCTCTGCACAAGACACAATATGACAATAAATATGGCGGCTTTGGGATGAGTGTGCGGAACATGGTACAATAAGACCGTACCATGGGTAGTACCGATGAAGATTTAACTAAATGATTGAAAACTATCAGCTATTCAAGTTCGAAACTAGCTTAGTGTATTTATTAGTTACTATGGTAACGATAATAGGGAGATTTTAAGCCACAACTTGAGCATCATACGTTAAATCCCTTTATCCGCTATTAAAGTAAATACAGTACGCTTATAACGTAGTTAAAAAATGTGTTTTTAAGCCATCCCATTCTGCCGCTATTTACGTGGTAAGTGACTAATACGTAATAACGGATGGTAGCCATATGCCATATCTGATATAAAATTTAAATATAAATTTTCTACAGGTGGCATCATGGCAAAATCAATTTCCTTTATTAAGGGAACGTTATTTCAACTTTAATAACGTAAAGCAATATCGGTTAATAATGTTTTCCCTTATTTCAGCACTATTGCGCATGCGATTTATAACGGATAAAGTATATTGCTGTTCAAATAGGTGGTGGCTCAAAATCTCCCTAATATCAAACGTGACAGTATTAGCAAAGATTAATGCTGATTATTCTTTGGTAATAGTATTATAACATAGAGTAAATATTATTAATTTCATTCTTTGGTATTATACTAAGCTATTGTCGAACTTATATATGTTTATGAATTTGGTTCACTTGAAGACTAGAAATGTGATGAAAAATGTATCATTGAATATGGAATCTCTCTCCATTTCGCTTCATTTGTTGGCTATTTAAATTCTTCAAGAGATCACGATACACATACAACGGTATGTTATATTTTGAGCTCAATTTGGTAGAGTTCAGGCATTTTTAACCACTGAAGTCACCACCGCGTGGACAAGAGAATTTTGAACATGATCTGTCACCTGCCTTAGATTTGGCTTAAATTTACTTCTATATTCAGTAGTAGTGACGTCAGTGGGAAAAAAGTGGGAGGAGCTAGATGCTCGTGGATGCGCCTCGTCATACCTTTGTTTTTATATAATTCAGGAGATAAGCTGTCCAGCACGATGATATCGTCATCCACACCTGCGTGTACAATGTTGAAATCTTATAATACTCGGTGTCAAATTTACACAGCGTGATAAAACCGGTAAAAGATGTCGAAGCTTTTAAAATCTTCATCAATAATTTAATTAACACAAATATGCATTATTCACATGAAGTGGTTTACGCTCATTGCATGTAGGCAGTTTTTTATCGTTAGATTAGATGATTTAGTTTTTTTAGGGAGAAAGAAATGTATCTAGGGAGAGGTGATATGGACTATCTGGCAACACTTGGAAACTGGAGTACCCTGCAGTCTGGTATTTCGGTGTGGTTGGGTCCCTAGTAGGAGTCCACCAACGGCATAAATCAATAACGCTAGAATCGAATAGTGTAAAAAATAAATATAAATTGTACATAGTAGTCGATAGTGTATTGTAAGATATACATATAAATAGTATATATAAATAATATGGGATATTTTAGTGTAGAAATAAATAAACTTAGAAAATCAAAAATTCCCAGTCATTTCAATATGCCCGTTACAAAGGTTCATTTCAAAATTACTAAATGTTCATCAGTTTTGTAGACTACAGAATCACTGAAAAATCTTAAACAAATATTTTTCCTACCATTAGAATTAATATTATCTGGTATTTTTCACCGGTCCTTTTTTGACTGTCTTCGTCGGAACGAAGGAGGTAAACAATTCATCTATATGCTTTTATGCGACTTTGGTATAGTAAACGTGCCCCCATTTTCTGATGATTCTTTTTTCTTTGGAAAGAGGATGTTGGTGGTCTTTTATTGCTCACAACTGCATTACTTCAAAATTACTAGCGACTATTAGAATTATCTAACTCTATTTCGATTTTTTCAGTGCACCATCTAATACAGTTGGTAAGAAATTTTCTTTCAACTTTCATATTTGACCCAATTAACGTACCCCCACTATAATATGTAATTAGTTCATTTACGATATACGTGATGCGTTCAACAAATACCACTTTGTACTTTTTTTCGCTTTGTACTTACTTTCGGAGAAAATAGTATCTGACAAACGAACATACAGGCACCAGAGTGATCTTAAAGGGGTTTAGATTTTATCGGATGTACGGAACCCTAACTAGAGCCGATAAAATTAGATGATACACTGAAAAGAATAAGATGAGAATAGATAATATAACGTAAGAATCATAAACACTTTATAACTATCAGATATTGGTAGATAGAAGATCCTACTTCCCTAGTTTCTATTCAAGTTTCTTAATTGACAATGTTGGATGGTCGTGTTTTATACTCTTAAGGCCGATTCTCTCCTAAGCGGCAACGAGTGAAGCGGCGCGAGGCAGCGCGGCGCGGCGCTTCAAAATGACGCTCACAATTGTTTGCGTGTTTCTCTTTACTTTGAACGGTACCTTTTGACAGTTGTGGAAACGAGTCCAGTTTGTTATTGGTTATATCATATAGGAAAAGATAAATGAATATTATACATAATGTCGTGAGTATTAATAGACAATTTATTATCTTCTTCTTTCATTATTAATTTCACTCCGATATGAAATAATTATTTTATTGATAATTCTAGTACCTACAAAAGATATTTTGATACCTGTTATCATCATACAATAAACCGTAACGATTAAGCTGTACAAATGGAATTAATTTGTAACGTCTGTTGCGGGCTTTACGGTCACCCTGTATATGAAGAAAATAAAAGTGAATATAATAACCTAAATGCGTTTCTTGCATTTTTCAAAAAACATACCCATAATAAACGTGTGAACATAATGAGTCTTTTATGTTTGTATTGTACGCATACTAGGTTTTAATTGTTCTGATAAGAAGCTATATTTGAAAAGTGGATAATTATAACTTGGGTTATCTCATTTTGTTATTCGTCTCCTTCACGTACACAACAACTGTATGTAACATTTAAAGATAAATAATAAATATTGTTGTTATTTTTCATGGTATACATAATTCCAAAGCACGTTGCAGAATCGGGTGATTTTCTATTTTTTTAAAAATTTTTATAATTGTTGATTAGAATCCTTATTTTATTTTTTTTGGGTTCGGTACCTGAATAAGTATCTATTGTTAAGCTGTGTGTTCTAATATATAGATAGAAGATTTTTTTGGCTCCAACTTCGAAAGTACCAGCACCATCCCCATTAGAATTAATATTATTTTTCAGTACACCAAAATGAAGCTGTAACAATCTTACAGTTTCTGTAATTTGAAAACTGATGGTTTTTGAGAAATGTTTAATTCCAGCTTTCTTGGAAATTATATTCCCTTCAACTCTATGAGATTACATTTTCAATTTTAGAAAAAAAATCCTCTTCACCCCCTTTGGAGGTACCTATATTTTTGAGAACAGACGATATTAGATTCTGGAGAAAAAATGGGAATGTTTATACTTAAAATTAGATGAAGACAATCAATTCCTTTCTAGGATACAAAGTGAAAAGTTGAAAATCATAAATCTATCTAGTTGATAACCAAACTCGTCCGTATCGTTCTGTAAGTGAATTTGATCTCATACATTGTGAAGTAGAGAATATTTTTTTAAAATCTGTTATGTACTTGTCAGATACAAGTTAGCTATTTATTTAAACTTTTTTGTTCCAATAATATATTATCTAAGAAGATTGATTTATACGAATTTTTTGATAAAAATATTGTTCGTACGAAAAATAGTATAAGCATTACAGTAAGGCTTCACTAATTTCAGGCAATACTGAAACATTTTCTTCAACCAGTAAACCATCTTTACTGCTCTTGGTACTTAATATAGATACTATTAGCAAAGATTTCTCAATTGGCGATTTAAAAAAATATTCTAGGTAGAAATTTTATTAACCATTTTCCGATGATCTTAGAATGTTACATAATAACTATCAACCAAAAATGTATTTATTCATGCTCGGAACTGTTATAAATAAAATCTACTGGCCGAGATGAATTTTAAATCCTGAAAAGCATCTTAATTTATCTACCCTGTACATAAGGTCGTTTATTAAGATTTTTTTCAAATTTTGACGGCATTTTATTAATAAATTTTCACCTGAGAATGACTGAATTTTACGTCTGGTTAGGTCACGATTTAACGGGATATAGTTTTAAAAAAATAATACAGAATTATATGAAAACCCAGTCAGCACGTTACTAAATAATATGTATATATCCCATAAAACCAATTTCTGGTTATCAAGATAGTTGAGCCAAAAATTTGTAAACAAACACCCGTTAATACGTACATTCAAAGACAAATATCCTCCTAAAAACCATTGTACCCTACTCTAGGTACCTCGGAATGGTGAGGTTATGCCGTTATGTGGTGTGCGGTTCGAATCGTTATCACCTAATTGCCAAATCAAATTTTGATTAATCTACTACCTACCTATATTTATAATATCAATAAATTACTCTAATATATTTTACCTTTGCTAGTTACATTTGCTCCCGCTTCTGATAATTCCGTCTTATTTTAACTGCTTGAAATGACGTAGACGCCAAAAACGATGAAATGAACCATATACTTGATATTTTTTTTGATAGGAGTTTTTTTAAAATGACGTATGTTAAATCAGCGTCTTAATTAATTGTTGTTTTGAAATTCACCACCACTAGACGGTTGATCGACCACCGGTTGAAGACAAACCGTCAAATAATGGCACAAATCTTCGCGGTGCTCATAAAGAACTGAAAGAGGCTCTTCATCCCTCCGTCAGGCCCTCATATGGGAGGGAGTTGGGAACGGTTAGTAAGATCTGTAAAATCATCGTTGTATGTAACCCTTGAAGAAAAAGTTCCAAAAGAACCGTCAACTGCCGTCCGTTAAATCATGTTTCAATAGATCTTGCTGATGATGAAGCATTGACACCTAACCACTTTTATTTGGAACTTCAAGCGGAGCACAGATTCCTGGTAAATTAAATGAACACGATTTGTTATCAGGATGTGATCGGGAGAATCTCCCGATCATTTTTGGCGCAGATGGATACGAGAATACTTACACCCGTTTGAAGCGTCATTTACACTAGAAGAGTTTCTTGAACATGAGATCACATTCTATGCGAGAACTCTCCATGCGATTCCAAGGCGATACTCGCTCCTCTTAAATTGTTTACACTACAGGCAAGTATTCATAGGGCGATATTCGCATAAAGTGTCTCGACTTGTCTAAATACTGCTTCGCCGAGATTCGCAAATGTTTATGCGATTTTCGAACAAATCGCTCTGTCGTACTCTGTACGATTTGTTACGAGACTCGCCATTCGTGACCTATATTTTGGACAGTGAAGATGTCAAGAAACCTGTTCAAATTCGGTACGCAAGATAATATTAAATTTCTAGAAATATATAGAAATTATGAGTGCCTCTGGGATCATCAAAATAAACACTATAAAAATAGGAATGCTAGGGATGAAGCTCTCAAATTATTTGCAACGGAACTGGCTTTTGGATATTTCACCAAAGTAGCATAGATTGCGTTCAAGACGTCTACTTAAAACAAACTGATGGAGGGTCTGGACACTCTAGATTCTCGTGAAAGCGTATCAAATGAATCTCCCGTAGCCAGGAATCTTAATGCTATTTCTAGTTTTAGACGAGACCAACCTTGTGAAGCAAATAATCAAACTGCTCTGATGATATTCAGAGTATATTATGAAACTCACTAACATCTTCTAATCTCAACTCTAAGCACACATAGTTGGAAGCTCAAAGTGCATTTTTTCATTGAATCCATTGTCTGACCCAACACTTCCTTTTCTTTTGTTTTCATATTTAAAATCTCATGTTTCAGAAGAACTGCAACTACAACTACGCCTTGCTCTACTACAGACAATTTTTAAACTGGTATACGAAAATTGAATGCCGAATTGAAATCGTACGATTTGTTTACACACAGTAAGTACACTGTGACACACGCGGTCACCGAGGAGAGTTTATTATGGGACGATACTTGCTTTCGAGAGGCGAAAGTCGCACCGTTTATTTACACTAGGCCGCAGATTATTGCATAGGAAGAAACTGGAGCTCCGTGAACTTAGAACCCGACTTGAAAATAAAATTAATTAAAAAGTATACTCGGAAACTACAAACTACGTAGATGTTTGTAGTGAAATTTATTTGTTTGTAGTTTTTCAAAAAACACAGAAAATAAAAAAATATTTACTTCTAAAATTTTTGATGTTTTATGAATTTTCTTCCTGCAATGTGTTAAAAATCGTTTGTAGTTTTTTGTAGTTATGATAGTTTTTTTGTTAAATTTTGTCAACATTATTTATCGTTTAATGAAATTTACGACAAATAAATTTCATAAAATTTTTGTTCTTCCAGAAACTACAAACGACGTAAATGTTTGTAGTGAAATTCATTCGTTTGTAGTTAAAAAAATGAAAATAAAAATAAAATATTTATTCCAACAATTTTTGCTGTTTTTATGGCATTTTTCCGGGAATGAGTTGATAACCGTTTGTAAGTTTTTTTTGTAGTGACAGTATTTTCTTTGGTAATTTTTTTAGCATTATTATTTGCTTAAACAAATTTACATAAAATAAATTTCAAAAAAGTTTGTGGTTCCAGAAACTACAAACGACATAGATGTTAGCAGTGAAATTTATTTGTTTGTAGATTTTCAAAAAACTTGGAAAATGAAAAAAAATAATTTACTCCTACAATTTTTGATGTTTTAATGGCATTTTTACGGGAATGTGTTAACAATTGTTTGTAGAGACTTACGAAGAAATCTAAGAGCACATTTATTATTTCAGGTAAGTGAAAATGGCGATAGTTATTAAAGAAATGTAAGAAAAGTCTATTGATAAAATAGTTTAAGAAAATTATCTTGTTAAGTTTAATTTAAGACAAATTTTGTGATGTTCAATGATGTTAATAGAATGTGAAAACCAAATCTGTTATTGATAAAAAAGTAAACTAAAAAAAATGAAAAACAAATAAATTCCACTACAAACATCTCCGTCGTTTGTAGTTTCTGGAAGCAAAAATTAAATTTATTATATGAAAATTTGTTTAAACGATTAATAAGGTTGAACAAAAATATTAAAAAAAACTAATGTTACTACAAAAAACTGCAAACAATTGTTAACACATTCTCGGAAAAATGCCATAAAAACATCAAAAATTGTAAGAGTAAATCATTTTTTTTTATTTTCAAGGTTTTTTGAAAAACTACAAACAAATAAATTTCACTACAAACATCTAAGTCGTTTGTAGTTTCTGGAAGTACAAACATTTTATTAAATTTATTTTATGTAAATTTGTTTAAACGATTAATAATGTTGAAAAAAAATAATAAAAAAACTAATGTTACTACAAAAAACTACAAACGATTGTTAAAACATTCCCGGAAAAATGCCATAAAAACATCAAAAATTGTAAGAGTAAATCCTTTTTTTTGATTTTCAAGGTTTTTTGAAAAACTACAAACAAATAAATTCCACTGCAAACATCTACGTCGTATGTAGTTAACGAATATAATTTTTAGTCGGGTTTTAAGTTCACGGAGCTAAGAAACTGCTGCTCGCATGTGAGAAACTCTGCTTGTGTAACTTCTACTTTAAGCAAAACAACAAAATAGTTCTTTACTCCGGAGAGAAAAATAAAAGTTAACGATGTGGTGTGATTCTAATTTTTTTAAATGTCTGGCCTAAAGGAATTGATACAAAATTATATCCAAGTACTGATGATCAAGTTAGAACCGTCGATGTGAAAAAACTTATGTGGGAATATTTCGGCGACCATTAGCTAAACTATAAATATAGGTATTTTAAAAGTCAACAAAGAAAAGTAATGAATAGAAAGAAGTTCATTACTGGGAGGGAGTGTTACTGAATATTATTTATAGCATTCACTACATTTATGTATTTGTAATCCAGTAGGTTTTGATGATGTTATATATATTAAGGAGTTGTCAGAAATAAAACATAAATTATATCTCCATCAGGTCTCCAATTGGAATCTTATTTCTGCTGATCTAAACACTTTTATATATAGTATAAATATAAGCTTGTTAACAATTAGAACAGTCCTGTAGTAACCTTTGTAGAATAAACATTGTAACTTTAGTTTATAAATTAGTTTTTAAAAAGGCAATCTCGAGGATCGAAATTATTTTTGGCGCAGTCAGTAGGATTGTCTGAGAATAATCAAATCGTTTGATTATTTTTCGTGTCAACGATTAATCGGACATTCGAAATTGTTGAACTGTGAGTGATAGTGAAAATCCAGAGAGGCAAACCAATCTTGGCTCATCCCAGTCTATCGAAGACCTGGACACCACAACCCACTGGCAGATCATCGGAATTTAGAACTAAAATCGTCTAAATTCGCAAGAGCTATCGACCTGGTGAAGGACAACCATCGCCGATCCAGCCGAAGCCCTTATAGAGGATGCTCAGAGTTGCCTTAATATTAATGTAAGTCTAACTCATTTTTGTTCATTTTATGTCTTTCGGAAATTTGATTGACCTTTACGAAAGTTTGGAAGAAGCACTTTTATCACCTAATAAACCTTTAGAAGATTCAGAATTACCTAGTTCAATTGTAGTAAGCCCAGTTATTAAGCCAGCTATTTTAAAATTGTCTTTAAAAGAAAAATTTAAAATGAACCAATTCAAGCCTGAATATCTTAATTGTCTCCCTGAATTTAGTGGCGACGCTAATGATTTACAGAGATTTCTTTTGGTTAGTCAATCGCTAATAAATCAATTCTATGATGAAGCGAATCCAGAAAGTTTTTCAAATACGTTTTTAATGAATTCCATTGTATCAAAGCTTAGTGGAAATGCTAAAACTCTATTCAATATACAAGGTATTAGCACATGGACAGAATTAAGAGAATTATTAATTAGGAATTTTGCTGATCAACGTGACGAAAGTTGTCTAAATAGAGATCTTGTCATGTTACGACAAACTGTTGGTGAATCAACACAACATTTTTACGATAGAATCTTACATATTCTAAATTTATTGTGCAGCCATGTTAATTCTCAAGTTTTAACTAAAGAAGCACGAGCGGCTAAGATAGATTTATACCAAGATTTAGCACTTAAAACATTCTTAGCAGGCATACGCGAACCGTTAGGAACAATAATTCGATGTATGAAACCGAAAAGTTTGAGCGAAGCCTTACAGTATGTAACTGAAGAGGAAAATGTACACTATTTTCAGAATTACCCTAACAAAACAAACCAAAAATCAGAAATTTTCAAGCCACAGATTCCAATGAAACCACAGGTTAATTCACGACCTCAATTTCAATTTAGAAATAATCCAAATCAAATATTCCCTAGAAACCCAAATTCAATGCAATCTTATCAGAACAATTCTTTTAGACCTCCGTTTTGGCAAGTTCCAACACAACAAAGATTTAATCAACCTCCGCAACAATTTGCTCATCATCCACAATATCCTAGAGCTCCACAAAATTTCAGAGCTCCTACCCAGAACTCCAGATTTTCACAAAATTATCAAAATACTTTTAAACAAGAAAATCCTAGCCAATTAACAAAACCAACTCCAATGAGTATTTCATCTCAAAGAACATTCAAACCTCATTCGAATTTCTTCAAACCATCCAATCAACCTCCTCACTATAAAGTCGAAGAACTGTATAACACAGAAGTAAATACTTGCGAATCTGACTATGATCCAAACTATTTTAACGAATATCAAAATTACTATCCTGAAGCAGAATGTGAGAATCAAGAAGATTATTCAAATGAAAACAATATTGAGACTGAAAATTTTCATACGGATCCTCCCAATTCTGAGGAAAGATAACCCCTAAAGTTTTTTCATTCAATTTTTCAGAATCCAATGAACTTCCCTATATAATGATTCCACAATATAATTTGAAACTATTAATTGATTCTGGCTCTACAAAATCTTTTCTTGACCCAGATTTAGCTTTTAAATTATTTCCAGATAGAATTAAAAATGACCCTTTTATAGTTTCCACAGTGTATCAAAAATCATCTCATAAATATAGCACAGAAATTCCGACTCCTCAAGTTTTTAACGTCCCTGGCAACATGAAATTTTACCTTTTCAAATTCCACGAAAAATTCAATGGCCTCATCGGTCTAGACAATATGAAAAATCTACAAGCTAGTGTTGATTTTAGTAGAGATATTCTTATTACTCCGAATGCAAGGATTAAATTACATTACCATAAAGTGAATAGCGCAAACAATACTCATTTAATATCTGTATCACCACGTGTTGAACAAGTTATCAAGATAAGAACATCTGTAAAACATGGCGATATCATTATCCCACATATTAAAATTCATAATTGCGAGATTCCAGAAAGCCTGAGCGTTGCAAAAAACGGAGAAGCGTTAACCACAATTCTGAATACTACTAACGATACCATTAAACTTGACCTTAGTGAACCATTCGTTGTAGAGAAATTCCAGGAAAATTACACTCTAGATTCGAACTTAAATTATATTTCGAGCGAAGAAAATAACACATTAGATTTAAATAAAATTAGATTAGACCATTTAAATTCTGAGGAATCTTCAAAAATACTATCACTTTGTCGAAAATACTCTGACATATTCTACAATGAAGAGATGCCCTTAACTTTTACAAACCGTATTAAACATCAAATCAAAACATCCGACGAAAGCCCCGTTTATACGAAATCATATAGATATCCATTCATTCACAAGAACGAAGTAGATAGCCAAATAAGAAAAATGCTGAAAACCAATATCATCCGGCCCAGCAATTCGCCTTGGTCTTCCCCAATTTGGGTAGTTCCGAAAAAAATGGACGCCTCTGGCAAGCAAAAATGGCGCGTTGTAGTAGACTATAGAAAACTAAATGAAAAGACTATCGATGATAAATATCCCCTTCCGAATATTAATGATTTTCTGGATAAACTCGGAAAGTGCCAATACTTCACGACTTTGGACCTAGCAAGTGGATTCCACCAAATCGAGATGGAAGAAAAGGATATCGAGAAAACAGCATTCAGTACAGAAAATGGACATTATGAGTACCTCCGCATGCCATTTGGGTTGAAGAACGCCCCTGCCACGTTTCAACGTGTAATGGATAATATACTGCGAGGAATACAAAACGAAAGATGTCTAGTCTACCTGGATGATATCATCGTTTTCTCGACTTCTCTGCAAGAACATCTAGAGAGGTTAGAAAGTGTTTTCAAGAGACTCAGAGATTCAAACTTCAAAATACAGCTTGACAAATCCGAGTTTCTCAGGAAAGAAGTTGCATATCTCGGACATGTTGTAACACCACAAGGGGTCAAGCCGAATCCGGACAAAATTAAGGCAATTCAAAATTTTCCAATTCCGAAGACCACCAAACAAATCAAAGGATTTTTGGGACTCTTAGGATACTATAGACGTTTCATCAAAAATTTTGCTAATTTAACAAAGCCGCTAACAAAATGTTTAAAGAAAGGTGCAATAATCGAACACAATGAAGAATTTATTAATTGTTTCGAAAATTGTAAAACTATTTTAACAAACCAGCCAATTTTACAATATCCAGATTTTTCGAAACCTTTTAATCTAACAACAGATGCTTCAAACATTGCTCTTGGTGCGGTCCTTTCACAAGGCCCGATTGGTAGAGACTTACCCATTGCATTTGCGTCTCGTACTCTCAACGATTCAGAAATTAACTACTCTGTAATAGAGAAAGAACTTCTCGCCATCGTTTGGGCAACCAAGTACTTCCGCCCATATTTGTATGGTCGTAAATTCAATATAATAACAGATCACAAACCTTTGCAATGGTTATTCTCACTTAAAGATCCAAACTCAAAACTTATGCGTTGGAGAATTCGACTAGAAGAATTCGATTATAACATTATATACAAGAAAGGAAAATTAAACACAAACGCAGACGCGCTTTCAAGAGTCGAAATACATACGAAAGAATTCTGGGAACAACTAGATGATATACTGAAAGAATATCCAAATTATCAAAACCCATCAGTAACATTCGATTACCAGCGAGAACCAATAAACCAAGATCACAATGAACTGAATACCCCGGAAAATAGAGAAATCGAACTTCGTACACAATCTCCAAAATCACCTCGAGTTTATCTAGATTTAGATACTATGGAAAGAACTCTGGACGATGACGACAACATTTCAATGATTGTACATCATGATCAATCAATTGCAGAAGTGCAGGCGCAGTCGTCTTCGAAAGAAGATAAGCCAATCACGAACAATGTCAACGATGATAGCGATGAACAAACGATCCATTCGAACGCTGATCAACATCCAATAGCAGATATACCAGTCACAGATCATGCAATCAATTACGGACAAAACCAAATCTTCATAAAATTAGTACATCATTCACCAGCAAAACCGAAGCTATCTCATCTATTTGAAAAGAAATTAAGAATTCATCTCCAAATATCCGAACAAAATTTTGAAAAAGATATAGTAAACTTTATAAAAGAGTATGTATCTCCCAATGTAAATTATCACCTATATTTCGAAGATCCACAAATTTATGAATCGTTTTCTGCAGTAGTCCAACAAAATTTCAAATGGCCTTCTATTAAATTTAGAAGATGTACCAAAAAACTAATTGACATTATCGATAAAGAAGAAATCTTATCAAAAATACAGGGATACCACGAAGGTAAAACCAACCATCGAGGAATAGACGAAACATTAAGTAGAATCAAGGAAAAGTATTATTGGCCGCTAATGAAAAAATCAATTACAACTTATATAAATGATTGTGAAATATGCCAGCAAGCTAAGTACGAGAGAAAACCCGTAAAAATGCAAATGAACATCACACCGACAGCTTCTAAACCATTTGAAATAGTGCATATGGATACGTTTACATTCGAACAAACAAAATTTTTAACAATTTCGGACAGCTTTTCAAAATATTCACAAGCATACCCAATATCTTCTATGTCTGGAACAGAAATTGCCAATAACCTAATTAACTTTTTCTCACATCATAGTATACCTAAGCTTGTTATTGTTGATAACGGAACAGAATTTAAAAACTCTGTTATTACCGAGCTTTTGAACTTACACAAAGTCAAAATTCACTTTTGTTCTCCTAATCATCCCCAATCAAATGGCATAGTTGAGAGATTCCATTCTACAATCACGGAACATCTCAGATTACTAAACACTCAAGGTTTCTCAAAAACACCAGCTAAAATGAAAATGCTATATGCAATTTTGGCATACAATAATTCAATCCACTCTGTCACCAAATTCAAACCTATAGACGTTATAAACGGACATGTCACAGATAACGACCCATTTAATATTGAAATAGATAAACTTATATTGAATGACTATGTTAATCAACATAGAGAAAAGTCTAGATTATTATACTCTAAGATAAATTCAGCGTTACTTAATCAAAAGGAAAAGATTATTGAAAAAGCTAATGAAAAACGAGATAAACCAGAATTATTTGAAGAAAACCAAGTAGTTTTTCCCAAGAAAAACATTAGGCAAAAGCACGCCAATAAATTTGATAAACCCTCAAAATTAACAAATATCAATACCGAAAGAAAAGTGGTGAAAACTGATCAACATGAAAAAATTCACATGAACAACCTTAAGCGTCCCTTAAGAAAAATTTACTCTTTCGATTAGTAAAGATAGATTATTGTATTACAGGTTTCCCGTAGTCTTGGGTCTCCGAGAAACTATCAGTGTAAGAAACTTACAAGACAACCCAGGATTAATACCCCTAAAGATCGGTACCGCTAAACTACAAGAATATTCACATTCACTCTTTCATTATTACGATCTGAATCCTATAATTTTAGAAATCAATAAGCTTAAAACTAAATCTACGAATTTAACATTATCGCTTCAAATGAATACAAATTATTCCAGAGATGTTTCAAATTACCATAAAATATTAAGGTATGTTGAAAATAAGGCTGAGTCAAAACTATCAGAAATTATACCTCATTCACAAAGAACGAAACGAGGGCTGATCAATGGATTAGGATCCATATTCAAATCAATTTCAGGTAATCTTGATGCTAGAGACGGCGAGAGATATGATCTACTAATTAGACAACTTCAAGAGAATCAGAATAAAATAACTTCAAGCGTAAAATCTCAATGTTCACTTGCCATTACCTTGATAGACAAATTTAATGGAACAATTAGCCAGATTAATCATAATGAAAAACTTTTGGAAGAAAAGCTAAATCAAATCTCATTAATTGTAACTACACGAGCCTACAGAGAGAATAGTAATTTTATAAAGGATGTTATGATTCAAATAATTAACTTGTACGAAACCATAATATCTATTTTACAGGATATAGAAAATTCTATTACCTTTGCAAAACTTAGAACTATGCATCCAAGCATAATGCATATATCAGATTTATATAATATATTAAAATCTCTTCAAACAAAATTCACTCCTGAACAATTTCCAATACCTGTTGATCTAGGAAATACCCTTGTTTTTGAAAAATTAATAGAAGTGGAATGTTTTATTATCAATAATAGAATTGTGTATATACTTAAAATTCCAATAACTTATCCTTCCGAATTCAATCTTTATCATTTATTTTCTATACCAGTCTTCTCGAAAGGTCAATTCAGAACTATTCTTCCGAAGGGTAAATTTTTGATCAAAAGTGAGTTACATTACGCTCTATTGAGGAACTCTTGTGAACAAATAGCAGATAGGCAATACATCTGTAAAAATACTGAAATCTACGAAATAGACGATCTCAGCCCCTGCGAAGTTCAACTACTACGGATGAAGAATACTTCTAGTTGTAACTATGCACAAATAACCATCACACATACTACATTTAGAAACCTAGATGAATCAACTTGGATAGGGTTGTTTCCTTCCGAAGAACCAGTGACTCTTCGATGTACCAGCCAAGAAGAAATATTAAAATTATATGGTACCTATCTATTCCAAATTCCACAAGGATGCAGACTATCAACAAATCCCAAAATAATCCAAAACGAAAAAGAAGAGCCAACTGCAAATAAACCAATACTATTTGCAGATCTCAATACTAATCAATACGACTCAAAAATACCCAACATCAACATACATTTAGATCAACTTCAGCTCGATGAACTCCAAGATCTGAAAACCAGGTTCGTTGAAAATATTCCAACGATCAAAGAAGACAGCATGGCCCACCTATATATTCCCGATGTCTGGACGATCATTATATACTGTATTGTAATATTCTTGATCATCTACTTCACCTATAAGAAAGCCAAACCAAATGGGAAACAAAATGGTCCAGCCCAACCAATAGAGCTCCTTAACGTCCAACTTCCTCGCTGAACTCTCCAAAGTTGGATCTACAGGGGGAGGAATTATATCTCCATCAGGTCTCCAATTGGAATCTTATTTCTGCTGATCTAAACACTTTTATATATAGTATAAATATAAGCTTGTTAACAATTAGAACAGTCCTGTAGTAACCTTTGTAGAATAAACATTGTAACTTTAGTTTATAAATTAGTTTTTAAAAAGGCAATCTCGAGGATCGAAATTATTTTTCATAGATATTTTACTTTATAAATATAATTGGGAAATAAGCTACTAAAACTCAAATAAAGACGAATACAGGTAGGATTTTTTCTTTATACATATATCTAGTCCCTGAAAAAAATCCTAGTAGTATAAATAATATCTGAATTTTTCAACGATGTGCCCTGTAAAAAGAAAAATTCAAAGGGCATAATACACATGTCATGTATTTACAATTTGAGATGTGTGGTAAATGACCTGTAAAGAGTGTGGGATGAAACAACACGCTGCACGTTTTAGCTGGTAACACGAAAAAAAAAAACAAGATGAAAAGACGTCAAAACAACAACTCCCCTAATACTTACATTCATATAAGTATACGGAAGAATGTAATTCTTTGCGTTATTTCATGACTAAACCAGACCAAACTTTATACCTAAGTATAAACAGGTCCGCAATCAAAATTCATTAGGTACCGATCTTCAGGGTGTTGAAATTTCAAGTTTTAATATTATTTAATAATAAATAATAATATTTAACTTAAATTTGTTATAGAGTTTTTTTTGTTGAGGCCTACATCATTGACATTAAAAACAAGTTTTGTTTGTTCGGTTTGATTTTTTTTAATCTCTTGAAGATTTTTCGGTTTTATTTGAACAATATATTTATTTAAATTATCTTTTGTTTCTATTTTGATACTTCATTCGTCACTACCTATTATAAAAAGTGTAGGAGCTATAATAAAAAAGACATCATAAAATTTCAACACCCTATAGATCGGTAACGAAACGTTACGAATATACCTATGTTTATATTATTTTTTTAATTAGGTATTATGAAATAAGCTTCCGTTTGTACATGATACTCGGTTTTACGATTTACATTTTAACTGTAACATTTTTTTCAAATCTCTAGTGTATACTAGACAAGCGAATTGTTAAACGAAATATTTTATTATAATATTAGGTAGGTAGGTATATTTGTTCAATTCGACAATGCGACGTTATTTGAAGGTGACCTGTGTTTTCTCAACAACGCAATATTTTTTATCGTTCGAGATAGATAATAATTTGTGCGAATTTCCGTAAAATTCGTAAGAACCCTCCAAACCAGTAAGTAATCTTGTGAAAGCAAAAACCGACCAGGAGCAGTCAAGTTTTAAGTCGTATAGTCAGTCGTTCGTTTGTGTGTGTCTGACTCGGGCTTTGTATTAGTCCGAGGGCTATTATTCAAAATAGTGACATAGTTCAAGGACAAATTCGAATACGACGATTGCTGCTAGAGACACAGCACTAGGAGTTTTATCCTAAGCATAGGTAAGAAGTAACATTTACAAGTAAATGTGTATTAAAAAATAATAGAAATATCGTAGGCTCTGACATCTGACAAATAGTCCTAGGAACAATCCCAACCAGGGACTAGATATTATATAGTGTATAGAAAGATTATGAAACGTTCAAAATTTGTTCAAATTCCTTAGGCGAAATTGGATGTCTATGTTATCTGCATTTATAATATCTAGAGCTATATTCAGATACAAAGAACGGTAGGATGTTTTAAGGTAAAGAAAAGTGTTACTAAGAAATAACTGTTCAAAATATAAAATGCAATGTTAAAAAACAGCCAATTTTAAGCTTGGGATATCTAGCTCTGAATATTAATTTTCCACGCCTATCGATGCACGTTAGTAGGAGGGCTCGGTACAGTCCACTTAAAAATGAGACCATACATGAAGATACTTTTTGATGGTCGGATGGTCGGACTCGGACCCACCGACCACCGACCAGTCTCAAATACTAGTCCTCCAGACATGGTCTACCAGGGAGCATATATTTTGGTATCAACAGGCACAGTTTTTTATTTTTATTTGGTATCAGGTCCTTCTGAACCATAGTTTTCTAGTTTTAAACCGGGGCATTTGTCCAGGTATTTTTGAATAGGCTTAAAATACTGATGAAAATAGTTTTTCAAGTGATATGCGTATAATTCGTCTTTATGTTCTTGTGTGCTAGAGATTAAAACTTCAACAGTCTCGTTTACCGTAACCCCTTTCACGAGCAGACCTGTAGCATACCCCACACAAACATAATGGAGTACCGAATTTGATCTACAGCTTATCATATCCTTCAAATAAAACCTTCCGTGTATAAATGTACCTATTGACACAATGGTCATTATTTTTGTATTTGATTGACCCAAACGTATACCTACTCATCTCATTGTCATACTTTCTCATTCTAACTTCGAGTACTATCGCGTACTTTTCTTGACTTTCAGAGCTAGAACGGCTAAGCTGTACATTTTACTGTGCCTGCCGCGAATCTGAATTTAAATAATGAACTACTTTGACTTTGTCATCATCAAAATAAGCACTTTACGAGTATATTTCAAAACTATTTTTTCACTTCTTAGTTCGGATTGTTATTGAAGCGTGTTTTCATTTATTTTTTCTTTAAATTATGATTTATGAATTTATTAGATTAACAGTAACCGAAGTTGTCGAATGATTATTTTATAATGCCTAATAATATGTGAAACTAAAAGCCCCATAAGCTTTGTTCCAACTACCGATACCTGACGTTCGCAAACTATCAAATATAGCCGACCAACTCTGTTACTGATATGTGTGATTATGATTAATGTATTGTCATCCGCAACCAGAGGGCTGACTAGTTGGAAACAGTCAGGGATCAGGGATGAGACAAGCTGATTTAAAAATGCTTAATTAGCAAGATAACTTTCAATTTTAGTCATACTTCTGATTTCACTGCAGCTCCACCAATCTCGCTAAATATTGACCATATCAACAGCATGTCAGTTTTTTTACATTCAGCTCGTTGCCTATTATCCAAATCCTGTTCTCTATGGTGTGTGTATCTACCCAGGATCATACGATTCACACATAGGTAAACTTGCGCTTGCGCTTCATTAAAGTGGCTACGTGACCGACAGCTGTGTGAAGTGAGACGGCGCAGCGCCGACCGAACAAAATGAAATGAAATGACGCCTCACCAAAACTCAGTCGGAATTTAACATCAGTGGAGTGTAGAAGCAACGATGGGAAGATAGTGTGAACCAACGAAATCTTTTCTTTGTGCCTATTTAAGTAATTTTAAGTGTGCGAGATCCCTGCGGCTGTTCGTTAAAGTCTTAGATTATCTACATAGTGTGTGTATACGACGAGATATTTCCTCAAAAAATCTCAGTTGTCTTTGTTGTTCTGTATTTTTTGGGCGAATTGTATTTGATACACGACGTACGCGTTTTAATACCTACATTTTCTACTTCTAAAATATGGTTGAGAGGATAATTGAAGAATCTGAAAATTACGGTGAGTTTGTCAAGAGATTTACTCATAATATAGGTATTGTGATTATTCTGTAAGACCGGCTTATGAAAAAAATATGTATCAGTTGTCTCTTTCCAACTTATATATCGACAATATTCATAAACATTGTTGTGCTTTGTCTGAAACCTCCATACAGCGACTCATCATCATCTCACTCTTTGTTCCTGTTTTAACGATCTCTCCTCTCCCGGAAAAATCAGAAGTTATTATATTATTATCCAACGTCTTATCCCTATTTTATACTTGGGAACATTTTCGAGCTGGATTTGTCGAAAATGACATTGTGTTGTTGGACAAAAGATAATGATGATTATGACCTGGTAGGTATAATGTTGTTGTTGGTGCATCTCAGCTGATCATGGAAATAAACATTGTCACACAGTGGATTGTAATATCGATTAAAAACTGTCCGTGAGGAAAGAACCGGTGGTAGTGTAGCTATTTTAGAATTTTCTGGAAAAGCCGCATAGGTATATGTATGGATGGATGAATGCAGTTGGAGAGCATCCATTTGTGTAATGACGAATCTTTCTCGACATTGCGTTATCATTTATTATTATTAATAATATGCAACATCTTGAGTTCAAACATCCTAAATATGATGCATGCAAAAATGGAGTATTTTTTAAATATAAGCGGATTTGAGGGAAAAGAAAGTTATTTGAGCATGTTTCTCAATTCTACCTTGTCCTCAAAATTTACAAATCTGCTTTTATTTTAAAAAATGCCTGCGTAATATTTAAAATTCTAAACTGCAAGATCATCCCTCATGGATGAAAAGCGTAGGTAATAAACGTATTCTGATATCGGGGATCATCTTGTGGCGAGGGAGAAATTGGAAAATTGAAGGGGTTTAAAAATAGAAAGAAGTATATAGGTAAATAGTCTTATGGACAGTTGAGGGCTTAAACCAAGGTGTACTTTTTATTTTTCTATGTGATAATTATATTGCCTGATGCATTGTCAAGTCAATTATTCATTTGTTTTTTATTATTTAATGGTTTATAATCAATCAGACACGTCATATATAATAACTTTTGTCAAATTTCATTATTCCTAATAATTATTAAAGAAGCGGCCGTACACATACACAAAGTCAATATGTCTTTACTTAAACTATCATAAACCTTGTCTCTGTCATCGAGATTACCGATGACAAACTCGCTATTTACACGCTCAGGATACTTAAAAAATAATGGTGCAATAAATACATGAGTTACGACCATTTCTTTCAACAAGATTCCCAATATTTATACCTATATGTAGTAAGTATGGTCCCTGTTTTTACGCTGTTTCACTATTGACGTTATCAATTAGTTTATTCTAATTTTTAAATCGGTAATTCAATGAATTTTGACAAAACCTACCTGGCTTTTATTAATAACCCTTAATAGCATTAGGAGTATTATGACAGCTTATCTTTTAAAATACAAATCGCAATATCTACAGAATATTGTGTCATTCTTTAATTCTAATTTCAATGATGAGAAATGCCATTACTAATTTAACTGTACATTTCATTATCTACATGTTCATTGCACCTCCTAATTGAAAGTATATGAATTTGTTGAAAATAATGGCATTTCCGAATTATACGTAATACCTACGTCCTGTTTATTCTATTTCTCTTCATTAGATTTAAGTTCCTTAAAAAAATCTCATTATAGAATTACATCATTGAAGGAAGAGCTACAATCTTGAAACATTGAGTCGCGTGTAGACAAAGAGAAAAAACATGATATTCGAACTGAAATGACGGTTACAAGGATGAGTCATCGGCCAAAGAAGCGTGTAATTATAATGTTAAAGATTAAAGTGTAACGTTTTCTATTTTTGCCTACTATTTTTTTTTCATCAAAAACGGAAGTGCTGAGAAATGGTCCAAGTACTACAAAGTAAAATTCAACATTTCATTGTACCTACAAAGAATTTTTTTTAGAGAATCAGAAATTTGAGAGGTAAAATTAAAAAAGAAAATCTTTCCGAGATATAAATAGTAAAGTCTGAAATATACCTAGGTATGTGTTTCTGCTGTTTTCAAATCGTTGAATATAAGTGAACGATAAATTTTGATAACTAATGATACACCCAAAATATTTTTTCACAATAACTAGAACAGGTTTTATTAATTTTTGCATTGAAAAATACAAAATAATATTCATTCTACTGGTGCTGGTACTTTTGAAGTTGGTGTCAAAAGTCTTCTATCAACTGCATTGCTTTAAAATTACCAGGACCAGTAGAATGAATACCTAATATTTTATATGTTTCGTGCAAAAAATTTATTGTTCATACTAAATAGTTTCGTTATGTTACTACCATTTATGTCTAGAAGAAATTAATTGCGTCCAAGCCTGTAAAATAGAAAAAATGTTGTTAGACTGAGAGGAAAATAAAATATGTGTAATTTATTTTTAGCGTTGATTTTATACAGTACATAATAGGTATATATACCTACAAGAACGGACAACGAAAACTGTAGTCAACAAAATATCAATAAATCGCTGTCGTCTTGTGTTATGGAATGGACTGGCTTGACCGGTTTTAATAAATGACGCATATTGAGAGAAGAGACGAGCCCACTTAGATAATATTGCTGTATCATGATATGCTTAAGAAATGAGACCTTCAGCAAAGATATTCGAATCTTTGGTTACTAAACGCAATCGTAGATGTCAATGAGTATGCATATCGCCTGATGCATATCGAAAATAAAAACCAAATTTCAAGAAACTCCCTGAGTCCACACGTGTTTTGCTGAATGTGAATGGTTGCGACTCTCGATGTGCATACATAAACTTCCCATCACATGTACACTTCTTATTTGATAACGACAGTCAATCAAGGGTTCGCTACTAGGGCAACGTAGCGGAACGTTGAATTAAAGAGAAAACGCCAGTGGAATATTCCAACAACAAAATATGCCTTGAAATTATACGAATAAATGAATTTTTCTTATATTTTTAATTCACCTTGATTTTTACACGACTGATTTTCGAATAAAATTTCGTCATAATATGGAATATGAAGTTCATAAGTCGTTAATTTTTCGAAATTATTAGTGAAAAGTGGTAAAATATGACCTCAACATTTATTTTATTTTCTTTGTAAGGCAACAATAGCTTCTCAGATTAATTACTAATTAATATCTAATGATACAAGAGGGTCTAAGTTCATCTGGGAATCTCTGCAAATACTACATTATATGACCAAATAGTGATTCGATCCCCCGTGAATGATAAGATCAAAAAAAAATTCAATCATTTGATGTGTTCGGGTGAAATATTGTTATATATATATATATATAAATGGATGTTGGTATGTATGTACGTTTGTTCGAAGTTAATAGACTTTGACACCGCCTGATATATTATTATGAAAGTTGGCACGTATATGTATCTTTTTATGGGAAAGGTTTTTACGCTATCCACTTTTTTGTAACTCGCCACCAGATGGCGTTGCTGCACATCAACTTTATACCGTTCAAACGATGGCGATAAAAAATTGTATACATAAGTACTTGAACACAGAATATTTTTGTGTTATCAAATTTATTACAACTCATCACCAGATGACGCTGCTGCAAATCAATTTTATACCGTTCAACCGATCGCAATAAAAATTTGTATACCTAGATATATGAACAAATAGAATATTTTTGTGCTATTAACTTTGTTACAACTCGCCAATAGATGGCGCTCCTGTACTTCAACTTTTATACAGAGGCAAGTGGGCACACAAACTGACAGACATACCAACATCCATTTATATATATAGATTTATAGCATTATATTTTTTCTTTTATTCACAGTTTTTTACGACTTATTCATTTTAGGTTAGGCTAGGCAGGACAACGTCTGCCGGGTTCGCTAGTATTTATAATAAAGTTAGTATTACATGCGCCAATAACTTTAACAGTACAATAATTTATATTTGAATGGAATTATTTTCACTTGATTATTAAGTTAACCCATGCAAGCCAATATTATTAAAAACAGTTTTTGATATTGAAACTGATCCGGCTAAATCACATTACAGCAATGACATACCTCTGCTAAGTAAGTAATGTCATTATTTGACATTAAAATATTTCATTTCACAGCCTACCGCATATAGCTGAACCTTATTTACATCTGAGTACGTACTTATTCAAATATCTTTACATACATAAAATTTAGGTATTGGGAATGCTAATACCAAATCAGAAGTGCTTAAGGGTTCTGAATTAATCAGAATTGGTTTGGCGATTTTAAACACAGTGTAAAATTTCATTTTTCTCATTTTTCAAATACTTACCTAATAAGATACATGTTTGAGTTTCTTCTTTAAAATCTCAATGATTTATATGAAAAATTACGGACAATAGACCAGACCAGGGTAAATGTACTTATGTAAGTATGTTTTTGGATACATTTAAAAAATCTCAATAGGTATTTGGAAAATTGTCAAAAATAATGATTCAGTATGTTTATAAAACGTACCTTTAATTTAGAAGTAGATTTCAGAAACGAAGCAAAAAGTAGCATGTTCCCTTTGAAATTAGCGAATGTCGACATCCAGTAGAACCCGGATGTTTTCTGTCGCGTCAATATGTTAGATTTTAGAAACCCCCCTTAAGTATATTTTTAAAATAATAACTTGAGTGGTTTTCTTGAAACGGCTAAATCAATACGGTAAGTAACTAATTACATTACGTCACAAATAGGTTGATATGCTGGAAAGTGCCGGAAACCTACATGCCTTGATTAGAATCAGGTTATTACCTGTCTTAGTCATAGTGTTGTTGTCTACTGTAACATTGATCTTTTTTGAATATTTCAACACAATTCAATATACCTTTCGTGTGTGTTCTGAAATATAAACTAGTTTGTTGGCCATACGTCAAAACGGTGTTATAGCTCTCCTATGGAATATGACATTGACTAATGACATAATTAACATTCATCATGCTGGTTTACATTACTGAACACACTGATTATTGCGAACCTGCTGGCTCGTTACGAAAATTGCATTCAGGTGCAAGCTAAAAATTGGTAAACTTTTTTATGATAACTAACTTTCATAATGTTCTAACAAAAGATAAAATGATCAATGATTTGCATGGCATATCTTTGGTTAAATGCTGTAGTTTTAGTCATTACACAGAGATGATAAAAGATTGTTATAACCCTGATTTCAAAACACCCTGTGGAATAATTACTGTGCTAAACTCTTGAAAAATAGCAATTTTTGTTAAGACGCATTCCTTTCCTACATTTTGTTTTTTGGTTCATGTCTTTAGGTGCATTAGTTCGTTTTTAGAGCGAAATTAACTTGTCACCAACTGTTCAAGAAATATTATTTTTTTGACGTGGTGGCATTCCGCGTTGTTGCCTGATGTAAGTTTAACACTTTAGCCTAATCTGGAAATATAGTTTTAAAAAATGTTTCAACGAGTGTTTCTATATTCTGTGTCACCGTAGTCGTAGCGACTTTACGATCTCTGACTCGCTTACCAAGCATATCCTACACATGCTCTATGGGGTTGAGATCAGACGAACATGCTGGCCGGTTAATTTTGTTAATACTATGATCCGGGAAGACAACAACGCGGAAGGGTACTTCAAAAAAATAACATTTCTTAAACAGTTGTTGACAAGTTCATTCCGCTATAAAAAATGAAACTAAAGTCACGAACCAAAAAACGAAAAATAGGAAAGTTGTGAATCTGTATAACGTATATGCAAGATGAAATTAGTCATATTATCTACATTTTATTAAAAAAATAAATTGGATTATTTAATAATAGAAAAGTTATGGAAATTTTCACTTACTAATTAGTTTGTTGGGTTTACTTACCCTTTGTTCTATTTGAACCAATAAAATCTATTTAATTACCAACCAGGTGGTAAACTTAAATTTCGTCTCGAACGGTGACTTGTTGCGCCCGCCGACCTGTGCTGAGAAATTTTTCGAAAGATATGCGTAGGTACATCTTGCTTCGTTAATCTAATAGTCAACTCTTTAAAACTACCATTGAATCTATCGAATGTTTTCAAAACGTCTGTAAGAAAGTTAAATGATGATGTAGGCGAATAGTTCATTTAAGTAGAGACTTTAGCTATTGTATTGAATCAAGTAGTTAAATACAATTATTCTGTGAGAAATTATTATTACTCGATTTAATGTCAAACATAAATTTTCTCTCTTGATGTCATTTCAGTATGATGTCTTTAAATGAAATGTCTCTTTAAGTATCAGCTGCTGTTGTTGTTGATTGTGTAGATAATGACAACTTTCGATTGTTTACTTGCAGCATTCAATTGCTGTTTCTATTTAAGTGAAAAACCGTGTAGTGAGATTGAAATAATGTAATCATCATTAAGGTACAGTGTTGGACTTTGTCTTGTTTAGCGATATAACCTGGTTCTTTTATAAATATAAAGTATTAAGTAATGCAATAAATAATTCAACTTCAAATGTATTATGCTGGTACTCGAATTACAAAAAACGGGGATATTGCCTGAATCAGTCAAACTGTTTTCACAAACAACTTTAATGAGCCAATCTTGAAGTTTCTATAGAGGTGGAAGAGAAGATCAGATGTGTGTAACTCGTTTTTCGACCGATTTTGAGGATTCTTTTTCATGTGCATTTTTTTTATTTGATCAAGCTTATCCCTTATAGATCACATAATTTCTTGAAATTTTGGACTTGGAAATTTCTTGATAAATCTCACGGTTTTGTAATAGTCAGTAGTGCTTTGAGAAGATAAGATATTCATTGGGGGAACACGTGTCCATAATTCGGAATAGTGATACAGTAATATTGTGTATCGGTATACAATCTGAAGTAACTAATTGCTTTTGCTTTAATGCGTTGATTTATGATTTAATGACATTTTGGACCGACGAACCCAAACGCAGGAGGTATTTCGACTGTCTGCTTTTTTGGTTCGTGCGCGCGTTGTATACATATAGTAAACATAATCCGATTTTGATGATTTTTTTATTCATTTGAGAGAGGAGACTTGAGAAATGGTGCCATATTGGTACAAACTCAAATCCGAAATCTCATTCCCTTCAGAAAGCAAAACCGAAGGGGGCAATTTCTCTCGAAAGTCGAATATCTATTTCTTGGTTTTAGTTACGGTTTTCGAGTTACAACGGTGGTAAAATGGTAAAATCTAAAATACTTTGCGTATTTCCGCCGCTATGTTTTGAGATCTCTAAATAATAAGTACAAAGAATATGAGTAATGGGATAAGTACTTCTTTGGTATTAGTGAACGTTCAACGATTTTCGTGACTAATGTTACACTCGTAAGTGTGAAATAGATATTTTTTACAAAAAATTGGACCGACGTTATTAGTTGGTGTACTGAAAAATACAAAATAATATTAATTCTGTTGGTGCTGGTACTTGTGACGTTGATGCCAAAAGTGATCAATCTAACTGCAACTGCACAACTTCAAAAGTAACAGCACCAAAATAATTAATATTATTTTTTTATTTTTCAGTGCACCAACTAATAACGTCGGTCCAATTTTTTTTTAAAAATATTTATTGTATAATCAGGATCCAGTGCAACCCTCCATTCAAGTCTATACTAATTTTTCGTTCTACTGTAGCCTAGTAATATAACGAACTGGGTAGGAAGCAAGTTCGTACTTCATCTAAATAATTTTTTAAATCTTTTTATGTTTTTTGTTATAGAGTTCATGATCACAAACAATTGAGTAATAAATATTTTTTTAAAAAAATGTACCGACCTCATAAGAGGTGCAGTAAACAGTATGATAACATGTAATGTAGGTATCATTTAAATTTTGAAAGTTATTTTAACTCTATGGACTAAAATCCTTTCCGCTCACTCCGTCAACGCAGCATTATTGCAATTTTGAACAAGCTTCTTGTACTGATCAATAGGACTTTCCTCATTTCAAAAGAATCTGGTTACTTCTAAAAAAATCACTGCTGTTAAATCTGTAAATTTGTTCAAACTGAAACCAACATCCTCTATATTCATGTGTAGTTTCAAATGGTTAAATGTTATACTATGATCGCGACCTTGTTGTTATCAGACTTTTTAAGGTATTACTTACTACATGTCCTTACATATACTGTATATAAACAACATTGTATTATATAGGATTTAGTCACAACGTGTTCATTATTTTCTCCACTAAAAATAAAACTGTAAATGCATTTAAAGTGCAATAATAGTTACGCAATTGGTGTGTATATAGACTAAGCAATTAAATCCGTTCAAGGCAAATAAATGATGGATGAATTGGAAGCAACAAAAATAAAATTCCATTTTCAAAGTGATGATAATATTAGAGAGTTGTGGAATTTTCTAGAATCTAGAAATGTGAATAATGTTTTTGTACAATAACCTCGAATTATAATTATGTATTGTCAATCGATAAATTTGAAATGTAAACAACAACGTTTAAATAGAAAATTCTAGTCACCTCATAATTGATAAGCGTGATTCTCTTGGATTTTTTGTTTTAATTACTTTTTAATAACTTATCAGATATAAACTATAATCAGTAACACCAAAAAAACATTCATTCGTCTATGATCTTCTGTCTACACTCTTTTATATAAAAAGTGCAAGTCGAACTCTCACACGAAGGGTTCCGTACCATTTCAAAACCAAAATTCCACTGTCCGCTTATTCCTGTTCATGAGATGCAGACGGATGGATGGACTTAGTATTGGCTGTTATAGTTGTAATAGTAATACATTTTTCTAAAAATATTTTTTACAAAAAATTGGGCCGACGTTATTAGTTGGTACACTGAAAAATACGAAATATTATTAATTCTATTGGTTGGCTGTTACTTTTGAAGTTGTGCAGTTGCAGTTAGATTGATAACTTTTGGCACCAACTTCACAAGTACCATCACCAATAGAATTAATATTATTTCGTATTTTTCAGTGCACCAACTAATAACGTCGGTCCAATTTTTTGTAGAAAATATTTATTTCACACTTTTGGGTGTAAAATTAAGTGACGAAAATCGTTGAACGTTCACTAATACCAAAGAAGACCTATTACAGTTAATAAGATACATCCCGCTGACAGACCAACGGACGGACGGGCTTAGTATTTATTGTTGTAGCGTCAACTGGAATACACATTCTATGAAAGTGTCAGTTCTTTACTTATTCCGGTTCATTAGATAGAGCCCGCTGACGGACGGAATTTTAGTAATAGGGACCACCAATTTGGTACGAAACCCTAATCACGATCACGCTTATTTTCGAAATTGGTCAACCGATTTAAATGAAATGCCGTGAATGTGTTTAGCTTGGTCCAACTTGAGAGATCCCCATAAGTGACGCTCAATAAACAGTGTGTCCGATTAAGTTGGCATTTTTTTTCAAATAGAAACTCCCGTTTTTACTTTCCTACGCTACTATAGTAGCTGTATAAGGAAAGTATTGTAATCTTGTGAAATTTTCGGTATCGAGATTTTTACAAATAATGACGTTTCAGAGTTTTATAAGTCTAATAAAATGAGAATCCTGTATACACTGGGCGTTGAGCTATAGCCAAAAAACGTGATTTGCTCAAGACTATAGGGCTAAAACTGCTCTAAGGATTTTGATTAAACTTGCCTAATGTATTCTTCTGAGAGCTCTTTACCACCCACATAGAGCGCCATCTTTGAGAAAAAGCACAAAAAAAGCTATGCTTGAATAAATTTCCATATTTTCCACATGCTTCTTTAGATTCTGGCTAAACGTTTCATCTTGCGAAAAAATGTTGCATGACCATTGTTGTTGGTTTTGACATGCTGAAAAAAATGAGTGGTAGCACGATTTGACCAGAGGATTTTCACTTACTACCGTTATTATCGTCGCTATGTAAGGAAAATTGTAATAGTGTAAATTTTTCCATTCACTGGAATTTGTCTGCGGGCGGTAGGAAAGTCGTGTGAGGGCACACCAGATTTTTATTATTCGTTTTATGAAAAAAAGTTTTTCTTGATAAAAAGTTCGGCATTACCTAAAACACAGACTGAATCAATCGGATAGTAATTTCGCGTTCTTATATGAGGCTTCTAAAAAATGTAAATTTTGTTTGATAGTAGAGCAACTTCATTTTTTACAATAATGATACCTAATCTTTATAAAGAAATCTTGATGCTAGTTTAAAACTACGGTCAGATATCCAATACCTACTGTCCTTACATGAAAAATCAGTCATTTTTACCAACTTTTATACGCTTTATTACTCAGCACCGTCGATGACTATTTAACGCCGTTTGTGATTTTGGAATAGACTTTTTCCGTTCATAAGATTCTTTGCACGTCAAAAAAACCGAAACTTTTTTAAAATTTTTGTCTGTCTGATTGTTTGTCCGGGCCAAGCTGCTGAACCGATTTTGACGTAAGTTTTACGAATATGTATGTGGAAGACCCTTCCGGGAAAAATATCGGCTACTTTTTGTTGGATTTGATGTTGCACATGAGTTCTTTTCACGGACGAAGTCGTGGGTTCCCTCTAGTATATCTATTTTGGTTCTGATTGAGAATTCTTTGTGGTTTTTGCAATAAAATTCTGCAAAAATTATTTTTTTCAAAAAGAAATGCATCGTATTGCTAACCGATTCTTCTATCCTAAAAATAAACTAACTTCACTACACTACTTACATACTAATTTCCTTCTATTTCCATGTTACGAATTTCAAATAGCAAAAGAACGATGAAAAAATCCCACACCGATAATTTTCTGCTTTTGTTTTTGTATTTTAATGTTCTTTACTATGAATAATTTTACTCTTCCTATGTTTACAACAAAACTGAAACAATAACAACATAATTGATGTATTTGAGACAGCCGCGCCTCAAAGTCTATATCAATTTTATATACATGTATATACCTTATAGTTGGCATGTTTGAAGGCGAGACGGCGTACTATCTGTAGTGAGTGTGTGTATATTATATTCTTAAAAGAAACGAGGCTAACGACCTCTCTCCTCAAGCCTAGAACACACAAACATATGTATTTTTTTCTTTCAGTATCATAATCTTGAGTGTGATGTCAGTGTTGTAGAAATTTATTGTAAGCTATAAAGGTGTTGGATGCAACCAACTGATGAAAACGAATAGCCAAATTTGTGATTTACGTAAGACACGAGCGCTCACCATTTTTGACCGACGAACCCCGAACGGAGGAGGTATACAATTCGACTGTTTGCTGTTTTTTTTGGTTCGTGCGCGCCTTTTATATAGTAAACGAGCTCCGATTTTGATGATTTTTTATTCATTTGAAAGAGGAGGCTTGAGAAATGGTCCCATATTCATAAAAACCTAAATCCGAAATCTCCTTCTCTCCGAAAACCGCCCCCGAAGGGCGGAGGGGGCGAATTTTCTCGAAAATCGAAAATCTGAGTTGGTATAATTAAAGATAGGACAATATCCGGAAACGTTTAAATTGAACATTTTTTCAAAAGTGTTACGGTTATCGAGATAGAGGCATGTTAAATATGTATTTTTGCTATGTGGAAAGGGCGATTTCTTTCGAAAATTGAAAATCTTTCGATACTACATGAAATATATAATTATTTGTAGCAACATTTATAATGAACATTTTTTTCCTTAGAGTTACGGTTTTCGAGTTAAATCGGTGTTAAAATGGTTACATAAAATACGGCGTATATCCGCCGCGATGCTTTGAGATCTCAATAATATCTACAAGCAAAGAATATACATGGGTAATAGGATAAGTACTATCTTCATTGGTATTAGCGAACGTTCAACGATTTTGGTGACTAATGTTAGGTACACTCAAAAATGTGAAATACAATGTAGAACCTACCTATGATAAAACTAGGTGTTGTTTATACAGGACAGTTAAAATATTTTTTACAAAAAATTGGACCGACGTTATTAGTTGAGGCATTGAAAAGTATAAAATAATATTAATTCTATTGTTGATGGTACTTGCGAAGTTGGTGCCAAAAGTTATCAAACTAACTGCAACTGCACAACTTCGAAAGTAACAGCACCAATAGAATTAATATTATTTTATACTTTCCAGTGTATCAACTAATAACGTCGGTCCAATTTTTGTAAAAAATATTTTGACTGTCCTGTATAAACAACAACTAGTTTTATCATAGGTATATTATGTACATTGAAAAATCATGATCTATTAAACATCATAAAATGTTTTTTGTAAATAGAAGTTTTAAAAAAGTTTCTTTATTCTTTGTCTGAAAGATTTTAGCCCCTTTACATATCCCAACTCTCCGAGGCATACTTTGACACTAATCCATTTTATTCTTGATCCTATTGGAGACGTTCTTCATCACAGCAATTATATTAATCTAACATTCAATTCTAATGAGCAGAAAACTATATCTAAATGTCCCTAGAAAATATTAAGACCAAAAAATAATCAAATCTTGAAAATATTTCTCAATATACTTGAAGCATGGTTTTAGCTTAAAGAAGAATAGCAATGAACGTTATGGGTTCAAGCTAAAATTATTATCGAATGCAGGCTACAGACAGAATAGCTACTGAGATTTACTCTTAAGAGGCGTTCTTCACGGTCTTTTGTTCTTTGGACATCACGAGTACCCCAATGACTTTGTTGCCCTTGTTCTGTGGTCCAATCATAGTACTGTGAATAAATTTCTGTCAATCCTATTGGCGATTTCCCGAGACGAAATTCTTCCCGCAATCCTGTAACCCTTCCCCGTTCAAATGCACTTAATTTATGAAAATTCGTGCGTCATCTCACTGGAGCATTTAAAAAATTCTGTTTCGGAACCAAGTTTTCATTCGTATTTATTTTGAGTATATTATTTGCCAAGATTTCCTTTGTTTTACTGGGTGTTGCATTTTCACATAGTATACATGTTACTAGCTTTTAGACGCAAGTCCGTCAAGGAAGTAAGTATGAATTAGAAAAAAATCGCTTCAGTGATTTTTATGACTTTTCTTGAATATGGAATGGTTTTCTAAGACTCTCTGACGAAAATTTTACTAACTATGAAAGATGGAATCTTACACATTTCTGAAGTGTTACATGCAATGTAATCGACTCTCTCACTCAAATTTTGAATAACGCTTTCAAATATCTACTTGAAAAACGATGTCTCATTTATATTATGTAGGTATATGTTATATTCACAATATACTTAATACGTCTGTTTCAACATGAATTTTCTCCTATTGAATATGAAAAATAATACATTTTAATATACCTACCAACAAAAATAAATAATTGAAAGACAATGACACACCCAAATATTTTTATTTAATCCATTTTCAAGCACCGACGTTTCTCCATATTATGTTTTATCACGATCTGACTCATCAATTTTCTTGTGGTGGTTTTCGCATTTAAATATCCAACCAACAGGTCATTGCTCACATGTTGTGAAGTGGAGGAAAAACTTTCTTCTTTCGTTAATGTAAATGTATAGATACGAACAAATTTGTACGAGAATACAGTTCGTTTTGTTCGTGGCATAATTATTCTTCTGGCATTTTTTTTTCAAAATAAATTGTGGCTTTCAACTCTAAAGTAGCGGGAGTGTTTGCAAAGTGGATTCAAAAAATTCTTTATCCCTCTATTATTTCTTGGTAGTTCTTGGCTCTTGATATCACCTGGTTAGAGGTCACTAAACCATTCATTTCTTTCATTTATCTTCACTTCTGAACCAATTATGGAGAGTATAAAATATAAAAGATAGGAAATCAAAATTGGAGCACATCTTTACTGTGCGAAAAGCGCATAGACATAAAGCAAGTAGATGGACATAAATCATCTAAAAGAGCTATGCGGACAGAAAGCTGTTATATGAGGTGTGTAAACTCAATAAAATCTCTTTAAAGTAATAACTTTGATATTTTAACGAACTTTAAAAAAATACATACTTGTAGCATAAACTAACTATGATATAATTAGGTATTTACAACAAAATAACCTGGATAATGTTTTTCTTAAAATATTTCGGCAACAATTTGTAATTCCTGTAGTGCGAGAAATATCTGACACACGTGCTGCATTACAGAAACATTAAAGTCAAGTTGGAGCCTGTTTTTTCGCCTCTATTGTTTGTATATGAAAACATTTGGGAACATAAAAAGCGCCATTTAAAACGTACAATATAAAAGGCCGAAAATAACATGAATACATATATAATTGACCAATAAATAGAATGCCTCGCGACTTTTCTTCTCCCCAGCAACATCTAAAACGTTCTCCAAACACGCAGTTTGCTTTTACCGACTTTATACTAAAGAAATAAAACAGATTTTACATTATAAAATTCTATATTGGAACATATGTATTTTGCAGAGAAAGCATGTGGCCAATAAACTTGGCTCAAAAATAGAAGCTGCATGGTTAATTTTGGAAAATACATTTGACGCATTTCTCTTTCTTATTATTTTAATGCGACGAAATATTTGTTCTCGTTTGAGAACACACGAGGAGTGTGAATTTAATTGTTGTCAACAACATACCTAGTTTTTTGACCGTGTGACAACTAAAAGAACCACAATATAAATAACACAGAAATTTACTTTCGGGATAGATAAGTTTTGTTTGTCGGTTCATTAAACTTTGATATATTCTCAAGTACCTAATACACGAATCTACAGTGCCACATAATGTTTTTTCAGAAAACCAGGAAAGTTCAGTTTTCGAGCAATTTAGGAGTGTTGCACACGTATGTCGTTCCATTCTCTTTGGTTCGTTTTCGGTTACAACTGAAATACCGTTTCACACTTGTCGAAAACAAACCGATCCGAATGGAACCACATACGTGTGACACAGGCCTGCTGTTGTTTTTGTGCTTAACGACCGTCTTTGATTTGCACTTCAGTATACTAGTTAAGTGCTGATGTCACCATTCCAAACAAAACAAACGCAAAACATAGGAAGTTAATGGATGCATTTGACTGAAAATAGCTATCGTCAACGCTAGATAGCTATCTAAGGTGCTAATATAAGACGCTTACCACACACGTGGTAGCCATTTTTTATGCCTCGTAGGCAAAGGGATGAAACTGCAAGTTGTGATTTACAACATTGTATTCTTAATTCCTGCAATATCGTGATACTTCGACCATTAGGTACGCGTTATAATTTGATAAAATTGTATGGCAGTAGATGTTCTATTGTTCATTTACATTGCGTTGCTTATATAAGAGACCTATCTTTCAAAAAGCGTTGAGATTTATCTATGGTTTAGGCATTTTTGAATAGCTCATTGAGATTTCATCAGGTTGCTTGAACAATACGAATTGATAAATGTATTTAATTCAGCTGCATGGAATATTCCATTAATAACAAGATACGTGTTACTAGTATTAAAATCTTACATCTTAATTGTGTTGTTTTGATTTTGGTTGCTTTAATCCTTGCCAATACTCAGATACATGCAGCACGTTGTATTTATTGTATTTTCCTTATCACTTTGTATTTGGAATTAAAACATTTTATTGTTGCAGATTTTTGTTTTTCGTCATTTAAGTTTTGTTTTTATCCTGCGATAGAGCACACAGAATAAAAACATTCAAATGTGACTCGTTTGGTTAATGCCATCAGAAATAAATATAAATGTATTTCTGGCCTCACGTAGTGTGATTAAATTGGGTTAAGGTTATCTCAAAGAGGCATTATTATTCAGATAAAACAGTATGTTTGCAAATGACTAATTTGATGTTTCTTAATTCTTGAAAATTAATGATTTATATAAAAAGTTTTCATTTTTGAGGTTAATATTAATGAGAAATATTTTGATAACATTAAGTATATGTTCTGTGCAACGCTTTAAATCTATTGAGAATAAAATAAATTCTGTATATAATCTGAAAATATGATATAGGTATATCATTATCATGATAATTCAAAGAAAATGTATCGGCTGTGAGGCCCGGTATTATTCGCAATTTTATTGCGTCTTGAAATCTTGACCTTGGATTTTGTGAGTCGGCTATTGTTTCTCGAGATCTTCATTTTCGCATCATAATTCAGCGATTTTATTGCTTGAAGTGGACATTTTGAGAATACAACTCTTATAAAAATTAAGATAAATATTTAAACACTCGTTATATCTCAGAATCTCAGGAAACATGATGACGATTTTTGTGCATATGCATAGGTACCTACATGCCATGTTCGTGTTGTCCTATGAGGTTGAAACTTATCGGGTTTAACTCTTTAAAATTTTAAGAGTTTATTCAAATATTTGCTGCAGTATCATGCGAAATAGTATTTACATGTTTTTTATACATACCTAATTGTCTACCAATAATTTTCACTGATTTTAAATTTATTAGTATTTTTGTATTGTTATTTTAAGAAAAAAAAAATTGTACAAAAAACAGATTTTAGATAATGATTCTGTTCTTAAAAAAATTGGGAACTCATTTAAAACAAAAAAGTAGAAGGGGACATTTTTTAGAAGAGATGGTTAATAAGTCCAAATAAGCAATATTACTACTTTTCCTTCTTTAGAGAAATGATCTTTTGTCTCAATTTAAAGTAAAAATCTTAGAAAGCAATTTTAAATTATCTTTATCTGTGAGCTGGAAACATTCTATATGACTCAGACCGAACTTGATATGAAAATTCGATAATAACAAAGAGGAGAATCGGAAAAGTGAATGTTGCTTCTATTTCAGTAACGGTAACGCCACTAAAATTTATATTGGGAATGAAACCGAATTGAATCGTGAGACATCAATCAGACAATGTAAAAAGTCTTTTCATAGTAGTTCGATTCATTTGTCATCATCAGATGTCTCACAATTTCCCTATTGACTTTCTCACCAACACCAATAAAGTTAAACTGAGTACCTAGGTATAAAGTTTATATAACTGGTTGATAAACTACAGGGAGCTTTCTTATTAAATACTTCTATTGTTAATTGAATAATTATTTTGTCATGGAGTCATTGTGAATGATAACATAGTGTGTTAATTTTTGCAGATAGTAACGGCAGTGGCGGCGGAGGCGCGATCAGCACCAATGGCGCAGGAGTGGGAGGCGGTGCCAGCGACAGCACTTGCGGCAGTCGAAATGCCGGCATTGTTGGTGGAGGTGGCGGTAGCGCCTCAGACAGCGGCGACCAAATGGACGCCGATACCAGGGAGAAGGAGTTGGCGCGCAGAAAGGAGGAGGCCAAGCGACGCAGGCGCAAGAAGAAACGCACCGGCTCATCGGTCGTCTCTTCCTGCTTCCAAGGTGAATATATTTTTTATAGATTGGGAAGTTCCACCCCAAATAATTAGTTTTGATACATATTCGTGATGTTGAAGATGCACAAAATGGTTCGATTTCGATAAACTTAACTCCCCATTTATATTGTACTCCCTATATGTAGTGATTGTGATCAACGTGGCGTGGATTTTGCGCGGGTTGTATCAAAGAGATAGTATTTTTTCCGTGTCTATCTTTATGGACCTCTTTTTTCAGATTTCAAATCATCTCTTCTAATTTCAATGCTTCAACAAATTCAAATTTTTTGTCTGTCCACATCCGCTTTTGATAAAACTCAATACTATATAAATCTTTTGAAATTACTGTGCATGACTAAATTAAGTAATCGAATCGCCGTACTAGCATCAGTTTCGTAATATAGCAAACTTATTTTATGAAGCTTGCTCCAAACGACTGCTGATGCGTCCTACGAACCACAGCCTATGATAGCAAACCACTTATGTCAGATGGTTCGTGAATCGTGTTACGTCAAATCAGGCTCGCTGAACCACACTTCGTGTAAATGCGCCGTAAAAAAATCTTGAAGCTATGTGTTGGTCATCTCGTGGAAAGCCTTGACAACCTACCACAAGGAATGATGTCTACCTAGTAAAGCCTCTCAAATAGTGCCGTTCGGAACCGGCGATAAACTGTGCCCGCTCTTTAGAGAGTAGGATATTTACTTCAAGAAGAAAACTGATAGAGCAAAAGAGGACGAAGAGAAAGTATTTCATATTATAACTTATAGTTTAGCCAGAAATTTTCCAACCTTACACTTTATAAGCGTTTATAAGCTTAGATCATTTTATTAAATTTTAGTGTTATTTAAAACTTGTTCTTTATCGTTATATTTGCTAGTTGGAACCAACACTATGAATTAATTAGCAGGAAAGCATGTCCATTTTCCAGTGTGATACGTTTCTGTAGGAAAATATCTACGATCATCGATCAGCAGTAAAAAGCACGAATATTACATCAGACGAACAAATTAACAAAATGATTGTATTATTATTTACACAACGTGGGAGCCGAATATGAATATAAATATCATACTTCAACCTTGATAAGATAAAAAATCATCGATGTGCTGCTTTTTAAATATGTATCATCTACGCAATAAATATGTTATATATTTTTATCTTGACAAAATTAATGATCGTAATATATAATTCTTGGCCTAATTAAATCCATGAAGTGTTTGAACAAAGTCTGTATACTTATACGTGTTGATAAATATAATATGTGAATTTTTATTATCACCAATAATTATTGCATATGTATATGTCTGATATATACGGATATTTCTCTGTCTATAAATAATTATTGAAATTCTAACAATTTTATTATAACGTTAATAAAAAATAGTTCTATTCAGACAATTAAATTAGCATGCGACTTATGCTGTTATTTTAAGAACTATCGCTACTACCGACAAAATAGCTTTTTCGTATTAATCACACTGACATTTGTCCCTAGTAGCTTCAAATTTTAATCAGGAACACTAGCTCCGCCATTCCTGCGGTGGTATTTTTTTCATCAATTGTGTTGAAATTATTAGATTGAAATCGTATCATATTACTACGCAATATTTTTTCTGTCTTTCTTGCTAATTATGTCCTTGATTTCAAGCTACTACTCATATATTTAAATATAAATTAAAATATGTGATGTTCTCTAACGAGGTCATTCATCAGACTGAATAACAAGAGGGATTCTTTTTTTATTGCAGAGTTGTTTGTCGATGTTTCCTCATGGCGAGTACTTTTGGTTTTTTTTTCATTCCGACAAAGCGAAATGACAACAAATGTATATCGACACTACCAAATCTAGCCAAGCGCTTCTTCATGCTACCAAAAATGTTTGTCTTTCTCATATACCAGAAATATACATTTTTTTCTTTTCTTCTAAAAATAGTTATACCTTTTTGCTGTTTCTTGTTTGCCCTATTTCTATAAACGGTATATTTTTGGTCGTGGATCAACAAATCCTCTGAGTTTGGAGAAGGATCGGTACTGAGGATTTTCGCTACGAGTGTATTAAAAAAAATCCCGATGGCCTGTAGTCAGCGGAAAGGTAAATTTTTCAAAATTCATTGAATTGAAATTTTAACAACCTTTTCATTGGTATACCTACATGTTATTACAAAAAATTGTCGTATGTGTCATGGCCTTGCGGTTAGTGGTTTTTGTTTTGGCTTTTGAATATAAAGCAGACAGGGTTCGAGTCCACTTCAAGGCAGAATTTTTTTTCGCCTATTTCTTTTCAATAAATATACTATATATTTTTTTAATCAGGGTCTATATTAAGATCTCCAGAAAATGTACAATTACATCAAATTTATATTGAGTGTTCATGTTTTATCAATATTTGTTATTTTTCTTTATTAATTTTTATTTTTTTACCTGTGTATTTTATGAAAAATTGCTTTGAACAAAAGTTGTAGGTACTGATTATATCTATAACCTAAAATTATTTTTAATAATATTTACACTACGGCTCTTTTTTGATAATTTTTTTAAATGTTTGAATGGTCGCCATTTTGAAACTACTTACCCGATATTGCCCAATAACGAACTCGACCGAGATATTTGAGAGGTTGATTTTTGTAGCAAATTTGAACTTGATACCTTCAAAACTGCGACCTCTATCGTGTTAACAAATTTCGTAATATCCCATATATAAACTTTTGAACCAAATGTTTTTTTGGACTAACTTATAGACATATAACAACATGCCGTTGAAATTTTTTCGAAATTCAAAAGTGTGAACGATCGCAATAGGTACATTTCTATAAGAAATTTACCTAAAATGCTCACTTGTTTAATAGTTTCGCAGTTGATGGCTTGAGGGGGAAAGTTCGATGCTCACATCGTTCTTTAGTATCTTCTAAAATAATGCAGTTGAAAAAGTTTTTGCTTTTATTTTCAATTCTGGGGGGTCATCTGTTTTTTAACTACCAAAAACGAATAGTTATTTAAATAACGCTAAGAATGTGTTTCATATAAGCCTTTTAATATACATAAATAAATCTAATGGATCATATCACTTCAATAAATATTATTAGTAAATATTATTTTTGTTCATTTATCTATCCCTATTATATTTATTGTGTAATGCTATTTATGTATTTTAGGAAAACAGGCTAAAATACATTTACAATTGATCTACAACTACTATCAATTATTATTTGCCGAACGTCAATATACAAAAGATCATATGATTTTTACTTACGTATATAGTTACACGCTATGGGAATAAAGTACGAAAATAAATCTCAGATATAAATGATTTTGCTGATTTAGCACATCTTGGTAAATTCGATGTAAATATTTTAAAATTATATTCTATATAGAATTGCTCAAATAAGCATTTTCTCATCCTTCCAATGTTTTCATTAAAGTTTATTGATAACTCTCAATAGCATGACGAACTACTGTTAATTGTGTTTATTTATGTAACAAATTTGTTAAAATGTAGAAATTTGAAGCGGAAATTGACATATTGCTCCTTAATTCTTAATGAACTAAACTTGCAAAACTGTTAATATATTTAATTGTGTCTAAAAGTATCCACATACGATAATCCATAATATGCCTGCCAGGGATGTCCATTAAGCGGTTACCTTGTTTATTTTACCAGCTTTGAGACTTCTAAATCTACTTAAATGACAATCACGTAAATGTATAAAATTTACATTTTTATTGATCTTATTCAAGTTTACCACGATATCGGTGTTACATACGTCAGTTGAATTATTTGTATTAAGATGCGACTTTTCTATTTCCTCAGATCTGTACAAATTGACTGGTGAAGTTTTGGGTGAAGGAGCATATGCTAGCGTGCAGGCGTGCGTCAATATGTATACAGATCAAGAGTTTGCTGTCAAGATCATCGACAAGGTGCCGGGCCACGCTAGGGCCAGGGTGTTTAGGGAGGTCGAGACATTCCATCATTGTCAAGGCCATCCAAACATAATACAGTTGACTGAATTTTTCGAGGATGAAGAAAAGTTTTATTTGGTTTTTGAAAAGGTACATTAAAAATAAAAGATTTTGGAGTTTCTGATTATAATATTTCAATATTTTATGTCTAGATTAATGGTGGTCAGCTTCTGAGAAGGATTCAGGAGCACAAGTACTTCAGTGAGGCAGCCGCTGCTGAGATAATACGTGAAGTGGCATCTGCCTTACAATTTATGCATGGTAAAGGGATAGCGCATCGCGATCTCAAACCTGAGAATATATTGTGCGTCCACAAGGATCGCTTGTGTCCTGTCAAGATTTGCGATTTCGATTTAGGCTCTGGTATCAGATTCCAATCGAGCGTTTCCAGTCCATTGGCCACGCCCCAACTTTTGACACCTGTAAGACAAATGACAAAAAACATATTTTTAGGCTCATCATTTTCTATGGTTATTTTAAAGGTGGGCAGTGCCGAGTTCATGGCACCGGAAGTTGTCGAGGCGTTCATTGGTGAATCCGAAACTACCACATACGACAAACGTTGCGATCTATGGTCACTAGGTGTGATTGCTTACATCTTACTTTGTGGCTATCCACCATTCTATGGTAAATGTGGTCGTGATTGTGGGTGGGAGCGTGGTGAGAATTGTAATGCTTGTCAGGATTTACTATTCCAAAGCATCCAAGAGGGAAGGTATGATTTTCCTGAAGCTGAATGGTCGAATATATCATCGGAGGCAAAGGATTTGATTGCCAGTTTGTTGGTGAAGAATGCGAGCGATCGGATCAGGTAATTAAAGAAATTACGCATTTTTTACAGGTTTTATCGGTTTTAATAGATGTGTTGTATCGTTTGTGCACTGTTTTAAGCCAGAATGTTTCTTATAGGTATTTAGATTTCTTTTGCTTCTTTCTATTAAGAACATGTAGATTATTTAAATATCACAGAAGCCTTTCTTTATACTATGTATGTATAAGTGATGTTTGAAATGATTAGTATTAGTAAAAGCTGTAAGATTAAGTACTTGGATAACGGTTTCGCGAATAAAAGAAATAAGATCGTCGTCGTGGTAATTAGAAGAGGTCTTTACTACACACAGAAAATTGTAAGTTTGTAGGTCGAATAGATTTTAAGATAAAATTAGTAGCATTAGTAGTTCTTCAGTGTTCCTTGATTTTTTCAATATTTTTTGTTACTTTTGGTTAAATGGAAAAGGTGGGTCTGCAGCGATTTGTTGGCCCCATACGGAACAGAGACTTGAAATTACCTAGATCGGAGACATCTTGCCTGCCAAGTTTAATACTGATCCAAAAAAGATTAATTAAAATTATCTATAGAATAATATAAGAAATATTAATTGGGACATTGAACCATAGAGACTCATAAACATTTTTTATGGAAAGAGCAGTTACGGGTTAGGAACCTGGAACTACCCATGGGCATGATAGTTATCCCCTAAATCTCTAAGCTCGGTACGGTAAAGCCCCTGTTGATTCGTCATGTCAAATCAACTAATACGTCTAATATGTTAAGTAATATTATAATTGTAGTCTTCTGCAGGTTTTTTACTTTCCTATGCTACTAGTAGCTGTATAAGGAAAGTATTGTAATCGTGTGAAATTTTCGGTATCGAGATTTTTACAAATGTTGACGTTTTATGAGAATCCTGTATACACTGGTTGTTGAGCTATAGCCAAATAACCTGATTTGTTCAAGACTGTAGCGTGAAAACGGCTCTAAGGATTTTGATTAAACTTGCCTAAAGCGTTGTTCTGAAAGCCCTTTACCACCCACACACAGTGTCATCTCTGAGAAAAAGCACAAAAAAAAGTTATGCTTGAGTAAAATTCCATATTTTCCACATGTTTCTTCAGATTCTGGCTAAACGTTTCATCTGGCGAAAAAATGGTACATGACCATTATTGTTTGTCTTGACATGCTGAATAAAATGAGTGGTAGCACGATTTGACCAGAGGATTTTTTTACTTTACTACCGCTATTATTATTTACTGCAATTTGCCTGCGAGCAGTAGGAAAGTCAGTGGACACACCAGATTTTTTTATTTGAAAACTTTATTGCCTAATAATTATATATTTTTTTAATTATTATACTTGTTCTTAGTTTCATTGTTGAGGAAATTGTAATCGGGTTTATTCTATTTTGTTTCCTGTTTTCTTTTGAGTGTAGATTATGAAATTTTTGTTATGTGCCAAATGATTGAGGAAAAGTTAATTCCCTTTTTCGCTTCAAATTTTATCAATAACTTTTGTCGGAAAGAACATAAAATAAAAGCTAAGAACAATTAATTTATATGTATTTTATGAAATTCAAGTTTCCGCTATGCTGGTTTCTATATTGCTATTATTATTTTTAACTCATTCCTGTTAATTCACTTGAGATAATTTCTCGACCATGAAATGCTTTTAACCAAAATGGATATTTTTTTTTGCTATTCTGGTATTTTTTGTATGTTGTAACAATTTCATCTATTTCAATTTATTGTTTAAATTATTTTGAAAAATATATACATATGTATTAAAATTGTAACAGGCCGATGTCTGTAGTCTGTACATTGTAGATATTTAAGAAAAACTCATATGGGGGATCTTTATTAGAGTAACAGAGTAACAGAAGCCAAAAAAAAAAATCTTCGAATTTTTGTCTGTTTGTACGCGCATCACGCAAAAACTACTGCATGAAATTGAATGCAGTTTTCACCAATATATTACTATAGGTCTGACTTAAAATATAGGCTCCATTTTATCCCGTCTGTCTGTCTTTCGGTATGTTTGTACACGCATCACGCAAAACCTACTACATTGAATTGAATGCAATTTTTACCGATGTATTGCTAGAGGTCTAACTTAAAATATAGGTTCCATTTTAGCGCTTCTGCTTTTCTGTCTAGGTTTGTACACGCATAAACTACCGCATGGAATTGATGGCAGTTTTCCTCGCGCACGAATATACGAGCAAAAGCTAGTTTAGCTATAAATCATAAAATATTCACTACAAAAACTTGACGATTATAATTATGTAGTTCCATTTTAATGTTTTTTTCTATTTTTCCACAGAGCTGAACAGGTACTTGAGCATCCATGGTTACGTTGTGCCAGCGATCTAGCAACGCTAATAACACCAGAAATCATCAAGAAAAACAACTCCGCCCGTGAGTTGTCTCAATTTGCGGAGTCCGCAATGGCTGTGAACAGAGTTGTGCACCAGCACTTTAGCATGAATTTGGATTACGTTGAACGTCAAAACATATATCCAAAAGATGGACACCACTGCAACAACAATCGACCATTGAAGACGTGCACATCGGCCAAATTGTTTGGTCTCAGTCCACCCAGTGAGAGTAAATTGATGCAGCGTCGCATCAAAGGCAATAGTGTTGGTGGTAGTGGAGTGGTGGCAGTAAGGGCGACTTCGTGTCAGTTCATGGTGGCTGCCCCACCCACTTCGAGTCAGGCGGCGCAGGCCATACCAAGTCCAAGTGGTTGAGAAAGATAGAGAGAGAGTGAAGAAAATTTATAAAAGTGCTCTCGGTTAGGGTCGAAAAAAAGAGAAATTTATACATTTGGTGGCGCGCATCTCGACAACTCTTTTTTTTTTATCTTCTGCAAACAAAGTAATGATACATTTAAGTTCTATTCTCAAACAACATCAACTAATCATTCAATATATTTATATGATATACATATTTTTTCTTCTTTTTCATTATTCATAAGATGTTGTGTTTTCGTTTTGTTAATTTTTCTGTATATTTCGGTCAAAGCACAATACGGTTTTTTCAACTCTTTCATTTTTTTGTATTTTTCTATTATAATAAACTAGAAAAAGTGGAGAAAACCAGAAAAATAGAGAGTGTTGACAAATGTTGGAAAATTTTGAGGTAATTAAATAATTTGATGACAGAAAATGATTCATTTTCGCGGCAAATATTTCAAACATTCAGACTGATACAGTTTTCAATATTCTTAGGGGTCCTTAGAATGAATTGACGCCAATTTTTTTGGTCATTCCTTGGTCACCTGAGATTGAAATTAGAGTTCACCTAGATGTTCTAGTGACACTATTATTGCAGAATGCTTGAAATGTTTGAAATATCAGATATGTGTATGGGAGAAATATATTAGCTACCAAATTATCTCGAAAGTTTCCGATAATGCTCAAACCTCCTCATCCAGCTTTAGTTTTTGGCCTATTTAATAATAGATTTATCCTCCTATTTCTTAGAGTTATTGCGCTTGATTTTTAATACTTTTGTATAATTGGGTTGAGAATTGAAAGAAAAATAATGTAGATTGTGTGTGTAAAGACGGAAGGGGAAGAAACAGAACAGTCTACAATTTGTGATAATAAATTCTAGCATCTGAGACGTGCGCGTGTGATTTAATTGTATAAAAAAATACATCTTTTAAAATGTAATGAAAACCGTGCGCACGATTTAGAGACTGTAGAGACCGCCGTACCTGCTTTTCATAATGATTATTTTTTTTTGTTCAGTGAGAAATACGGGAACTTTTGATTTATTTTTGTGTTTCAGTAATAATATAAATTATTATTATAAAAAGGGGCCTATTAATATCATGTCATGTGTGTCTATTCTCACATTTGGAAAACGAAAAGATCTAATTTATAATTTCAACTCCAAAAAACAACAACCAATGTATTTGGTAGGGAATAAAAAAATAAATAATAATTAATAATAATAATCTTGATTGTGATAGTTGTGATGATTAATAATTGAGGTGTGATATAAGAAAGAAAATTTATTTGTAAACATTGTTTTTTATAAGAACAAGATGCAGTACTGCGGAAACACATCGATAAGTGCTACATTTTTTTATGTTTCTTAGGGGAGAGTGGGGAACTTGTAGTGACGACGCAACAACTAACCATGCCTTCTACTATTGGATAGCTACAATCTTTTGTTTTATCCAGTTATAAGATGGTTTGGGGCATTTTTGACATGCGCTTTCTTTTATTGAAAAATTGTGAAGCGACAATCCTTGTTGTTAAACGATTTTCTCAATTTAGGGACAAAGTGGGGCAACATTTTTTTGTTGTGACAACGCCTTCTAGCCATCTAGATAGATACCTACATCTCCTGATTACACGCGACTTGTTATCTTATTATATTCATTTTTATGTGGTATGTTTCGAATTGAGAGTGAAAAAAATTGATTGATGCAGAATATCCGTGTACATATAGACTATATAAATATAGGCCCTATTTACGTACGTACTGACAAGTCCACTTGTAATTTCTAAGAGTCGTCCTCTCTTATATTATTATTGTAATATAAGTTTGGATATTTTTTCTAAGGATTTTGTAATGCTCAAGGGTAGTTTTCATCATCATTGAAAAGGAAATAAAATAAAAAATTACTATGATATAATCGGGTTGTATTCTGAGCGCAAACAAATACCAAATTGGCAAGTCTTTTTCTCATTTTTTCATTAATACAGATGACTATATTTTCTCACTAAGAAATATACCTAAATGGAGAAATATACTATTTTTTCATTTTATTTTTGAGAAAATATATTTGCCATCATGAAATCATCCCAGTGCTTTAATGATCTTATCGATAATCTAGAGCCATTTTGGTGGTTGTTTTCATTGTTCAACACTCAGGGTTTTATTGATTTTGTTTCTTTGAAGGGGTCAACGATTTTTTGCGAGATAATCTCGACTTTCAGGAATGAATGTTTAAAGTAAGACCCTAACATTTTGAGAAATTATTTATAGTGCCCTGTGAATATTTTTTCTTGTTTTCATCATCTATTGATTATTTTTAAGGCATTTATTATATTCCAGAAGAAAAGAGTACACCCATATCTGTTAATAAAAAAAAACAGATTTATATATATATATATTTTTGTTGATGAATCATCGTCTTGTGGCTGATAAAAAAGCGCGCATTGAGTGCCATTATTAATTTTTTTGTTCTATTCTGTAATTTGTTTCCGTTCGATTTGGCACAAGATTTTAATCACTTTTTTCTTTCATTAAATCTCTCATCTCAATCAAATATTATAAATTCTTGTGTCAAAATTCGGATGGTGGTGATCCAAAAGAAATGAAAAAAATTATAGATTTATATTGTTGATACATATTATTTGGTTATTATAAAAACATCCTTTATCATATTAATTATCTTTTTACATCATTGCCTTTTTGTCATGTGGAGGAGAGAAGAGCACTGGGTAAAAAAAATTAATAGCGATGAGAATTTTATGTACCAAGTGTGCTTTAATTTCTTATAAAATAAAGACCGATTTTTTTAAAAAACTTTGTTGTCATTGAAATTATCATTGAATCAATATTATTACAGAGGAAGATTTCTAGAGCAAATTGTTTTTTAATGCTATATCATTACAAGGAAATTTCAGAAATCTTGAATATCTTCAAGCTACATGTGTATATTATTTTTTTGTGTTGAAAAAGTACAATTTTTTGTACTTCTTAAACACGAAAAAACTATGATGAAGGAACTTATTAATTCAGTATATATGTATACATATAAGTTGCTGAATGATTACAATAAAATTTAAAGACGCAAAAACAAGTCCGTTTTGACTATCACACAAACTAAATTAATTCGTCTTTTAAATCATATTTTGATATTAGAATAGGCCCGTGACTTCGTCAACGCATACTGTTTGTAGTGTTTTTGTACGAATCTTTTTGGTAAATTCAGGTGTTTCGTGTATTAACCATTCAGCAACAAATATCGCAACCCTCAGTTAATTTTTGAGCCCTACTGTAAAAAAGGAAGCTGTTCTCCCAGACAAAACTTATCCTACTTGATAGCGTCCCCTTGAGATATTTTTGATTCCCAGAACTGTTGACATCGATATGAATATAATAACTTACGTTATGGTTAAGATTCAATAGGGAGTTATTGGAAATATATTGTTACGTCATGCATTTATTTTAATAAGGTTTTGACCTTATTTCTCGAAAAAAAGACTTATTGGTACGCACTCTTTAAATTGACAGTTTATCTGGATAATCAGTATTATGCAGCAGTAACAGCTCACCTAATACTTTTATCGGCGTCTTTGCTTTGTTGTTTAAAATTGATTTGCCTAATTTTAACAGCAACAAACTAAATATTTGAAAGTTGTAATGAAATATTTTTTTGTGAGGTTAGATTCGTTGAATAATGGAAATAAGGAAACCTTAAATACTTAGGGTAACTAGTCGTAAATAGAGGAAGGCAGTATTTTATTAAGGTTCCCTTATTATGCGCATGCTTAGCTGTCATTTTAAGGTTGATAATGGAAACTGTTTTGTGAAAATCGCCATAAAATTTTAGTGGATTAGATTATTTTCAAACTAATTGGTATTCATTAGGTAGGTACTATCACATCAGTTTTATGATAGACTTCGAAAAACAGAGTTGGTATACAATTCGATTTTATTTTTGCTTTGTTATGTGATGTATTTCTCCCCTCTAAGAGAGGTAGATTTTTTCAAAAATATAAATTGTGTATGACAAGACTGAAATTTCTTTTTTAACTAAGTTACTGAATTAGAACCCTTGGAAGGGCGAGTTTCAAAAACGTGTAGGTAAATAATTGTATGGATATATGTATTCATAGTTTTTTCATTTGAGCATAACTTCTTTTCCTTCCTTTTCACAGAACGCATTATAGCAGATGGGAAAGGGCTTTAAGTATAATGTTTTACACAAGATTCATCAAAACCGTTCTATGTTTTTGAGCTACAGTCTTCAGCGAAACACGTTTATCAGCTATTGTCTAGCAACCAGTGCGAGCAAGATGCCAGTGCGTCACCCGACAAGCTTTATCAATCCTTACTAATATTATAAATGTGAATGCAAGTTTGTTACGTTTTCACGCAGAAACTACTCAATCGATGTTGATGAAATTTGACACAAAGACAGAGATAGTTTTGACCCTGGGAAAGGACATAGGCTACCTTTTATTGCCCGTGGATCTCTATGTGGTGGGTTCCGTACCTGAAAGTCTATTGTATATTTCTGAACTCTATGAATGGATTTTGATGTTTTTTTACCATATGTGTATGTGGAATGTTATTTGAATGATCTGGTAGTGGCTATAAGTGTGACTGGGCTTCCTAGTTGGAGAGTTCTATACCTGAAATACTCAAAGAAGTACCTCTGAGCTTTATGTCTGAATCTTCGTGGATTTTCGCTATATTGTGTGTAATATGTCACTGAACTATTTTGTGAGAGTCTGTCAGTGCAACTAGGACTTAAAGGTGGAGGTTTCCATACCGGCAAATCCCTAAGACATATGTAAGAAAATTCTAATGCTGTTCTCTCTTGGTGCATGTCTGCGGATGGATCTATGTTGGCGTTAGGATTGGTCCTATCTGAGAGTAGGTCTCTGAGGGTTCCATACTCAAGACTTCTTATGAATTTATATTTTCGTACCACAATCTACCCGGGAACTGCCGGGCAAAACTAAGCTAGTACTCTATAAAACAAAAAAATCCGTCCACCGAGATAATCTTGGCACAGACAGGCAGACCAATGGCTGAAAATATGTTTTTTGAACCCAGGAACCTCTGAAACGTAAACATCTGTTGAAAACCAGACAACTAAATTTCTACACAATACGCATAATTTCCTGATTATTGTAGGCTACAGATAGAGTAGCAGAAGTAAAGTTAGAAGGTAACAATTTTTGACAACGGGCCTTGAAAAAAATCAGTTACTGTTTTATTGATTGAATTTATTGGCCAGTCGCACCATGCTCTTAATGCTGCTGCTGAATTCCTGCAGAGACTCCGTTGAAACTTGAATTCTGCTTTTCAACTGGCTCTGATCACTTGGCTAAGATCTTTGTTGCCGTATCTTAGTTCCAAGGCGCCCGCTACAGCCGAATAATCAGTATGTTTGATTTCAGAAATGTTTTGAATTATTTCAAGCGCCTTTCCTCGCAAGGCCAATACCAACGCCGTTGCTTTCTGCTGATGATCCCATCCATTTGCCTTGGCTCCAGCCTCAAATTGACGTTTGTACATGGCCCAGGATGTTTCTCCGTCAAACGTTGGTGGTTTAAGTTTTTCATTGGCTGTAGTGATCGCCGACGTGTCCAATTTGCTGCCTTCGTCATGGTTGGTATCCTGTATTTTCTTCACTTCTTTCTCTAGTCTTCGGTACTTTTCCTCAAAATCTTCTCGAACTGTCCCAATTTCTTCTCATACTTCTTGTTTCACGTTCTCGACTTCTTGATGGACATTTCGGAAGAATCCTGCATTCTGCTCGAAATCTCTCTGTCGTAGTTCGTCTTGTCTTCTCGAAAAATCGGAAAGTACCTTAGTTGTTCCTCCTTTTTCTCTCTTCCTTTTGTTTTTCTCGCAGCCTTCGCTCCTCCTCTTCTCTCTTTTCTTGTTGTCGTAATTCTTCTTGTTTTCTCGAAAAAACGGAGAATAACTTAGTTAGTTGTTCATCCATTTTTTCTGTCTGCTTTCGTGTGTTCACCATGGACAAAAGCCTCTTCACTCACTTATCCCTCTTCTGGCACCAAATTGTTGCGTATGTGGGTTAGCAGATAAGTGAGACTAATTTACAATTGTTAAATAAACTTTATTTACACTCGGAATAATAAAAAATACAAATTCACTTTACTATTGAATATTCTTAGTGCTTACTCCGACTGTTCTATTAAACTTATTACACACTGTCTCTCATGCCGACAATTCTCCCTAATATATACCCGACAAAGACTCCAGATCTGTCGAACCGCTTCTGGTCTTTGATTCACCAGCCGCCACTGGCTTATCTCGAGATCCTTTGTCGGCATTCTAGTGAGTACATGCGTCGCACTCTTTGTCAGCGGCCGCTCTCGATATTCCCATGGCACGCACAAGCATCAAAAGGACGCCACGACTTTGTGGCCGGCGGCTGTTTCCCTTGCATACAATATTATTTTGTATTTTTCTTCAGTTTCAGTTTCAAAAATAAAATTACATCTTCTATTTAGTACAGGTAATCAATAATAATAATCACTTTGTACTTTCAATCTGCCTGCAAAACGTATGATTTCAGAGAAGATGAAAACAAATTTAACGCAACAATATCTCAAATGTTAAATAATACTCTCGAAGTGATAGTTTCCACCACTTATTCCGATAGTTATCAATAAATCAGTGCAGATTATCTTTAAAACAAATGATAATTATTTAATCGTTATCGTGAGAGAATCTGTTATACGTTAGTTCCGCAAACAGTCACTAGGGGAATCTTCTCATACAAATTATCTTTTGATAAAGACAATAGTCTAATATGATTTGCAATCTTATGGTAAATCCTAAAGTTTAAAATGAAATAAAACATCTACATAAGGTATTTATTTTATTAAGTATTGTCCCCAGTCATTACAAAAAAAACAACTATACATTATTAACAATATAAATATATAATATCAAAAACATTTCAATAAAGCGAGAATATCCAGACAAATGTGTATGTACTTTGAAACGGAAATATAATGTATTAATAAAAAAAATCTTTAAATATTAATAAGTAGTATGTAAAAGTAAGGGATAAACTTAAAAAACATTTTTCATCGAAATAAATACATTTGCTGATTCTATTCGACGATATTTTGAGCGTTAGTTTCCTCAAAATTCTCATATTGAGGCACTTTAGTTTGTAGAATAATATAATAGTAATTCCTTTTTTCACTTTTGAAGTGAGCTATTAGAAATCTCTCTTCTACAGAGAAATTAAACATTACAATTCTTTTGATTTGGTCGAGAGACTTCAACATGATACATTATTATTTTCAGAGTATAAATATGAGATCTTGTTATGTCAAAAGTCTCTTCTCATTTCTATCAAAAGTAATGAATTCAAGATTAATATTTTCGTGGTTAGATTCAAGATATAGTAAGTTCAGAGCTTTAATATGGTAAAAAACAACAAATACTCATACTGGTAGAGATCCTCCTAGACCGTATTAATTAAATATCGACATCACAAAAACAAGGAAACAGCAAAACCGTGTAATAATGAACTTAGAACTCAGTCACGCACCCTCATATTCCAAATACTGGATCTTCTTAGGCCAACTGTTGGTCGTGCCACTGAACTGAATTTGAATTTATTGATCTGCACTTTGGCGCCTAAACCTTCTTGCACATATTTTAATTCATCATCATCAATATATCCGCCATGAATGTCCAAATATGAAAGTGAATATATTTTCTTTAAATGTCTGCAACATAAAATTACAATGAAATATACAATTCAGCAAAAATGTATCTACAATCATCACTATAAATTTAAAACTTACAAAAGAGATTTGTAAGGTATGAGGTAACATCGGGATAGTGCTAGGAAATTTAAATCCTCCAATATTGTGATATGCCTAACAGAATCACCAGATATCGTAGTACAATCGGAAAGATCCAATTCTCGGAGCCGTGGACAACTTTTCATCAAATCAGCAACATCTTAAATTATTCAACACATCTTGTCAATATAATTGGGTTCCAAATAAATACTTAATTAAAACAAAAGAACAGTCTCAGTTCGCAATAATGATGAATAAAAAAAATATTCATACTGGCTGTTTTCGGGCAGTCGCTATCATTGCCGATGCTATTTATGGAGTCAATAGTGTTTTAGTGATGAACGTTATTTTGTGTTTGCGGTCGCATTCTGTCATTTCTCAAATTGCGCGGTGTTGTTCACATAGTATATAAGGCAAACTAAATATTAATAAGTAAAACTGACATATATTTTTGTCTATGAAGAGACTCGTCGATAATAGTTATTGAAAATGAGTTTCAATTTGGACAAAAAAATCGGCGCAAATACATGGGATAAACTTGGGTTAAAGTACCTACCTACAAAATAATGATAATGGCTCTAATACTTTATTGACATTCTCACCAAAGCTGGAAAAGTAGGTACAAATTGAAACCACTCTCCCGCTGTAACTATAGTATTGACTAGCACTAGCACATCTACTTGCCAGACGATGGATTCAGGAAAGACATTTTCATTTTTGCCAGAATATCTGGTCTATTCTTAAAATTGTCTGAGTCGATTTAGGCGCAAAACCACCACTTTGGTGCAGTCTCAATATGCGGAGAATGGTGAGCTCCTTGGTAGTTTTTAGATTAGGTACAATCTAATTTCTAGATAAAAACTACCACTTTTACTAAATTTTTATTTAAATAAATAATATTTTTCATTAATATAATAATTCCAATAAGACTGAAAAGTGAAGAAATTTTGAGAGAATAATATTTTTCATTAATATAATAATTCCAATAAGACTGAAAAGTGATGAAATTTTCAGAGAATAATGGAATAAATCAGACGCAGGCATGAACTGTTTTAATTGTAATTACTTTTAAGTGGGCTTATAATGTAGCAAAAATCGCTGCATCTTGTATTGCGTCTGAGATTCCTGTTTATGGAGCTTGCGAACGCAAATTCCACCCCCACAACCTTTACAGTACCTCAATTCCTCAAAAGAAATAGCGTTGATACCGTTCAGTAATGACGTGAAACACAAAAATTCATGACGTCACGATAGCGCTTGTACTACTACTACAACTGAGCTCCATGCAGTAGATAGTGACAAAGTGGTTGTCCACAGAAGTCGGCAGTGGCTAATTACCAATCGATTAGTTATTAGACAGTTGACAGGTAATCAGTAAAAAATAAACTATCTTTTGTTTCTGCTATCAAGCTATCACCTAATTCTATTGTCTATTATGGACATTTATCCAGCGTGTTCCTAAATAAAAACCATTAGCCCGGCTAGGCTTAAAATGGCTGTGGAAAATTCACAGATGTACGGACTTAATATAGGAATATGACGATGACATCATAATTTAAGCCTGGCCAGGCTAATGGTTTGTATTTAAGAACACGCAAATCGTCTCATTTAGTACATTCCAAAAGATTTCGAGACACATTTGTATTTAGCGAAACCGAACATTCAAACGCATCAATAATTTATCAGAAATTTGACATTTATTCAACACAACTGTTGTCATGTTTTCATCTCGAAATAATCATTAATTATTTTTCACTATTGGACAGAAAATAATGTTTCTTCTTCCATTTTGAACTTTTTTTAATATTTGTAAATTTGGAATTGTGATGATTTCGAGATGGAGAATAAACAAGCGTTTTGTTGACCAAATTTCTGATAAGTACATGATTAGTGTGTTTGAAAGTTCGGTTATTTTCGATTGGTTCGTTAAACACAAGGCTTGGTGTGCTTGGTATCTACAGATCTAAAATATAATTGGATTATTTCAATTCTTTTGACAAACGTCAGTTTGACAAATAAGTTAGTTACAGGTTAACCCCTGAAGATGCCAACCTTGTTGGAAAACAATTGTCGGGTTTGACAAAATAAAGTATTGGTGTTTAATGTGGTAATTCTGTGTGTATTATTTTTTGATTTTATCTACACCAACGGTTCCAGATTCCAAATATAGTATTTTAATCCTACATTAAAAATTTCTTAAATTTTTTTATTCGACATATAATTCAAAGAATCTAAAAGAACACAAGATAAGGTGACTGACGTAAAAGATATTAAAAATGCACTATTTTTATTCCGTTATCAAAATATCAGTTACCTACACAAATTGAAGAACTAACTAATCTCCCATTAGGAATTCATTATGAAATCCGTCTGTACTCACAACTGCAAACCATGCCGCCATATTGTGAACATACAATTGCTCAAAATTTGCGTTCCACCTATAAATTTCGCCTACGACACGATCCTTTATTCAGGTCTTTCATCTAGAGCTTTGTACATGGGCCTGTAAACGTGTTGATTCGCCAGGATCGCTGCTATCGAGAGATCAGCGCTACGAATGGCGACGAGTTACGAAGATGCCACGAAGGTTACTCGAACGAATTTACTCAAAGACACGAACTATGAACTATAATTTAAAAAGCCTTTATTTTATTCTCTATGATGCAGAGTATTGATTTGACTCGCAATACATTTTAACCAGAAATATGCACATTTTTTAATAAGTTTAAATATCCTTAGTAACTCTTATAGTCTCATCTTAAATCCTGTTTTACTCGAGCAAAGCTCGGTCTCCAGATATTAAATATTGAAAACTGCAAATACCACCGTTTTTGAAATAATCGCGATCCAATTTTAGGTTCCGATATCTTCGAACCTGACCACTCCGGATGATCAAAAACTGAATTAAAATTTGCCAAATTTTACAAAATTAATTGCCAAACCCTTAGAATTTCCATTTAGTGAAATTAATAAACCATATTTATCTTATTCTTCACCTCATCTGCGATATTTTACGTCCCACGCTATACACTTAAAAGTCAATATCGAATACCATGTTGCCATGAGCTATGTTAATTAAGAAGGAGAATAAATAAATCATGTATTGAAAACATTCCACACCAACAAATAAGCCAATTTCAGTGAGTTCAATTTTATCCTTCTTTAATAAAATAAAATAATATTTTGGTAAAAATTAATTCTATTATTGAGTTTAAAAAAAATCGATTAGGTTAGGTCAATTTTAAACTACTCATTAATTTAAATATTTATATTATTTAAATTTATAGTTAGATTGAAAAAAACATTGAATTTTTTATTGTCCAAAAAGATTTTTGGTAAGGTTAGGTTTAAGTTAGGTCAAGTTAGGTTTATATTTAATTTTCTATTGTCCAAAAAGATTTTTGGTAATGTTAGGTTTAGGTTAGGTCAAGTTAGGTTTATGTTTATTTTTTTATGATCCAAAAAGATTTTCGGTAAGGTTAGGTTAGGTCAAGTTAGGTTTATGTTTAATTTTTTATTGTCCAAAAAGATTTTCGGTAACCTGAGGTTAGGTCAAGTAAGGTTTATGTTAGGTTAGATTTATGCCAGTTTTAAATAACTCTTTAATAAAATATCATAGGTAGATCGGTTAAATTATTCTTCTTTCGATCGGTCCGCGTCCGCCTTCGTAGTGGTTACTCACCCAGCATTTCTGTTCACTCCAGGTCCTGTAACTTGGTTAATTCAAGAAATGGCGTTAATTTTTATCACGTCGGAGATTTAAAGAAATTTGGTCTATGGCCAGTATCGCAGATCGGTCCGCGTACGCCTTCGTAGAGGTTACCCAACCAGCACCCCTTTTCACTCCAGTTATTAGAGGTTTCCGCGCCTTGGGACTACTTTTTATGAATTTTTCTCATTAATCCGAGTCGATTGACATAATTTGTTACAAATTTCTGTTGACGCTTAACCGAATCCTTACCAACATGCTGATAAAAATCAATTGATGCAAAAAAAATCTAATGAAAAAAATTGTGCGCCAAAGGTTATTGCTGGTTTGAAATAATTAATAAAAGACTAGGGGATCTGTTCCCTGTTCCAACTCTTCACGAAATGTTGGCATTAAAAATCTAAGAATATGAATATATCAATCAAAATCAAAATAGCATGTGATTTCACATTATGAATTCTAAGTCAATAAGATTATTAGAATGCTTCACAAATAAGACATTTATTTAAAACAAAAAAAGAATACCTGACTGATAAACACAACTAGGAAAATAAATACTCACTTGCATCTGTGAGCAGTTTCCGACATCCTGAGAGATTTAGTCGATCCATCGAGGCTGGTAAATGTTTACAAAGATATTCAATAGCGTTTCCGTTCATATAGGTCCAAGCAATATTCAATTCTCTCATTCTAAGAATTAAAGTTTTTTTTATAAACCAATTTCATTTTCAAAGATATAAAACTCACTTTCTACAAGCCGTCAAAAATAATTTCAAGCCCTCTTCCGTGATACCAAGAGACATGGCAAAATTAATCACTTCAATATCTTTGCAAGACGAAAGAGCTTTCATCACTTCGGTATCGACGGCAACATTCTCAAGACTCAATTTCTTCAATCGTTTACATTTTGAAAATAGTATTGTCAGACTTTCCGTCGATATAGAACACATACTGAGATCCAAATACAACAAACGACATCGAAAATCCGGATGAGCAGCTTTGACATCAGGTAGTATTGGTGGAAAATCAATTTCTGATCGTGCTAAACGTAAAATGATGACTTGTCTACTGAGTATTTTACCCAATTCACCACTCTGAAGATGTTTGTTTGATATATCCATCCTGGTCCAAAGACTTTCATCTTGTGTGAGTCGATGAAAACGTTTTGACACCAAGGAAACTTCCATAAGGCAATTTTTAGGTAACCATCGGAGTATATGAAGTATAACTTCATCAGACAAAAGATCGAAATAGTTATTTTTATCAGTCGGTCGAATCATTGGTTTTTTCACTAGAAGATTGTCCCACTCGCCTAAGCTTAACTTATCCAATGATTCCTTAGTTAATGTTGATTCTAATAATGAAAGCTGGAAAATGTATCTCGAGAAATAAAAGCAATCGGTTCTGATAATCTTGTTGTTTTCTGTGTTGTCCTACCTGCTTATCCCTAGTATTTGGAGTCATAGAAACACAAGAGACATCAATAGCTCCAGGTTCATTTTTACTAAATATTGTATCATCGTCAGTCAGTACATCGTCTACATCACAATCCAGTCTTCCTACACCATGATCAAATATCTCATCTAAGTCCAATTCATTTTTATTTAAAGTCCATTTGCCGCTCTTGTTGAGTTCATCAACATTATTATCTTCATCATTATCATACCTTGCTCGTTTGCTGAAATTTATATCAATAAATTATAAGAAAATGTTTAGGGTAAATGAAACTTACCGAGCCGGAGATCTATCAATGTTCACGTCCACAGGTTGCAAAACGCTAGACATTTTAGCAATAAAAGAAAATGAGGATTATGTTGAAAATACACACCAGTACATTCTTCTTTTCCCTCCAAACCCAAAATAAGTTACCAAAATTAAAATTGCAACAATTTGACATGTGGGATATGTTCCATCATGTTGACAGAAAATCAGAAAAGAAGAATTACTGACAGAGCTCTATTTTGGTGATATCGGGATACAAAACGCAACTAGCGTTGTGTTTAGCGAAACCAATCGAAACCTGCCGAACTTTCAAACGCACCAATCAGGTATCAGAACTTTGACATTTAGTGATCAAAAACGCGTCGTGTGTTTCCATCTCGAAAGCACCATTTATTTATTTTCAATGTACCTTGTCAATGTTTAATGATAATGATTAATTAAATTGGCTACTTTTTGGGGTGTATCAAGGTATAATGTTTATAATTTTCCCTAGATTCTACATTTTTGTATCATTTATCAGATTCATCACTACTCTTGATTTGAATTAAATTTTGAAAGCTATAGAAACTTATGTTTTAGCAGTTGGTACAACACCTACTACATGAAATCAGAGAAAACCATGGTTGTCTCTGATGAAATACAAACCAGCAGCCTGTTCCGAAATACAAATCATTAGCAGCATTAAGAAAACGAAACAAGGAGATCAGACTTGCCTTCAAGGATTGTGTAAAATTTCATACGCCGCATATCTTTTGTGAATACCTTTGCATTCCATGCCCTGTGCAACAAGAAAACAAATATTTAAGGTAATTGTCAAGATGTTCGTCAATGTTCGTCGTACACGATGCCACGCTATGATATGCAACATGCAACTTCTGTAATCTCATGTGGCTACGTAGAGAAGCATAGGAAGTTTACTCTCCTTTTTCCCAGTCTTCTTGAGCTGCAGGATAAAATGGCCGTCGAAAATTGACAGATATATGGACTTATAAATAAATATAAACCATTAGCCCTGTAGGCGTGTTCTGTACATTTGCGTAAGTCTCAGAACCAAGAAAAAAAAAGGGATGATGACTAAAGCCCGCTGCAGACGGAGTATGTTTTGCTGCATGTTTCCTTGATGGGAGCTAAGCTTGGTGCTGTGCATGCTTTCGTGTAAGAAAATGACATCGCGTGCACGGTTGGTTGCTTGAAATTGTGCATGATTTGATGATAGAACCGGTGCTATTTTCGGTAATTATTGTTAAAACAGAGAAAATGCCCCAACAATCAAAAATAACATGTTATCATGTGCCAAATAACTTTTGAGTACGACTCGACTACTGTCATTTTACATACATGATGGCCTGCATCGTGTGAAGCCAACACAAGCAAGGGAGTCATCAACACACCATGCGCGGCAACATTTATCGGACCGTGCAGCATAACAAGCAAGCAATCATGCAGCAAAACATACTCCGTCTGCAGCGGGCTTAACTCTGTATCCTGTTCTTTAAGCAGAAATGGCTGAAATAACTTCCCGTGATAAGTTGTCAATTTGGAATGTTGCGCAGTATTTCATTGAATGTCTATTGTTTTATTTAGGATGCACTGCGTGATTTTGCGCAACACACAGAAATGACATACGATAACACTATGTTTTTTGTGCTACTCAGAACTAAAAGGTTGAAAGTAAAATACATCAAAACTCAACAAGTTTAGTTGTATTCTGACTTTCAACTTTTATTTCTGCGACTTAGGTAAATGTACACATACGCCTACTGTAGGCGTATTCTGTACATTTGCATAAGCCTCAGAACTAAAAGTTTAAAGTTAGACTATATCAAAACTCAAGAAGTTTTGTTGTATTTTGACTTACAACTGTTAGTTCTGAGTTCTGAGACTTATGCAAATGTACAGAACACGCCTAGACAATCTCTTCACTCTTCACAACTTGTTTACTCTATGCTCTTCACTGCAAATCTGCAAACACAAACCATGAATTATGGAGGGTATAGTCCATACCATGAACAAATATAGAGAGGACGAGTAACACAGGTAGTGGGAGTAGCACAAAAAACATTGGGTTATCGCACGGTCCGTAGAGAGACATATCATATATCTCTACGGACCGTGGGGTTATCGTATGTCATTTCGGAGTGTTGCGCAAAATCACCCAGCGCAGTATGGACGAAGGAAGCTTAAATCTTAGACCTAAGAAGCTATTTAAACAGGTGATATAACACCTGAGGAGGGGGTAACGCTGTGAACGACGGCTGGGTCGTGGCTTAAAAATCGGGTATGCGCATAAAAAAAGTGCGCACCTCCATGTGTCTTCTCTGTCTCCGTATCTATATATTTTATCTATGTTCTCTGTATCCTCTCTCTGTGAAGTGAAATAGTGAAATTCAAATACGGTTAGATAATTGAGCTTTTAGAATGCGTGAAGATCAACATAAGCTTTTAGAAAATTACTTTCCTCATTGTCTATTGATGATTGCTTGTAAAGCATGCTATATTTGAAACTTGATGCTTGAGTGTACATGAGACAAGGCGTGCTGAACTGCAATATAAATCGGGCTCCAGAAAAAAAAAAAATTATTAAAAAGTGGGCGACTTTTTTGTTTATGGAGTGACTTGAAATGTGGTAGAGCGGCGATTATGCAAAATATGAACAGATAGTAAATGACCTCCTCGTATTATAATATAGCTATGAAAATCGTTTGGATAGCATAACGCATAAGACTAAAATTGTTATAGTGAAAAGATCTGCTTTAATTATCTATTCTCATAAAAGTAAAATCGTTGTAAAGGGTATTGAATTGGTAGTAATATTTAAGTAGTGTTTCATGTCTTTATGGGATTCCGAATTTATAAAACGATTCAAATGTATTTATTGTGCATTTCATAGAAGGTTCTAAACTCGTTTTGTCGTTCTCGCTCAATTTGCACTTAATATTTTTCTCTTCGACACCGTCTCTCAATATTGTTATATAATTATTTGGATCAAAGCATCTGCCCTCGATATGCAGATCTCAAATAAATATTTTTTTCATAGCTGCTCTACCTTTTTTGACATATTTGAAATGATGACTGCAACATCAAACCACGTAAGATATTTTTGAGAATTCTACGGGTAACTATTAACTATTCATTACAATAAACAAAAATACTGAGATAAAGATTTTCTTTAACAAAATGCAAGAACATTATTCAATGCAACACACGTGAGCCATAATATAAAGTTGAAAACTAATTATCACCGAAACAAACAATAAGATTTTCCTTGACATGAATTTGAATTTAAAAATACATCAAAGGCAAATGACACGTGCGCACTAACGTAGCGCGCGGACCCGATTTTAATAGTCCACGACCCTGCCGTCGTTTGCGGAGTCAGAGCGTCACATGGTTTTGTATAGACAGTTGAATCTCCTGTCTACAGAGCTTCTTACTTAGACCTTATATCCATGGACTGCTAATCGACAGAAAATCCCAACATGATAGGCTAGAATGACGCAGTTCAGGCAAATCCGATGTTTTACGGGCAGTTACGATTCTGATATTTCAGATGTCAGAAGCAGAGAACACATACAATAATACAATATAGCACAGATTTATTTCTCTCTGGCACAGACTTCCAATTTGGAGGTAGTGTTCTCTGCCACCAAAATAGAATCTTCTGTGGTCAGAAATCATAATCATAATATATAAAGGGTGTTCGAGCAGGATTTCAAACCAAACTCAAACCGTCAGAGGCATGCGCATTTTAATTTTAAGAAGACGGAAATTAATATGCGCATGCTCCGCAATCACAGAACACAGTTGGAAACTGGTCCAAACTACTGCTTGAACACCCTTATAATATTCATATTTCATATTGTTTTTGTTGACATCGAAAAATCGAAATAATCTGTGGAAATATCCCTACTAATGCTAGTGTTCTCGTTGTGGTTAAATATTAGAAGTGGTGCTGAAATAATTGATTTGATCAATAGTATGTGCAATGTGTAAGGATCAGTCGTGAAAAATGTTGGACAAACTACACTTTTGTCTAATTTGTGGGCATATACTCAACCGTCTGCTCTGGGGAATTTCTTGCCACATGTATGCTTTTTTCCTCTTTTAATTGTTTTGTTTACCTACCTCAATTTTTCTGTACTTATTTGAACTTTTATTTGTTTTCAGAAAAATAAATGCTATTTCTTTACAACAAATTTATTTATAACCTGAACCCTCAATCCCACTTGCTTGCTTGCTTGTTTATGGCTCTGCTACTAGGCAATTGCCAGCTCAATTTGGGATGTGGTCTCGGTGTTGACTGGCTCTAGACCATACCGGAAACCACGAACTTGTGCTTTTCTAATTACTTATACTAAATATAATTATTCTTCAATGCACGTGTCAAGGTGAGTCCAGCAATGTGCTTCGATCCGAGTCTAACCTTCTCTGTCACGCTCCTGAGGTTATCCGCGAGGTTTTCCCTCTTGTCTCCTCCAGACCACGCTGCCACGTGCTTCTAACCTCAAAAGTTAAATAGGAATCGACCTCTTTTCGCGTGCACACCCCGGACTACGCTCGATTGTCACGGCCGAGACTTCCCTGTCAACCTCGGGGGCCCAGCACTCACGTCCTCTACCAGCGTGTACTTCCCGTACGGAAATTTTTGATTTCCTTCAGACCCGAAGTGGACTCTACCGAGGTTGACACGGAAGTGATCAATCCCACTTATTACCGACCGTATTGATTGAAGCCAGCTGGATGGCAGATGTGTAGTGTAATAGTAGGTGGTAGGTACTATAACATATATGGTATGCGTGCAATGACCTATTAACAG